>CM067331.1:139202500-139880000 GCA_034376525.1 Nicotiana benthamiana | reverse complement strand
AATGAAGGCTCACTGAGTCTCTCTAAGTTAAAAGAACACTTCACGGGAACTAGCTTTGCTTCAAATTTTGTCCCCTCCCAACCTCTTTACCTCTCTAACCAAGACTTTCGCTCTTTTTGTTTTTCTTATTATTCTTACTTACCTAGAAAGAAAACGAGAAAGCTTTTGCCTTTCATCGACCCAAGAACTACTCAGCCCTCTCCTTCTCTTGGCCAAATCCATTCGAACAAAGGTGTGGGATTCCCCTAAAGACCAACATGTTAGATCAGAGCAAGTTCCTCCCGGTGTCTTTATTAGCTAGTAGGCTTATTAGACAGGATGTAACAGCAGGAACGAGCAAAGCGAGATGCTGACTAAGGTCAGGGATCTATTCCAGATATTCCTTAGAGCCTTCAAGGCAATCCGTCTAGTAAAAACCATCCCGAGGGGAACCAAGAAAATAAGGAGCTTTCTTGAGTCAAGTCAGTCCATCTTCACTATCTTCCGAAGAATGCCTCACTTTGGATCTGCACATTCTATAAAACATCAAGCTAGGCATTCAATAGTAGCTAAGTCAATAGCTGGGGATTCCTTCTCCCTTAAAGCCTATTATGATTCGTTCCCTTTCCTTGACTCGAGGAGGTTATCTTCTAGTATAATAAGGTGATAGGTGCTATCATATAGAATAGAAGTCTGCCCTAGTCAATAAACCTAGCTAACCAAGCCTTAAGAGTTCCTCTGGATCTTGGCATGTAGGGCTTTAGTAGATTTTGCTTTAACAAGAGACATCTCACTTGATTCCCCCTCGGGATGTCCTAAATGCCATAGGGTGCTTTGCTCAGGTTAGCCAATAAAGCCTTAAGGCACGATGCCAGCTCCTTCTTTTCCTATTCAAGATAAGAAATGGCTAGTTCCCTTGCTATTTATGGATGATACGATGCACAGTACCACATTTCCTTCTTCACTTCAGGAAGAGTTGATTCTAAAAGCCCTTTTTCCATACGAAGTTTCCTTTGCTTTCAATCAGAATCTAAAATACCCTAAGGCACATTGGCGTTATAATTTTGAGAGACAAGTAAATGGGGCATTCTCCCTCCACTCGCGAACTCCTCAAAGCTACGTCCACTCTATCGCGCTGACGAAACTCCATCCACTAGCTGGCTTACTGCTTCCAACATTCCTGCTTCCAACCAGCCTAAGCATGACAGCTGCCCCCAGAGCAAGCAACCCGGATAGAAAGATCAATAAGGAAGATAAGGTATATGGGGGTGAGGCTTATGAGAGAACGAGTCGGATAAGAGCAAAGCCCGTTGTCAAAAGAAAACGCCTTGTGCAAACGTTATTTTTTTAGTGATACAGATAGGTTCTTTTCCCCTATTTTCCTATTTTCTGATAAAATTGATTATGCACAGGAGAATATCTTGTTTAGTCGAGTGGTGTTTCTGGGTGCTTTTTTTATCAATAGTAAGAGGAGGAAAACAACAACAACCGTTGACAGAACTAAAGAGAATTCCTTATTTCTAATAATTATTCAAATAGAGGTTCTTAAACTTCTTGGTCGTGAAATATCAAATGAGCTTTCCCCCATGATATTTCTGTGGAACGAGCTTAGCTGCTAGGTGAATCCCTAACGTAGATTATGTCCCTGCAGCATTGGAATCAATATTTTGACTTTCCTGGTCTATTTAAATAACTGAAGCTAGCCGAATATGAACTAATCGAAGACTAGCTAGACATAGGGAATAGGGACAACTCATTTTGTCTCACTTGAACTGAATGTGTTGATAAACGAATCCATAGAAAAAAAAGAATGCCTTTTATATGCCTAGGACTACTAAGGTAATAGGTTGAAGTCATCGATTCCAATCTGATCTTGTATGAACCTTAGTCAAGTAAGTTAATGCGCAAGCTCAGAGGGGTCAATTTCCACCTCTCTACCAACCTATCGATCGATTTTGAGTAAGACATGCTTATGCCCTCCCTGGCGATTAGTGAAATGGGGTTCTCGCTGTTATAATAAACCCAAGGAGCGTGAAGCGTTTGGTGTACTTAAAAATAGAAAGAAATCAAATTGATTGATTGATGCTTGTTCACTGCACGGGGTCAGAAGGAAGGTAGGAGGCTCCTTCTTCTTCTGCTTTCTATTGCACGCTGAAACTCTTTTTTTATTTCAAAAGTGAAGTCTAGCTAATGGAAAGTTCCTATGAATGAGTTCCAAGAAAGCCTCAGGGCTTTTAGGAGGTAAGTTGGAGATCTACTCGCTTTCACTTTCTTTTTTGTCAAGATTTTTCAGTGTACCGTATTACATGATCAAAAAGAATGCATTGCATTCCAATGTTATGGAAAAGGGAACAAGGAGTATGAAGGAGCGAGAGTACAGAAGTTCAAAGCTTTAATCATAATGCTTTTCGCCCCTGTGGAAAAGATCATCAGAAAGGAGACAACATAGGGAATAAGGATTCGTTGTACTTTGTTCAACTCATTCCGTTTCACTATGTCTTATCTTTTCTTTGTCGAATGAGACTAAATTGGTCAGATCTGAAAAATTCCTAGGATACATGGTATCCAAAAATGGGATGGAGGCAAATCCAGATAAAGTCAAAGCAATTCTTGATATGTCTTGACCTAAGACTATAAAAGAAGTGCAGTGAAGGATGGCAGCTTTGAATCTATTTTTATCTAAGTCAGTTGAGCGAGGTTTGCCATTCTTTAAAACAAATGAATATTTGAAGTGGAATGATCGATTTCAGCAAGCTTTTGAGGAGCTCAAAGGTTATCTCCATTCCCTTCCACTTTTGTTTCTCCAAAACTGGGTGGAATTTTATATTTATATTTATAAGATATAAGAGGCAATTAGTGCTGCTTGTTCAACAAGATGGAAATACACAAATGCCAGTGTACTTTGTAAGTAGAGCGCTACACGGAGCCGAACAAAAATAGACTAGTGCACTGAAACTGGTCTCTCTAGTCCATGCAGCTCGAATGTTGAGGCCTTACTTTTCATCCAATCCTATTTGTGTTCTTAGTGATCAACCACCTAGACAAAGCCTGAGGCTTTAGGTCTGATGACCAAGTGGGCAATAGAACTAGGAGAACACAATATATAATTCCAGCCTAGAACTACAATTAAAGCTCAAGCTCTGGGGAAGAAGTTTGTTTACAAAGCGAAGCACAACATGATGAAAATGCAATGCAGGTAGATGGAACTGATATTACTCAGTCTATCGAAAATAAATAGAATTCCAGGGTTGTTCTCCATGTAGATGGAGCTTAATCCAGAAATGAAAAAGGTGAGTATGAGGAGATGATGAAAGCATATTAATCTGATGTTAGGACTTTTGTTTCAACTCATTAGTCTTTTCGAATTGAAAGGATACAAAGCATATGCTTTATCAAAATTCTTTTTCTCATTTGGGATGATTCGACTCTTCTTTACATCTAATGCAGTAGCGGTACACTAATCACAATGAAGAATCTATACTTTGATCTCGGCCGAAGGCAAGGAGTGTTTGGCCAAAAGACGGCATTGCATCGACTCAAAAGAATCCCCCCTATTAACTCATCCGGATAGGGGACCACTAGGAGGGTCCGATTTGATGGACCAGCTTCCTCCACCCCAGAGCCATGAGGAGTTACTTACCCCTTTACACTCACGGGATAGATAGAGGAACGAACGGAATGAGTTGAACTTGAACTTAGAAAAAGAAAAGATACGGAAGAGGGATTCATCTCACTATGTTAAACTCATTTCGTTTCACTCAAATCTCGAAAAAACAGAATAGGGATTAGTTGAACTATGTTCAACTCATTCAGTTGAACTCAAATAGACGTATCTAACAGGTATCAACTCAACACCCTAACCAGGAAGGGCAAAACCAGCGGCTTTGCCGTATCGACTAATTCTTTCAACCTTAGGGGACTCAAAGAAGTGTACCTTGAGCTTCACTCCTCCGGAAGTCGAATGAGCGGGAGTGTAGTTTCTCCTCGGATAGGTCGGGCAGAGCGGAGCCTTTCAGAGAGTCCATGGCAGTGGTACGAGCGAGAAAGGAGGACATCCGTCATGGAGCATGGCTGTTCATGTAAGAAGAATGGACTTTGATACCCACTTTCTAGGCCGGTTAAAGGATGTATCTTTCTTTTCCTAAGAGGAGAAACTCTTCTTAGGCTTACCCCCATCCACTGCTACACCTACGGCTGAACGAACGGAAAGATAAGTATCTCAGTGAGTGAATGCGTTGAACATGTTGTCCCTATTCCCTATGTCATCTAGTCTAAACTCTGACCCCGGCCTCCACTTCTAAGGGAAAGCACCATAACCCAGAATGGAACATTCTTCCTTGTGAGACCGCCTTCCTCTTCTATTCTTGTCATTCCTATTGGTGTTGTTCCATCAGGGATTCAGTGTTCCATGCATCGATACCAGTTCATCCATCACCCATGAGATAGGGATCTCGTCGTATATTCCTTGTTTCCTTAGTCAATGAATGCTCTGCTTCTGCTCCTCTTCATACTATTCGCTAGCTAAGCGAGCCATTCTTGGGAGACCTCTAGATCCCTGCCCTCCGTGTTACATTGTAGCTACTAGTGTGTTCTTTTCTTCTCGTACAAGATTTCTAAATTGTATTCTATCTCCACTGAAGGGGAAATAATCCAACTATGGATTTCCCTTCTACTTAGCTAAACGAATAGGGTAATTAGAATCAGTTATGCGGATAAATTCTTCCCGGGATTTAGAAAGAGTAATAGGAAGCTAGCTCGTAATGCTCTAGTCTTATGTTTCTCCCTAGGATTATTTGAGGTTTGGAGTTACGCTTTCTTTCCTCAGTCAGACTTTAGGGATGAGGAAGGGATATTGAAATTGCGGAGCTTTCCTAACTACCTGTTATATCCTTTCTTTACTTGCTAGCCCGTTAGACTTTTTTGGCCAAAGCAGCTTCTGTTCCTCTAGGTAGGTTTATCCTCACTCGATCGACTCCGGCTATGGTCTGGTTCCTGGCATATGTACACCACAGTAGCTAAGGCAACCCCGTTCCAGCTCGCATTGTATTTGAAGTTGAGGATTTCGCTTCTGATGTAGTCAGTGAGAAGCTAAATTCCATTTTTCGCTTTAGCAAGCCTGTGAATGCGTGAACAGACTAGTCTATGCTCAGCCAACACTCCAAACTTGTCTCGACACTGACAGTTCAGTGGATCGGATAGCATAGAGAGAAAGGAAAAGAAGCAGTTCCGAAATGAGACTCCACCTAGCTAGTGCGCTCCTCACCTCAATGCTACACTTCGGCAGCTACGAACTAAGACGCTTCCGAAGAAAAGCTACATCCACTACCCGCATTCACTCTGACAGGCTACCCCGAGCTTACCCAGGGCCTTACCACCCAAACCAGCAGGACTAATGTCTACATACACCTTTGAGAGGTCCACTTATACTATTGATAAAGTCTCTTAATTAATACTGCCCCAGTTTTTATATAAGATTCAATTCAATCTAACAAGCGTACAACCTTCGGCTACTACAAGATCTTTATAAATTAAAGAATGAGCCTACTTTACACACTTTCGCACTAAGCAGGCAAGGCCAACTACACAAGCAAGAAGGCATCGCCTGCGGCTTCCAATCCAATGACAAGCAAAAGACGAAGAAGTAACTTACTATACCTTACCTCCTTGTGCCCATAGCTTGACCTCCGCCTTTTTCCACCTGCACGGAAGCCTTCCCTTCCTTGAAAAGCGAACCTAGTCAAGCAATGGAAGGAAAAAGGAAAAAGACCTTCCTCGCGCACATACAGACCAACATTAGCGAAGTCCCTCCTTCCCAACCTCTCCTACAGCATCCATTTCGTCAAAGAAGGACGGAGAAGGCACACTCACTACTCTGATTGGGCGTGGACTGGAAAAAGTAGAAGTTAAATGAAAGCTAAAAGGTATTGGCGAAGAAGTAATGGAGGATCTGATTGGAAAGAGGGAAAGCTAAGCTAGCTAACGAAGGGGTTGGGATTCACCTCACCTTAGTACACCAACCAGGAAGAAAGATTTAGTGCTTTTCACCTTTCCGCCAAACCAGAACGAGAGCCAATTGGGTTGATCAGAATGTCCTTATTTCACAGCGCTATAACATACTCAAGTTAGAGTATGACTATCTCTATTCTAAGTAGCACCCAAGAAAGCACACGCTAAGCACATCTTTACCGAAGTGATATCTCCATAAGAATCCAAAGCTGCATACTCATTGGTAGTGAAAAAGCAATAACATAGAAATGTTTACGAAGCCAAGAGCCACTCATATGAGCTAGCGGATTCGAATTCTTCTATGCCGGTGCACAACGCAAGCACGCAACGGCTGCGTAAATCTTTGGTCGGCCTATCATTGTCCATGTTGGGCTGACTCCGTTGGGCAAGAGGACCCCTACTGATATTGACTGACCTGTTGATAGGCTATAAGTAGGCCGTTAGCTATTGCTCTAAGGGCTGCTTACCTTTTTACGTCTTCGCTTCGCTATCGCTCGTAATGGTCGACAGTGTTCTTGCCATACCAGAATTCCAATTATTTAGAGCTAGAAGTTTCGCTAGAAGCAAGCAAGATGATTTCGCTCTGCTTCGTAGACAAGGCTCATTCCGTAATTAACTTATGAGCTCGTGCAGTACTCACCCCTATCTTTAAAGGGGCTTATGCACTCCACTCGTTGTGTACTAATCGAGCGTTAGAGCGAGCGAGCGAAGCCCTCAATTTAGTGGCTTCCCTCACCCTCCTCTTTAATTTTCGTTAAAGCTTCTCCGGTTTGTGGGATTAATTGATTAGATACCCGAGACCCATATCCTTTCCTAGAAACAGCTTCTACGATGATAGGAATAAAGGCATGATTAGTTCCACAAATCTCACTGCACTGACCATAGTAAACTCCTTCTGTTGTACCAAAATAGAGATCTGATTTAAACGACCAGGTACAACATCACATTTGACCCCTAAGGAAGGTACAACCCAACTATGAGGTACATCAGCAGATGTTACAATACAACGTATATAACTTTTTGCTGGTACAACGACTCTATTGTCGACTTCTAATAAAAGTGATTGACCCAATTCTGGATCATCTTCTGCAATCGTATATCTTTCAAAAGTGAGTGCATTCATCGGAACTGTAATAGTCCAAATACTCATAAGGTAGGGTCGACGCCCGCCTCCCCCCAAACTGTAATTGCAAGTTTCCCCACAAAAAGCTCTCTACGCCTACTCTTAGAAAGAACACTATTTTTCTTTAGTTAGGTAGTTCTCCCGACCGTAAGACTCTTTCTGAGTAAGGCTGGGGGTGCCTCGGAAGTAACCTGAAGTGCTATCTGAGTAGGTCTAGACTGACCACGACCATGCTTGCCCTTGCTCCCAGATGGAGCACCACTCTGTCCTCCTGTAGTCTTGACCTCTTGCTCTCCCTCTCGGTAATCAAAGGCCGGGGAATTTTTATTGGCAAGAGGGAACCATTTCACACCCATCCCTACCTACCCTATGTATTCAAGGGAGAGGATGGAACCGAAAAAGACCAGGTTCCACACATATGAGACAGGTAGAAGGTATGGGACGAGCAGTTTCTTCAAGAGCGAATTTGATCCAATAGTCGTCTTCTTTTTTCGAAAAATGCACAGTGGAAAGGGATGCTAGTCGTCTCGGCGAAGTTGTAGCACAAAAAAAGAAGATCCGGAGTGATTCCGCACCTATCCTGTCTGGAACCCAGTGGAACGCTCGAGTATAGATTTCCTATGCTCATGTAAACAGCCGCGGCCTAACGGCCCGTATATTTAAAAAGATCCAGCCATAGGCTTGACCAAATATCGTTTGTCAAAACAAAAACAAAGTAGGTTTTCAGTAGTAGTTCATGAGACATCGAATTCCCACGTTCCAGCGTGCATTATGCCAACAGATCCCACCACCAACTCTAGCTGAGAAGTTGAGTCACCCTTCATTTTTTTTCTTTTATAAATAGAATAGAATAAATAATGAGATAGTCTATATCATTTATCGATCATAGGATCACTCTGTGAATAGGTCAATTCTCTGTGACCTCCCACCATTCACGACATCCCTTGCTTCTCCCAAGAACGGCTCCTCGGTGGAGGAGTAGAAGCGCTTGTCCCCTTCGGTCAACTTGGTTGTGCCTGCTGTTACCTACCGTAGGACCTCCATCCCCGATGCGAAGAAAGAGGAGCAGGAACAAGAGGTTGTCCTCTCCCGGCCCAGTAGTTCCGCAACTACTACCGTGGTTGTTGCCAATGGAGATCCCCCATTCCGAAAGGTTACTAGGCCGTTAGGTCCAAAGTTGTATACCACTGCTATGGTGGCGATAGATTCACTACTTCAGCGCTGTCATCGGACATTGCAGGCTGAGCATCTATTTCTCGTATATCGTTCCACACCGAGAAGAGGGATGTGTACCTCCTGCAACAACGAGAATGGATCCATATGCTCCTATGCTGGGAGCATTTCGGGGTGTAGGTCTAACCACCTCAGCTCCCCGTTTCTGGCATGCTATAGTTATTAAAGTCTCTCGACGGCGGGAATGGGAGATTACCGGTAAGGCGGATGCTTCGCGAACCATATTCAACATTAACGCATTTCGTTGCACATTAATCACCCTCGTGAAGAGGCGCACTCCGATGCCATTGATGTCCAATAGCTTTTATAGTAATGGCTGGATCTACTACTACCTCGTCCATTGAGTATAACATATCAAATGATGGAATAGCAATGAACATAGGGATGATACTAGGAAATATGGTCCGAAGAATCTCGATAGTAGTTCCATGAACAATCTTTTGCGGGATTGGATTTTTTTATAGTGGAAATGCGATAAAGCGCGACCCAAGATCCATGATATGAAAACCAAAATCAGAATAACGAAGAAAAAGACATCGTTATGTAAGTCTGTTATTCCTTGCATTATAGGTGTTGCTGCATCTTGAGATCCTAATTGCCATGGTTCCGCTGCATCAGAAGGAGCAATTGTGAGGAATAGCCATTCTAGAACAATCATTTGGTTTGGTTCATTCTTTGACTGCTCTGCTCCTCCCCAAAAAAAGAGATACTTCATTTCTTCCACCTTCCCTGTATGAGTAGTGAAGAAGAATAAAGCACTTTAGTTGGTTGTAGACCAACGGAAAGCATGGGAGAAAAAAACAAAGAATTTACGCAATTTCTTTTCTAAGAAAGATATCATAGTGATTGATGGCTCTTTCAATCCGACGAAATAGAACGCTTTGGCGTGTACCAAAATGGAGAACTTGGGTCAGATTTATAAGCTTACGACCACTCAACAAACTTGGTTTACGAACATAGTTTATGCGCTGCTAATGTAGCCGCTTGTCGAGCATTTGGAAAACTCACACCATCCATTTCAAATAGGATTTGTCCCTTGGACACACAAGCAATCCAACCCGTAGGATTTCCATTTCTTCTTCCCGTTCTTACTTCTGTAGGTTTCCCTGTAATAGGGATATATGCGCGAACCCTTACCCATATCTTACCATTTCTTTGGAATTGTCCGTTCCTAGTACCATCGAAGAGTCCGATTATAGCACGACGCGCTGCTTCAATGGATCGATTGGAAAGACGACCATCTCTCCAACGTTTAGTGCCATATCTTCCAAAACCAAGTTGTGTAGCGTACGGTTTGCAACCCCTAATACATCTGACTTTACGATATTTACTATATCTCGTATGTTTCGGATATAGCAGGTCCCTTTTTTTTACTATAGAAAATCCACACTTTGACACCTGATATTCCTTAACGAGTAGATACTTCCGCAGGAGCATAATCTATTTTCTGGTTAAATACATTACGAGATATTTTTCCATACTTTCTACATTCAGTTCTATCTATTTCTGCACCTTCTAATCAACCTGAACAACATATACGGATCCCCTCCACCCCTTTTTAATTACTAATGGAATATCCTTCACTATTTCACTAAAAATGGAAGGAATTGATCTTGTTTTGTTCCTCTGTTGAAAAGAATGTCTTGAGCAATCGGCGAAGCACTTTGATAAAAAGATTTGATCTTGATCGATTCAATTAAGGTATTAGTGTGTGTTCTATTATACAACAAAGATCGCATTTTTTCACTTCGTTCAAATAATAGTTGTACCCGTACAGAATTCTTCTGTTTCTTTGTATGATCTCTATCATCATCTCTATTCCCCTTATCAATTCTCCTATCCTATTTAGGTCTATTAATTTCTCTATCAATTCCATTACCTTATCCTTATTCATGAGGTTCCAACATTCTATCCTTAATTGACCTTGGAGTTGTTCCCAAGAATCCTAAAATAAGGTTATTATACACCCCAACCCCATCCCTTGGAAAAACAAAGGTAGCGCCGAAGAAAGGAAAGAGCGAGATGGTGGTTTTTGTTGTTCCGGCGAAGCGAAGATCATTCGTTTGGCGAATAATGTAGGTCACCCTCTTTTTGGCTTCGGCCAAACACTTTTTCTCGCTGGCCGAGCTTTCTACCAAAAAAGCGATGCAAGAACATATTATTTTATCAAAGCTTCTTCCCTATGCATTAGCTCCCCCCCATCGTAGAAAATTCAGCCACGCCCGGTGCCACGAATTGATTGAGAACTACGACGGGGTCGAAATGAATTTTGTTCTTTGTATTCAATAAGTATTGCATGACCGAATAATTCAAGGAACGGTGTAGCATCTCTCCACCAAGAATGATTGGAGGCTTCAGCAAATGATTCAGGTTCATGAGAAGATTGAACTGAGATGAGGTAAGCTCGCTCTTTTGGGGAAAATGATTCATAGTTAGGAAAGCTCCGCAATTTCAGTATCCCTTCCTCATCCCGTAAGTCTAACTTAGGAAAGCAAGCGTAACTCCAAAACTCAAATAAGCCACGGGATAAACATAGGACTAGAGCATTACGAGCTAGCATCTTATAACTCTTTCTAAATCCCGGGAAGAATGTATCTGCTTGGTAGGCATAAGTGGTGAAGCGCCAGTTGTGTAGGGCGACCGGGCCAGGCCGAGTCAGAAATGCTTTGATGACTAGAGGTTCATATTAGGGAAATGAGAGTGAGGGGAAGAGGGGGCAACCTTCGTCCCGATCATCCAATTCGCTCCAAAAGACTGGCATGGTTCTGTAGTCAAATCAACTTCGTCACTTTCGTGTACCCATCGGACGGTCTGTGGAATCCAACCATAAAGGGAAACTCCGCTCTATGAATCCTATAAGAAGAGAGGATGCCTGGGACAGGGAGAAACTTTCCGACAATATAAATTCCATATCCAAAATGCTCGGATGGAACCTTCGATATCCAATTCCATGTGGAACCTGCCCTAAGAGCGGTTTTCGAGACAAAAACTGGTCTTTCTGTGGATCCGAGATAGAACTCCGGTCCTGCAACTCCTTCCCATGATAGCCTTGAGTTGTTGGTTACACCGCACCGGAAAAGCACTCTCTGGGAAATCCGGATCTTTCTCAGCAGGGACAGTACCAAGGATATCAGGGTTAGATAGCTATTTTTTCTCTGGCAGTCTAAAATCTTTCTAATCAATCGGGAAAGCCTATACCCGAAAGAGGGAAACCTTTTGTTTGCTTGCCATTGCAATATCTGAAACCCCAGGAAAGAAAGCCACGGCCTGGTATTTTATTTTGACCGGCAGAAGCTGAGCGGAACCAAACCCTAAGCAAATAAGGGATGTGCCTTAGTTCAGTCTCGAGGACGGAATAATAGGGGCGTAGCATCGAATATGTCGGAGTAGTCCCACCAAGTAGATGGACAAGACAGTAGTACCAATCAAGGAAGCCTTGAACTCTAGAGCTTTCTTTCCTGATGGGGACTAAGAAAAGGAGACGAATATAGCTAAACAGCTGCAGCAGAAAGAACGAAAAGCCAAAAGTCAAGGTGCATAGCGGTCTTTTAAGAATAGTGGAGTACAGAATAAATGGTTTGCAAGACAAAAGAGAATCCGCTGGAACTGCGGACAAGGATATTTTACTCAATTCCCCTCTTACTATTTTAAATAGCGGAAGAAAATGACATTCCACCCGTGTGTATGTCAGACAACGTTAATTCTCTATGTTCAACGCTTTGGGCAAGCTAGAGCAAGACTTCTCTGTGGGATTCCCCTTATGTGATATCCTAACTAGTACCAGCCTAACTAAGAGTCATCTGCTAGGCCATCTTCCTGTGAGTAAGCCAGTGCTAACGAAGAGGGCTAAGGAAATGCTAAAAATTCATTGGGATAGATGCAACGCCAATTAATTTCCGCCAATTTCCGCGGTGTGTGCTAAGTACTTCGATTAATAGTTTGCAATATTTCTAGAATAGAAATAGGCATTTTCTTTTGAGTAAGACTATTTGCTTGCTTCTTTCGGCCAGCTCAGTAGATGAGTGACTGTATTCGACACCTCTTTCTCTTACGGCTAGTGCGCTATTTGAGATAGTTGAAATGGGGTGTAGCGATAGAAAGTTTTGAATCAATAATTCCTCAAAAGTCATTGCTAGTACGTTTAATACAGTTACTTCTACGCCTTAGGCATCAATTAGCAGTCGTAAGGCCAACATGTCTTCATCCCGAAAGAAGTAGATGCGGAATCTCGTCTGTTTGAAAGGTAACTTGAATTAGCAGTCGGACTGTGAACCATTGTCACTCGTTAGGCCTCCCAATATAATTGATTTGAAGGAGTGAAAACCACTTGGCTGTAAGGAGAGGAGCTCCAGCCACTCTACTTCCACCGTCGTGTAGCCATGTGGATAATTCGAATACTGGAAAATCCTTCCATCCCTCATTCAATCTGATCTACCGGCTCTAAGACCGGCCCAATGGGAGGAATCAGATCAATCTTAGGGCTTTGCTTTCAGCACCTCGAAGACTCAATAGCAATTCCATCTTGTCTTTCCGAATCAATAGCCCCAATCCTCTTTGTTCCTTCGGCATCTTCTACCCCGAAGCACTGAAATAGCACAGTAAGCCGACCACCTAAAGGGAAATCCTTATACCTTTATCAAGCCATACCGTGCAATGAGGATGATGCTACTACTGAGACATAGAAAGACAAGGACTTTCTTTCAATCGATGTGAAATCCATTCTATTTCTCTGATGCACATGTCGTCCGATCAGTCTACTCTACATTAGAATGTGCTAGGGAATAAAGCGGAGCTCCTTTTTGTTGTGCCCGATCCCTAACGCATTGAAAAGGATAAAGGGGAACTTACCTAGTAAGAAGTCTTACCATGGGAGATTATACCTCTATTGGATATCCCTCTTAAGCAGTGGTGTTCGGTCACCAAGAAATTCAATTGATTCCGTTCAGCGAAAGGGAAGTTGTCCCTCTATTACTAGTTTTATACCCCCCCCCGGATCATCCAGGTCAATCTGCATGAGTTTTGATGTTCATACATGAGCCATAGAAGCAAGCTTCATTCCTAAAATAGGGCTTTGTGAATAAGAAGTTCCATAAGCTCCAATTTCAATTCGCTGACCGAGTAGCTACAACTTCAAGAGGGAAATCCGCGTAAAAGTGGGTTTTGTTTGGCCTCCTCGAATGGGTGGAGAAAGATTTTTATTACCCTTTATTCCAAGGGAAGGGAGATGGTTTATAACCAGACTCTGAAGTTTTCTACAAGGTAGAGTATTTAAAAAAAATAAGCTAGAATAAAGGGCGTGATAGTCCAATTCTACATAGTTTTGTGATCCATCGAACGAAGTGGTTCCAACGTACCGGACCGGGAGAGAGAAAGAATTCTTTTTTCAAGGTTTCCGGTGGGCTAGGACTGAGCTCGGCTTGGAAGGAAGCCTCTTTAGATGACAAGGAGGATGCTACCAAGGCAATAAGGAAGAAGGGGAGTTCCACTATCTGAGTTAGGCCGATATCATTAGATATGTAGGCTGATCTCCGCTTTTGGATTCCTATTAAGGGCAAGAGTGAGACTTGTCTATTCCTACTAAAGGAAAGAGAAGAAGATCACGGCTCCTCTGCTTACAGTTAAGTGGCTTTCAGCTCCTCTCCCGGACCTATTGATCGAGGAGCTCAGGAATGGAGCAAAAGAAAGACGAGTTAGAGAACGGATGTTAGTCAATTCTGACCCTGCTAGGGAAAGGAAGCAAACTCTTGCTCGACGTAGGGTAGAGTAACTATTTTCAAAGCCTGGCCTTTCTGCCCCAAGGCAAGAATTCCAACCAAGCCAAGCAGCTATAGATCTTGAGCATCTTGCAAGGGCATCTGCTTGTATTTTTTTTTTCTTGGGACATGCTCTATGGTAACATCACCAAGCCACCCAATAAGTCTTTTTGTTTGCGTAATTATAGTATGGAATTAAATCAGGTCAGGCTTTTTAACTGAATAGTTACCAAGAAGTTGATTGATCACCAATTTAATCTCCATAAGCGTTTCAACTCTTTCAAATCCACAGCACTCTCAAGTCATGTATGAGGGCTTGGTACTCTGCGAGATTATTGGAACAAGGTTTCGACCAGGTGAAAGAGTGTGGCAGCAGATCTCCTTCAGAAGTAAGAAAGAGGACCCTAGCTCCATCTTGATGAGTAGCACCATCAAAGTACATCTTCCATGGTGTAAGAATTTCGACTACAAGCACATCTTCATCAATTCGTCAAACATTTCCCATTCAGCAGGTATTTGGGTCAAATAACTAGGAAATTCTTTTCTTTCTTCTTTTGCTTTTTTGTGGGGGACTTATTAAAGGAATGTTTCAACCTGGCATAAGCTAAGGTACCCCACTCATTAGTCACTTCCCCCGCATGGTCAACTCTTGCCGGGTTAATGTATTTGAATTAGTCATATATTCATTCTTACGCGTAGAGATACCTATTTATAGTGGTTTGTTCTTGCATCAATAGTAGCTTGAAGCGATAGTTTAAGAGAAGTACCAAGATCAACAAAAAAGGGAGGCAATAAAGCTTGACTATACGATTGATAGGAAAGATTTTTGACTTGAGCATACGCCTTCTTCCTCTATGGATAGGGCGACGTGACAGGCAATGGATCCGTTAGTAAGGAGAACAAATTGACCACATGTCCCCTTCTCAACAACCTTTCCCACATCAGTAGATCGAGTAGATTTCCTATCCTTGGTCAACCTAAGCATTTTGTTCTCTCTATATTTAGTTACCACCGACCCGAGCCTATGCAAAGCAAGCCTACACCCTAGACTGGCTCAAGGACAAAGAGATGAAAAGGGGAACGGTTGTATATCGTGATATAATATAAAAAGGTCCATGAGAAAAAGCCTAGCCATATCATAACTTTATGATCCTTGTCAGCTTATCTCTGTCTTGAGGCCAATAAATAGTGACTCTTTTGTTATCCACATGTAGAATATCTTTTGTAGTCGGGTAGGATAACTAGAATATATCTTTCCTTTAGTGTGTAACCGAGTTATATATGTTAAGCTCCCTTTTTTTTCTCTCCTTTGCTTTTTCTGTTGCCCCACATTAATGTAAAGCTGCTTCTTAGAGTTGGCTTTCGCAATTGCATTCTGTCTCTGTCTGGCTCCTCGCTTTGAACTCAAATAAGACCTTCTCTTGGTCGAGTGACTTTTTCCTGGTCTTCCTATTCCCTTCGCTTTCCCAGCCTCTACCTCTAAGGCCAATGTACTTTTTTCGTTTGATCAAATGATTGATTTAGATTTGAAATTCCTCTTTACCAATGGAAGAGTGAGTGGATCAGGTGTCCTCTTGGATGTTCCAAACCACCATCTTGGACTTCCAGCATTTGCTTTAGACAGAAAGTTTGGGACTCAAACTGTGCCCTCATGAGGGAGGGAAAAACTAAAAAAATGTGTCTATTACGTAACTTGGATAGATAAGTGGTCAATCTGGCACCAATCGTTGATGTGTTGTCTCGCTCGAAATCTATAACCTGCCCCCGAACTCGGTATCCATTTTGCCTGATGTTTCACTCCTCCGAAAGGCTATTGAAACAACTTCTAATCCGAGACTTCTCTTAAGGGAAAACATTAAAAACTGATTTCGACCAGGGTTCTATGCTGGCATATTCATTCTTTTTCTTTATTACATTATGTATGGCGTTTCCAAGTTGATGTTTTTTTAGCACGCGTGCCTCCGTCCCAAAAAAGGATGTATATTCTGGACATTTTGTCGTGGGTGCTACTAAAAAAAATTGTTATCCGACCGATGGATTCCCCGATTTTTGGATTTTCATTTCTTTATGTAAAAAAGAGATGGATCAAAGGCCTTGTCTCTGTACCCTTCCGTCGAGGAGAAGCCTTCAAGCGTACAAAGTGTTAAGAAATATTGAATGTTGCTTAGTCGATGCTCATGCACGGAGCTTGCCGCTGAAGCGCTAAAATTTGCTTCTATTTAGCAAATAGAGTTTGACTTAGATAAAATAGAATCAAAAGGAGCTCTGGCCTGCAATGAAAATAAAATGATATTAGTTGGAGACATATTCAGTGGGGCACCCCCCTTATAGCAGGTATGCAACCGACCCTTCTTCTGAAGACTATCTATAAGTAGTATTCAGAAGAAGAAATTGAGGTTTGATACCATTTGTGTTCAAAATATGATACCTCCTATGTCATTTTTTTCTCCCCTTCTGCTGTTATAGGTTCAACTTCTTTCTAATAGTTGCTTGCTTGGCTTCAAAGCCTTATCATCCCTTCGCCTCCTCCACTAAAAGATTGGTCACTTTCTCTTTTTTGGATTAGTCTCTCAACTCAAATTCTCTCTAAAACGGTACAACAGATGGCGTAGCGCTGCCTACGCGCTATTTAACTTCCGATGTATTCTCTGGCATTAATTTGATTAAAGGAAAGATAAAGCCTTCACTTCAATCTTTGAAGCTAAGTTCGCTATTCGGTCAATGATAGGCAATAGGCCTTACCTTACTCTTTAGGGGTTTACTCTTCTATTTAAGTTCCTAGCTAGGCTGATGCCTTTGCCGAGTCACAAACTTAAAACTGGCCGTAAATGCCCATTTTGAGCTCGCTCGGGCAGATGTTCCCGCTGATCTTCACTTTACAAATAGTCAGCTTCTGTCTTTCCATACGGAGTCTAGAACTTTTCTTGACTGTTTTTTCTTTATGTGGCCAGTCTTTCTTTCCCTTTTTCTAATCAAAATATCTTTTTTGACGCGTTATCTCTACAAATGTTACATTCTAGGCATTCAAAAGGAGGGTTATTACATAAAAAATCACATAAGTGATTAGAGCGATGCCCCCTTGCTTTGGAAAGAGTTGACTTCTTCCTGTGCAGGATAGCCACTGACTCTTCCGATTAATTAAGATATAGGGAAAGGCCAACGCGTCAAAGTAAAGTCAGGTTCAGCAATCGACATAACTGGTTCAAATACCAGAAGCTAGGTCATAGAAAGTAGATTATATTCGACAATCATAAGTTGTGGAGTCGGCCCTTAGCCGATATACGATACTGTCAGCTAATCACTAGCTTTTGATAGAATAATATCATAAAGTCGAAGAGGAATAAGAATGCCATCATAAAGGGATCAGCGTGTAAACTTGAAGGGCTAGGGAACTCCTTTAGCTCAATAATGAAAGTTAGGGTCGATCGAATGAGGCCTTACCTCTTAGATGACCCAAGCAAGTCATTAAGCTGTTGGATGGATCCTCCTAACTGTAGTTACTTTAGATAGCGGTATTTTCTGTTTAAGATTGGCATCCTCATTCTAAGGTTACTCAGTACTTAGGTTTTGAGTTCCGCTCTTCTTAGCCTTTATTCTCATCCCGCGTAAGAACATAGGTTTTTTTCCCTCAGTTTCTGCTCTCCTTGCTTTAACTAAAGAACAACCATTCACTTTAAGTAGGACTGTAAGAGCTCTACCTTAGAATGAGTTAGATTTCCTGTGTTAACAAGAAGGAATGGAGGGACGCTAAAGAGATGGCTATGAGACTAGTGCAATCAGGTAATCGACCAAGTAATCCACATACATGACAAAAGAGCATTCCAGCCCTTGTGTACTTATCCATTGGCATTGAAGGAGAAGAATGACGCCTCATTAAGCAAGAACCCGAGCTAGGAGCGGGGCAGTTCAATTAAGGTATAGAGAAGCTCCAAGCAGCTACCATTGATCAACCTTATTCAGGCACATCAATCAAAGATCTTGCTTACCGGATAACTTTCCTGGTGACGGAGAGAAAGTTTCACAAGCTAAGAAAGTCTCATCGAAAGCAGGAACTCAGACTGTGACGACTATTTTTACTAGTTTCAAATGCTTGATTGAATCTTGGGATTGAATCTAGCTAGGGGTTTCCCTCGTAAAGACTAAAACCTCGTAATGCCGATAATACTAGAGGTGCGACAGCGCTTTGGTAGTGAGTCAAAAGTTTCTTTCTGTCTGGTTAGTAGGAATTTCTTGCCTACTAAGAGATTAGTCCAAGTTAGACCGAGAATAAGAGTTTGTAATTGAAGTGGGGGGGGGGGGAGTGAATAGATAAATTGTCTTCCCACGTAGCACTAAGAGGCAAGTTCCCACAGCCTATGATGAAATAGCACCAAAAAATTAAGGGCTACGCGAATAATAGTGTTAGTAATTCGTGAGGCTAATTTTGAGCTAGATAGTGGATTGATGTTCACTGTAGCACTATCTGACCTTGAAGGTTAAGTTAGTGTACCATGAACTTCATCCCATATATTTTGGATGTTGCGGCATCAGTTATATAGCTACATTCTATTGCCAGTTCACGCCATTTTGGAAAACTTTTATTCCGGTTACTGCTTGTTATATTCCGTTAGGTTCTTTGTCAAATACTAAATGATTTTAATCCATATTCTTTTGGGGTGTAACTTTGGTTGTTCTTTCCTTCGAGCTAATATAGACCCTATCAAAAACTAGTTCCACAAGCATCTTCCATTCATCTCGACCTAGACTGATCTTTGTTCTGATGATGATAAACCATCATCAATTTGTATAGTATATATACCCCAAGCCATCATTTTGTACCATTTTTCTCTTTCTAAAACAGAGCCTGGAACTGGGCTGTCTTCGCATCCCCTAAAAGCGTTAGGAAGAGATTTAATCAGCTAGCGTAATAACTTCAATCGATAGAAAAATCTATCGAGACCTAAAACAAAGAATACCATCTCCCATTGAGTCTTTTTATTTTGCATATCTCAAATTTCGAATTCTCCTCAGGCATTTTCCATCACAATTTTATCTTCGAGACCACTCGCCTCATCGATTCTTCCCCTCGTTCCTTTCATCTTGGACATTGAGATGTTTATGCAAAGCATTCTTTTCTACCCTATGTATGTGACACAAGCTACGGAGCTGTAGACTTAAGATCTAAGGATATTTCTTCGACGGGTGATCGGGTCTTAGAATCCTTAGGAAAATGTAAGCACCTGTATACAATTTATATTTTGCTTTCTATATATAGATATGGCTTTCTCTTGATGGAATATACCAAGCTAAATCTTCTTTTTAGAACCACAACTAAGTGAAGTAGGCGACAACTGCTATTAGGGTCTTTCTTAAAGCATTGTCTCTCTAAAAAAAGGATTTCCAATCGTTGCATGGGTTCCTCTTTGTACAAAACATATTGACTACAAATTGAACTAAAGAAAGAGTGTTGACCGTTCGACAACGTGAAGACTGCAATCTCGACATAGAAAAATTAAACGCCCATCACGAGTCACATGGGCACCCCCACCAGGTAGAATAGTTGTGATATCCCCATCAAGATCTAACTGTAAGATGATGCTATTCATTTCTTCTTTACACCGTTGCTCGCTTTTGAGACTAAACAATGGAAATAATACGTGACAGTCAGCCAAGTAACGATAATAAGAAACACTAGAGTATAGCTGTTTAAATCCCCGGTCGAAATCATCTAACATAAAATTGTATAAGACCTTAGTGATTAACCCAGCATGTGGGATCCCTACATCCGTAATAGAACAATTAATTCCATTTTGGTCATAAACGGGTTTCCTTAAAAAGGATGAAACTAAGGATATTACATAGCTATCACGCACGGCTTTCGTAAAATTCTTTTATAAGGAATAGTACCTTGTGAGGGTGCTAGATTCAAGATGAAAAAATTTCTAATCTTCCCCACTCGACCTAATTTGGCATAACACTCACGGCGATCTCCGTTAAAACAACACGACTGCTCCTGGAAGATATATGAGGGCATAAAACAACTATTCAACATATGCGCCAGAGCGATTAAAACGAGAGCATCCCTTTCACCGAGACAAACAATCCATTAATGATCAGGGTCACATGGCTGACATAAAGTTTCAACGTAAAAAATATCGCCTCGTCATTGGGAATACTTAATAACATATGTTGGGACAATGCATACTTCTCTTATGAGATAAGAATTATTATGCCACATACGCATAAAGGGGGCAACGAAAATAGATCACCATGATTAGCATAAACATATAATATTGACCAGGCAAGTTGCTGTGCGGAGCATGAATAAGGTGGATATTTTCGTGGGTCCTCGAAATCTGAATCAATTCTGAACGAACAGTATCTCTATCTAGCTTTGTTATTATTATAGTGTTATCTGCACCCAGCCAGTAAGTAGAGATATGGAGAGAGGGGAGAGCTTTGTCGCGGACCTTTCTTTCGTTTCCTTTATGAACTCCAGTGGTCGTCCATGGATTATAGGGGCTTTCCATTGTATATAAATTAGCTTTCATATCCAACCCTACAAATCCCATTTTCCTTAAGCATATAGAAACCTATGATTCAAATTTTCATATGCTGCTGGTTTGGTGAGTTTAGTGATCATGGCTGGCTCACCTGATTTATCAGCTGAGTAGTAAGCCTCCTTGGGATAATTATCAATGTCCTTTCCTATCAAAATGAGATTAAGAGGGCTCCCCTTTTAAAGAGCCAGCCTGTCTTTCAATAGAAACTATTGGCAATTAACTTAGTTATCTCTTATCTAGTGTAGTCCCCATAACAATGGGCCTCTGTCTAGTGAGGTTTTGCTTTTTTGAGCATCATTGCTAGGAATAAGGATTGAATTGCACCTGGTTTTCTCTTGTTTGACTTCAATTACCATATGGAAATGGAGATCGTCCAATATTATGTTCGAGCACTGCCCCTAAATTAATCAACCAAGTAGAGGTTGAAGTTATGTTGGAATCCATATGGTCTAGCAGTTTTTTATTATGAATAGCCCCCTATTGTTGATAGAGAGCTTACCGCCCCGCCCTTTATAGTCGCGACTGTTGCCAAGGAAAAAGAGTTTGTTTTCTGTCAAAGAAGCATGCTTAACACAGACTATAGCATAAAGGCATTCGAGCCGTGTCTAAACTAACTGTTGGGAAAGGGCCCGTAGTCTCTCATATGTGGATACGCTATCCCTTCCGGCTATGGTATGGGGAAGGGGAGGTTAGATCTACTCATTGATTTTATATTAGATGAGCGGCCGTACTATGATCATTCGGGAGACATGGGCCCACGCGCTACACACAAGAATGAATTGTTATGCGGTCGGTAAACTCTTTCCCTTCTGTGGGCATCCTATCAAATCGTATCATGTATTTTTGAATATGTCGTTACATCATGTACATGTATTCGGTTTTCAACTTTTTTTATGTTTCTGCTCGTGCCCGGATAGAGAATGCGCACGACTACCCCTCTCCCCACTCTGCCGTCCAAACAGGCCGGCCGTTCTAAGTTCCGGGGTTGGGTCCGATAGGACCAGATCCAATCGGATCTGATCATAGCTTTGAGTTCAGGTGCCGTACTGCGGCTGGACCGGAAAAGAGGGGGACAGCGAACCTCCTGCCAAGAGGCCAACGTTTCTTGCTAACTCTCGGACACTTGTTAGAAGGAATTGCAGCTGGATTGTCGGGGGAAATCAACGAGAAAGAAAAAATAAGGTAGATTATTTTATTTCCTCCTTCGGTATGGATTGGCTTTTTTTAAGGGTATGTTAAAAACCATCGTCTTTTCTTTGTTTGTATCAACGAGACACTCGAAGGGCCGGCCATATGTACATCGAGAGCCCCGGCCCATTCAAATCAAAATAGAACAAGAACCTACGACTAAGGGGAATGGAATAACGACCACAGGGTGAGAGAATCTTATAATACGAGGGCTAGTGAATGGTCAAGTCAATAAACATAGTCATTTATCAACATGGCTGCAAGTGGACTGGGTTTATGGGTTTAAACTGACTACAACCAAAGTCGTGGCTACTTCAACCAAAACAAAGGCGACCCCCTATTCAAACCAAATGAAGTACCTCACCTCACTTACGAAGAAGTTATTGGAGTTGCACTCCGAACTATGAGACTTTGCTTTTTATCTTTCTCAGAGCGGTCTGATAAAATAAGGGATCAGACCACTCCTGGTGTTTTAACTAGTCATTAATGGTCAGCTTAATTAGTACCCTTTCGGTATGTATTGCGAACACTTTCATTTTTAGCCTCTCATCTTCTCTTGTGAAGCAAAACTCGAACGGATAGAACAAATTGTCCAACTACATAACTTTTTCTTTTTCATTACTTCCATGGTCGTGCCTCGTGGCACGACAGCACCCGTACTATTGAAATGGTTCGTCAGTAGAGATGTTCCCACAGGTGCCCTTTTTTTCAATGGTACTATAATCCCTATTCCTATACCTTCATTCCATCTTTTGGTCTATCTACATTCCAAGAAATTCATATGCTCTGCGGACGGAGCAAAAAGTGGAGTCTTGGTCAGAGCAAGCAGGCCGCCCTATTCTATTACCAGACATAATTGGGAGAAGCTCATCAAAAACTAGAGCTAGAAATGCTTAATTTTGTTTCATTCCCGTTCTTAATTTCCTTCTTCTCGAATCCAAGGGGGACTTCTCATATTTAGAATCTTTCTGCGCTGTGCTCCGTTTACTATTCTTTCGTACTTTCTTCTTTTTACCACGCGATAGGTCATCGATGCTTAAGCGGGCGTGGAGAAGGAAAGGCCAAACACTTCGGCCTAACGGGAATGAGCAACGACGAAATGAGAAGATGAGGTGCCTCTGGTACCCCTATTTAGAAAGAATGGTCGAAGGTTTTGGGCCTGTAGCTTTCCCCGTCCTCCCTTCGTCGGGCAGTGCTTGTGTGGAGGGTGCGCCACCTGAATTTGGGCTTGAAGCTCTCACCTTACCAACAAGGCGAGAGCTGATGGCTGTTTGTCACTACTACTATCAAAATGCTCCTATGAAGGTGAATATTTCACATGGAGGAGTGTGCATCATTATGTTGGGTGTTCTTCTGTCGTGCGACCCGGCGGCTTATGGCGACCTGTGGCCCACGCTTCCTATTTGTTCAGGGCGGGCAGCGTGAACTCTGATTCGATCCGGGAATTTAATCCCGCCGCTGAGATGCTCAATTGACTCCTTAACCTTGATAGGAAGATGGCTTATTCAATACTTTGTGCATAAGGGCAAGGAAGCTTGGAATAACTAATCTGATTGGGTGTAAGCCACACTGCTCAGAAACACCCAGTGCTGACCACACTGAGAGACACAAAAGCGCAGGTAACACCAGTTGGCGAAGTGGCATTAAGCATCCCTAGCGGTACAAAAATAGGGGTCGTGATGATATCATCTACGTCTGTACCGCTCCTCGTGGAGTAGATCCCACATCCAACCAAGTCTTTGACCAGGGAACGGGAGAATTCCCACTACCACTGGCAGTCCAGCTGGGCCGTGTGCGCGGCGGGAACGGGCTTCCCAAGAAGCCATCCCGGGCTGGGGTTAGCTTAGAATGAAGGAGACGGCCATAATTTTGTGTTTGGTTTGCCTGATTATTGGGTTGCGGGTGGAGAAAAGAGGACGTGGGGACTCAGGTCGGGGCGCAGCGTAACTAAGAGAGCCATTCCATTTAGGGCAAGACAAAATGGGCGAGCACGAGCGGTCTGGTGTCCGAGCCAATTGCTCAGACGACGACTACTTCACTTATTATAGTATTAGCCGCCTATACCGGAATGGAATGGGATGGAATAGAACGAACGTGAAGCGCTAGCGCTACAGGTTCGATTTTTTTGGGGAGATAGGCTTGTGAAGAAGCAAGCTTATCCCTGCCCTGACCGGCAGCTGCTAGGTTTCCCCATCTCTTATAAACTTACCCTGGTCTTCGGCCCTAGCTATATGAGGAAAAAACTCATCCCACGTACGGTTCGGAGGCCGAGCCCCTCCCCAGCAGTAAGGCTGCGACATAGGTCAACTAACACAAAAAATATGCAGTTCACTCAACGATTGCCTTTGGATTCCGACTCCATATGGGGAAGGAGAGTTGTTGTTTCCAAGGTCTTGATCATTTACATGGACCCACTTTTCATTCCATTTGTTGGAATTTGATGATCTATAAACCGTCCCTAACGAGCAATCGGCTCATGTTTGAGCAGGATGAATCACTTTGTGCTGACCTGTTGCCAATCCACTTTCAGGCCTCATATGAGAATGGAAAACTAGAGCATTTTTCCATCGGTGGATGAAAAATCGCTAACATAATAATTTTTGGTTGACCATGTTCCCAGAAAAAATATAGTTTCGAGAAAGGACGAGCATGACTGAAGTAGCTATACATACAAATCTGTTTACGGATCCATATGCTTCGATTGGAACTTGAAGTTCCAGAACAGGTGGTTGGTATACCACAATAATAAAAATTCCTTTTTTTATTCGGATCGCATTTGTGTTGGCTTCGTTGGGAGGCTCGCGTAGTTTGTTATGTCAGCTTCAAAAGGATAAGTTGCGTTGGAATTGAGAATGTTCCGTGGAGTTCATAATTGCATAAAAGGAGTATAGGTAGTGGTTGCGGCGCGTTGAGCCACTTCTTTGACGCTCCGTGTACACCCGGCCTGCCGGCCCACTCTGAAGAATTCATGATTTATATATGTTTCAAGCAGGTGAGAGGGAGTAAGGAATAAGGATTGATTTCACTGTATCCATCATACCCCACCCCATATACCTATTGTATGAGGTCAATTGTTGCTCCCTCTCTCGAGATTGCAATCCCTATCGAGTCGGGAATGAATGAGTAATGGGTAGGGAAATCAGGCATCGGCCCTCTTGGATCTGGTAGGAGCAGGAGTAGGCAAGTTAGTATCGATCCGGTGAAAAAAGGAGAATTTAGTTGATAGAGACGTTAGATCTGGAGGAAGCATCTGGTCACATACCCCAAAACCTTTACGGGAAAGGAACAGACTCGCTAGCCCTACTTCTAAAGATATATAGAAAAGGTTAGGGAGTCCCAGCTGCTGAGGTTGCGTAGTGACAGGTGAGAGCAATAACAACAAAAGCAGCAAAAGATCTTGCAGTTGTATATTCAGTAGTTTGCGGTGGAATAGATTCAAGCGTCCCAGCCAGTGGATCCACAACAAATAGGCGTTGACTTAGTTGCTTTTGCGGTTTATTTTAATCCCGATGTTGATCCGGTGCAACTTACCGGTGATAGTCGCAGCACCAGGAGATTTCAAGGGAGGGGGCCAGTTTCTCTAGTTCTGTTCTGGAATCAAAACAGAAAATCTAACTAAATAGGCAACGAGCCATTCAGATGAGACCCGAAGACCCGGAAGAATAAATAAGCAAAGGGAGGGGCTTCTTCCTTCAACAGAGGTAATTCTTATTCTTCTCCTTTCTGGTACTCTTGAATAAGGCAACGCTTTTCCCTATTCCCTATCAAAAGCACTTTCCGTAGAAAAATGAATTTGTCTCAAATCAAACGAAGAAGACTCCTCACCTTCAACTAATTCAAGCAATTCATTCAGTATGAAAGTCATATCACTGAACATAATAATTTTATACATCCTCGTGAACATTACAACCAATCAATCTAGAGTCTTCTATACATTTAGAAACTTTCTATTTATTCCCTAACGCACAAGAAAAGGTAGAACCTTTGAGAGGTACTTTCGTTCTACTTTACTATAACTGTTTTAGATCTGCCGGTCGCTATCTTGCAAGTGAGAGTGTAGCTCCCTCTCCTTGATCTCTTCTTTTTGTTTTTAGCTGTATTTGTCCTTTTTGCCATCCCTTCGATCAAATATAGCTTCCTATCCTAGGTTTTTCTTTTTTTCCCATGGTAGAGATATTCCTTTGCTACTTCTTTCCTCGGCTAATGGAAAACAATCCTTCTTTTTACCCTGTCTGGCGCCATCTATCTCCAAATAGTAAATGGGCTGCTGAGCTCAGATTTGTCTGTCAAGTTGGCAGCAAGCACTTCCTCCCCTCTTTGTGTGGAAAGCTTCTGAAAGCCTATTAGTTAGTATTAGTAAAAAACCTAGTTAAGGGGTCCGTAGTTGTCGCAATCGCTCATTGGTCTTCACCTCAAGTGCTTTCTTCAATGAGTCCAAGTCTGCCTTCGTGGATAAGAAATGAAGGACTTGTTGATAGATCAGATAGCTCTTGCTTTAGTCTTTCATTGATCTTTTCTACCCCTCGCTCTATGAGGATGTGCGCCTATCCAGAACGTGCAAAGTAAAATTGCGGTAGTTAAATTGGGTATAGATAAACACATAGGCTGCTGGCAGAGTGGGGGGAAGAATCACACAGCAAGAAAGCTTCCTGTCAATCCAAAAACGTTAGAAAGAGAATTAGATCAAATCTCGTCAAGTGGGCTTATTCAATTTATGAAGTTAGATTGAAGATTGAGAAAGCCGGCCAGTAGTGCCTTTAGCGAATGCGTTCACGAGGCCGGTCCCCGGTGGCTAAGAAGCTTGATCACTTTGTTGAATAAAGCAAGTTGACGTGATGATCGAATCTGGGTGAAGTGTCATTACTTGGCCCAGCGTTATCGAGAAAAGGTTTTGTTTCCTTAGTCTTTCTTGTGCACTTTTTTTAGTATACTTAGTCTATCTGAGTGGGCTTGATTGGCAGGGTCAGATTCTTTCGCATTCTTATCTAAAAAAGAGTAAGAGGGCGGTTCCCTTAATTGTGGCATCGCCTTCATCATCCCTCGGACAGGTTGATGAGCTTTTGGTCAATTCGATATGAGCGAACTCCAGAAGCATCAGACCATCTGTAATGGCTCATCCCTAGTGCCTTTGAACGAACTGAAAGGCCTCTCTTCAACTCCATCTGAGGTTTGATCTGCAAACCAACTCTTTCGACTGCGAGTCATCTAAAGAATGAATGACCACTAGAGGGGGAAAGCGATAGATATTGGTTCCATACGACGTCTTCTATCTTTGCGCTTTCTAAAAAACCCCCTAGCCTTCCACGCAAGCTGTTGTACCCCCAGGAATCTATTCAGACCTTAGTCAGGGCTAGTTGAAGATATTTTCATCTTTTCTTTCTTTGTGTTGAGAGAGAGTCTCCAAAAGGCTCATTCCAGGAGTGAAAGAGAACCTGGCTTGCTTAGCAACTAAAGCTAGCATACTAAGGAAAAACCTGTTAATGGGAGACCCTTCTTTGCCGCGCCGGGTACTTCTCCTTTATCCCTTGCCTTGATTTTTTTCTCGGCCACTCTCGGTTCTTATGTATGGGTTCCCCTCTCTAAAAAGAAAGAATATGTTAATCGTTACCGATAGTACGCAGAGTTGCTTTTCCTTGCTCCATTCGCATTCAACCCCGTTTTTTTGCCCTTTGGCTGGTAATCACATCGGCCATAAGGTGGTCTGTCACCCCGATTGGGGAGAAAAGCTTTTTTGTTGTCGGAAAATCCCTCTCCGCTTTATTAAACTCTTCTCTTAGGCGAGAGCTCACTCAATTCCTTCATAAACTTTCGCAAAGCTCTCCTTTCTTTAGAGTGAGTTGGTTTTGAATAAAAGCAGGTTTCATCCCGACTTTCATCGGGGATAGGTACGGGGTCTAGGTCGGTCGATACGATGAACGTGAAATAAAAAATACTTGCTTCATTGAAGTCCCTCATGGAAGAAGAATTGGCTGATGTAGAAGGCTTATTTGTTATTGTATCCACCACATAATATACAAACTCAGACAAGCTGACTTCAGCGCCTATAGTAATAGTCATACTAAAGCTAAAGAGATCCCAATAGTCAATCCGCTACGGCCCAATGTTGTCAACGAACAATCACCTTGCCTTACTAATATATTATTTTTTTGCATTGTTTTCCTCCAACAGGAAAGAGAGCGGCCGATTCCAGGGATGCCATTTGTCCATATCAAAAGGAAAGGAATCAGTCTGGTAGCAAGAGAGTAATTCCTCTAAGCCGTATCATCAATGTTAATAGTATTTATCGATGCTTCTCCACGTTTTCCTTGTCTCACGATGTGGATTCGAAACACTGATTCTCTTTATTGTCCTGAGTGGGTCTGTCGTCCTCCTCATTATAGTCCTCATAGAATCTAGAGCATTTCTTCGAAATACATCATGTCTTTTCACCTTAGTAGTCCAATGCATAGTCAGTACTATAGCCCCAATCATGGCTACTAATAGAATAACACTAGAAACCAAAAACCAGACGAAATAGTAGGTATAAAGTAAATTGCCCAACGTTTCCAAATTAGTCCAACTTCATACCTTTCCGGCATAAACCGTATATCTCAGAGAGGTCATATTTCTTTGGGTTGGTAGTAATGGAATGCTTTCATTTTCTAAAATAAAGAACATCTCCCACCAAAAGATCAGTCCAATAATACCACTCACTGGTAAATAGCGCAATACTTCTTCGTGAATCTCCGCTATATGAATATGGAACATCATAATAACGAATAGGAATGAAACAACTATAGGTCCTATATAAACTACTCTGAATATCATAGCAAAGAAATCGAGACCTAACAAAAGAAGTAAACCTGAAGTGTTGCGAAAGACTGGGATAAGAAACAAAACAAAATGTACCATATTTTTAGCATGTACAACCATCAAACTAGAGACCAAAGCAAGGCTCGACAAAATAGAAAGTATCATAGTACGTCGTCCTTCTCTGAAATTGAACTTTCATGCTGGAGCAAGAACTAGCAGAAAAGTCGATCTATTACGACCAGCGCGGTTGTTCCTATTTAATATTCTTCTTCCAAGCCCTTCTTAGAAAGCACTCACTAAGTTACTTACGGAATCTCAAATATCTCTCAACGCCGAGAATTATTTATATGTCCAGGTCGATTAGAGGTTCGGCTTCCTTCTCCCCCACCGTTTAGCCTTCAGGACCCCTGAAAAAAAAAAGCTGAAATCAAAAAGAAAGAAGACAAATTGGGCCATCTTTCCCAAGAGAGGCCATCTTCTCTCTGGCCAGCAGTCTTCTACTTCTAGTCTACTGCTCTATGACGGGCTTCCCTCTTTCCTTGACTCTGCTCGCTCGTCTACGCTCTGACCCAACAAATAATAATTGAAAAATGATGTTTCCTTGCCTTCAATAAGATTTAAAACTTTTTGTCAAAAAAAGGCAATCAATCAGAATCAAGAAAAATATGGAAATAGTGAATCAAGATCTAGATGGAACCCTATCTTTATCTCTATCCACGAAGATACCTATCTATATGGAAAGAGATCTATCTATGAATGGGCCTAGACTATCCTCTATCCGGATAGATATGTCCCTATGAGCGACTATGCCGGTCTTTATATGTTTTGGCCACGCCCCTTTCCGCTCCGAAGAAGAAGGTTTGGATCTTTCAATCTTATGTCGTGAGGTATGTGACCTATGTTAGGTCCGTAAGATACCACAACTTTTGGTGTTCTATGATTCACCTCCGAATAATGAGTAGGTAGTCCGATCCTTTTTATTTTTATCTTTTTAGTAAACTGATGGGGAGATGAGGAGAAATAGGTCGAATTACTATATAAATAAGAGTTGTAAACTATAGGACTTCTTGTTCGAGTAGGAATATTTTGGTTTTTCTCGTTCCTTTTCTTCAATAAGAATAGGGATTTGAAATAATACAAATTCCTCTTCATTCTGTTGTGCTCAGCGAAAGAATTGCCTATGCATACTTTTTTTGATCCAAACTTCTTTGTTCTTTCTAAGTTTTCTTGTTGCATAGAAGAACACAACTGTTGCAAAAATCGGGATTTTAGTAGTAGGCGGCATCCCCTCTTAGTTTTGAGTAGGCGGAACCATTATGTTTTGGTTCTTCTCCACGTGTGATCCGGGAATTTTCCTATTATTTTTTCAACTGAGATTTTGATATAGAAGGATCTCTTTATTTCTTCACCGCGGGTTCTCGCATCATTTTCTTGAAAAGATATTATATCACCGTGGGAGAGTTTAAAATGAATAAGGTTAACTATTCCATTATTCACACAAACCCTTCGATGACTTATCGGCTGCCTTACTTGAGGAATAGTTTTACAAAATTGGAGACGAACCGGGATGACGTCCTATCTTGTTTGTAGATTGAGTAGAAAAGGGATATATGAAGTTCGTTCTCTTTCTCTGCGCATCTCTGTGATGGGTAAATATCCATGTAAAAGGGAGAACTTTCGTGTAGTTTGTGATTGGATGTAACTGTTAAGATTTTCTCTAGAATAAATCTTTCTCTTAATAGATCTCTTCTTGTTCCTCAATCTTTTGAGAATACGGCGTTGTATTATTGTAAGTTCTCTGTTCCAAACATTTCTTGAAAGTAAACGACAAGTTTAAAATCTTAATGCAGGCAAGGCATATCTCGTTCAATCATTATTTTTCACCACATCGTGTATAACGGGAATCGAACCCCCTTCGCTGCTATCGGGCAGATGTATAATGTACTACTTCGATCCAGCAACTTGTTAGGAGTAGGTTTTGGCTTGCCCCTTTCTTCTTTTTAGTCAGATAGGTTTTCCACGCTTTCCCTTTTTAATATAATAATAAGGTAAGCTTCCAAAGCTACTTTCTTCAGCTGGTGCGCATGAGCACACTTTCATTTTCCCCTTTACAAGGGGCTTTCATGAATAGGTATTTTCCGCCAGCAGTCTTCTCTTCCTATCACTTCACTTCCTTCTAGAAATCTGATCTCACTGGGCCAGGCGAAGGGGAAGGAAGAGATGGGTGGTCCGGGAACAACTACGAGAGAGGGCTCGTAGCCCCCCCTCTCACTCTTCCCTACGCCTATTTGTTCACCCGAGATGCAGAACTCTTTTTTTTATTGAATATAGAGCCACGATACATTCCGAAAAATATTGTAAAGGTAAATAGACTCTTTTCGCCCACTTTTCGATGTCTGCCTGAGGACCTATGTTAATGTTTTGGAAAGGGGATGTTCGCCTTTTGTAACAAATAGACCCACGATACGGACTAATATATGTTCTTGCCCGTATGCATAAGTAAGATCTATTCATAGTTGGTCAGTCCCCCACGGCAGGGTTTCTCGCTTTTCATGAATGTGTCTCCCCCTCTACTTATGTGAGTTTTACCCGCATTTTAGTCTGCTTGCTTCTGACTCACTATGAGCCCTTACTTCATCGGAGGGTCGGCAGGACATGGGAGCCTCACCTCATGCATCGGTTTACCGAAATAAACTTTTCTCTCCCACTTCCTTCTATTCAAAAGCCGAATAGCCCTTAAACAAAAAGGCGTAAGAGGGTTCTTCTTTATATATTACATAAGCCCTAAAGTAGGTAGCTCCGAAAGCCGAACTCAGCAGAGTGGGTTTTGGCTGCCCCTTTCTATCTTATTAGTCAAACCTAAAAGTCCTTATTTCAAAAAAACAGAGCTAACACTCTTTCTATAGTAAGGGGCCTTTTCAATTCAATCTCCCACTTGATTTCAGACAGTCTTATATAATGACTCTTTGTTAGCTCTTCTTGCCTCCTTTACTTCTCAAACTGAACTAAGACTGTCCAACTAGAGGTATAGCAAAATGAGCTTTTTTGTATTGAAAGTGTTTTCAAATAGCAATCCATCGCGTCGGTAATAAGACTTAGAGTAAACGAACGATTCAAGCTCTTTACGGAAGGCAGTTCATCTTGATAACTTGATAAGCTGTATTGATAGAACAAAACCACTCTTTTGAAGGTGTGATCAATCCCAACCTATTCTTTTTAGCGTAAACGTCTATTCGTGGAAGTAAATTATCCAAACAGTCTCCTTAGTAGACCTAACATCCTGTCATCGCTTTCAGATACAAGGAAGTTGGACTAGTTATTAGACCAACTATCTCACACACTCTCTCTCATACCCAGCCAAAGTAGCACATCTAGTTGAAAGACTCTCATTCTTATTTCGAATGAGAAGATCTTTCAGTTCGTTAAAGCTTAAGCTTAATAGCTTTATCCATACGTAATGAGAGGAGACTTTTAGAAAAACCTCATGCCTTCTCTGGAGACAGAGATCTTACTGCTACCTCCGAGTCGGACAATCTAGTCTTCTAGGCTTTTCGCCTTTAGAATCCTCTTTCTCTATGATCTTTCGTGCGTTCTTTATCCTATTCCGATTCGATTTAGCTTTCTTTTAGTTGCTATATCTTTATTTTGAAGAAAGGTGGATTTATAGGGGAAAGGACAAATATATAGTATCAATAAGAAGATAGTTTGATTTTCTTGTTTGCACATGTGTATTGTCTAATCTATGAGAATCAAGCTTTTCCCCTTCCGTAAGCGCATATAGGGAAGTGGGCCCTCAGCTATTGAGAGGACTCCTATTGTCTTTCTTATATTTATTGGAGTTTCTTGTTCCCGTGCCCCCCTGGTACCGAGACCCCCGGTAATCTCTTGCAGGGCGCACAAGGCCTTTAGTCTTACCTCATGCAGTTTCTTCTTTCTTGTTGGCTTGGGGGTGCTTTCCTTCCTCTGTGGAGAGAAGACAGAAATAGGATGTTTCCCTGTTTTCTGTCCGTAGTGTATTCCCCCTTATGTCTTCTGTAAGAACGAGAGGGAAGGGCTCCCCGCTAACACTTTTTCAGATATTCCGCCTTCCAAGGACGCTTTCGCGAGCCTTTTTCCCTCATCCCTTTTGGTTTGGGGATGACAAGTACTTCGTCTCGTGTAGGACACCGGTGATCTCTACATTCACCTATGTAATTTCGAAATCTGTTTTCAAGCAGCTACGTTTTCTAAGGGAGAGTGGACTAAAAAAAGGTGAAGCGTCATGCGTCATGCTTTTGTAGACCATCTAGTATACATTAAAAAAAGTGGCTCCTCAATTTAACTAGCTTCCTCATCTTCACTTCCCCCCAACAACTTCACTCCGGAGGAATCACATATTCTTAAGCGAGAAGATCAGACTCTTACTATTGAATTTCCCTTGTTTGCACGTAATAACTCATTATCTATATTTTTTTATGCTCAATCTTTATGTGTTCCTTTTTCAGTCTAAAAGGAAAGCGAAGTGACTATTATCGGATAGTCACGAACGCTTAGAGGTATGAAGTTAAGTGGATCTTACTATCTGAAGGAGCTTAACTTCTTATATGACACTTAATAAGGAAAGCTTTTTTGAAGAAAGCAATTCAAGTAGGGGTTGAAAGAAGCCAGGCGATCCGATCAGAAGATAAAGAAGATAGATGAGAAGATAAGAGGTGAAGGACTTTTTAAAATCCGATCGGTGTAAAAATGATATTAATTTGTCATTAACCTTTCTTAAGAGACTCCGGAAGCTCCTTTTCCTAAGCCCCACGCATCCGGTAACCTTTGCGGATCTCCGCCGCCAGCTTTTGTGCTATTGTTACTTACAACGTCTCTTCTCTTACGCAATTCCTGACTAGTCGTAGTTTTTCTAAGAAGCAGAATAAGAGGTTTCGGCTTTTCGGGATATTTAACATAACTAATAATTCTTTATTGGAAAAGTTTCAAAATTTCAAACTATTTGGATCAGTATTCAACAAAGGGCCCCGTTAAGTAAGATGGGAGCCAATGCAAAGCTAACAAGCGGGAACCATGATCTAGACATAGTAGGATCAATTGAGTTAGCAAATCTAATGTGTGTAAAAGCATCTATTTCCTTTTATTTTTGAATTTGGCACTACTTAAATAAAAACGAACATACAATAAGGTTTTCTTCCTTAGACACTAACCCGGCCAAGACTCACGAATAAGGTAACTCCGCCCTGTGTTTTTTGGATCAGATGCGGTGACGATTCTCCACTCATGTCCTTCCAGAGCTGGGTAAGTGATCTTCAAGGGCATATCCCCGATCCATTCTTCCCAGCGCTCCTCAATCAGATCCATAACTGATGTTGCTTGTGTAGGAGTAACTAGAGAACTTAAAATAGCAATAAAGTTTTCAACAAAGAAAGACCGGAAGTCCATGTGAGCCGGGCTGTTATTAACCAAAAAGATACCTTCCTCGAAACGGCCTGAAATCAAAGACCTAGTCAAGGATAGAGTTGAGAATGACATTAAAATTGAACAACTTTGTAGGAGTACTAATAAGTTTTGTAAGGGTATAGTTTATTTAATTGAGTGAAATTAGGCCAGTAGTCTTTATGAATGTGATAGCTGAGAACTGTGATTCTTCACTCGATCAATTCTTGCCATCACGCTCTGGCTTTAGCATCTGCCGAGCACATCTAAGCGAAAATAGAAAAAAATGGATTTCAATTGGATTGACTTTTTCTCTGTTCTAGGTACAAGTCAAGTGGAATTTACAAAAAAGAATTCAGTTTTAGAAGTATTCAATTCCATAAATTCACTACGAAACAAGGTCGAAACCAAGCCCTAAATTTGAGACTTTGGAAAAGTGCAAATAGTAAAACTTAAACTATCAATCATATTAATATTACATCCATCTCCACATAGAAGTGTTGGAAAAGAAATCTATCTAAGAGGCAGAGGTTGACTATAAACTTCATCTCTCTCTGGACCTCAGGGAGTTTTTGTAGAGCTGAATTGCGCGTGCACTTCTGCCATAGCAAAATCACGTGTGTACTTGGTGTATAACCTCAGCAGTATCATCCATCAGAACCCCAAATCGGCAACGAATATGTCCTTTACACTTTACTAGAAAAGGCCAAACACTAAAAAATAGGTGGAAAACCATCTTAAGTTGGTTGTACTTTTAAGTTCGTTCAATTCACACAGGCAGGGTGATTGGGGTGCGTGCTTCGCATGTTTCTTAATTTCTTCACACAACAAAAACAAAAGAATTATAGTACTGTACTCAACTGCTCGTGCTGAATGGCTCTTCTACATTATATAATCTATAATATGTTCATTCATACCAATATACTTCTAACAAAAAAATAAATTTTCAACCCCTCTCACAGTCATTAAACTTGCAACACCAAATTCCTCTGCGCCCTCTGCTCAGCAACGCAATTCCCATACTCACAGCAAGTTAGAGCAAAAACATCCACCCCCATATTTCTCTTATAACTCACCTATGTCTCGTAAATGACCTTCCCAAATCCTAGCGTAAGGTGTATGATCCGCCGAATCCATTGCTGACTTCACCACGATCGATTAGGTGAAAGGGTTCTGCAAAGTTTATTTTTTCATACAGGCAGCGTTGTTATAGTACTCTTATTTTGCCAGCCATGCAATTCGTACTGCATTGGCAGAATTTCTATACACTCAATAAAAAGACGCTCGATAAGCCTTCGTGCTCTACAAAAAAAAACAAAAACCATAAATTTTCTACCAGTGTATATTCAGAAGCCAAGGCCGTCATTGCTCAAATTCTCGACATTCCCCAGTGACTTGAAGAAATTAACGTTGAAATACAAAATGTAGAAAATTCTCTTCGAAAAACTCGAATAATGTTAAATGGTTTCTTGAGGCATCTTCGCTCCGTAAACCCGGCTGCTATTGAAGCCCGAATGGAAGCAAGCCGTCAAAGAATTCAGGAACTTGAAGAAAGATTCTAGGGACTACGCCAGGAGCAGCAGCCAATGATAGTGGAGGCAATCTTCCTTGGTGCTTCCTTGGTGCCCGAGAAAACTAATTGAGTCCGTCGACTGTTTTTAGTTTTATAAGGTTTCAATAAGTGTCTTGAGACATTTGTTTTCATCTTTGGTGTTCTTTTTTTTTGGTGTAGATCTACTACGGTGCCTACTGGAGATAGACTCCTATCTATGCTAACTATCTTTGTTTGGTTTTCTTTGTTATGTTTGCATGTATAGTATGGTAAAACCATAAGTGTATAATGTCTACCACTTAATACTATGCTAATAGAATAATTAAAAAAGGCTTATTCCCTAAATGACTACTCTAACTTTGTCCAAAAAAACTGGAATATGAATGAGATCCACAATTCCATCATTGTATGGCCGTTAGTAGTACAGTAAATGACGCTTTCCTCTTCATCGCCACGCATAATTGGCTCGCGTAAAGGTAGAAAAAAGAAAGCCCGAACAAAAGAAAGTTGACCAGGAGTGTAAAACCACTCTAGTATCTTCACCCTTGCACCCCCTATGCTATTATACTTGGACAAGGGGCCTCTTTCCCTTGTGCTTTTATGCACATGGAAGTACATTTTCTTATCAATTCGCCTTCATAAAAAAAATAGTAAAATTTGGTGACTACTATTTTAGTGTACACCCTCTCATCCCAAACTTACCCTTTTTCCACGGAAGCCCTCCCCTCACTTTATTGTTCTTCATGAATGGGAAGAAAGAAAAATCTTTCTTATCCAATACCAATCCTGGAATACTAGGCTAAGCATGTAGCCTAGCCGCTTCACTCGTCAAAACAGGCTTAATTGAATTGTACTAACTAAGAATGCTATTCGATGAGGAAATTTTGACTCCGGAAGACCTGGAAAGACGGAACTACTTTCGGCGGGTCCTTCTATTATCTCCCTCACGCTACCAAATCGAAACTAATTAGTGCTTGTAGCAGCATTGAGTGATCCCCTTCACCGACACCGATACCCTAGTTATTACATATTGTGCCAACCTCTGCTGCCTCGCTCTACAACCGGATACTTTTCTTGGCACTGGTTGAATTACTTGGAACCCTAAGAAAGGATCGACTGTCTCTCGCTTTACTTTACCGGTAAAGTATTTCTTGCTAGATCAGATTGATAGCGACTTCTTCCGCTGACTAAGGTGTTTCGTTTGTGCGGTTGAAACATCCGAAAAGAAAGCCGTCACTCTTCCATTCGGAGCAAGCATCGTAATCGTACCACTATCAAACAATCCATAGGAAGCAGAGCAACCTCTACATTCCGGTTTTCTGTGCTACGTTATTGTTAGATCCAACGAAATCATTGGTATTGGTTTCAGTGTCCACTGGCTGTCTAGAAAGCTGATTGTCAACTTCAATGTCTAAACAAGAATCTCCAATCCAAGCCTTTTTTGTCAATCCGGGGCAATACGAGTGGCATATGCTATTTCTCATAAATAGGCTTTCGATAATAAATTGGAGGACTACTGATTGATTGACCCCGAAGGTAAAGAATGACGGTTCGACGAGCTGTTATTCGCCCCTGGCGGACCTGTATACTCTTGTCCTGTTGGGCATAAAGGACACGGGGAGCTGCCTTGGGTATCTCCAAGGACTTGAGCTAAGGGATTGTTTACTGAACGTCCCATACTTTACCTATCATTCGGTTAAGTGCCCCCTTCCATTTTTTAGGTAAGAGGAATATACCTGTAATGCGTAAGCCATTGCCCTTTTCTTTTGTACTAATCAACTATATGAAATATAGAAAATAAGGTCTTCAATCTTCACACTTATACGTGTTTGGAACATTTTGAGGTCAGCTTTGAGTGGTTGATTTTTTCCAACTTCCACATCAATTATGGAGAGAGAGAGACCGAATGTCTAGTTGTGCTTCTTAGACCGACTAATTGCTTAAAATAAAGGATGTTAAGGTCACATTGACATAGAATAATACGGATTAGCTCGCCCAATAAGAAAGGCGCTGACCCTACCAACCAAGTATCAAAAAGAAAGAGAAAAATTGGATATGAATAACGGATAGGCAAGTCCCATTCAATCGATTCCTAATTCAATAGGGGAATAAAACATTTAACTATTTATGATGTCTCCCGCTGGGACGGAAATCAAAATTGGGCAGGATTCGCTCAATTAAAGACAATTGAATTCGATCTTAGCCGATCTAAGGTTTATCATCTCTTCGGCCCCGTTCCGGTGCACTATTGGAGAGCTCACTGGGCCCGCCGCTTTCTCAATCGAAAATTGAAACTAGCCTACTGAATGATTCCATCTATCACTTACTTCATTTCTCAAGGTCAGAAATCTCAATATTAGAATTTAAGCATGAAGTCATCTTTCCGTTATCCAACATGCTTCTATATAAGTGATTTCATACATTACTTCTCCCCCCCCATCACCCTTCTAAGCTCCTTTGCCCTATGCCTTTAGTCTGCTTTGAATGATCCTTTCACTCTTCGAAGGTGAGCGAAGTACTTCGAGGGATTATATGGAAAGCACCTCTGCTAAGAATGGAATGCATTGATTTGGGGCACTTTTTCTCCTTATTTAGCTTTCAAATGGGAGAGGACTTCCATAGAGTCATTTATGTTAGCCCCTGTTTTGTGGTGTACTATCTCAGTCTAAGGCTTTAGGAGCCTGCATTTTTTGGAGCTGAGGCCACATTCACTACCATCGCAGTCTTGGTCTAACTCGGAGGTCTTCCCATTGAATTCTATTACATACATCACCACATTGAAAAGGCTAGGAAAGGAAAGGAATGGAATCTTTGCATGGACAAAGAGAGAGAAGAGAGGGCTGGGTCAACCTTATGGATAGCGTAGCGTAAAGACGGGATAGGAAATATAAATGTCAATGAAGGGTGTATGGCGTTGAGCAGGGCTAGTCAGCGCCCTGAAGTACATAAAATACCGGCTGGTGCAAAGCAGGTCAGGAAGCTTGACATGACAGACGTTCGAGTCGAACAAGACTAGCAAATAGTGGGGCGACTAGTAGTTCGGGCAGTGGAAGGGCTTGGAAGGCAGCTGTAAGGGATTGAAAGCGCATAGTCCCTCGATTCAGGGATCGATTGCGCCTTCCTCGATTGGTAGGTGGGCATCAATGGAGCTTCCAGGAGTTAGTGCATTGGATTCTTGGGCAACTGCATCTAGTAGAGCTGACTGAAGACCAAAGCAATCTCCTTTCTAGTCTAGTCTACGCTTCTAGCCTTGGAAATGAGTCCTTAAACTCCCCTAGCTGCATTAGCGGTCTTAGCACTTTCTCTCTTTTTTCGGACGAGTCAAGCTAGTCCAGGAAGAGTGAATCGTCGAATACGGGGCAGTAATATCACGGCAAAAGCCTTTTGGGTCGGAAGAGCAAGCTTCTTCTTTTCGATCTGGTAGGAGGGGAAGAAGGACAGAGCTTTCGATTAAGCATTTGTGTGGGTCTGGCTCTTCTTTCTAAGGACTTCTTTTCTTAGCTTCACCGGCTGGAAAGATAATTCATGTGCATCAACAAAGTTCTAACAGTTTCATCGTAGGCACATCTTTTTTTTAGTGAAAGCCGCGTTCACACAGCCCTATGCCCACCTTGTGGTGTTCATCCGGATTTCTCTGTCTCATGCCGGTCTGTTCACAAATCTCGGATGTTACTTATTTGCACGAATCCGACCTTTTCGGGGTTAAAGGCGTAAGTGCAGCTATTCACTAGAATCCATGTCTGCTATTGACTCATCCCGCTTGAGGTTTGTCGAAGATAAGTATCAAGTCATCTGTGGCTGAACTAGACTAGATTTTGAGGATGAGTAGTGGATAAAAAGCCATCTGGAGGTATACTCACAAACTCTTTCATGAGCTGGACTCGAACCAGCATCTATGGGAGAAAACGACAGGCCTAGAGAACAACCTTTCATTTTGATCGTGACAAAAAAAAAAAAAGAATAGAGGGAACTTGGAGTTGGCGCCCACATAACGGATTGCTTGCTTACCAAGCCATCATGGCTTTCACTCCTCCAGTTAGATTATTCTGCTTTGTCTCACCCAAGTGGCCTACCCGCTTTCCTTTCATTTAGCTTCCCTCAAGCGCGCCATAGGGACTTCTCAGTGCAAATCCAATTCATTATCATCCACCAAGTATTCTTTTTATTTAGGCTGAGTTTTGGCCATGTGTCCGTATATCGCGAGACAGTAGATTAAAAAATAAGAGTTCTCTCTGGTCATTTACTATTACATTCCCATCTTGTTGGTCAAGTTCACTTCGTTTCTCATCCAAAAGTCACAAAAGGCTTCTTGGGGGTTAGGTGGCATTTTCTGCCAAGGCAGGATGTGAAGTAAGTATTTGTTGAAAAAGAGAATAGCATGAATGCTTTTTCTCACGGATCCAAAGATCCCTATTCTCGAACTTGATCAATTGGTTATATTCCTTTTGCAAGGAAAAATTGTTGAGTGAATGTTTTATTTCTGCCCAATAGACCCCCTATCCTTATCCATCAAAAAAATGCTATTGGTACTGGTACATTCCATTTCCAATATTCTATTTATCATCAATGACTCCAAGGCTATATTGTGAGTCGGGGGCCAAGGCTCTGACAAGACCTGGAGCCCGAATAAATCTTCCGATGAGGAGTTTGAAGGGGCCGGAAGAGGATGTCCTTGCCCTCCCCCCACACTCAAAACCAAACAAAAATAGAAAAGATCATCCAAAAGAACATCTAAGCGAGAAAGTAAATAGATCCGGAGAAAAAAAAAAGAAAGAGATAAAAAATATTAGTAATAAAAGAATCACACTCGTTTTTTCTTTTTGTTGAACAAGAAACTAGAGTCAGAATTAGAAAAAGTAAGAAGAAAAGAAGGAACAATTCTAGGGTGGTGCTTCTATCTGATCCTAGGAAACGTACGAAAAAACTTGCTACGGAACTACCGATAAGGGGCAAAAACACTTTACTTAGTCAAGGCATCATGTCTTTACTTTAAGCTTTGTGTTGTTTGCCTTACTGTCCGAGCACGGAGAAGGCTACCACATCAAGGTTACAGGATTCGAACCTATGGCCCTCTGTACCCAAAATAGATGTGCTAACCAGACTGCGCTACACCTCGTCTCACCACCCCAAAGCATATAGATCCACCCGATCGGTGAACACTCAAACCGAACTCGCCCATCCTTTTGGGCACAAGGATGCGAGAACCAAGCCGAGTAATCAACCGCTTTTTTTTTTGAATCTGCCTCAAGAAAGCCACCCCAACCCTACCGCTAAAAAAGCCGTCCGTATAGTGCAGGAGCGCTCACATTTTATTGCTTACTCTTTCACTTTCATTTCTAAATCCGGCTCGGTCCCGGCTACGGTTTGGACCTTTCTCCTGCTTCGAAGTGGATTGGAACCACTAACACAAGGATTTTAAGTCCTTTGCTCTTACCAGCTGAGCTACCTGAACCACTTTCCTAAAGTTTGTTTTCTTCATCGAATAGCGCCATACCTTACCACTTGACTAGTAAGGGAAAAGCCCTTTACTAAACAAAGAAAATAGAATAGATAGGCTTTTTCGCTTGTTCGTCAAGCTTTCGAGTAGCTCTTTCAACTGCCGCCTCATCCCCCAACATGCTCAATAAGCGAGAGTCGTCCAGTGGAGGGGGCTTGCTTATAGAAAGAAGATAGGACGGTCAATGAAAAAGGAGGTGCAAAGGGCTCTCCGCTCCTAGTCACTATTAAGTGCTATTCTGTCCTCCGAGAGGTTGGACTCCACCAAGAGGTTCTTTCTCTCACGTAATTTTCCCGCCCCGTTCATTTCCGTACCGAATCAAATGGGATTCGAACCCATGATACAATCTTCTTGTATGTCGATTTAGCAAACCAATGCCTTAAGCCACTCAACCATACATCCAAGTTGTTGATTAGAATGGAATTGGATGTGCCAGGTTTGGTTGCTTGTCCGAGGGAAGGGCTTTATGATATGATCAACTACGTAAGCCATAGCGCGCTAGCATGCGTACTCTTCATCTATGAGCGAGACTCTATCCAGATCTATGGATCTTATCTCCCCAGCATCAAAGTGAGCCTCCATCCAAATCTGCCACTGCTTGGGCGAGGCTTTCTGTTCTATGAACACCCCACCACTGAATGATTCACTATCAAGTTCTCGCCTCTGACCTGGGAAAACACAGGGTCAAGCCAAGCCTTGACCAGCCTAAATGGAATTCATAGCTCCTTCGTCTGGTTGAGAAGGGAGAGGAACTGGACTCTGCCTATTCTATTACATTTACATTACATTACGAAGAAGTCCATTCTCATCATGATCGATCCACGTCCTAGCGTAGTGCCCGACATGCTTAGCAACCAAAGCTAGCTTACTAAGGTAGTTTACTTTTAAATTTTGAAAAAAGAAGGCGAAGGAATTTTTCCTTGATTGCACGAGCTAGCCAGCAAACCCCCCTTAATCACCTCAACTTCTATAAAAAGAGCTCTTTCCCCTTTTCATAATAATAAGGTAAGAATCTAGCTCTCGATCCAGAGCTACTACTTTAAGAATCAACTGAGCTTAGGAAGTCAGGTTAAGACGTCGACTTTGGCAGGGGAGATGAGAAAGAATTCCTGTCTTTAGAAGTAAATCCCATTAAACTAGACTTGTACGCTTGACATGAAGAGTAGAGGCAAGCGGAGTCAAAAGCCGAGCCTCAACCAGCAAAGGCGGACATCCATGCCAATCCAAGCACAGTAAAAGTGTGCCCACTCTACCCTTCTTTCTTTACCCTAGACTTCGTTATTCAAGGAGACCCATGTGCATTTCCTTTGTTCTATGCTCACTACGCCCTTGTTCCTTTAGTTGAAGTATAGGTTGTCAATTAAATCTATCTTGATGGGATTTTTCTAGTAGGTAGCGAGAAGACTAGTAGTATCGAGAAGAGGCTACATTAATGGCTGAAACCTATTTTCGTGTAGGGTAGGCGTGGAGTCATAAGTCCTATTCTTCCCAACCAAATAAGCACTTTTTCAAAGTTCACCTTCCCGCGGTCAAAACAAGACATACGGATAACAATCATACCATACCAGGTACAGGGACCAGACTAAAGAGCCTAATTAAAAAGAATTCGGGCATGCTTTTTCAATTCACATCTATGAGCGAGGATTCTTCTATCTCTTGATCGCTTTGATCGTACTCTGACAACTTAGGGAAGAATGATGGGTCGCTAACGAGGCCCCTAAATGACCACTCAGAAGGCCTACCTATTTTTTTCCCAATGTGTTAATTACTCGTCCCTCTCTCATGAAAATGGTCTCTCCTCTCCCGGCGGCCTAGACACATGTCTATAGTTAGTTGCTAAGATGATTCCCATTCAAGCATTCTCATTCAATGTCAATGCTGCCTTATTTTTATTCAATTTTTAATTCCTTTCTTTCTACTAGTTCTTACATAAGCAATTCGCAGGAAGTAAACGAAGTCTTTCCTTCCGAAATCCACTCCTGAAGTCAAGTGTTTTAGCATTGGGACTGAAGTAAAGTACTTTCGAGTTTCTCTTTGACGAAAGCCCTCCTTCCAACTTAGTTAGAAATACCAACTCTAAATAGCTTTAGCATTTCTTGAGTTGAAAAGCTATTTATAGATTCTAGAGCTCAGGGGAAGGTTTGGAACCCTAGTAGAAGAATGGAATCAGTTTACCGGGCTGACTTCCATGCTAACACGAGTAGTTTAACTCATCATTACGTCGTAAGGGAATTGAGAATTGTTTTTTGCTTTTTCTTGCTAAAAACTTTTTCAAAAGTTTCAAAGAGCCTTTGCATAGTTTACGAATTCTGCTTAGTAGGGACCTAAACACAGGAATTTTTTTTCTCAGAGTCAGACCACGACTAATGACGAAGGGGGAGAAAGGACGGACCACCTGTGGATCTGTGATAAAAGAAAACTATACCTGAAGAATGGGATATAGACTGACAAGCACAAAAGGGTAAGCTTGGCTATTAATCTACGCTCATTGATGAGACACCGACATAGAGAAGAAAGAATAACCTTTGTCACCCCCTTGTTACTTAAAAGTAAAGAAGAGATACACACATTGGAATCAAAATTTTGTGGGATTTACGATGGAATCGAATACCGAATGCACTTGCGGTTAAGACGGGTCCTGCATCTCCTACCTAATGCAATTGACCGAACAGCAATTTCTTTCCTTCAATAATGCCTTCGCTTCACTTCAAGACGCTATTTACCAAGGATAGACTACCTTTCTTTTGAATAGAAGAAGGGGGTGAACGAGTGCTGCGTTAACAAGTCGTAAGAAAGATGAGAAGAGAATCCATTTCTACTGCCTTTATAGGAGTAGGGGAGCGTGGTGAGATAGATAGACGTCCAATCCTGCAGCAGCTAGTTGCTCGGCCTTAGTCCTGGGCTGATCTCAGACTTCAATCAACCCCTTCGTACTTCGATCCAATCAATCGATCTATCAAGAGGCTAATCTTTTTTTTTTGGGTCGGTAGCTAAAAGAAAGTCCTCCCTTTCTCTTGAACAAGGGAAGGGCATCATAGCATTAGCTTTCTCTTGAACAAGGGAAGGGCAACATAGAATTAGCTTTATCTTGAACAAGGGAACGGCAGCATGGCATTAGATTTCACTTGAACAAGGGAAGGGCAGCATAGCATTAGATTTCTCTTGAACAAGGGAAGGGCAGCATAGCATTTGCTTCAATTGAACAAGCTCATCCTTGTAAAAAAAGGGGGTAGGCCTACGTTGAACGCTTCAACTTGGCCACTGAAGAAGGCGAAGGCTGGGCGAGAGACTAGGCAAACTTACTGTGCCATGCCATAGTGTATGCATTAGGCTCCATAGACGGAACTCTGTTTATGTATTAGGGAGGGGAGGACACCACTCATCACCGCTCCGTGGGGTGGGGTTGAATGCTTAACAAAAATGACCAAAAGAAAAAACTGAGGGGAGGAGAGAAAGGACGCATGCATGGAGATTCTGTCTGTCGGAGGTTCGAGAATCTATGAAAGAACATCTAAGGCTAAGGCTACGAACAAAAGGAAGTCAATTAATGAGAGAAGAGGTGATCTCGTCTTTCTTGCTGGGAGAGAGGAAGCTTCCGGACCATCTTTTCCAGCCAGATAGCGAGCGATCACTCAGCAATGAACACTAACTGAAAGCGGCCGGGAACGAGTACCTATCCCTTTCAAAAATTGAACCCGTGTCTTCGACATGAAAAGACAATTTCCTAAGTACTGCAGGGAAAGGACCAAAGAGCCATTCTTCATATACCTCAGCTCCGAGAATAGAAGTTGTTCGTTTTGTTTCTATACGCAATTCAAGATTTGGTTTGTCTTCATGTTGGCGATTTCTGATGTGAATTTGGCGGGTCGTCCCTCCTTCCTACGGGTTCCCCCACCGACGTAGTGACACACCAACCACGCCCCTTCTCTTTCTTCGATCATAAAGCCTCCTGATCCCTTTATTTGTCTTTCATCCCCCCTGAATAAGTAAGACCCCGCTTTTTCTCACTAAAAAAAAAGAGGGGCGAAGCGCCTGTTTGATGTGGCGAAGGCCTATGCTACAGTAAGAAAAAAAGTACGTTGAGGTTAAGAAGTCACTTTGTTGAACTAGAAAACTATAAAGAAAGGGAGGCTAAGATTACGAAGTAAGGTCAGTTGGTTAAAAACATCTCAGGTTATGAAATCGCTTAGCTGTTAATTAATTTAAAAATAAAAGAATAATGAAAGTAGTAGTGAGGCGTCGGTACAGAGTTGCGTCAGTTGTGGATATAGACTAGGCTAAGGGACGGACTTCATCTCTTCTATTTTCGTCACTTACACCTTACACTTCAGCTCAGTCTAACAAGGCTCAGGTGCGGAGCCTTCCACTGTGGGCCGAGACTACGCAAATGTAGAACACCATGTAAACTTCACTGACTTTATCATCAACCTTGATTACGCTACGCTCAATAAGAACCTGGAATAGGGGAAATAGGTTCGTGTTCCCCTTCCAATATCTGTTGTCTTTGCCCAAGTGTGAACTGCAGATGACTCTCCAGTGGTTCCAGTCCTCCTTACTGTACTTCTGGGTCAACCCAACCAGAATGAGAAGAAGAGGGTCATCCAAACTGCGATCCACTTTGTACGTTTACTGAGCAGGCCACTCAGGCATTTTAGAAAAGGGAAGGGAACTTCTCACCGCGAGGGAAGCGGGAAGCGGTAGATTCTAGAATGGAAGCTTCTCCTTTACTTTTTAGAGCGTATCACTTTTCTGAAATAAAAAAAAGGTTTATGGATGAAGTAATCTGAATGAAAAGTGGTTATGGTTGCGGAAAGTGGAGAAAGTCGGTAACTGTCGGTTACCTTTTGAATCAAAGTAGCGACAAGCCGAGTATTACAACTACAGGGGAGAAGCAAAGCTTCGTAGACAGCTTCGCTTCCTCCTCGCTTCTTTCCTAGCGACTAGCTTCTCAAGTGGGCGGCTTGGTAAGGAAGCTATCTTCAGCATCGATAATATCCCTATCAATAATAGGCCGGATTGGTGGGGAAGGAGGCCCTCCCTACTTCAATGGAAAGGGGGGAATTACCGTTTCACAGCCTCTCCTGTACAACTACCTTTCGCCCAACATGATCATGAACGAAGACGGAGAATTGCGTAGATAGAAGTACGAAATGAACAAGTTGTCCTGATCGGAACAATTGAAGAAAGAAAGAGAATGGTGGCTCCTTTCGCCCAGGGGACATCGTCAGAGAACAATGTCGGGGACAGAGTGATACCTTTCGTTGGTTACGCCCTTGTTGTGTCAGTTCTTCCATATTTAGTTATTGAGATAGATTCATATAGAGATCTATATCTTTCTATCGATAAATAGATCTATTGAGAAATGGATATTGATCTGCTTTCAGGATCTATGAACAAGAGAGATCCCTAAATATCCATTTGAGAAAGTAGATGAATAGATAGGGCGAAGCCTGCTGAAGGAAGGTCGCGTTAGCGCCCCTTATTTCACAAAAGCAAGAAGGGAGAAAGTTGACTTTGAGAAAGAAGGGCTTCTATTTAGATTACTTTCTTAGTAAAAGATAAGGCAAGAAGCAAGGGCGTAGCAGCTGCGCCAAGTTGCGCCTTAGCGCATCTATTTTCTTGTTTGTTGGCGCCCCTACCACTATTATTTATATTATAGTGATAAAGGAACTAAAGGAAATTTTACAACCTTACTAATAGAAAGGGGATGCGCTCAAGCATGCAAAGAAAGCTCGAAGAGCTTCTCTTATATAATAGAAAAGGTTTGTAGAAAGGGGATTCTTCAAATATCCCTTGTTGTAGGGGCTTCAAAGAAAGCTTGTAGCTTAGGGGTGCGCAAGTTTTCCACCCTAGACAAGACAAGGGGCCTGCGCGCAATGGCTTTCTCTGATAGAGGCTCGCTTCTTCAAGTTCAAGTTCCGCTTGCTGCTTCTCATTTTGATAGGATTAGGTGCTTGCAGCTCGCTCGCTGTCTACTAATTGAGCCTTCACTGCCCGCCCGGGCCCTATCTTTAATTTTAAGTAAAGTGAAGTCAAATCAATAAAGTGAACAGCCCAACCTCTTTGTTTGAAGCTTTGCCAGGAAACTTCTACTTGTTGAATCTTTGTTTCACCTAATTCCGAAACACAACAATAGACTTGCCACTATAATATAGAAAAAAGCTTCTCTTTGATAAGCGGTCATAGGGGAGTTCAGAAAGGATCTGATCGTAGATAGAGACTTCAACCTGTGCGGGGGTAGGAGCGGATGTAGCCAAGTGGATCAAGGTAGTGGATTGTGAATCCACCATCAACAAATCCCTTCGATCAAATGAAAGTCCCCAGCCCCATTTTAGATATTCTATTCGTCAACGGGGTCATGGTCTTTGAGTGAGATAGCGTTGACCGTGTTAGAATATACGCTTAACGCTAGAGGGGTAGTGAATAGCGTTTTAATAAAAATCAAGATAAATTTGCGGAATTAAAATTGCCGGAATAAAGTAAGTGCAGTAATTAAAGTAGTAAGGAGAGAACACACCGAATTTATACTGGTTCACCACAACGTGTGGTTAGTCCAGTCCCCGAGAGACTCTCTCGAGTTTTACACTAACTCCGTTAAGCTTACGGGTGCCTAACAAACCGTTACACTTGCTCGTAGATATACACTCTACAAGACTTCAACTTGCTCGAGGATACCTCACCTCAAGACTTCAAGTCAAGGAACTAACTTTCCTTCTTACAACAAGGGATTAGAACTTCCCTTCAAGTGTATGCAAACACTTAGCACTCAAGACAAGACTCTCTTATAGAGTAGATGTGAGTAAAATTAATACGCTCAAGAACACAACAACTTTGTCAAGAATTTGGCTAAAAAAAACTATGAAATGAATATGAAATGATTGATACGAAAGTATGTAAGCTTAAGCAAGAATTGTAATCAGTTGTTGTACTTAAAAGAGTGGTTTTGAGGTGTATTTATAGTCCTCAAAGACCCAAAGACCGTTGCTTAATTGCCAATCGCTAATTGCTGATTTTGTGCTAGAATAATCGATTATCTGATTTGCATAATCGATTATCAGCAAATCGTCCAAAAATCATATGCAGAGTTTAAGCTAGAATAATCTATTATTCAAATTGCATAATCGATTACCTGATAACGTTCAAAAATCAGACGCTGATTTTATGCTAGCATAATCGATTATCTTTCAGCGTTTTAAAAATACTTTGCCAACGGTCACTGAATAATCGATTATGTTATATAGGATAATCGATTATTGACCTCTGCGGAATAATTCGAATAAAGAGGATAATCGATTATCATATTACATAATCGATTATTTTGCTGCTTTGTAAATTCCTGTTTACACTGTCTAAACATAATCGATTATCAAAAAGACATAATCGATTATTTTGCTGTTTTGTAAATTCCGGTTTACACTGTCTTAACATAATCGATTATCAAAAAGACATAATCGATTATTTTGCTGTTTTGTAAATTTCGGTTTACACTGTCTTAACATAATCGATTATCAAAGAAACATAATCGATTATTTCTGTCCAGATTTGAAAGACATGTTTAAAATTCATTTTGGCTAAAATGAAAATGTTTGAAAATCATTTGTTTAAAAACAAAGATGCATGGTTTGATGAAAATGATTTTACGAGAGAAGCCAAGACTTGAATCTATTGTTGGATCAAGATCACAATATAAAATGACTCATGTATATCTTCGTTGCTTTACTTGATCTTGTTCTTTGTTTCTCTTGTGCTTGGACTTCGGCATATGTCAATGTTCCATGCGCGTCGGTTTGTCATTTAACAAAACCTACAAAGATGAACACACGTTTAGTTTCAGCGATTTGAGAACGTGTTTCAACAATTTCCCCCTTTTTGATAATGGCAAACCAATATCGGGATATGCATATTAAATAATTGATAATGACAATCCAAGACAAGTATATAGATATGTGAATGAGTTCCCCCTCAATTTATGAGTTCCCCCTCAATTTATGCCAATATGTATTAGTGTGCATAGTACATTAGCAAAAATAAATAACCTTTTATTGAGGAAACAATATTGAAAATACATAATAAAGCAAGAAAAATAGACAAAATATTATTCAATCTAGAAATAGAAGCAAGAAAAAATAGACAAGATATTATTCATTTTCAACATTAACATCCGCCTCGGCATCCGGCACTTCTTCCGGAAGGACAACTTGGGCATAGGGATAGCGGACGTGGTGAAAATATCCATGAAGCTCGTGGGATAATCGGGTGACATTCCTATCAATACGAGTCATGGACGTGGACAAAGAGGCAAGTTGCTTAGAAATGGTTTGGAGGGTGGCAACGGACGAGGCCTGAGGACGACGTCTTTGAGTTGGAGGAGGAGCTGGATGTTCACCGATATTGGGAAATGAAGATTCTTGAATTTCCCAATGTTTTGTTGCATTTTTGTGAGGACCAACGGAGGTGTCGATGCCGGAGGCTTGAAAAAGAGCCATTATGACAAAAGCATAGGGGAGTGGCTTATCCTCCCCAACTGCACAATACATGTGAGTCATGACGAACTGGCACCAATTGATGCAAGCCCCGGTGATAATTGCGTGCATGAGTTTTGAATCCTCATGAGAGAGAGTCGTACGATTAAATTTGCGCGGTTTTAGAACGCGGGTTATGAAATAAAAGATTAGACGATATTCCAGGAGCATGTGCGTAATGGTTGGGCGACGATGCTCCGGACTTGCAATAAATTCGCCAATGCCAATTTGGTTGAAAAGGACTTGTTCATCAAATAAAGCACCTTCTTCCCTAGTGTAGAGTGAAATGTCTTCCCCATTTCGTAGAAGTTTAGTGAGGACTTGCAAGTTTTCCTCATTGATGCTTGAGACAAGTTCACCATCTTCGTCCTTCCCGAGATTGGAATAGAAGGCACGAATTAGAGAAGGGTGAATGTAAGGGGATTGAAGATATATGAATTCAAGAAGTTGACTTTGCATGAGGATATGTGCTATGGATGGAGGGGCGATGTGGCTAAGGAATCGATCAGTGGAGAATCGAGGAGGAAGGATTTCTCAATTTTCAAATTTTTTGACGAAACGATTAAGTTCGGCTTCACTGTCGAACCGTAAATAAGATCCGTCTTAATAGCAGTGAACGGGTGGAGGAGCAATGGAAGAGGATGCAATATGTTTGCCGGAGCGAGCTCGTTTATAATTCTTGCCCGTCATTTAAAAAGAAATTTGAGAGCCTTTGCAAAAATTTTTGAAGACTTTGGAAGAATATTAGGAGCTAGGAGTGATGTTGGAGTGAAGAATTTGAAGGGTGGAAGCACCTATTTATAGAGTGAAGGAGATGAATGCATTTAATTGTACAATAACTTCAGATTTTAAGTCCCGAACGTTAAAAAAACGGTAAGAAGTTTGAAAAAGTGAACGTTGATAATCGATTTTGTTGGTCAGATAATCGATTTTTGTGACCCAGTCTGGAAAACAGATTCAGAGAATAATCGATTATCATTTTGAGATAATCGATTATGTCAGGAAATGTACTACCCGACGAAGTCGAAGCGGTAAAGGAAAATCGATTACGGGATTGCCAATAATCGATTATTTTAATCTTTGGCTTAGACCTGCAAAAAAGAATTAGTTAATAATCGATTGCGATAAATAGATAATCGATTATTCTATATGTTCACCGATTATTCTATATGTTCACTAATCATTTGACAAACAGAATGTTAAGATAATCGATTATGGCTTTCGGGATAATCGATTATGTTATAAGTTTGCCCAAAAATCTGCAAAACAGAACACAAATATAATCGATTATGAAATATTGATAATCGATTATTGCATATGGTCGCCAAAATCCTGCAAAACGGAAATGTTAAATAATCGATTGTTGTATTGTAAAAATCGATTATTGCATTTGGTCAGCAAATATGTGACTGTATTCCCCCTGACTTTGGGGCGATACCTGCAAAAAAGAATTAGGCGCCTCCGACGCTCAAGTAAGTAATTGTTAAAGGAAAAATGCAATGCATGTATTAGATCAACGTGGAGTCAAGTATTCCGAGTTCACTACGAATTCGGAAAAAGGACTCTTTCTCTAAAGGCTTTGTGAAGATGTCGGCCAATTGATATTTGGTTTCAACAAACTCAATTTCGACATCACCTTTGAGAACGTGTTCTCTTATGAAGTGGTGCCTAATTTCTATGTGTTTCGTTCTTGAGTGAAGAAAAGTGTTCTTCGTCAAGCTTATGGCGCTAGTATTATCACATCGAAGAGGGATATGATTGATACTAAGACCATAATCCGAGAGTTGTTGTTTCATCCAAAGGATTTGAGCACAACAACTGCCCGCGGCTACATATTCAGCCTCGGTTGTGGATAACGCAACACTTACTTGTTTCTTGCTAAACCAAGAAACTAGAGAGCTACCGAGCAAATGGCAAGTGCCACTAGTGCTCTTGCGGTCCAATTTGCAACCCGCAAAATCGAAATCGGAATAGCCAACAAGTTGGCATGAAGAACCTTTGGGATACCATAGTCCCACATTTATTGTTCCAACAAGATACTTCATTATCCGTTTTACCGCAGTTAGGTGCGACTCCTTCGGACATGATTGATATCAAGCGCATAAACACACGCTAAACATGATGTCCCGTCTACTTGCAGTAAGATAAAGAAGGGATCCGATCATACCTCGATACTTCTTTGTGTCTATTCCTTACCTTTCTCATCTTTGTCAAGATGGTCGGATGTACTCATTGGAGTGGCCATTGCTTTGGCGTTGCTCATTTCAAAACGATTTAGCAACTCCTTGTAATATTTAGATTGGCAAATGAAAGTTCCCTCTTTCATTTGTTTCACTTGCAACCCCAAGAAGAAGTTTAGCTCACCCATCATTGACATTTCAAATTCACTTGTCATTAATTCAGAGAATTCCTTGCACAAAGAATTGTTAGTAGCACCAAAAATAATATCATCTACATATATTTGAACTAATAAGATGTCATTGTTTTTGTTCTTAATAAAGAGTGTAGTGTCAACTTTCCCCCTAATGAACTCATTGTCCAAAAGAAATTTGCTTAAGCGATCATACCAAGCTCGGGGAGCTTGTTTAAGACCATAGAAAGCTTTCTTAAGTTTGAAGACATGATCGGGAGATTTAATGTCTTCAAAACCCAGGGGTTGTTCAACATATACTTCCCCTTGAATAAACCCATTTAGGAAGGTACTCTTTACATCCATTTGATATAAAATAAAATTCATAGAAGAGGCAAAAGCAAGTAATAGACGAATTGCTGCTAGTCGTGCAACTGGTGCATAAGTTTCTTCATAATCAATTCCTTCTTCTGGATTATAACCTTTAGCAACAAGCCTAGCTTTGTTTCTAGTGATTATACCATTTTCATTTTATTTATTTCGAATAACCAATTTCGTACCAATTATGGTGTGATTATCGGGTCTTGGCACCAATTCCCAAACATCATTACATTTGAATTGGTTATGCTCCTCTTGCATTGCCAAGGTCCAATGCTCATCCCCAATTGCTTCGGAAATTGTTGTAGGTTCTATTTGTGAAACAAAAGCCATATGTCCTAAAGTGTCTTTAAGAAGGTTTCGAGTACTTACCCCTTTCTCGATGTTGCCAATTACCTTGTCGAGAGGATGATCTTTAGACGTCCTCCAAGCCTTAGGAATCATCGATTCTTCCTTTTGTGGTGGTTGTTCTTCCGATGATTGTTCCACAGCTTCATCTTGAACTTCCTTTGGATTCTCCTTTTGCACCTTGTCTTGAAGACTTATCTTGTTTAGGGAATCTGCAAGATGATCACAAAAATCCTTTCTCGTCAAGCGAGCATCATTTTCACAAAATACTACATGAGGAGATTCCTCAACATTTTTGGTTCAATTATTGAAAACTCTATATGCTTTGCTACGCAATGAGTAACCAAGAAAAATTCCTTCATCAGATTTCGCGTCAAATTTTCCCAAGTTATCTTTTCTGTTGTTGTGAATGAAACATTTACAACCGAAGACTCTAAGATGGGAATGATTTGGTTTCCTTCCCTTATAGAGTTGATATGGAGTTTTCATGAGTATCGGTCTTTTGACAGCTCTGTTTAAAACATAGCTTGCAGTACTCACAGCATCCGCACAAAACTTTTTGGAAATCATAGCCTCATTGAGCATTGTTCTAGCCATCTCTTCGAGACATCGATTTTTACGTTCCACCACTCCATTTTGTTGTGGTGTACATGGAGCCGAAAAGGTATGTTCAATACCGAGTTCGTCACAAAAATCCGCGAAGAGATTGTGATCGAACTCTCCCCCATGATCACTTCATATGGAAGTGACGGTTGTGTTCTTTTCATTTTGAACACGTTTAAGAAAACTTTTAAAAGCTTGAAAGGCATCACTTTTATGAGCAAGAAATAACGTCCATGTGAATCTAGAGTAGTCATCAACAATTACAAAAGCATAAAGATTTCCACCAAGACTTTCAACACGAGATTGTCCAAAAGGATCCATGTGAAGAAGTTGTAAAGGACTAGTGGTTGAAACAACATTTTTAGATTTAAAAGAGGATTTTATTTGTTTCCCTTTTTGGCATGAATCACAAATAGAATCTTTTTCAAATTTTAGTTTTGGAAGATCGATTACTAAATCTTGAGAAACTAATTTGTTTAAAAGATTCATGTTGACATGAGCTACTCTACGATGCCATAACCACATGTCGTCTTCTTTACTCAAAAGGCAATTCACAAATCTTGATGAAGATTTTTCAAGATCAACCACATAGATATTATCAATTCTAATACCACGAAGAATAACTTTAAAATCACTATGACGGATAACTAAGCATTCTTCGGAGTCAAACAATACAAGATTTCCCTTGTCACATAATTGACTTATGCTCAAGAGATTATGTTTAGGACCTTTAACTAGCAAAATATGCTTAATGGAGGAGGATTCGTCCTTACCGACCGAGCCAATGTCGATAATCTTTCCTTTGTTATTGTCTCCAAAAATAACATTTCCTCCATAAATTTAATGCATCCCCGGTCATATGTTTGGAGCATCCACTATCAAGGTACCAAAGTACACTTGATCCCTTCAAACACACCTACAAAACAAATTAATGAGATTTTGGTACCCAAGCCATTTTGGGTCCTTGTGTGTTAGGTGCAAAATAGTGGTGTGATTGACCTGCAGTGAAATGTCTATGTCTAGTGAAGCATGCGGGAGCAATATGCCCAATTTTATTGCAATAATGACAAATGACATTCGGATTGTGCATTCTTCTAGGATGACAATAATTTGGGGATCTAAATTCATTCACCCTATTTTTTGGAATATAGTTTTGATGTAATTTTCGAAAATCTTTTCTAGGTGTTCTAAATTGCTCAACATTTTTCCTAGTGTTTATTCTGAATGCATAACGATTCTAGGATTATTATTTCTAGGTTGAATATTTCTAGGTTGCAATTTTTGAAAATCTTTTCTAGGTGTTCTAAATTGTTCTACATTTCTTCTAGTGCTTGTTCTAGGATGTATAGTCGTCCTAGGATTGTTATTTCTAGGTTGTTTAGGAATGGTCTCATCCTTTTGTTTAGGCACATTTTTGAAACCTATTCCATGTTTAGTAGATTTCAAGTTTATAAGAACCTCATTGAGATTTTTGTGAGAGGAGTTGAATTTGTTCAAGGTGCTCTTGAGTTTTTCTACTTCATCTTTTAGAGATTTGCAAGATGTACAACCATTTTTTGAGCTTTCGGGTTTATCGGCGCTTCTTTTGCCGTAAAACTTGTTTTCCTCTTTTAATTTCTCATTTTCAAGAGTTAGTTTTTCAAAATCCTTTTCTTTTGAAGAGATTTGTTTTCTTAAATCTTTTATAGATTTAGAAGCGCTAATAAACTCTTTATACAATTCATCAAATGCATCTTGCATTTCTTCATAAGTGAAATAGTTCTTAGAAGTAGTACATACCTCATTTTGAGTTTCTTCGTGTGCCATAAGACACAAGTTTGCGGTCTCGTTTCCTTCTCCATCACTTGATTCGTCTCCGGAGTCGCCTCCCCAAGACATGTATGCTCTTTGTTTCTTGACGGGTTTCTTCTCCTTTTTGGTATTTGGACAATTTGGTTTGATATGCCCGATTTCTCCGCATCCATAGCACTTTATTTGGTCTCCTTGTTGCTTACCTTTTCGTTCATACTTCTTTTGCATGAACTTGTGAAATTTCTTAATAACGAGTCCGAACTCGTTATCTTCGTCGCTTGAATCCTCATCATTTTGAGGTTGAGCCGTGCTTGCTTTAAGGGTGATTCTTCGCTTCATTTGATATTCCAAAGGAGGGTTAAGAATAGTAGATTCATAGGTTTTGAGATTACCTCTAAGCCCATCGATTCTGACATTTGAAATGCCGATTGATTCTTGAATAGCGTCGGCTTTGGAGCGCCATACCGGAGTGAGACTTCGAAGAATATTACGGACAAGTTCCCTATCCGTGAAGGTCTTCTTATGAGCATGAAGATCATTAACGATTTTAAGAAAATTGTTCGAACATATCATCTATCTTCTCGTTTTCCTTCATATGAAAAAGTTCATATTCGTGGGCTAGAAAATCTATTTTAGCTTCTCTTACCTGGTCCGTACCTTCGTAGGTGATTTCTAATTTATCCCACATTTGCTTGGCCGTTGTGCAACATGATATTTTCCTATAATCATCGGGGATTACAGCACAGTACATCATCTTGATGGCTTTAGCGTTGTTCTCCACTTTTCTGATATCGTCCGCATCGTATTCATCTTCGGATTTAGGAACCATTTCATTTTCAACCTTTCTGGTTGGTATTTGCTCTCCATTATTTATAATTTTCCACAGTATAAAATTATTTGATTGGATGAATATTCTCATCCTCTCCTTCCAATAAGTGTAATTGGTGCCATCAAAGAGTGGTGGCCTTATGAAGCATTGTCCTTCACCTAGTCCTGCATAAACGTTACGAGTAGAAGCCATGGATTGTTTCTCTCAAACTGTTAAGTCTTTCAGAGAGTTAGGCATTTATACCAATTGTTAGAATATACGCTTAACGCTAGAGGGGGGATGAATAGCGTTTTAATAAAAATCAAGATAAATTTGCGGAATTAAAATTGCAGGAATAATGTAATTGCAGTAATTAAAGTAGTAAGGAGAGAACACACCAAATTTATACTGGTTCACCACAACGTGTGGTTAGTCCAGTCCCCGAGAGACTCTCTCGAGTTTTACACTAACTCTGTTAAGCTTAAGGGTGCCTAACAAACCGTTACACTTGCTCGTAGATATACACTCAACTAGACTTCAACTTGCTCGAGGATACCTCACCTCAAGACTTCAAGTCAAGGAACTAAACATTCCTTCTTACAACAAGGGATTAGAACTTCCCTTCAAGTGTATGCAAACACATAGCACTCCAGATAAGACTCTCTTATAGAGTAGATGTGAGTAAAATTAATACGCTCAAGAACACAACAACTTTGTCAAGAATTTGTCTCTCAAAAACTATGAAATGAATATGAAATGATTGATATGAAAGTATGTAAGCTTAAGCAAGAATTGTAATCAGTTGTTGTACTTAAAAGAGTGGTTTTGAGGTGTATTTATAGTCCTCAAAGACCCAAAGACCGTTGCTTGATTGCCAATCACTAATTGCTGATTTTGTGCTAGAATAATCGATTATCTCATTTGCATAATCAATTATCAGTAAATCGTTCAAAAATCATATGCATATTTTAAGCTAGAATAATCAATTATTCAAATTGCATAATCGATTACCTGATAACGTTCAAAAATCAGACGCTGATTTTATGCTAGCATAATCGATTATTGCCTTGTGCATAATCGATTATCTTTCAGCGTTTTAAAAATACTTTGGCAACGGTCAGTGAATAATCGATTATGTTATATAGGATAATCGATTATTGACCTCTACGGAATAATTCGAATAAAGAGGATAATCGATTATCATATTACATAATCGATTATATTGCTGTTTTGTATATTCCGGTTTACACTGTCTTAATATAATCAATTATCAAAAAGACATAATCGATTATTTTGCTGTTTTGTAAATTCCGGTTTACACTATCTTAACATAATCGATTATCAAAAAGACATAATTGATTATTTTGCTGTTTTGTAAATTCCGGTTTACACTGTCTTTGCATAATCGATTATCAAAGAAACATAATCGATTATTTCTGTCCAGATTTGAAAGACATGTTTAAAATTCATTTTGGCTAAAATGAAAATGATTGAAAATCATTTTTGTTTTAAAACAAAGATGCATGGTTTGATGAAAATGATTTTATGAGAGAAGCCAAGACTTGAATCTATTGTTGGATCAAGATCACAATATAAAATGACTCATGTATATCTTTGTTGCTTTACTTGATATTGTTCTTTGTTTCTCTTGTGCTTGGACTTCGGCATATGTCAATGTTCCATGCGCGTCGGTTTGTCATTTATCAAAACCTACAAAGATGAACACACGTTTAGTTTTAGCGATTTGAGAACGTGTTTCAACATACCGTAAATACCCTTCTTGGGATTCTGAGAGGTCAGCGAAACTGTGCTTCGGCTTTTGCTGGCGGGCTTTCGTCTTCCATATCCATCACTGTCAAAGGTATGCGCATCCATACAGAGTAGACTCCTTTATATGAAAAAAAAGGCTTCTTGTCGGCAAATACCACCTTCTCATCAACGTATTTTTAGCATTAATGAAGGGTGGAAGATACCACACTGTGTATCCAAGCACAGGAAGTTTAGGAGGTGTCACCGTCAATCACGTAAGATAAGAAGTGAGCTCAGTCTTCAAATCCTATGTGTGGCACACAGACGAATCTTGCCGATGACTCTTCACAAGTAGGCGCGACGTCGATTTTTAAAGCAAGCAAAATGCTTCTTATTTTATCTTTATCTACTTAAGGACTTTGCTTGTACGAGTCTTAAGTGATTCCAGGGCAGGGATCACGAACGGAGTCTTGTCACCTTCCACCCCAACTAGAAAGAGTTCCCTTTCGGCCAGGATAAATAGTCGAGTTCATAGAAGAGAGTTATCTCGCGCCACACGGTATTCTCTACCTAGAGACCTGTCTCGCTTTCGGGTAGAGGTAGGCTCTTGCAAGATGCAAGATGCTTAAAGCCTTTCGAGCTGCTGTCGCTCATTATTTCGTTGTTGCTAGCTTGTGGTCACTCGTCTTTTTGTTGCTAGACGAGGCTTTTCCTTCGCTCATGTAGCTTGTCGGTCACTCTGATTCTTTATTTGTTGCCTGCCGGTCGCTAGTCCGCCTCACTCTTGATTGGTTTGAAGGCTTCTTTAGCGGCGTAAGTAGAAGAGTGTTGAAAGTTGACGAAGGATAGACAATGCATAACACTCTATCAGCGAAGCCCCCTACTAAAAATGAGAATGAACGAACTCGGTCTAGCGCAAGAGGAGAGAAGAACAAGCAAATGGATCAGAGAAATTAGCGAGACTCAGAGTAATTGCAAGCTATGCTCACTCAGCAAGTGCATAATCATAGTAAGTCAAGAGAGAGGGAAGTTAGTGAGAGAGAATCCAAGTGAGCTATCAAGAATGAGGACTATACCGACAATCAAGGAAATAGAGAGGGCTCTTAGTCGTCAGTCTAGTGACTCTACCGCCGAAGAAGCAACGAAACTCGATAATCAGAGATTCAGATGGACAGGAGCTCAGCCGTGCCATATGAAAAAGACAAAGGAAGAAGGCGACTGGAAAGAAGAATAATGAGAGGTCGTCACGACTAGCTAGAATGAGCAAGCACAGAACAACTCGACAGCGACAGGCGAGCAGTATAAACCCTTCTCCTACCTGGGGTGGGGCAGGGACGTCCCTCTCTTTAAGGTGGGAAGGAGCGATTCACGACAAGGAAGGAATAAAGAAAATCATACTAGTCGTACGTAGGGGAAAAGGAGGGGAAGGTCACCCGAGAGGTTCAGTTGCTTGACTTCATAGAAAGGGTTTTGGCTATTCATTCCCCCTTTTTTTTTTGAAAGTAGTAGGCCTAACCTAACTATGACTAAGGTAAGGAGCTATTCATAGGGTCGATTCCTGGTTCACCACTCATTCTCGAGCCCGAGAAAGCACCTCGTTTTAGGTTAGCTGTACTTACTTATCATGTAGGAGCACGTTTTAGTACACGGATTTGAGGGCATTTAGCTAGGCTATATCTTCATCTCCGCTCTTCTTGCTAAACCAATAAGCTCCCGTAGCAATAGTAGCCCCTGGACTGCATAAATCTTATCTTCTAGCCAAAAGAAGGATAATCTCTTTTGGCAGCTCATTCCTCACGGTAATATTTATGCCAACTCTTCCTAAAAATCTCTTCAGGTGATCAAGTGGGCTCCCTTTTTCAGTAGATGAGCTTAAAACAAAATGTATTATCTAAACGCTTCCTTTCTCTGGCTTGCTCTTTCAAATAAAATTTTGGCCTGCAGTAATGTAATCGGGATTTCATCTGCTATATTCTTTTTTCTACAAAAGCAAGAGGTGGAATGTTTTGTTAGATATTCTGCCTTATTCCATGAGTTCTAGAAGCACTTCTGCTACTTTCTCTCTTCCTTAGCGTTTATTTTTTTTTTACTTTTTTCAATGGCAATGAAGGCCTTCCTTATAAGTTCTCGCTCGATCGAAAGGATATAACACATACGAAACCTTACCTTCACTGACTTTATGAGGTCTAACCTTCGCCACGACATTAGTGGCTTTGCTCTTCGTGCTTCTCGCATGCTTTTTTATAGAGAGAGAGTAAGGGGGGGGGGGGGCACGGAAGATTGGTCCGCTCTGAAAAGCTGAGTGTTTCAATTCGCCCCCCCCTATGTGGTCGACCTTCTTACCAGTCTGCCTCCTTTCTCTTGATGGAATATATCAATACCCGAGCTCCAGCTTTGCTTGCGTTCTTCACCGGCTCTCGCCATATTTATCACACATCCCGCTACCCACGGAGCGGTAAGGAGTCTTCTTGTGTGTTGTAATCTTTACGGGAATGAATCGCATATGTTGGTTGAGAAATGCTCGGGAATTCATTGATAATGACTTTGACAGGTTCTAGGGAGGCTACTCCTATTTTTTGTCTATCGAGACACTTTCCCTCATTCCACTTGTCCAGCCCTCTTCAAAAACTTGTACAATCGATGCCACAAAGATAGCCAACTCTATTATCAAATAAATAAGGAAAGGGGCGACAATTTGGCACCAAATATCCGGAGGTGTGGAAAGAACAGCTGTGAGAAGTGGAAAAACCATAAAAAAATGATGATTGTTCATGGTGGTTTGTACAGAAAGACCCTTTGGTTCTAGCAAACAAATCACAATTACATCTACCTGGGAGCATACCAATGGAATGAACGAAATATGAACAGTTAAAATAATATGGTCATAGATCTTAAGTTGTAACTTGATCATGAGCAGATTTGTTGATGTTGCACCCATGAAGCATGGAAAGTGACAAACATTGGGAACTACACGGGGAGGAGTTAGTAACAGGAACAAGGAGAAGCGAGAACTACTTAAATGTAGGAATCGATTGTATTTCGTCCTTTCTTCCCCATAGCTACTAGGGATCAAAAAGCACCAAATTTGATGACTTATTAAGGGAAAGACGAAGTAAGAGCATGCTATTGGAGACGTAGCAACATATGTTGGGATGGCCTCCGTTGATTGTGTACGAACAAAATACGAATCCAAAGGCAGGGTAAGAAAGGGTTTAGCTAATTGAGATATTACCTATTCCGGGAACCAGTAACGCGTAAACCATGTCAAACCAAGACCAATCAATATCCGAAAGGAACGGATTCGAACTTCTCCTAGAATAGTTTCTGGTGCGAAATGAAATTCATTGGATATATATGAGTAATTCAAAGGATAAATATAAATATTTGATAGGATTTGATTCATTTTAGTAATGAACAAAACAAATAGGATTGATTATGTATCACAAATTCATCACTATTCCGGATGAGTGGAGGTGGAGTACAGTGGTGCCCTTGTATAAACAAAGGGGACATCCAGTGTTGCAACAACTATAGGGGTATCAAATCAATAAGTCACACCATGAAGGTCTGGGAGCAGGTGATCGAGGCGAGGGTGAGGGAGATGACATCTATATCTGGGAACCAATTCGGTTTCATGCCGGTTCGCTCAACTATAGAAGCTATCCACCTTGTCAGGCGGCTGGTGGAGCAGTGCAGGGATAAGAAGAAGGACCTGCACATGGTGCTTATCGACTTGGATAAGGCGTATGACAAGGTCCCAATGGAGGTGCTATGGAGGAGCTTGGAGGCGAAGAGCGTGCCGGAAGCCTACATCAGAGTAAAAAAGGACATGTACGATGGAGCTAAGACTAGGGTTAGGACGGTGGGTGGCGACTCAGACCATTTTCCAGTGGTTATGGGGCTCTATCAAGGATCAGCGCTTAGCCCTCTCTTGTTTGCCTTGGTGATGGATGCTCTAACCCGTCATATTCAAGGGGATATGCCTTGGTGTATGCTATTTGCTGATGACATAGTCTTGATATATGAGACGAGAGTCAGTGTTATTGAGAGGTTAGAGGTATGGAGACAGAGTCTCGAGTCAGTTTCAATACAAGCAGATCCAAGACAGAATATCTGGAGTGCAAGCTTAGCGCCGAGCCGAGCGAAGTAGGTAGGGACGTGATGATTGGATCTCAGGTCATTGTCAAGAGGGACAGTGTCAGATATCTTGGGTCGGTGAATCAGGGGGACAGAGCGTTTGACGGAGACGTCACTCATCGTATAGGAGACGGGTGGTCAAAGTAGAGGCTTGCATCAGGAGTCCTGTGTGATAAGAAAGTTCCACATAAACTCAAGGGGAAATTTAATAGAGTTGTGGTTAGACTTGCAATGTTGTGTGGGGCGGAGTGTTGGCCCGTGAAGAACTCTCATGTTCAGAGAATGAAGGTAGCGGAGATGAGGATGCTCAAGTTTATGTGCAGGCTTACCAGGTTAGATAAGATTAAGAATGAAGTTATTCGAGAGAAGGTACGGGTGGCCCCGGTGGATGAGAAGATGCGAGAAGCGAGATTGAGGTGGTTCGGGCATGTGCGGAGACGTCATGATGCCCCGGTGAGGAGTTGTGAGCGGCTGGCGATTGTCGGCATTCGGCGAGGCAGAGGGAGGCCTAAGAAGTATTGGGGAGAGGTGATTAGGCATGACATGGCTAGAATGCGAGTTTCCCAGGACATGAAAGTCTGCAGGTCTAGTATTAGGGTCGTAGGATATGGGCTCCTAGAGTTTATTGTACTCCTCACCCGGGGTTGGGTGAGGCTTGGCCGGGCTATCCGTAGATGATTTGTGTTTTGGCTTTTGTCTCCCTTATGGTAGTTATTTATGGTAGTTACTGTATTATATTATTGCATGCTATTTTATTTATGTTTCTTTTGTTTAGATAATTATTTACGCTATTTATGCTGGAGTTACTAATGCTCTTTTGTTTTTGTATTTCCTTTCCTTCACTGAGCCGGGGGTCAAATGGAAGCAGCCTCTCTGCCCTTTCGGGTACGGGTAAGGCCCGTCTACATATTACCCTACCCAGACCCCACTTTGTGGGACTATACTGGGTAGTTGTTGTTGTTGTTTAATTTCATCGCTACATCGAAGGCTTTTTTGTAAATATATTGATAAGATAGCTTGGTATCCAAACATAAAGAATTATGATCCTTCTTGTGTACATAAGAAATTGGGTGGGTATAGGTCATATAAAAAGAAGTGTTTCCTCGATCATAAAATAAAAAAAGAAAAAGCAGACAGGAAGAGTTTGATTCTTTAAACAAGCAGGTTTGGCTTATATTTTAGCACCCTAACTCTCTTGTTTGCTTTGATACTATGAAATAAAATAGAGAAAAAGACCTTCAAGAGAATAAATAAATAAAACCATTTTCAAGAGACGAATTCCAGTGAACCCCTTACCTCCTATTCATTGCCCTTTGAAAGAAGTCATAATAAAAAAAGAATCTAACGCTCTAGTCGAACTGAAGACTTTCAAGGCTTATCCTATTTGAAAGAGCTTTCAACATGGAGTGGAGACTCCATAACGTACACAAAGAGTAAGCGATCAATGAATATCATCCCAATTCAGGTCTTGTTCCGCACTTAAATGGATAAATCAAACCCTTATCTTGACGGGTTTGTAGTGGAAAACCTCAAGGAGATAATCGTTTATAGTCACTCACCGGAGGTTTGGAACCCTGAGTACAGTATTCCGGGTGTAGCAGGACAAGAGGCTGTACGTGATAGAGTCTTAGACGAAAGTGCTATTTCTTGGCCATTGGATCAGCAAGGGTGTGATTCAGATGGATCAAGAGAAGATAGTGTCTGTAGTGGACTGGGAAGTGCCGAAGAAGGAGAGAGCAGGCAGCAGTGGTGAAGCTGGATGCTCGAAGTCATTTTAGATACAACAAGACAGCTCAGGAGGAGTAGAAAGTTTCCACAACCTAGGAGGAGTTTATAGGAAGCCAAAAAACGTGCGCCTTTTTACATACTTCTTATAGAGGGAGAGCGACAGGAGAACGTTGAGACGCCATCAGTTTGGAGCGTGAGACCAGCAGAGCTTGCTGCAGAGGAGATAAGAGAAGGCTCAGTAGAGGGGATATGGTAACTGTTACGAATGTGGAGGAGTGGGGCATTTTTCTCGTTACTGTTTCAATGTTCAGACGGACGAATGATGCTAGGCGAGTGTAGAATAGACCAGCTGAAGATGGAAGAGTGAACGTTGTCGAGCCTAGAGACCGGGAAGCTCTAAAGTTAAGTTCAAGTCGGAAACATAGCGGGGTTTCTCAAGCTTCGAAGAGGAGACAATTTCACTATCGTTACATTGTGTTGCAACATCAGTAGAAAAGAGGAGAAGATGGAAGTCTGTATTCAAAATCTATGTCGGAATTGGCCAGTGCAAATATAATCATTGATGCTGGGAGTTTGGATAAGATAGCGTCCACGGAGATGGTAGATTGGTTGGGGCTAGGGAAGTTAAAGCAGGACGTCTGGTGTGACGTCGTTCTAATGGACGTATTACATATCCTACTCGAAATACCTTGGTAATACGAGTAGGGTTCTACTTCATAGAGAGAACACCGCTTTACTTTTAATGGGAAACGCAGTTATTGCCATCAGAAGACTTTGGTTGGCTAAGGAGAAAATGTGTTTGTTGGCATACCATTTCTGGACGTGGGAAAGAGTCCATAGAATGCTATGTCTTGATAGCAACAAAGCCAACTCGCAGAGGATTCGAGGATTTGTGGGATGCTATATCATTAAGAGATAGGGGCGTAGGCACTCGGAAAGGCTTTTGAGGAAGGAGGCCCCCTCCCTCCTATGTTGTAAAAGGGAAGTGCAGATCTTTATCTTTCTGCGACACTCTTCCGACTTGATGCTGCCCCTGAATCCACATGTACCGGCTTGAATACCCCATAATATAAGAGGAGGATATATAAGCAGATTTAGTTGCAGGTAGGAGCGAGTCTACCCTGCAATGCGGCTTCTCGCTTATACCCATTTGAAAAGTAGGAGATCCGATGTCAACTGCATGAATTTCTGTCAAAGGGGGGCAGAGTCTCAGTCCGTGTTCAATGCCTGCTTGACTAGCTCAAAAGGAAGCAACTGGAGTATGTAGATGGGCTTTGAATAAGAGTTGGGTGATTTATTTCCAATAATGCCAATGATGGATGATATTATGGATTAATTGCCTGTCGGGAGCGTATTACTTTTCAAAGCATACCATGTATTATAAAAGAAAGGGGAAATGGCTTTTTTTTAGTAGAGAGAGAGTAAGGGGGGTTTTATGGGGCTTTGAAGCATAGCCACTTATATTGCAAAACATTCACCGACGGGATGGAAAGTCTTTCGTGAGAAGAGATGGTAGGCTTTATACGGATACAACTGCTTATCACCCACCTTAGAATCAAGCAGTTCAGTTCGACTATGCCCCCCTTAATTCCCTCATTCAGGATTGATGGAAGTAGGTTATAGATCTGTTCAAGTTGGTTGATCAATCCCACCTTTCTTTCCCCTGCCTCCGGACACCTTAGAATAGATTTGATTGGAAGGAGGGTGAGGAACGAACAGATGGTTTGACTGCTGGGATCCCAATCGGCCTGCATCAGCGGAAAATGGAACTATCGAATCACGAGTAACTCCCTTTATCGGGATGGGAAGAATTGCAACATCGGCATTTCTTTCCTTCCCTAAATCGATCCACTAGTAGGTAGCGGTGGGAGAGATCCATTATGGTGGGATGGACCGTTCTCGACTGCCGGTGGGATGGACCGTTCTCGACTGCCGGCCAACATTTCTGTCAATCGACGGAAGACTCATGCATACTTGGAGGGTACGACTTTAAGGGATGGACTCAATCGAACGGCCAACCACTTGCTATTTTTGTAGTAGATGAAATCAAAAAGACCATTATTAGCGTGTAGTAGATTTGCCCGAGTGCGTTATAGGCTAGTCGAGAAGAAATAAAATGAATAGATTGAACGGTAGATAAAGGATCAGAGGATGAGAGGGGAAGATCTACCCAATATGGATCGATAACGAATGGTCCCCGCCAATGGCTTATCTATCTTCCTCGCATTCCATTCATGACCTAACGACTATCCCTCTTTCGGGGAGGGTATCAATTGCTGGATCGAACACAAGGATAGGTTTGATCGGCCGAGTGTTGGATCGAATGAACATTCAACCGCGTCATCACGGCAGCGATGGATGTCCAACCTTTAGATCTCTTATTTCTTAATAAAACCGGGTAAGCAAAGTCCGAAGGCTAATCTGAACTGCTGGCTAGAAGGCAAAAACCGCTTTTGCCAATCAAAGCCCCAAAACTAGTAAGGGCATGCGTGCCCCAACAAGCCACCCCAACCCTACCGCCAAAGCTTGACTTTACTAAACAAGCAAGAAAGGCTCTTTCTATCTTTTCAGTCAAGCGATAACGAGCAAGAAAATAGATATGCCCTAAGAAGCAAATTTGTGTAGCTGTTGCACCCTTGTTTCTTGCTTTTGAATGATTGCTCGTTAGCTAGGCAGTTTTCAATAAGGCTGGCGCTAGGCCCTCACCTTTTTTGGCTAAGCCGTATCGTATCTTGCTGGTAATGGATTTATTTTTGAATCTTACTTGGTTTAGGCAGGTAAGTGTTAAGAGTCTCTTGTTGGCTTTCATTAGGTATACATAGGTACACATAGGACTTTCTTGTAATACATAATGGTTGGCTTCGAATCACATGAAGCCCATATAGATGTCCACTCCTAGTTCCTCTAAACCTCTCCCTGTGGGGAACACAATCAGTCCATACAAGGACGTACTAGGTCATCCACCCTTGCATCTATTTGATGCATCATCACATGGCCGTCGTGTAACTCCTTGAGAATCATGTCATTCGCCTGTCACGTGTTTCCACCAGAGTCATAAATACTCGAAGTAAGCTTCTGGCTCGGCCCTATATCTAAAGGGGCATACGAACTAGCGGAGTGCTTACGGTCGTGGTAGCTGCGAGCCTCCGGGGTCTTGCTCTCTCATCTTTTTCCCTCCGCCTTCCTCTTGTAATTGACCCTTTATTTTCAACTGCGCCTATCCATCCAGCCGGGTGAGCGATAGTGGCTCATGTTTACTAATAGATCTGCCGCCGCTAGTATAACAAAAAACAGCACATAAGGATCCAGAATATTTAAATATACTGATCACTGATCAGGATCATAAAAAGCCCGGTATACCTAGAAAGGATAGTCGTAATGTCCATTCATGGCCGGGCTTTTCAGTATGGAGCCGAAGGCGAGGGTTTCCAGCAGGCCCCCTTCTCTGGCTTTTCCTTTACGTGACAATGGGGGTGAGGTAAGGAGTAGTACGAGAGTGGTTCGATCATCGATAAGCATCTCCTTATTCATTCTAAAGGACAGGGCTTGCGGACCAACAATCCAGCAAAAGGGTGGAAAAGCTCCTTTATTAAACCTTCCCCTTTAAATAATAAGAAGGTAAGCATGGAAGCCCAGAAAACCTAGCCTATACAAAGAGCTCTTTTCAGCCCCTACTCCTAACAAGTGAAAGTTGCTGGCACCCACCATATCTTTCTTCGGGGCCGATCTCTTGTATCGGAGCAAACAAATTCAATGATTTTCTATATTCTATTTATTTCTTTTTATTATTGAGTTTTTTCCACCACAAATAGATTTTCAGCATAGATTCGATAGAGTCCCTGATCTCCACATTCAAGCACGAATCTCTTGAGCGCTTTGCCGACAGATAGCATCATGGGCAAAGCACTCTGCTGCGGCGAGAAGCCGATTCTTATTGCATTCACCAAGATAGTCTTGCTGGCTCCTAAACTCTGCGGTGAGTTCACCCACCACTTCTGGGTCTAAGATCTGTTCAAGAGTAGTCAGCCAGTTTCGTGACTTTGCTTAGCTTCCACGTTGCAAAGGGATAACCTTTCACTATCTAGGCGCCCTAGAACGAGGGGTCCCACGGACTTCTTCCCCGAAGGTCAAGCCGTAGTCCCTGTCCGTGGGAAAAGTGGATTTAGTAAGGAGGATGGAGCGCCCTTTTCCCTACGAAATAGGCGGCTTCGCCTTCAAGCCGTCAATAAAATCGAGCTAATATGTGATCATGACAGTACACTAATGCATAGGTCTTCATTACTTTACGACCTTTTGATTATGATGCATCATGAACGTGCCAATATGTGATCGAGGTGAACGGCAGTTAAATATAGAGGCTGCTTCACCGGCTTGGATTGGAAGGAAGGGCTTCACTTTCCGATCACTTTTTTAGGCCAGTTTGATGAGCATGGGCAAGTTAGGGATTCACTATCTTTTTCACCTTGGAGCGGCTCACCCCCTTGTCACTAAAAGGTAGAAGTCCCCGAAGCGAGTCTAAAGGCCAAAGAGTCATCTTTGAAGGCTACTATGCATCATTATTCTTAGTAGAGTGCAAGGTAGGGTTGGGTATAGCAGGACTTGAACCTGCGACCATTGAGTTAAAATCCCAATGCTCTACCAACTTAGCTATTCACCCCAAAAAAGATGTAGTAGTAAAAAAGGATTGGTACAGAAATGAGGCCGGCCCCCCTTCTTCTCATCATATTAAAGGAGCGCGGATCTGTATGAGGCTCAGACTGTAGAGCAAGCGGAAGAAAACGTAAGGTCGCGCGTTAGCACTTCTGCAAGAAAGGAATGAGCTAAGGCGCATTTTCGCGCAGCTGCTACGCCCTTGCTTCTAGCCGCTTATGTCAAACTCAAGGAAAGCCTTGATCGATATGAGAAAGATGCGCTCAAGCACCCTACCTAGTAAAGGGGCTTGGGCTCCAAAGTCGGCCTTACTCAACAAGCACCTTGGTAGCTTTTTTCCACTCATTGAAGATTCTATCTACAAAATAAGGTCAACAGGGGATACTCAAATAGCTATCACTGACACCAGAGAAGGTGAGGTCGTCTTTCTTTCCTGCCGCCATGCGGTTCGCCTTAAATCCTTAAGGATCAGGGGAGGAGCAGTTATCTATGTAATTACGTTGTGGCTGTTGTTCCGGTCGAGAACTCTCTTTTCTTTGTCCAATTCCGTCATATTAAACAAGACTGACTTCTTACCAACCTGCGAAGGGTTGTGAGGCTGGACCAGGTACGAAGAATGAATCTATATCTTTGCACGAAAGTTGCTAGCCGGTGGCCGCTCAACTGTTCGAGCGCAATGCAGTTGTGTTGCTTCCGATTCGACAAAGGTAGAATGCCTGGTCGAAGGTCCAGTACAGTAGGTAGCAGGCGTGTTAATTTTGGCTCCCGAGCGAGAACGATAAATAGGCGATGCACCATCCTTGCTGCTACGTACGTTTTCATTGACTTGACAAATTCATTCAATTGAACCCACACTCAAAGGAGGACCACAAGCTCGAGGCTCGAGGAAACGGCAAGTTTCAGCATGTTGAAACTTCTTGGGGTTAGCAGTGAAAGAAAGAGCCCGGCATTCATTTCTTCATGAATATTCATAGTTGAGTCTACTAAAAGAGGGACCAGCGTCATCATGCTGATTAGCGGACACCTCTGATCGTTCACCTCTAATGTGACACATTCCCTCCCAGTTATATGATCAACGGGATCAGTCGACTAGAGAGCGCGGCTATTATTCTTTCGTGGATACAAAGTCGTCCCTTCTACTGACCGAACCCTCAGTTCGGGGGCCTTCGTCAACATGTTACAAAGCTCTAGTCTTTAGTGGGTCCATATTACTTGACTTAGAAAGGCGAACATCTGGGAAAGGGAAAGCGCAGTGCGCCTGGTGCAAATGGCTTTCTTTTTTCATGCTATACCAATCATAATGGAGGGTCCTACCTATGTACATGATTGATAGAATCACTACGTAGGGGGGTGGTTAACTTGATGCGGGAGAGGCATGAGTGCACTTCTATCTTGTGGTGTATTCGTTTGTAGTGAGTAGGGCCTCTTTCTCATTGATCAGTTCGCGTCGCTCTATTGAAAAGTAGGAATTCTTGCGGTGGTTTTGTCAACGAACGCGTTTCAGGCCGGATTGACAAACCTAACCCACCCTTAAGGAGGCTTTTCCATAGTTGGGTGTCCGCTTTAGTGTGATTTACGAAGGCTATGCTAGGTTTGGTACTATCAAAAACAAATGAAAAGAGGTCGGGGTTGATAGGTGGCTGTTGGCAAGGAACTTGATCCCCCCAAAAAAAGGGTGAAGCCACGGTCGAACTCTTATTCTGGAAATAAGTCGGGGCCCTTTTACCAAGTGTACCAGATAGAACATGATAGAGGGCCAACTATCGCTGCCTTGCACAAGACGGTGCCCTTTCACTTCGAGTTCCTTCCTTCGTTGTCAAATCTCATGATGCGCTTTGGCGATGTTACCTACTAACTAAAAGGCCTGCTAGGTGATTGAAATCGCTCAGGTCAGTGAGGACTCACTCACTCACCTACTCCTTATCTATGAATACTTTCTTGTATCTACTTAATTTAAAAGGCGACACGTCGTGCCGGGCTATAAGATAAGATACAGTTCTAGTGCTACTTGATTGACTGGTAAGAAAGAGCTTCCGTAAGAACTGGAAAACTCTTGTATGTATGGTAACCCTCTCTTCCGCTACTGGTGGACTGTTTCATAGAAAAGGCGACAGAAGCAACATTTCTTACTGCACTTTTCAAGCGCTTAGCTTCTGCTAGTGGCAGGGCCATGTTGGTCAGTTGGAAGCCTAAGCCAAGAAGGTACGAACGAAGTGACAAGACCCTTTAGAAGATAGGGGGCGGCTTTCTTATGGTAGTAATTGTGAACATCTCTCCTCTTCTCTTAGTGTGCACAGTTTGCTTTCATGCCGCCTTAGGCATATCTCTCTTTCTTAGTTTCATGCTGGAATAATGATAATGAATGAAAGTCAGTCTTTTAGCAAACATATATAAGCAGTTGTTTAGTGTATAAGCAATTCTTTAGTGGTCGCACCGAAAGTACGGTAGAGGTTGGTCGAAGATTATGTTAGGCGGGGTTCAGAACCAGTCTTGAAGTGAATGAATTAGAAAGAAGTAAGTAAATGAGACGACTCTTTCTTGAACTATATTATAAACAGATCTTCCCCTCCACAACCAATCACGACTTTTTCTCTATTCCTCTTGTATATCGTCGTAACGCCGTTAATGGTAGGTCTTGAAAAAGACATTTCATGTCATTCCCATTTAGGTCCGATTCAGATCCCTCCATTGCTTCCTTTTCCTTCCGCACCTTTTCCTCGAAATGAGAAAGAAGATGGTACGCTTGAATTGTATTATTTAAGTGCTTATTGCTTGCAAAAAATCCAACTTCTACAATTGCCAGGTCACCGGGTTATTCAAATAATTCGTGTTTTCCGTGGTTTTCCCATGCTACAACTTCCATACCAATTCGGTCGATCCGGAATGGATCGGTTAAACATTCCACTAGGGAGCCTGGTCTTGACTCTTCTGTGCGGTATTCATTCTCGTTCGGCTCTTGGAATCACATCCAGCAGTGGTTGGAACAGCTCGCAAAATCCAACCACTTCACCTACTTCATTTCCCCCAACACTTTCTCGTACCTCTATTGAAACAGAATGGTTTCATGTTCTTTCATCGATTGGTTATTCCTCTCCGTTCGTATCTCTTTTTCCAATTTTGGTCTCGAATAGTTTACAAGATTGAATGGCCAATGCTCCTCCAAACCCTCGATTCGATTGTTTCCAAGAATTTTGAGCCGGGTATGTAAGCCATGTATCTGGGAGGAACTTAAATAAAAGAAGGGCTTTTGTTTTTTTTGCGCCCCGTTTTTGTCTTGCAGCTATTTTTAAAATATTTATATAAGAATCCCTTTTTTAGAAGAAAGATTATATATATGTCCAATCTCTAGTGGTGGTGGAACCAACCAAGATGTATGTCGTCCCATCCGACCTCAGACTCTTTCTTCCCCACCTATGTGACTCTCTGGCCGTAGTTATTTAAGTGATTCCGAGATCGAATTCCTCCCAGGAACACATGAAACAAAGATATGAACTGGGTAAATAGAAATGGAGAAGAGATGTTTCTATTTCATCCAAATTAGAAGCTTTTTCTACATCCATAGGATCTACTAAAGTAGATCGGTATTGACCATATAATTAAAGCAGATCTTGGGCCATGGAGTCCCAAGAAGGTAAGAACTCCAACCTGTCCGATGCTTCTTCGGCCAAATACGATATACAAGTGGGACCTGCACAATGAGCAAGCTGTGCGAAAAATTGCTTCTTTTTTCCAGTTTTGAAACAACTTGGGCGAAATAAGGTTCTATCGGGAAACAATGGATTTTTTAGTTTTCGCTGTTGCTTACCGGTTGAGCCACTGGAATGGAATGAGATAAGAATCCCTGGAGATCATTCCTCTCCACTTACTCGTAACAGGCTTTTATTTTGTAGAAGACTTCTTCCAAATGGCATAATTGTCTGAGACTACGTTCCTCGATCTTCAAAGAAAACTTAATCATCCTACTCCACCTTCTCAATTAGGATAGGATCCTCCTTTGTCCTTCATTCACAAATGGTCTCACCATTTTCTAGTAGTAGTAGTTCGCGCGAGGGACTCTCATTTCTATTGCTTGCCCTTGCCTTTCACTCTCATTTGGTCTCTTTCTTCTATTAATTAAAGTGAATCAAAGCGCATGGAAAAGAAGCAGCCAGCTGCCTGCCCCCTTCCACTAGGCCTTTCTTTACTGAATGAATAAGGTCTTAGTTTGTATGGGCATTCTAGGCAGGTCGCAATAAGTCGCTAGTCAAAGGTTTAGACCAATGGCAATTCATCACCATCTTGCCCGCTTCCAATTGATGACTAGCTATTATATAAGTGTTGAACTAAGCCCCTGTGCAGGGGCTCGGCTCCGGAATCGTACGTGAGCTGTCTTGTATGGCTATTCCTAAGAACTTGAAGCCCCCCTTCTCTAAATAGCAAAAAATGCATTCATAAGACAAAAAAGACTTTTTCAAAAAGCCTTCGCCCTCCTATTCAACAGGGCTATTTGAGAAGCGGCTTCGTTACTTGACTTCATTTCTCAGTCAAGCTTCCTTGTTCCTTACTGTAGTCTCGGTCCATAGTTGTTGACTCCGTTCCTTATACCCTAGTCTATATCCATAGCTGACGTGACTCCGTACCGACGCCTTTCCCTTTGTATAGTATACGGCTAATTGACTTCGTAACCTCAACGTAATGTTTTTTTACTGTAGCATAGGCCTTCGTCGGGCTTTTGTCCCTTTGCCTATTGATGGCGGCTTGGCTTCGCTATCGCTCATGACTTGGCATAGAGCCGTGTTATCGTCGGTATTACCACCAGAATGCCAAATGAGATAGTGGTCGGCCTTTCGAATGCCTTCTTCCTGACGTTTTTGAGAAGCCCTTTACGACTATACTATATAGGACATGGGGATGTTCACCTTTGGAAACTTAGCTACTTAAGCCCTTCTCAGAAAGTCAAAGTAAAGGCGAACGACATTCTGTTCTACAGCTACAACACTGAATATTTCTTATTAATATTAAGCATCTTAATAGTAGAACTATTTCCGTACTACTAAACAAGGAAACCATCGGTTCCCTTTGTTTGAATAAACGAAGTTATTACATTCAAACCAAAGTAAACCAAGCCTAAGTGGTCACGACATCTTATTGATATTCATTGAGGAGTTTGATGGAGTTTAGCTGACTGAATCCATAAACCTAGAAAGTCGCCGTCACTGGTATTTTTTTATTTTAATTTGACTCTATATGTAGGTACCGGCGGGGCTTGCATAATGTAGTTGTAGTTATGGCTGAAGTATCGCTTTTTATTTTAGAAGATCTACTAAAGTACCAAAGGCGAACGAGGCTCCCAGGCCGGGACGTCTGGCAGAATGCTTGGACTCCTGCGCTGGAAGCGAGACCCGAAGGGTGAGCTTAGTGCGGTTAGCTTCTAGCACTAAATAATAGGAGTTAGGCATTCTGAGCTGAAAGGAGGCAAGCAAATGAAGGGAGGTATTACGGGCCAACTACAAGAAAAGAAAAGCTTCGTAGACTCGGTCAAGTCACTAATAGAATGCCGACGACTATTTTCCACTTAATTAATAAGTCAATCGGAGAGGGAAACGAGGCTTAGCGAGCTTCATAAGGCCGACCATTAGATAAGCCGCTGGCGGAGAAAGCTCGAAGAGCTTCCCTTCATTCATTACTAAGCCAAGGTCCCAGGTCTCCGAGTCAACACGCGCTTTTTCGAAGAATCCTGCACCCATGGGCATGTGGCCTGGCATGCCTTCCCTTTCCGCCGTAGCTTCATGGGCGTTGCCCCGTTCCCCAATCAGATGTTTGGATGTGAGCTATACTCTGTGAGGAACCAAACGGACATATGGCCTCGCCATTTGACCTCTTTTGGGCAACAAAGCTTACACTCATTCACATTGGTTCATCGTGCTATGCCCTGGGCCTTTTGCTATTCTAACGTAAAAGGTGGTCGGCCATTTGTCAAGTCCCACGAATCCGCTGGACATCTCAGTGGCGGGATTTGATACCCGTATCCGATTGAACATTCATATTAGTGCTCCCCTAACATAAATGGGAGCTTTTTCTAAGTGGGTCACTTCTTGCAAGACATGGCTTATGACCAACGGGTCAGACGATAGGTGCACGATCTACTTTGCACATTCCATCCTTCATCCCTTCGCCTATTGGCTTGGAAGGCAAGCTACCTTGATCCGTTTTCAGCTTCGATTCGTTACGCTCAGAAGCTCCAACAAGCCCTAAAGTCTCTTGCCGCCTAAAACTCTTCCAAGAGAGCTCTGCTTTACGTTTGATCCTATGTACCCATTGAATGCTATGCGTTCTCCACTTTCGGATATCGCGAAGAGAGAACGTGTTTCTTCCTCTTACTTTATCACTCATTCGCAGAGCGAAGAAAGTGGGCTTTGACCCAGCTACCGCTATCCTTGGGAACCAAAAGAGCTACTGAAGGAAAGGGATGCAGTCTCTCCCTTGGCCTTAGGAGAGGAGAGGGCAGAGAAGAAAACTTCCTTCGCGCATGTTTTTTGGCTTCCTGCGTCCATACTAGTAAAAAAGGGGCTCTTCAACCAAGAAGGCATTCTGGTAGGAATGCCGACCACTACATAGGTCGACATCTGTCCAGGAGAGAAGCAAGCTACCTTTCTTTGATCCCCCTTCCTGGGCAGGGAAGAGAACAAAAATGGACCACAGATGGTAGTCGTGGTTGATTCGAGGATCCTATGCGGCGGAGCGAACTCTTCTATCGTCTTGCATTTTCTCTGGTGGACCCCCCCCCATTCCATCGTACTGGAGCGATTCGAGAAGAACGATTAGGCTCATATTCTATACTTTCTACAATGCCTATAGACGAAGTGCTTCATTTCAGATCAATTCTTCGCTACAATCGCTTCGATCAACCGCTCGATGAAAAACGGTAATACGCCCTAAGGAATTTCTACCAGTAGACTTCCCTGTACTCAAAGTGAATGGTCTAAGTGCTCTCCTTTGTCTCATTTTTATCTCGTAATCATTCGATTCCGCCCCTAATGCTAGCTCCTACTCCTTCTCTTTCTCCTTAAGGATAGCATCCTCCTTGGTCTTTTTTACATGACATTCTTGCCAGCCTCCGGTCCGGTAGGTCGGTCGCCCTCTAGCCACTGACTAGCCCAGCAATGGAGCTAGGTCTACACCGCCACATCGAGACTCTCTTTCGAAAGTGAGATACCGGCTTTCATAAGAGGGAAAGATCACAAAGTCATGCAACAGAGCAGTGTTCATCTGACTAGAAATTTCATAAGAGAAGAAGAATCGTAGTGTAGGGTCGACATAAACAATCGGTTAAAATAGTCTAATGAGAAAGCATCTGTTCACGCTCGTAGTTGTAATAAGTTTTTTTGTTTTAATCGAGATTGGCTTGGTCTTTATTCTACCCTAATAAAACCTAAAATCTCACTCCCTCGCTTTCACTCATAAATGCAGCCGTGATCTTTCCCTGTAACTAGAGAAAGAATATGAGAGATGGGATCTCCTTTAGGGGTTAATCTATCTGAATGTCCTAACTAGAAAATAAAGGTTGTCTCAGATCATGGGAGAGTCATCCTCCGTCTAAAGAGAAGCGGCGCCGAGAGATTCAATATCCAAAGGTCTTGTCACAAGCTGGACTCGAACAAGCGTGCTCTTGATGCGATGCATGATCTGGATTTCAGCCTTCCTTATCGTGGCTTTGGTGACCCCGTTCGCCTTCTAGCTACATCCGGGGGTTACTAGAAGTGAAATGTTAAGAAGCCATATGTCTGTGCTCCTCCCCTGACTTCTGACCGACCTGAGGCTAATCTCTAAGCTCGAGCTCCCGTCTCTCACTGTCATAGTGTAACAATTCACTTCGTTCACCCACCCTCGCATACGCTATGAAATGGATAACCCTTATTCCCCATAGTTGCAGGCTTATCGGGGCATCGTTCATTATCTCACTCGATGGGCCCTTCTCCAGAAAAAGACAATAGGCCGTGGCGAGACTATCGACATCGGTCAAATCCAGACTGATCGTCCTTGAAATGACAGTCATCGTAAGCTCAACCCAGGCGTTCCCCATTTGAAGTGATTCAATCCCTTGTTGATAAAAAAGGCGAAATTGCAGGATATTGGACATTTCATTAATATATACATCGGCCGGCCACGAATTGACATTCTCATCTTCCAGATGAATCTCGTCTTATCATGCCAATGCTTTCAAACTTCTGCCTTTCCTGCACTAGCGACCTTCCTCTTGATATACCGCTATTGTTTTTTTTATGCAACTTTCTGTTCTCATACTCAAAATCGTTTTCATCTAGAAACAAACTTACCAAATTGTTGAGCAACCTTTCGTTCTTCCATCACAAATTCTCTTTTCCTTTTCATTTTGGGGCGTTCGCCACACTGGAGCCCCAGGAATGGAACCCAGGTCGGCCCACAAGTCCTATAAGAAATCATAAGCAACTCCGCAGCTTCTTTATCTATTATATTATGCCACCCTGAGATTTATCATAGTGCGAAATTCTATTCCTGGGATCCTTTTTTTGGGGGCGCAGGATAGACCCCCGAGCCTGAGGCGTATCCAAACTTCGGCACCACTAAGGTAGGGATCTCGAATTAATGAGAAAACAATCAAACCCTGTCATTCAAACCGATGCACAAGTCTCTCCATAAACGAGAAAAGGCAATAGGGGATGGATGAAGGTGGGGGTCGGGTAAGCCCTTTGGTGAGACGTAGCTTTGCTTTCCTTTCAAGGGGAAAAATGGAGTCACAGAGCCATTCATTCTCCCCCATAATCTAGGCTACGAGCTCATGCCAAAATTGACGAGGAAGGAAGATTTCCACAAATCATGTGTTAAGCACGAGTGGTCATAAGCGCCTAGAAGAGAGCTTTTAGTGGCCTTTTCTTACTCTGAGGATGGATGTAGATATAAGTCATCTCTTGGCTAGGGCATTAGCATTGCAGCTTCAACTTATCATCAGACTCTCCCTTTTTTTGCACTGGACCTAGTTTTCACTCCATGAGAACATCTATCGATTCCGCTATCGGGGCATGCGCTAAGGTAAGGCTAGGACGGTCGCAATGTTCATTTAGCTGTAATACTGACAGGTTCGTCTGCTACTACTGCTGCTATCCATTTTCTTACAATGCGACTCTTCTTTCTAGAAGAAATCCATGTTCATCCAGGCTCATGTTACTCCAAAACCAAAGGTTTCTGAAGTACGCTATTCTCAGTGATGACATTGTCATCGGGGATAGGCACGTAGCAGAACTTTACGAGGATGCCATGGAGGAGCTTCATATGACCATATATAAAAAAAAGTCTCTGATCTCTGACCGGGGATCGTGGACGCCTAGAGTTTGCTAAGCAGTTTCTAATCAAGAAAGGTCAAGTCAACATTAGTCCTGTATCAGACCCGACGGTGAGGGCTCTGGTACATAATCTTTCTGTTGCTCCTGCTATCCGCAAGGAAAGGGTCAGCGAAGTAGGGGACCGCAGCTAGCGAAGTGAACCATTAGAAACCGGGGTATAAATAACAACAAGTCAGGCATGAAAGCCAAGTGAACTGACCAGAGGGTTAGGGTGCGGTGCCCATTCTTAAGAGTATTGTGAGGAAGTGAGCTAGCCTGACAGTGAAATCAATGAATTTCCTGAAGTGAAGCAAGGATATTCAGTATAGGTAGTACAGTTAGAACAGCCTTAACTAACTGATTAAGGCATTACGGTACGGGCTCATTCCATAAAGGAATAGCGGGACGAGAACTCAATAAGCCTTAGATTATCCCCTCAGCTCGGTCGGGAAAATCATTCTCCTTAAAGGACCGTAGTCCCTTCTTCCTGATCACTTTATTGGACTTTCAGGAGTCCTAGTCCTAAGATCACCAGGTAGGAGAACAGCAACAAAGAGGCAACTAGCTCTAACAGCTATATTCAGCTACATTCTTGAAGCGAAGTAGGAACTAGTAAGAGGACCTCAACACCCTCCCTTATAAGAGCTTTTCTCAAGGCAAAAAGGTCTCTAGACCCGTCATCAGCTGTCGTAATTCAAAGTATGAGCTAGTAAAAACTTTTATCACCTCTGTTTCTAACTCTAATTGAACATCCGAAACTCAGTAGCTTCCTTATCTACTTAGTTCAGGAACTCTTTAGAATACCACAACCCTACTGGTCCCATTCATGAACTGGCTTGACCCTAGCTACAGCTGCAAGAGCTAGTTTCTTTAGGCTTGGTGGCGCATAAGTAAGCATGGAAGAACGGAGATATCAACGCAGATGTCTTTCCTTGACCGAAGTACTACTAATGAATGAAAATAGCGTATTTTTTTCAAGGGAGAGACTCTATTTATTCGCACTAGCCTGACCGCTGACTTGCCTTCCTTCATCAAGTATAGATTGCAAAGAAAGTGGAATGCCATAGCCTAATATTTTACTGCTATAAACCTTGCTTTGACTTCAACCTGCCTATGCTCTTCCTTTAGACTTATAGCCTTTACTCCTATAAGGTAAGCCCTTAAACTCAAAAAGTCTATTTCCCCTCGAGGAACTTCACCTCCCTCTCGATCGGATCTACTCAATTAAGGATCTTAAAGGCCAGCGAAATACTTCCCTTCCTTTATTCCATGTCAAAGCCTAATGAGCCAAAACTTCATGCCCTTATTTAAAGGCACATTTTCATTGAACAGCTGATCTTGGACTTGCAAGCTCTCTCGAGGGAATCAATTTTAGCAAGGTTTCGAGAAAGTTTAGATCACATCCTTTGAGTTAGAGTTTCTTTCGTCCGATTCAGGCTGATTGGATAAACTAACTTGGTTCACTTAGGCTAAAAGATGGCGGCAAACACTCGGGGATAGACTAAACCATTAAAATAGGAATAGTGAATGTCGTGGCGGACACGGACGGTACTTACAGGTGCTCAATTCCCTCAACTCTGTTTACGGCTCCTCCTCCTTCCGATCAAGTGTGGGTTGACGCTGCTCTGATACCATCCTTGACTGGGTCACAGCCGGACCTGATTTCATAGCTACGGCCACACCACCTACAGGAGTAAGAGTCGGCCTTGATTGACTATTGAAAATAATATCCTTAATACTGGTGCAAATTCTGGGGTTTGTACTATTGTGACGAAAGCAAAGCCCAAATCTTGTCTAATCTCTAAAGATCGTGTTCCGCTATGGAAGCTTTATCAATTACGATAGCCTATATGGATAAGGAAGGAGAACGGGGAACTGAATGGCCAATCCGGCTGTGCTTTCCAGGATGTCCATTCCCTACCTTATGATATTGCAATAGTCCAAGCCTTGCCCGAGCTTTTTTTATTCTAGTCCATCACTGCCATCAATCAAGTCAATAAAATCTCCGTCTTGCTTGGTGATTTCCTTCTGTCTTTAGTCAGCCAATAAATAAGCCTTTTTGTGCTTGACGAACTCTCTCTGTGGCCGCATTCGGTCCTATTTTCCATATAGTTATTTTTTCTGTTCTCGGTCAATTGTATTTTGAATTCGTCTATATTCAAGTCCCACAGCTCTTAGTCCGTACGCCCTCTAGCCTTATTTCAAACTCTCTCTTAGCGAATCCTTCAGTTTTTTGAAAAAGATCGTAGAATAGTCTTTGATTGAGATTGAGTCTGCTTGCAGGTACCTTCCCATTTCCCTATTCCGCAGTTTTCCCTTTCACAAATGGCACATCAAATGTTGTATCAATACACTCATACCCACATAAGAAAGGTGGTATTCTATCTCCTACCAGGCTGCCTATCCAGATTACCATACTCACCAAGAGAGTTGGTTGCCTACTCTCCCTTTCTTGCTTGTTATTTTTCTACACTTGCTTCCTCCGCACACATTGAACAATCAGATGCGGGATTAACTGTTGATTGCGGTGTGCTTGTCTTGGTTGATTTCGCATATCTCTTTCTTTTTTTTGGGCAAACTGCTCTTGCTCAAGTGGAATCAGTTGCAGTTGGCATATATAAAGAAGAATTATATCATGTCTTCTTTTAATAAGGAATTTCTAGAGAGGAATCCCCTGGCCTTAGCTCATCTAGCTATTGCTCATTGGGCGGATTGCTTTGAATAGCCAAAATCTTTTGAAAGATAAAAATCAACATTCTTGGATTAGGCTGGTGCTATCTCTTATTTAAGATAAATAATAACGAGAAAGGCTGCCTTAGGCTTAGGAGTTTCGAGTTTTCTCTTCTTTCATAGGCTATCGCTTCTTGGTGCCTAGCCTTCTACTTCTGATCCCGGGAGAATAATAAGAATGGCTGTTGTTGAATCAGCTGTGAAAGACGCTCTTGCCCTAGTTTTTGTTGGTGGAATAGACCCTATGGGAGCTCTTTGAAGGCTAATTTCTCTGTCCGGCTATGCCCCTATGTCACCAATTGTTGCAACGAGGGTGACGTCATTGAGGCCCACAAGGACATGCTTAACAAAGGTATGAGAAAATGTTGCAAGTTCAATAAAGTCAAGGGCTAGAGAGTCGAAGAGCGCACTTTGGGACTGAAAAAGTTCAACCCTTCATCAATGGTTCAAATACGTTGATGAGAAGGGGGTATTTGCCGACAAGAAGCCCTTTTTAAAGGAGTCTAGTCTGTACGGATGCGCGTCTTTACAACGACAGCCTGGCCTAGACAGTGATGGATGATGAAAGCCCGCCAGCGAAAGACGAAGCAAAGTTTTGTAGACCTCTCCGAATCCCAAAGTCGAAAGCTAAGGGATTGACGGTCACCGCTATCTCAAACAGCATGACCGCGTTGACGAAATCTCTAAACTGGGGCTGGGGTAGAATTATTTCAACTCTCGCTAGAGATGCCACTTCCTGCATTACAGCAACCTTCTTAGGCAGAGATGTTTATAAAACTGGAGCGACATTCGTCCTCTCAATTGAAGGTTTTTTCCACATCTTTCACATGGTATCCCGGAAGTCTTCTTCTACACTGGAAAGAATCGTCACCGTCACCGATGGTGAGATAAGAAAGAGAAAGTACAACTTGATTGTAAAGAAGGGAAGGACATGGTCTATATGACCTTGAGGAGCCTTTCGGGTTATAGTGAAGAACGGTCGATGTAGAAAAGTACCCCTCTTGCCGCTCGGCATGAATGAAGTTGAATACCTGATCTTCTCGGACAGAGCTTAGTAATCTTCCCTACTTTCCTTTCTTTTTTTTTATGTTAGCGGAAGACATAATCCATAGAATTAGAAAGAGAGAAAAAGTACACGACAAAAATAAAGAGCTATCCTTAGCAATGGAGGAAGGAAGAGCAAGACTACTAAAAGTACTCGACAGACAAGAGTGTCGACTAAATAGAAAATATGGTATGGAAAGATTTTCAATAAGCGAGTGAAAACCCTGTAGAATTGATTGAATGGGGTCATGGGACAGAATTCATTTGATGAAGGACAAAGTCCTTCGAAGAAGAAGCTTCCTACCTATCCTCGATCTCTTTCTCGATGGGGAAAATAGCTAAATGGTAAGAAGGAAGTGGCCTAAGTGGAAGAGGAGGGTTAGATCTTCTTTAGCTGAGCTGGGAAGAAAGAGTTTGATAGAATTAATCTGCTTTCCTTGGCGATCTCACTGGAACTCTTTTCATCAGGGTAGAGGGAACAAGTTCTTCAAAAGGCATCAGTGGGCTTCAAAAAGTTAGCCGGCTCAAAGCTTATAGCGATTTAGGATCAGATCTGTATTGGATTAGGCTTTGGATAGTTGGATAGATCGCCTTAAGGCTATAAAGGCCATTCAAGGGCAGGCGAGCGAATTCTATCTATGCCTAAGATGAGGAAGAATATAAGCAGATTTTGGCTTGGCATTACTATTGTCGCACCACTCTTCCTACATTATTAGTAGCCGAAGGTGAGAAGGAAGAGCTCACTCTTCCCGTAGGCAGTTTCATTCCTAACTGTTCAAACCATTAAATCTGTCATTGACAGAGATTTTACATTCTATTCAAAGGGTCTTTACATGATGGATAGATTCTTCTTGCAAGAGGTTTTATGCAAATCAAACTTCCTTGCTGTCTTATATGTCCCTCTTTTCTTGCTGATTTAGACCTCTTGGAGGAGAGAGGCTCTTCTGACTAAGGCAAAAAAGGGGTGACATTGAGAGTTGATATTCATTCAGCTGATAGAGATGCTAGCATTGAATGAAGGTGATTCGCCAGTATTTGGAATAAACAACCTTCTATAATTAAGAGTAGGATGTGAGGGAAGTCTAGTCGACTAAGAGAAGAGAAAGAGGAATGTACCTACCAATCCAATAAGGAGATAGAGTGGATGAGAAGGGAACCTTTTTTCTTAGTCAAAGTCTATTCAATATACCCCCCATAGTCTAGTGGTTAGGACACCTCTCTTTCAAGGAGGAGGTGGGGATTCGAATTCCCCTGGTGCTATGGGTACTATGAAAGGAAGTTGATCACGGAGAGAAGGGCCTTTGTCTGGTTCAGTTTCACTATGAAGAATATCCATTTATCTTCTTATTCCATTCTTTCTATCCTACAAAAAGAAAGCCCTTTGCGCAAAAAGCGAAGGTAGGCCTTCTTTTCTTTCAATAGTAGCTAGTAGTGAAGACTCTTCTTGCTCACCTTTCTGGGATAGTTTCCATCATCGTCCTTAGTTAGCCGACGCCTCTCTTTTCTCCTTTCTTTACAGAAGCGAATTCGAAAGAGCAAATAAAGCAGCAAGAAGAAAGCCTAAAGGAACAATCAAGGGAAGGCTCGGACAGCTGCCAAAGGGCTTCCCTTAGGGGACCTGTTATACCACTTCCCGAAATAGAAGACAAGAATGAGGTTTGACATCATTCGTGAAACAAGAAGGTCAGCTCACCAAAGGAGGGAAGAAAGGTCATCACTTGAGAGGCTTGCTTCGCTCAAAGGTGGGAAGAAAGGTTAGCACTTGAGAGGCTTTCTTCGGTAGGAGTCAAAAAGAAAAGGCTCAAGAAAGAACTGCACTCGAAGAATGGAAAGGCAGGCTGCGAAGGCACTAATACGATTGTTCTCGAAGCAAAGGACCATACAGTTACCTTTTCCTTATATAAATAATAAATAATAATAAATATGCCCTTTGATCGCTACAAGTATGTAGCCACGTAAACGAAAAGAAGGCAAGCTATCCGATGAATTTGCTGAAAATGCCGATGCCGCATCACCACCTTTCTGAACACCTGTCCTCTTGACTCAAAGTCTTGACCCACGTAAATCAACCCCAAAGCTAAATAAGGATGAGGTAGATGCTTTTATAAGCCTTGATCGGAGCCAGGTCTGCGATCGAGAATTTTCCATCTAATATAAAAATTACGAGTAGATGTGGTGATCCCATAAGTTTTTCATAGAGGTGAAAGGGGAAGGGGCATTGTTGCTTATGCAGGGTCGGGTAAAATGAGTTCCACGGATAAGCAATTTGGTGCAAGATCCAGCTGATGCCATTGATGTAAAAAAGACATCTAGAATAGATCGAGCTAAATGTTGAATCATAAGTAAGAGGGATAGCGCTTCCTTTTCTATTAATAGGTCTACTTCTTTCACTACTTATGCCTTATAGCGATAAAAATAAACTTCTTCCGGGACCAAAACATGGAGACCAAAAAGTTTTGTCTTACCGCCATACCTTGCTTTTCCTTTATTATTATTACATTCTGCCCTTACATCGTAAAAGTCAGGGTTAAGCTTTAGAACTAGATACGTAAGAGAAAGAGAGGAGAGCAGAACTTTACTTCTCTACTGAGGCATAACCAATGTCAAACAATCTCTAACTAAGTAGTTTAAGTGGTCCGCTGTCTAACATCTTTCGTATCTTGTTCGTGTTCAATGACCTTCACTGAGGTTTTTGATCTACCTCCGAAACCTAAATCCATCTTTTTAAATGGTTAATGCCTAGATTTGGTCTTAAAAAAAAAGCTGTCCATAGAAAGAATTAACTCCAGGCTGGCATGGCTTTGAGGTTCACTCAAGATCCGGATTGCCTCTGGGATTATTAATTACGTATACATAAGGAATATTTAACAAAGCAGACCAGCACTTTTTATTAATTAATAACCGGTACATAGGAATACATCAAATAGGAAGCTTACACACACATAGACAAGCCACACAACTAAACACAACATTACAATAATAACAACGGAAGAATTGATGACTACTAGTGATACATGCAACACCAAAAAAAAGCAATGATAGGAGTAGATCTCCACCAAACAAAGAAAAAGAAGAAACACACTACTTTGCGTCTACAGACACTTATTTAGCCTTTCTAAAACTAAAAATAGTTGACGGGCTCTTCTATTCTAGTCTCTCTGGCGACCACGGATGACAGCACCCACAATTAGGTCTTCCTGTTCTTGGAGGAGGGCCCATTTCCTGTCTTCCAGGACGCTAATGCGGTCCCAGATCCACTGCATGGCTGCAGCCACAAGTGCAGGATCGATGGGAGGCAGGTGCTCCTAAAAGGCAGCCAGGGTTTATTGCCTTTGTTCATAGCCAGACCGCTTCCGCTCTGACTGAGCTGACCGTCGCACCTGACTTCTATCACCCATTATCCATAGATCTCCTTTCATATCGTTGCCGGTCTAAGCAGAAGGTTGCTAAGTCAGATGTCTGGTAAACACATTCGTAATGAGTATGGGTCTAGTAGGTGTACTAGTAAGGAAGCGAGGTACTGCCTCTAAAGGTAAAAATATCTCTAGACCGTCATCAGCTGTCGTAGTTTAAAGTATGATCTAGTAACATCTTTTATCACCTCTGTTTCTAACTCTAATAGAACATCCGAAACTCAGGAGCTTCCTTAACTACTTAGTTCAGGAACTCATTAGAATACCACAACCCTAATGGTCCCATTCATGAACTAGCTTGACCCTAGCTACAGTTGCAAGAGCTAGTTTCTTTAGGCTTGTTGGCGCATAAGTAACCATGGAAGAACGGAGATATCAACGCAGATGTCTTTCCTTGACCGAAGTACTGCTAATGAATGAAAGTAGCATATTTTTTCAAGGGAGAGACTCTATATATTCGCGCAAGCCTAACCGCTGACTTGCCTACCTTCATCAAGGATAGATAGCAAAGAAAGTGGAATGCCATAGTCTAATGCTTTACTGCAATAAACTTTGCTTTGACTTCGATCTACCTATGAAATCTTCCTTTATTCTTATTGCCTTTACTCCTATAAGATAAGCCCCTAAACTCAAAAAGTCTATTTCCCCTCGAAGAATTTCAACTCCCTCTCGATCGGATCTACTCAATCAAGGATCTTCAAGGCCAGCGAATGCTTCCCTTCCTTTATGCCATGTCAAACCCTAAAGAGCCAAAGCTTCATGCTCTTCTAAAGGTAGAGTTTCATTGAACAGCTGATCTTTGGACTTGCAAGCTCTCTCGAGGGAATCACTTTTAGAAAGCTTTCGAGAAAGTTTAGATCCCATCCTTCGAGTTATAGTTTCTTTTGTCCGATTCAGGCTGATTGGATCACTGAACTTGGTTCACTGAGGCTAAAAGAAGGCGGAAAACACTCGGGGATAGACTAAACTGTTGAAAAAGGAATAGTGAATGCCCCGGGGGATTCGCACTGTACTTACAGGTGCTTTATTCCCTCCACTGTGTTTACGGCGCCTCCTCCTTTCGATCAAGTGTTGGTTGAAGCTGCTCTGATACCATCCCTTTCTCGGTCACAGTCGCACCTGATTCCATAGCTACAGTCGCACCACCTACAGGAGTGAGACTCAGCCTTGATTGACTATTGAAAAAGATTTCCTTAATACAGGTGCAAATTCTGGGGTTTATACTATAGTGACGAAAGAAATCGCAGTTGTTGTCTAATCTCAAAAGATTAGGTTCCGCAATGGAAGCTTTATCATTTACGGCAGCCTATAAGTACAAGAAAGGAGAACGGGGAACTGAATTGGCCAATCCGGCTGTAGTTTCCAGGCTGTCCATTCCCTACCTTATGATTTTGCAGTAGTCCAAGCCTTTCCAAAGCTTTTCATTATACTCCGTCACTGGCATCAATCAAGTGAATACAATCTCCATCTTGCTTGGTGATTTCCTTCTGTCTTCCGTCAGCCAATCAATCAGTCAGCGAATAAGCCTTTTAGTGCTTGACGAACTCTCTCCGTGGCCGCATTCGGTCCTATTTTCCATGTAGTATTTTTTTCCGTTGTCGGTCAATTGTATTTTGAATTTGTCTTTGTTCAAGTCCGACAGCTCTTAGTTCGTACGCCCTCAAGAACTATTTCAAACTCTCTCTTAGCGAGTCATTCAGTTTTTTGAAAAAGATCGTAGAATAGTCTTTAACTGAGATTGAGTCTGCTTGCAGGTATCTTCCCATTTCCCTATTTTGCAGTTTTCCCTTTCACAAATGGCACATCAAATGTTGTATCAATCCAACAAGTTGTTAATGGCCAACGCGAACAATTCTCCCAAGATGGCAGCTAAGAGACGCCATTAAGAAGTAAGACAGGGATCCTTTTTTCTCTTTATAACGCCTTACGACCACAGCTATTCCACTCTGGTAGATACGAGTAGTCCAAGCACGTATCTTCAGGCGAATAGCCTTATATTAAGAAAGGGAGAGACCAAAGCACTTAGCAATAGAAATTACTTAGAATAGTGAAAATCGGCACTACTCAAGCATTCTTATCTGCGAGTTGGAGTATCTCCTGTATTAGTGAACCCTGGGAGTTGTCGGCGGCCCGATGATCTTTATTCCAAAGGTTAACCGAGGTGAAGCTTTTCACAGGTATTCTTTTATTTATTTGTAGGTTTCTCTACATCAGGCTCTTCGAAGACTTTGTTTGAGGTGAGGTTCTGTAGTTTGATGGTTACTTATGTTCTCCTCTACCGTTCCTTGGTAGCTAGGAAAGATATCTAAATATATTTCCTTCCTTCCGATTAGGGGCACTCTAAAGGCTTTGCAACATTCAGAGCTGGTTGACAGCCCTCTACTCAGTCCCTCTAGCTCGTTGATAGTCATCTTTCAGTTCTAGGTTTCATCCGACAATCAACTTTAGTTCTTTATTCTGTGTCCTTTCCTTCCTTGCGGATTCTCGGTTTCTGAAGGAGTAGCAGCATGCGTCTCCGGCTCTGGGAGATCTTTACCTATGGCTAACCTAGAGAGCTTTTCTTTAAGATAGCTCGGGCAGGCACTCTTCTTCGAAAAGAGGAGTTGCTTGCCTTACCACACCAACCACCTTAGCGCTGAAAGTTCTAGCAATGGGCAGCTACGCAAAGGAATATTATATAGCAATTTCATATTCATTAGATCAGAGATTGTGGATCTCTTCTTAGTGATGACAATCGGATTGGGACGATCAGGTCGGTTGAGGGAAGCAGCACACCAATAGGTTGATTGCCATTCTTGTACTGTTTGGGTAAAGGGCGGGAGAGAGCCTCTCACCAGTACTTACTATAAGGGTGGGACAACCAGTTTAAACCAAATATCCAATAGCCGCTTTCCTTATTGGCTAGCCGCTATCGAGTGAACTGAACTCTTGGAAAGGCTGAAAGGGAAAGGGGAAACTGTACAAGGTATTTTTCACTCGTTTACGGGACAAGTGTTAAAAGAAAAGGATTGTTGCACTCTCTTGCTTGAATGAATCGACATTTGTGGATGCTTGTTCATTCGGGATTCTTCTATCCATATTTAGAACTACTGGATAACTACTCCGGCTTTTAGCCATTGGAATCTGTGGAACCCTAAAGTCACTAACCTGTTCAATCTCTTCTGTCCATCCCATCTAAAACCCTTGAATCAGTGAATCCTGGGACAGAGACCTAGCCCTTCATTATTTAAACAACTAAGATAAGGTCTAAGATCGTCTCTTCTTTTCCACATCCTTATTCCTCCTTCTTTCCGGATACTTAAGCTTCTAATGCTACGGAACCAGCTTTCCCAATCAATCAATTAAAATTAGTGTGTAGGAACCTGCCCTCATCGAACTGAATGTCTACCCTTCCCGCATTTGAAGACAGACTAATATTTAAGACCTACTACTTTCATGGAGATACTTTCTTCTCCGACGGCCGGACATTACCCATATATGGATGAATAACCGTGAAGTTAGACAATCTTTTGTGGGAGGGGAGTCGACTGACTAACAAGGAACTGACAGAAGGGGAAAAGAGGAGTGAAACCATTCGACGGTGTTGTAAAGGACTTCGCTAATCATAATAAGGTTTGTCTCACCTTCGTCCGGGAACTCGAACGAGGTATTTTGTGCTTGCCCTATTGAGAGTCTCTTCCATTCTCTCTTCACCAGACAGATACACAAATAGGTAATCTGGTATATAGATTATGGCTTCCTCACTATCAGCAAGCTCCCACAAGCGATGAACTGCTTCCGACTTCTTCATTTGGTTTCTAGCCATACCGTATAGAGTGAAAAATGCCTTTTAATGGGAGTAGCTATATTCAAGCAAGCATTCCAGCAAAATGATCCTTTGACAATGGGCTCTACCCAACACTGGGAATGACTTTATACAGAGAGAGGAAAATCAGCAAAAAAATCTCTTTTTGAATCGGAGGAGGAAGGGTGGGCAGTAGGTACCACGAGCCCTCTGTCCCACACATCTGTCCAGAAGCAAGTGTAGTTCACCGGTTCCACCGAATGCTCCTATCTCTCGGCAAAGATCGTGTGAGTGTGCAGTAATGCTTCAGATGCTTCACAATATCTCCGACACACAAGGAAGGACGCGGTGGGAAGGAAGCAGCCCTAGCCTCTGTCCAGCCGATCATTCCGCTGGCATCTCGCATTCACGCCCCCGTTTTACTGCTGCTCGGGGATGTAGTTGTAGATAGGTTAGTCTTAGTGGGTCGTTGGCTCCACCTGTTATCTCCTTCTAAGACATGCTGTTGTCGTCACCATATTCCATATGTCACTTAGTCATCTCTGTCTCGTTACTGGTCAACACCTCCTAAAGAAACGGAGGACTTCATTTAGTGACCCCACAATCGCCCTCTTAACGATCAGAATAAGGTAAAGCTTGAAGATAAGTTTTGTACTCAATTAATTTATCAGTCCCTCTAGTCGGGTGGGCGCCGGCCAGTTTTTCGACCAAATCCCCCTAAAAATCGTATGTGCGGGTCTCCCCGCATGCGGCACATGCCATTCGAGGTGGGCCAGCCCAGCATTCATTCGCAAATTGTGTAGTGAAATTGAGACTTCTCATCCTCGCATGCTAATTCGCATGTAGGCAGCGCTATCTGTCGTACTGTTTACTCTATCTATTTATGGTATTTTCTTTATTTCATTTTCTATTTTATATATGCTCGCTCCCTCTTTTTCCAATAATTCATCCAGTTCCCTTTACTCCATAGGGCCTTCTCTAATTGGGAAACGCCTTTCATTTCCGTCAAATGACACGGACTCCCTTTGATCTTCCACCGTCCGGGCTCCCTTTCCTCCCTATGGTATGCTCCCCCGGCGCAGGCCTACCACGCTTCGTGTCTATGGAGTTTTCGCCAGACGGTCTTTGCCGGTAGTGCCATCCTCCCTGCTGGCTGTATGGGCGCGTTGTCCCTTGCTGCAGTGTTCTTATAAGTTATGGATTAAAGGAACAAATGTAGTTGAATGGAACAGCAGGGGTTTACACGTTCCACTGCGCCGAGATGTGAGGTGCAGGTGGTGATGATAACCCCGGGTTATGCGCTAGCGCCATTGAAAGGAACTCCAGAACTCGCCAACGGTCGTGAAAACCCGGGTCGATCAGTCCTCCATTAATCCCACTGGAGGTATGGATAACGAGGCCACCTTAACAACCTTCTCTCTCCTGTCCCTATGTTGGAATAAGGTAAGGCGGTTAGCTTGAGTTGCCCAACCGCCCCTTAGCCCGATGCTGATGACGTGCTACGGAACCTCCACCGTGCGGGGGAGGGTGACCAAGCAGGGCATAGCTAACGGCATAGGAGCCGACTTGGCATCAGCGGCTTTGTGCCGCACCTGATTTATCCAGTATGTGGTTCCGCACGTTCCACCACTTCTCCGTTAATTTCAAATACTGATCGTGAAACACCATGAGCAGCATGATGTTGAGGTCCGAAATTCGAAGTGAAATTTTTTATTTGCCTGTTCGTAGTCGTCATGGGAAAGAAATACAGAAATTAGAAAGAGATTATTCCATTAGAGCTTGTCCAATACCACCAGTACCAGAAATGCATCTCGTTCGCCCACGCAAGAGACTTCTATGGCAGCCCAAAATAACGGCTCTGTTATAAAAGAAAGCAGTAGACAGACTAATTTGGCCGGTATTCCCTAATGAGTACCTTTAGGAGATACAGCTCCCCTTTATATTCTCCATGCATCTGCGGAGGGTTTCCATATCCGTCTCCGCGGAGATCGTAAGATCGTAAGAGATTATGGCCTTCGCGGCACTGGACTATATTTCGATCATTTCCGGAAAGTGCACGGACAACCAACATTTTCCCCTTTCACAATGTTCTCGAGAAGTTTCTCACGAATCAAAGTGTGAATGACCCTTCGAAGTCTCGCATGCTCTTTTTGATCGGGAGCGGGGTGGGAAATTTATGTCGATGCTGGCGCCTGCGGTAGCGCCTCCAGAGCCGCCCCCCGTTCTGGAGCCAGCGGGTTCTGATTGACCTCCCTCTCACTTCGTTCGAGCTGAATTACATCCACCCTCTCACGGTTAAAAAGTGGTTAACTATCACAAAAAAATCTATGTCATCCATCCAAAAAACGTGTCTCAATTACAGCCAACTCCCTCTCCCCTGTTTCTTTCCCTATCGAAAAACCAGCCCTTCTTATTTTTTCCTACAAATGCTAACCAAGTGACACACTTGGGCCATGGGTCATAAAAGAGGTTGACCCCCATCCTCCTTAACTATGTATGGCTAATGAACTTCTCGTTTTAGTCTGTTCTTTTCCTTCTTTGGGCTCGGGTCAATAGTAGTCGTGGTAGTTATGCCCCGGAGCCCAGCTACCGACCCAAGGCGCGGATCGAGAATGTCATAAAGGGACGTTAAACATAATTCTAGAAGGGCCTTCCCGAAAAAAACCGAGTAAGTGAAAGTTTTTTAGACTAGTCCCACTAAGATAGCGAGGGAACTTACTTCCGAGACAGATGCTTTCGCCTCAGTAATTACCTAACGAGAGAGAGCCGATGCAAAAGTAGTCCTTCACGCGAGGAAACGCCAGACTAACCTCTGCTAACTACGTTTTATATAGAGTGGAAGCAAGAGAGATACCAAGGTATAGTGCTGCTACCAGAGAAGGCCATTTCATGCTAGGCGTCCAGACCTACTATACCCGAGCCGCATCCCCGACACAGTTGCTATATCTGCTATATATAGCAAGTATTTAGAAAGAAAGATAGAACATCTAAGTAGCACCATTAAATCCCTAAATAGGGTAAAGTATTAACAATCTTGACAACTTTGATTCCTTTCCCGCGTATTCGGACTCATATTTCCTATTTTCTAACCACGGTGAACAACATACTTTGCCTCATAGTTTGGATTGGATCATGTTGTCGGCTTAATAGCGATCTTTTGTCCTTTCCGTGTGGTCAGCTATAGCAGCGGCTAATGCATCATCCTATCCCTTTCCTGTTCTTCTATCCCACTGCTAGTTCCATGTTCTTTCTTTCCCTTCCAGCTGCTAGTAGTTTCAGTTCATCTGGGAAGATCTTAATAACTTCCTTATTATACAAGCCATGTCATGGAGATTTGTCCCGTAGTTTACCCTCTATCGAGCCTTGAAAAAAGGATGAAATCCTGCCCTGTTGGCCACTACTAGTGAATGAATAAGAATAGTGGGTCTTACGTAATTGGTCTATTCCAAAGCCTGTATTCGTATCACGTTTTTCCTAGAATTTACCTAGTGGAACCGCATATTCGTTGTTATCTATATTCGTACGGCTCTCTCTATATATTTCGATAGTAGCAGACCGGAAGTGAACGAGATCAGGACCACCTATAGTTCGACCACCTCCCTGTTCGGGGGCTAGCTTGCTTCCATCTCAAGTCAAGAAAGAGAAAGTCTCTCTAGACCGCGACGAAAGAAGAGGAAAACACTCGTAAATCATTCCCAGAATAATGAGATTCAGATATATAATAAGAGAAAAGAATACGTAGCAAGAGGAAGTAGAAAGCAGAGATCCTTCATTAGTAAGAGTACCTCGCTGACCCCAGATTGAGGAAGTCGTGAACCGCTATAAAGGCATTCATCCATGAATTATGTCTTTAGGTGGTTAGCTATACTGAGAGGCTAATCCTTGGTCGCTCCCACTTTTTCTTTATTTGGTGCTTAGCAGTGGGAAAAGAGTGACTACCTATGAATGAACTTTCAAGGTACAATACCTCCGTTAAGAACCTGGAGATTCAAGAATCGATTGCTTGAGAGATCGGGCTCTCAAACGGAAGGTTCCATCGTCTTTTGATTTAAAATTAGCTAACTTTCTTTTTAAAAACGGTTGTAAAGAAGACACCTTCTTACATAAGCATCATTTTAGGAGCCTTATTTGGAAGAAAGAGAGCCCTTCTTCCGCCTCTTTATTTAAGCGAGTCTGACATCCTACTGCTCGACACCTTCAATGAAGAAGTCTAAGGCACCCCTCTATGCATAGAAAGTAGGTATTTTCAATCCTTCAATAAGGAGGAGTCTAATTCCCCTCTCTCATGAAAGATTTTCTCTTCTGATCTGCTTTACCTCTAATAGAAAAATAGAATTTGCCACCTTACACGAATATTCAAGTGTCAGAGATCGGCCTCACATTTACCAATCCAGTCTTATTTTCTTCCAGCAAGCAGCATCAGGTTCAAGAGACCAGAATGGCCTCTCAGTAAATGAGATTCGATACGTCAAGCTAGTTAGATTCAACAAGCAGGACAAGTCGTCAGCAAGGTAAAAGAAAGCGCATTCCATCCTGCAGCCATCGTTCTCTTTGCAGGCAAAAGAAGGAATCAAATTATCACTATGGAAAGCTTCATTACTTTCCTAAAAAATATTTAAAACCGTGCGGCCTATTACTGCTTTGCTAGGAATCGTATATCCCCTGAACTCCACTTGCTTTAGAGAGTGTACGATTTCCCAGGCCATGGCTAGGTATAAAGCAATTGTCTCACTATGCCGCAAGAGCACTAGGAAGTCTGCTCTATTCTTTATTAATATTAGCCGGCACTCCTCTTTCACCTAGATCTTACAAAAGGGAAGGAGCGACTTGTCGAAACTATGGTGGGCTTCCTCATCTACCGGGAAAAACAGCTTACAATGCCAATGCAGTACCTCACACTTGCGTTTACCCCTAGCCGTACCACAACAATTTAGAGCTCCGGGAGAGCGTCCTGCCTAGTTCTCCTTCAGGAGTTGCCAGGCCTCAATAAAGGGAATTTAGGTTTTAGCACCGGTCTATCCTATATGCTCTTATTTCCCCCTCACGTGTCAACAAGAGCCCTGCCTTAGTCTTCCATCCTCTTGAGTTGCTAGTGAGCATCCCTCTTTGGTTTCTTTGAAGCGTGCATTGGTCACATGGATGACTTCGTTAAGGAAAGCTGCTTGAAAAGTGCACATCTCTTTGCTTTCCTTGATAGACAAGGCTCGTTCCGTAACGAGCTCGTGTAGTACTAGCCTCTCTCTAACAAACGATTCAATCTAGTCCCAAGCGTACCTGGGGCTACCTTGTTTACCGGATCCAACCAACGATTAATTAGAGGTATGCTGTCCGGCGTCGGTACCTCACATTCTTTAATTAGGGTGGCACCCTGGTTTTCTGAGTGCTACCCGTAAAAGTAATAAACAGAAAGTCTTATGGTCGTCGTCCATAGGGTTTGGGATGTGCCCCTTGCTCCCTATCCAAATCGTTGACCCAGACTGTGAACTTGTAGACGAGGGTTTGACCCTAATAAAAAAGGGAATCTCGGTTGTTTGAAACGTAATCGAGACACTCATTCATTTTAAGAAGAGGGGGTTTGGGAAGCTCTTTCTAGCCTAATATCCTCTTTGATCATTTGCAGAACGTTAGAGCGTAGCTTTCGATTACAACGTAAAATGAGTTTCATTTTACTTACTAATTCATCTTTGGGGTCCCTTTCCTACCTTTTACCCCATAACAACAAAATTCTATGGAAGTAGCAGCCCCTGAGGAAGAAAATACTGACGACTACATCCAGAACCACGCGGCTGGCACTCTTGTAATTGACGCTAAACAAATAGGTCCTGGTCCCACTAAACGTATTTTGGAAGAAAAAGTTTAGTGCAGTCAGGAACCCGATTTGAATTCCAAGCCCCATAATTCAATTCGAATACTGCGCCTACCTCATTCTCTCCCCAATCACACTGGGATGCTTACCTGTCCGCCTACCAATGATAGCCTTTCAAACCTCATTCCAATATTGATAGAAATGCGAAGAAGACCCACATGCCCACTTCTCCGTCCCCGCCTTATTTCTTGTGCGGCCCTCGCTGTCGCCTTTGGCTCGAGCTACGTTTGATTCTGGGAACAGATAGCTTGCTGCAGAAGTCTACTTCCCAAAATAAAGCCATATCGTAATTCAACCTACCAACCCATATTTTTTTTCCCTCCGGGGGGATCCTTTATCCCCGTTGAATATCCCTTCTTCCATTTTCTTTTTTATTTTACTCGTCGTATTTCTCTGAATTGGAGGGGGTTTCCATTGGAAGCACTTCGATTCCCCTCATCCAACTCATGCGGATCATCATGGACCTTCCTTTTTTATATGCGCTAGGTAAGAATGTAAAACCAAAAAAGTACAAGTAGCTTGACTTATAAATACATAGGTAAAGAGACCATAAACAAGGATCCCTATCAAATTTGGGTTTTGCTCAGATATTGCATCGAAAAATTCCCTCATTAGAGTTCATGTTTTAACGGCTCAGCTCCCCCCAACAAGAGTAAAGACTTTTTTGTTGTAAATTTCTTGTTGGGTTTACCAATCAGGAAAGACATGGGATTTTTTTTACACGTCACAGCTACTAGGTTGTCTGTGACTTACATACTATATTTTAATTGATACAGTAATTTAATAGTGACAATAGCTTTTAAGCAAGCAACTTGTATTCGTATAATAAGAAGAATGCAATGCGGTGCTTCTTGCTTTCAGTCAAGTGATGCACTACAGGTATTGGATTCAGCTTGAATTAATAAATGTTCCCAGTTCAAAGGAATTGATGGAGTCAGTTATAGCATCCTACTTCTTCTTAAAAAAAAATTTCATAAGAGAGATGAGGCAAACAAGGAATTGATAGAGGTACGTCGAGAAGTTCTATACCTTCTTGATCGAGAAAATGTCCTTGCTTGTACTTTTCTTTATATTCGAGATTGGGTTGGTGTTCAGTCTTCTTCTAAGTAAATACTCAGCTTTGTTTAGTCTCTTTCTTCATGCAAGTCTACTAGTTGATCGAGAAAGCACCGCCCAAAGGGCCTCATAGAGGCGGTAACCGGTAGGCTCATCTCAAAGCTGAAATGAAGAAAGTAAAGTGCATTTTTCAACCATAAGGTTGTCTTTTCACTAGAAGCTCAGCCTAGAGTTGATCGACCAATTCCCTCTAGCATAGGGGTCAATTACGGGGGAGTCGGAAACTATTGTATCTTTTTTAAAGCGGCATTCTCCCTTCTGTCTATCTTCAATTGAATTATGGAGGTGCAATTTGTTTTGAGGAGGTGTGTTCCAGAAGAAAAGACATGTACTATTATATTGTGTAATTCTAGATCTCATTCGTATTCCATTGGTTTGGGCTTAGATGTGCCATTTCATTCCTTAGGGAGTGAGAGGGTAAAGGGGAAAGGGTGGGTGGCCCCCTACAAGTTCTTGAAATCGGATGGAACTATAGCGCATATAAGAAACAAAACTCAGACCTATGGTGCCATATAAGATAAGAATTTCCTAATCGGGTAAAGATTTCGAGATTAGAATTGAGTGAGGGCAGCGGTACCTCTATAATAGCTATGAAAAATGGAAGTGGAATTTCACCATGAATGGTAAGGAAGAATAGTGGTACAACTCCACAGCGTGGTTAGAGCAGAACCACAAGCCAATCAACCAACAAAGAGATACGTTTCACAGAAGGAAGAGATAGAATCCAGCTTTTGTTTGCTATCAGTAGTGCAAGTTCCCAACATCGCTCCGGTTGGAATTAGAAAAATTAAGTTTGTTTTAGTATGAGAAAATAACCAATCCTGAATGAGGGATAAGTCAGGCGTGTACAGACTATGCATCGTTATGGCCTTTTAATTAAGTGTGAAATGTGTTGTTTCAAAGTAGCTAAGGGAAGTTTGGTCGAAGACCTGATCTTTGGTCAGATAGCTGTGCGAAAAGTTTGGTACTCTATTAAGAAGAAAATTCCCTGATCGTCTGTCATATGCGCTACCCATATCCTGAGCTTGCTAAGGGACTTAATAACAGAGATCTTCTTCCACTCGCAGACCTAGTTTCCACCAACCCATATGTACCCGATTCAGTGATGACGCTGACGGTACTATCCCATTTTTTAGGCTTAGGGCCTGATGCTTAGTTTCCTTCTAACTTGGTACTGATCTCTATTGTCCGTATTTCTTTCCTAGTGCTGACACCTTCGTATGTTGATCAACCAATAAAGTGGCAGAAGAACCTATTTGACAGTAATCTAGAAGGAACATCAGAAAAAACTGGAAAGTAAGGAACGAAGTGCTCGACCGAACAAGCAACGGCTGACGAGATAGGGGTGGGCTAGCACTCAAGCCTTTTCTAATAAGGGCGTTATCACATCGATTTTCTTGCTGGGGCGTAGCGGTTTGAAATTTGAAAAATATGGAGAGCCATAGAATGAACATGGTGTGGAGATTGGAGGTGCTGAGAAAAGGAGAATACTATGATGTTGGAAGATTTTTTAATGAACTTTCCATGATGTAACCGAGTTGCCGTATCGATCCAACACAGCTACTTGAACGGTGAAGAAGCAGCTACAATGCAGAGAATAAAGAGAAAGAGTGAATGCAGTCCGGGTTCTAGTCTTAAGCAAAGAAAGAAGTAAGGCTTTCAAGCGGGTAGTGAGTGCTAAATCAGAGTGGAGCAGGTAGCAAGGGTTATATCCTATGGTGATCCGTTGGACATTTCGAACATTTGCTTCCCTTTCCAAGGTTTAATCCTTAGCAATCTCAGTTTGCTGCTGCTAATCCATAGCAAACATTTAAGTAGAGGGGCTCATTCCCGTGTAGCCGGCCACAACCGTGTGGGGAGCCAAAGGTTGCAGGCCTATCGCTAACTTGAACAGACAAATGTAGAGCTTTTTTGCAAGTTTTAGCAGAATTGTGCTACCTCTAGCAGCTGCACCCGGCCGGCACTCACAAAGTGCCCCACGGAGCGGTGCTCCTCCAATAACGCATTGATCCTTTCGGCCATCTTCCCTAACTGAAATGGGGATGAAGACTCGTGGAGAAGTTCAACTTTGATTTGACCCCAAGAGTTTGAATACATCTGTCCAGAATCTTCCTGTGAACATAAAACATTAAGTCGTTCTGTCGTGTTGCGTCACGAGTCTACAAGCCTCATGTTGAGGAAGAAAGATGAGTTTCAGTTTGGCATGGAAGCGAAGGAAGAATTTCATGAAATCAAGGATGATCCCTATTTGCCTTTCGCCCTATGATTTTTTACTATTCAACTTCATCAAACAAACTAGAGTTAGGCACACTTTCTTTTCTGCGTATGGCCACATCTGTTGGTGCCATTTTCTTCTTACACTGGGTGGGTTCCATGGGTGTTCCTTGGATTCGTACTGATTGTCATGCCTTTCTTTGTGTTGACAAATATTTTGACCTTGTTGGCCCAAAACAGTAGCATGGTCTTCTGTTTATCGAGTAATTCTCCACCCGCGATCATCAGCTCTGTGGGACTTCTTTATTTTTTTGCTCTCATCAGTGTGTCTAGAGTGCTAAAAGAAATAGATATAGTTCAAAAGAAGGTGGTGAGACTTGTTAAGTCATCAAATGAACTTAAAAATGAATCTTTTCTCATTGGGAGCTGGCTGTAATAGGACAACGAGCATTTTGACCCCCAACGAGAAAGGAATAGGCATTTTCGGGCGAGGGAAGGTTTTGTTTCAAGGCTCTCACGGCAGGAAGAGGCAGTTGTCATTTGAAAGGAATGGCCCTTTGCATAGAGTTTGAACCCGCGACTTCTGGCGTGATAGACCAGCACACTAACTGACTGAGCTATTCCCCCCTTTCGTTGCTACTTTGATTCAAAAGTAATCTACCGGCCTATTAGTTTACAAAGTCAACATCGGAGAGTATTCCTAATAGCTGTACTAATGTTGTTCGCATTTGGTACTTCAGTAGGTCTTGCTTACGAAGGACTTGCTGGGTGAACGACATTCTGTTGTACTACTTGTTGGAAACACGTTCTCAAAGCATTATACTAAAACGTGTGTTCATATGTGTAGGTTTTGATGAATGACAAACGATGCATATTTACTTTAGTCAAAATGATTTTTGAACATGCCTCTAAAATCTGGACTAAGATAATCGATTATGTACTTATGATAATCGATTATGTTAAGCCAAGACTGCATGACAATCGATTGTGAACTAATGACAATCGATTGTGTTAAGGCAGTGAGCATCACATTTTTCTAATCTGCATGACAATCGATTGTGAACCTTATGACAATTGATTGTGATGAGGCAGTGTCCATCAAAGTTTTTCAACGCTCAAAATAATCGATTGTGAAGTTAATGACAATCGATTGTGAAGAGACAGTGTCCATCAGATTTTTCAAAGTCACAAAATAATCGACTGTGAACATATGACAATCGATTGTGTTGAGGCAGTGTCTTCCAGACTTTTTCAAAGTTATTAAATAATCGATTGTGAGTATATAACAATCGATTGTCACGAGGCAGTGTCTAAATTGATTTTTCAAGACTGATATATAATCGATTGTTAACTTTGTATAATCGATTGTATAACTAACCGTTGCCAAAATATTTTCAAATACCGTCAGGTAATCGATTGTTGATCTTCTATAATCGATTGTTGAAATTAAAATCTGGAAAGGATTTTTTGAACGTTGCTGAATAATCGATTATTGATTTTGTATAATCGATTGGTTTACGTATAATCTGGAAATAATTTTTTGAACGTTGCCAATAATCGATTGTTGATCATGGATAATCGATTGTTAAGCGTAAAATCTGTGGTTGATTTTTGGAACGATTGGCAAACAATCGATTGTGGCTTCTTGACAATCGATTGTCACAGAGTAAAATCAGCAGTTCTTAATTGGCAATTAGGCAACGGTAATGCCAAATTTTTTCAACTGTAAATACAGCTTCAATTCAGTCTTTTGAACATAACAACACACAACAACTGATCATATAATTTCTATAAGCTTTCATACTCTATTGCTTATCATTTTATATTCATTACATAAGTTTTTGAGAGCCAAACTCTTGTCGAACGTTGTTGCGATCTTGAGCGTATTCTTTTACTCATATCTACTCATTAAGGAGTGTCTTGTTTGAGTGCTTAGTTTTTTGTACACTTGAAGAGAATTGTTATTCCCTTGTTGTAAGAAGGAATTTGTGTTTTCTTGGTTGAAGTCTTGGAGTGTTGTATCTCCGAGCAAAAGTAGTTGAGGCTTGTGTCCTCAAGTTGTGAAGGAACTTGTGTTTCCTTTGGTTGAAGTCTTGGAGTGTTGTATCTCCGAGCAAAGGTGTTGAGGCTTGTGTCTTCAAGTTTTAAAGGTTTGTTAAGCACCCGGAAGCTTGACAAGTTAGTGGAAATCTCGAGAGAGTCTCTCGGGGACTGGACTAGCCACGGGTTGTGGTGAACCAGAATACTTCGGTGTGTTCTTTCTTATTTATCGCACTTATTTATTTCCTGCAAATTTTAAATTCGGCAAGTTTACGCTAATTTTTATTATAACGCTATTCACCCCCCTCTAGCGTTAAGCGTATTATCTAACAATTGGTATCAGAGCCCAACTCTCTGAAGACTTAACCGTTTGAGAGAAACATCCATGGCATCTACTCGTGATTCTTTTGCAGGAATAGGTGAAGGTCACTTCAACTTGTTGCCTCCAATATTTGATGGAAGCAATTACTCATATTGGAAAGATCGGATGAAAATCTTCATCACAGCCAACAACTTTTATCTATGGCAATTCATCAAACATGGTGAACAAATGACAACAAAAGTTGGGAAAGCAAAGGTAAGCGAATACAACACCAAGGCAATCATTATGTTGTATAGCGTTTGAATCAGGAAGATTATCAGAAAATTTCCCACTACAAATCTGCCAAAGGGATGTGCGATAAGCTTGAGGAAATGAACGAAAGCACACCTCAAAAAGCGAACAGCTCATGTGATGAATCGACTGGCCGATGTCTCATGGCAAACGAAGAAGAAGAGGTAAGTACTGCTAATTCTCACTCACTTGAAGAAATGCAAATTGCGTATAATAAATTATGTAGTGAGTTTGTTGATGCTTCCAAGACTATTAAAGATTTGCAGAAAAGTCTTTCGTTGCAAGAAACAGATTTTCAAAAACAATTCTCTATGAAAGAAAAGGATTTGAAAAATCTGATTTTAGAAAATGAGATGTTGAAAGAGGAAAACAAGTTTTTCGGCAAGAGAAGCACCGACAAGCCCGAGAGCTCTAGTAAACATTGTACTTCTTGCATGCATCTCAAAAATGAAGTAGAAAGGCTTAAGGGCACCTTAGGTAAGTTTAATTCTTCTCACAAAAATTTGAATGAGGTTCTTGTTAATTTGAAGTCAACCAAGCATGGCATAGGTTTTAAGAATGTGCCTAAAGAAAAGGTTGAAGCCAAACCACAACCACCTATGGTTCAACCTAGGATTAATAAAACAAATGCTCATCCTAGAAATAGCAATCCTAGAACTAATATGCATGCTAGACCAAATACTAGAAGGAATGTTGAACATTTTAGGAGACCTAGAAATGACTTTCCACCTAGAAATAACTACCCTAGAAATGATGCATATTCTAGGCCAAACACTAGAAGGAATTTTGAACCATTTAGAACACCTAGAAATGACTTCCAACCTAGAAATAATTATTCTAGAAATGCTATACATCCTAGAACAAGTAGTAGGAGAAATGATTCTCATGAAATGTGCAATAGTCATAGTGTCGAAAATAGAGTAAATAATTTTCGTCCGTCCAATTACTATGAACCTAGAAGGATGCATAATCCTATCGTGACCTGTCATTATTGTAGACGAATTGGTCATATTGCTCCTGCTTGTTTTACACGACATAGACATATCACTCAATTGCATCACTATGATTTGCCTAACCCCCAAGGACCCAAAATGGCATGGGTACCAAAAGATCATTAATCTCTTTTGCAGGTGTGCTTGAAGGCTACAATATTGTAGTAGATGCACCAAGCACAATACCTCATCGCATCAAGGGGGAATTTCGTGGATGCTCCAAGCACATGACGGGTGACGAATCCAAATTCCTTCAACTAGAACACAAAGAAGGAGGAAGTGTTATTTTTGGTGACAACAATAAAGGAAAGATTATCGGCATCGTATCGGTCGGTAAGGATGAAAATTCTTCTATTAAGCATATATTACTTGTTAACGGTTTAAAGCATAATCTCTTGAGCATAAGTCAATTATGTGACAAGGGAAATCTTGCCTTATTTTATTCGGATGAATGCTTAGTATTTAGACGTAGTGATTTCAAAATTATCCTTTGTGGTTTTAGCGTGGATAATATTTATATGGTTGATCTTGCTAATTCCTCACCCGAATATGTGGATTGCCTTACGAGCAAAGAGAATGATACTTGGCTATGGCATCGTAGAGTAGCACATATAAACATGCATCTTTTGATCAAATTGATTTCACAAAACTTATTTATTGGTCTTCCCAATTTGAAATTTGAAAATGACTCTATTTGTGATTCTTGTCAAAAAAAGGAAGCAAACAAAAGCATCTTTCAAATCGAAAAACATTGTTTCAACTACTAGACAATTGCAATTGCTTCACATGGATTTATTTGGACCATCTCGCATTGAAAGTCTAGGAAGAAATCGTTATGCTTTTGTTATTGTTGATGATTATTCCGGATTTACTTGTACTTTATTTCTTGCCCATAAAAGTGATGCTTTTCAGAATTTTAAATATTTCCTTAAACGTGTTCAAAACGAAAAGGAAACAACCGTCACTTCAATTAGAAGTGATCATGGGGGAGAGTTTGATCACAATCTCTTTGCGGACTTTTGTGACAAACTCGGTATCGAGCATACCTTTTCCGCTCCACGAACACCACAACAAAATGGGGTGGTGGAAAGGAAAAATAGGTGTCTCGAAGAGATGGCTAGAACCATGCTCGAAGAGGCTAAGATTCCCAAACATTTTTGGGCGGATGCCGTGAGTACCGCATGCTACATCTTAAATAGAGTAGTCATAAGGCCAATACTCATGAAGACCCCTTATGAACTCTACAAGGGAAGGAAACGAAATATCTCCCATTTTAGAGCATTCGGTTGTAAAGTTTTTATTCATAACAATGGAAAAGATCAATTGGGAAAATTTGATGCTAAGTCCGATGAGGGAATTTTCATTGGTTATTCCTCACGTAGCAAATCATATAGGGTTTTTAATAAAAGAACCGAAAATGTGGAGGAATCCCCTCATATTGTGTTTTCCGAAAATAATGCTTGCTTGGCGAGAAAGGATTCCGGTTTTGATCTTGCAGGTATTTTAGATAGCTTGAAAGACAAAGTACAAGAGGAAACGCCTAAGGAAACTCAAGACGAAATTTTGAGACAACCAACGGAGGAAGCGCCAAAATTGGAGAAAGAAACTAAAATGCCTAACGAATGGAGGACAATCAAAGATCACCCTCTCGAACAGGTAATTGGCAACGTCGGAGAAAAGGTACGTAGCCGAAACACTCTTAAGAACACCCTAGAATACACTTCTTAAGAGATCACGATCTCACTTGACCACACTAGTTTAAATTACTAATTTTTTACATGATTTCTAACTTGAGCGTCGGAGACGTCTAACAAATTTTTGAAGGTATCGCCCTAAAGGTAGGGGGAATTATATAGCATGACGCGCAATAATCGAGTCTTCTTAAAAAAAAATCGGTTTCTGTCGTCTAATAATCGATTATCTCGTATCAATAATCGATTGTACTGCTATTATTTGAGTTATTGTACTTTCTTTAAGTAATCACGCTTTATTTTCAATAAATAAACAAGTTTTTTTAATCCTTGCCATCTTATTACATTTTTTTGCTAATGGAAAAAGGGGGAAGATAACGGGGTATGCACTCTCAATACTTATCGGCATAAATTGAGGGGGAATTCATATATTGAGGGGGAACAAATTGCATATCCATATACTTGTTGCATATCTTTTGTTGTCTTGAATCGTCATTATGAATTGCTTAATATGCATATCCCGCTTAAATTTTGCCATTATCAAAAAGGGGAAATTGTTGGAAACACGTTCTCAAAGCATTATACTAAAACGTGTGTTCATATGTGTAGGTTTTGATGAATGACAAACAATGCTTAAATTGATATATGACGAAGTTCAAGTACAAGCACACAATTGATATACAACGAGATTTAAGCTCAAGACCAAGTTTTATAGTCTTACATGAGTCGTTCTTAATTGTGATCTTGATTCGACAACTTGACTCATGACATGGCTTCTCTCGTAATGCTAAATGATTTTAAATCATGCATATTTAATTTAATGCTAAATGATTTTAAATCATGCATATTTACTTTAGTCAAAATGATTTTTAAACATGCCTCTAAAATCTGGACTAAGATAATCGATTATGTACTTATGATAATCGATTATGTTAAGCCAAGACTGTATGACAATCGATTGTGAACTAATGACAATCGATTGTGTTAAGGCAGTGAGCATCAGATTTTTCAAATCTGCATGATAATCGATTGTGAACCTTATGAAAATCGATTGTGATGAGGCAGTGTCCATCAAAGTTTTTCAACGCTCAAAATAATCAATTGTGAAGTTAATGACAATCGATTGTGAAGAGACAGTGTCCATCAGATTTTTCAAAGTCACAAAATGATCGATTGTGAACATATGACAATCGATTGTGTTGAGGCAGTGTCTTCTAGACTTTTTCAAAGTTATTAAATAATCGATTGTGAGTATATAACAATCGATTGTCATGAGGCAGTGTCTAAATTGATTTTTCAAGACTGATATATAATCGATTGTTAACTTAGTATAATCGATTGTGTAACTAACCGTTGCCAAAATATTTTCAAATACCGTCAGGTAATCAATTGTTGATCTTCTATAATCGATTGTTGAAATTAAAATCTGGAAAGGATTTTTTGAACGTTGCTGAATAATCGATTATTGATTTTGCATAATCGATTGTTTTACGTAAAATCTGGAAATGAGTTTTTGAACATTGCCAATAATCGATTGTTGATCTTGGATAATCGATTGTTAAGCGTAAAATTTGGGATTGAATTTTGGAACGATTGGCAAACAATCGATTGTGGCTTCTTGACAATCGATTGTCACAGAGTAAAATCAGCAGTTCTTAATTGGCAATTAGGCAACGGTAATGCAAAAATTTTTCAACTATAAATACAGCTTCAATTCAGTCTTTTGAATACAACAACACACAACAACTGATCATATAATTGCTATAAGCTTGCATTCTCTATTGCTTATCATTTTATATTCATTACATAAGTTTTTGAGAGCCAAAATCTTGTCGAAAGTTGTTGCGATCTTGAGCCTATTCTTTTACTCATATCTACTCATTAAGGAGTGTGTTGTTTGAGTGCTTAGTGTTTTGTACACTTGAAGAGAATTATTATTCTCTTGTTGTAAGAAGGAACTTGTGTTTCCTTGGTTGAAGTCTTGGAGTGTTGTATCTCCGAGCAAAGGTAGTTGAGGCTTGTGTCCTCAAGTTGTGAAGGAACTTGTGTTTCCTTTGGTTAAAGTCTTGGAGTGTTGTATCTCCGAGCAAAGGTGTTGAGGCCTGTGTCCTCAAGTTGTAAAGGTTTGTTAAGCACCCGGAAGCTTGACAAGTTAGTGGAAATCTCAAGCGAGTCTCTCGGGGACTGGACTAGCCACGGGTTGTGGTGAACCAGAATACTTCGGTGTGTTCTTTCTTATTTATTGCACTTATTTATTTCCTGCAAATTTTAAATTCCGCAAGTTTACGCTAATTTTTATTATAACGCTATTCACCCCCCTCTAGCGTTAAGCATATTATCTAACACTACTAACATTAGCTGTACTAGAGTAGTTTAGTAGCGCCTTTTGAATCATATAGGCTCACCCTTTCAGAAAGGCGAACAGCCTGCTTTGCAAGCAAATATATAGACTCTGCCCCTTCGAGTCGTTTCGAGCCGGAAAGTGTACCGGCTGTTTGAGTCGTGAAAGGAACAAGCAACGGATTGATTAAGCGCTAACGCGCTCAAGCCTATAGCCTTAGCGTCGCGCATCCATTTTCTTGATTGCTTAATCTTAATATTATTATATAATAATATATATATATATATATAATATATATAAAAACAAAGAAGAAAATCCTTTTTTTTAATTCTTCATTAATGGGAAGAGAAAGAAGTAGATAGAGCAAGGGCCGCTACAATTGCTTTGGCGCTAGGTCTCTCGAGCCTTGCCTTTTTCCATGTTTCCCAAAGAAGATTAAGAGCTGAAAATGAATTCCCAATTATCTGACACTGGAGCAAAATGACTGACGCGCAAGGAGTGGTCTTCAATAGCCTGCTTTGGAGTAACCCGGTGAATTTACCAACCCTGTCGACTTCATCGCTACGCCCCTTACCTCTTTATTGGGAGCGGGTTGACTACAGAGGGTTCCCCCCTTATTGAACTCAAGCTTCTTTTTATGCTATTTGGAGCAAAATTCACTAGAACTAGAAGGAGTGAATAGCTACAATTGCTTTAGTGAGTCTTAGGCCTCTAACCGAAAATACGCTATTTGGACTACAATCACATTTGCACCAACTCTTCTGGAAGCAGGGGTCCAAACAATGCTTTAGCGGTAGGAGCAGAATCCCCTTTTGGTTTGGAAGGTTGATATAGCAAAAATTAAGGATTTAGACCCCTCCCTATCAATCCTAGAAACAGGCCTTCAAACGCGTTTTTATGGCCAATGCTGAGATTCATTAGTTCGACGACCCAGGCTTTGTCTCGGAATGCTAAGCTTGAGAACACTCCTAGCCCCACAGCTCTTTAAGCTTCCCTCTGTTAAACTGTTCAGCGACTTGGGAAAGAGCTTTCCAATTGCTCATTGATTGATCCGATAAAGCAAAGCAACCTGGCCCACAACTCTTTGTGTAGGGGCTTCATTCCCATCCGAGATAACCATTTCATACATCCCCTGATCCTTGAAATTGTCAGTTGCCAAGGTTTTCTTGCTTGTCTTCTACAGCATAATCCGCAGGCGAAGGAGCAGCATAAAGAGCTTTTGCGGCAGCAAGTCTCAAGGGAGACTAGCTCTACAGAGCCTTACTTCTTGGGATACTGTGCCATAAATGGGAATAGGTCCATACGATGGAATAGGGTCTCTGCCAACCAGTGAGGAGGGCTTTACGCCTGTCCTTGAAGGTTTTCAGTGCCAGTAAGGATAATGACCTTCACGTTTGTGTCGCCTTTTAGAGAAATAATTACCTTTGAGTTAGCTTTCTTTCTCTGCTCTCGTTGCCCCTCTTCTTATTTGTAAAGTGCCATTCTTTCCTCAGCGCAGTCTGGGCCTTTCTGAGTTAGGGAGGTTTCTTTCTCTCTCTTCGAAAAGTGCTTCTCTACATTGTCTCTCTCCTTATTCCTTTATAGCAGTAGGGAAGATATAATTGTTGATGCAACACTTGGGATAGGTTCCTCTTTGCGTTGCTTGGTCTATTCTGGCTAATCATTCACGGTGCCATCCTCGTCTCTAGCTCCAACTGCTTTGTGTGACTAGGCTGCATCGGGAGACAGTGAGGTTGTTCTGCTTGGGGAGTAGCCCGTCAAAGAGTCTTTTTATCTACTAAAGCATATAAAGGAAAAATCAAAGATTGAGGCGAGCTTACACGTGTATTCGGAATCGTGGAGTGCATTAGCTGTGATATACTCTATTAATAAAACAACCACTCTTCGTATTGGCTAACATGGTGGAGCCCCTGATTAGATACTTCGCGAGATTCTGATTGGATAGAATCGTCTTTCCTTTTGCTATAAGACTCGGTCTGTTGAAGCCTTTGCGACTTGTTCACTTAATGGGTTAAGTCTTTAGTGGATTAGTGTCAAGGTTTTCTTTGTTCCTTTTCCGCATTCCTGCATGACATCTAATTTCAGGTATGCCCTTTGCCCTGAAGGAACTCGTGTCCTTCTCTCGTGACATCAAGGGCTCAAGTTTGCGTCATTCATCAGGTGCTAACGGGTCACGCCGTTCACAGCCTCTTGCCTTACCCATGCTTTCCCCTTTCCTAGTATTACAGCCATTCGTGTAGGAAGTTGTAGGAGTGAAGCCACTCTTGGCCTTTCTTCCAATACTCTTAAAGCTAGGAGGGAAAGAGTAACCGAGAAAAGGCAAGAAAGAAGGAAGCGCTTAGCCCTCCTTTTGACTTTTGTTACGGGCTTACATGCTTCTTTCCTTCCGTCGCGAGTTCATTTCCCAGTCTCGGGTCAAATGCAGAAGACAGACTTCGTACCTCGGGAATAGAGTAAGAAACATTTGACCGGAAGAGGTTGAGACCAGATAAGCGGCAAGAAGATCATTTAAATAGGAGCAGAGTCTGTTACGTGCACCCTACTTTTTTCGCTCCCCTCCTCTTATCCTTCCTTTCTTTCATATGGCTAGGCCATTAGACTAGTCCTCTTCTAGAAAGAGATTCTATAGTACCAGGGTCATGAAAGGAGCCCTTCTTTCTATTTTGTGCGTGTCAACTATTGATTCTATGCTATCAAAGCACGCTAACAGCAGAAAAGCAAGTAACTACAATTGCGGTAATGTCGCATCGTTGATAAAGAACCTTGCCATCCCCATCTATGTCCCCTACTTAAAGTTCATTGGCATATTAACCTTCCCTTTCTATTCCCAATTCAATAGGCTTCCTTTATTGATTCAAAAACCTTCTTTCCCGCGACAATATTTGGACACCTAAGGTTAGTTTCCATAGGGCGAAGCAGCGACCTCATTCATTCATTCTAACAACCAACTCATTGCCCTATTTTATCTAGTCTCTATAATTATCGAGACCCGTACATATAAAGATAGCTCTAGCTTATCTCTTTCTAAGGAAGTCTGAGCTCCTTCCCATGCTAAGAGCCTTTCTAAACTCTTGAACTTAAGAGAGGCTTCTTTTCAAGCTGAGTAGAAATATCGTATAAAGAAAACGACAAATGAAATATCACACGGAGATTTGTGTAACCATATATTGATATGAAATCTCATTCTTATATATCATATATAAGAATACGGATGCTCGAATCATCTCCGATCCGATTTAGCAAAGCAAAAGCCAATAGCTTCGCTATAGCGACTACGTTCTAGCTTGGATTCGGAAATCGAATCTCTCAGTCGGTGGGGGATTTTGTGACCCAGAGCTCTGTTCTCCCCCGGTTGCAAGTCCATTTCAAATTCAAAAGCCCTAAGCCCATACTTTACATTCCTGTCCAGAACTAGAACAGCTACCTCGGCCTTACACTGAACAACACTCGACTTGATCCTTCTTTCTTTTCTCCTTCCACTCCTGCCTTGCCGCTGTTGTTGGTGATTGAATAGCTATTAGTGCCTTTCTTAGTGGATTTACTGCTTTACCGCTTGATTTGCCTATCAAATGTTAACCCTTTGCGCGAGTCTCCGTGCTATTGAATTAGAAGCAAAGAAGAGAAATGAAAGGATCTCTTAGAATGGTAACTGAATGCGTATCTGGTGTGGCACTTGACTTTCTAGAAGATAAGTGGGATATCGCTAAATGGAGTATACCTCTAGAAATATAAATTCCGATTGAATGGACAGATGTGTTCTTTAAGAAAGTAAGGCACTAGGCGTAGGAGAAAGGACAACATGCCCCTAACCGGATTGAAGGCAAGACTGCACATTACAATCATGCACGGAATCTACTGTGATCGAATACCTCCATCCCTGGTAGCATATGGTTGACAGTTACGCTCTAACAATCAAAAACTTGTGACTCCGTAATCTCAAATAGAAGAGCTTCTGTCAATGTTTCCCACATGATCCACATCTCATGACAATCACAACCGCTTCAGCTCATTTTTAAGTTCCAGAGATACCCACTGCCGGTACGCTCCTTCAAACTTATCATACAGAGATGTTATTTCCTGTTCTCTAGGATGAACTTGGGGCGAACAAGCATATTCTATTACAAGGTTTTAATACTAGTTATACGCTCGTGCCTCTGCCAATTAAAACTTTCCGGATGTGGCTTCATCAGCGGCGCCACAAGCAGCAGGTAACCATACAAATCAAATGATGAGGAGCAACAAGAAGAAGGAAATAAAGACCTAGTGGGCCTAGAGCAAGGTCATGAAGTTAGCTCATTAGACGGATGGATACCTAGGGAGCTGGTAGCAAATCTGTACTTAGCTCTTACTAAGCAGCCTCTAACCTAAATGAGTTCAGTTGCATGGTTTAGTTCCTTAAGGATAGTGGGGGCCGAATCAACTGGGTCACCGGTAAAGAACCTCTACTAAAGAAAAAATAATAAGAGAAGAAAGATTCTAGCAGAGGGTGGAGAAGTTCTGAATGGCACGGCAGCAGGTTGGAGCTGCGACGAAAATACAGGAGGCCCAGGTGGAGTGCTGAGATGAGGTGCAGGGCTTCCTGTTCTAACTCCACTATACGATGATGGTATATTGGAGGTCTTAATGGACGGAGAAGGAATCTAGTTCGATTGTACAATTGGTGGAGGAAATATGGGACCTGTTGATGACGGGAAAAAAGGAGGACTAAATACTGTTTCTGGGCGAGGTGACTGAGTCCCTTGCTGAGAGGGTGGAATGGTGACAGAGTATCCAACTGAGGATTCAGGTTGCTTCGCCATCAAAATGGAATCAATGACCAGCTTTTCAAGAATTTCAAAAAAAAAAACAAAAAATAAAGCAAAGAACCTAGAGGATTGAAAATTTGAAAGAGGTGAAGCCCTCAGCAGTCACATCCAAGATCTCCTCGGAGACTAAGAATCGGTTGCACCCAAGTCAGAATTTATCGAGATGGGACCTTTGCTCCAAGATGATTAATCTGATGACAAATAATGAAAGGGAAAGCTGAGATTTTGGCATCTAAAAAGTGAAGATCGCCCTGAATTGGATCCTTTGAGGGTCTTAGAGAGGGGCAAGTACAAGAGGAAGTCAAAGTAAAAACTAGACTTTGTCTTGCAATCTGACTTCAGCCATAGTGAACAGGGGAAGCTGCTCAGTTTGATAGCCCTACCCTAGTGTATGCACTCAAGCAGAGTAGACGTCACGCGCCACCAAGCATACCGCCCGAGGTTACGGGTTCATCAGTGAATGGAGTTAGGCCCATTTCCTAGCCTAGTTTTAAGCATAATAGCACCATCCTAATCTAGAGCAGTGCTTCTCTTATGGGCTTGAGGCAAGACAAGCAGCTCGCTTCGCTTCTTCAATTTCTTAAGGAAAAAGATTAAATAATGCTTTTGTGGAACGTCTTCTGGCGAGGCTTTGGGATTAAACCAATATCCTTCTATTTGAAGCAGTGTGCAGTATGCCTTAATTTCAAAAAGCATACGATGGCTAGAATAGTACTGAGATTTCCGTCTCCATTTAGCTGACTCGCTCGGGATATCCTCGTATCATTCCAATATTTCACCGTAACAGGATTCGTAAAGGTGATTCCAAAAGTGATTTGCTTGACTAGTGGTACTCGTCGCCTTTCTTCGATTGTCCATGGATGTCCCTTCGGCCTATTCTTCGTCAGATACGAGAGGAGGAAGAGCTTCTATTCCATCAACACAAGTTATTCCAGCAATAGCTCTTACTGTAACAGAACTAGGACCGTCAACTCCACCTCTCCTTATAAATAGGCGAAAGCCACCTTCTTCACAGATTACGAAGTTACCCAGCTTCTCTTAATTCCAAGTAGAAGAAAAACTGCTTTCCCAAGATGCATTTATCAAGTTAAAAAATTAACAATCGGAACCTTGCGCGAAGACATACCCGGCATACTAAGATGAATGATCTAAGTTCCCCGCCGTCTTGATTGATGAGCTCAAACTGCCAGTTGAAGGCAATGAATGGGTGAAGCAGGGAAGGCTCTGACTTTGAAGCCCGAGCTCAGGAAATAAACATAAAGAGGCGATCAAGAAAGTCATGACTGTCTATCCCTTCCTCAAAGCAAGGAGCGAAACCCTATGATGACTCACTTTAGGTTGAACCTGATCTGAGATCTCTCCCATCTTCAACAAACAAGAAATGAAGACAACTCTCACCTTCGATTGATAAATGAAGAGCCCCGCCAAACCAATGAAAGTTTAGAAAGATTTGGAATCTTGAAAGGCAGCTATGAGCGCATCTGGTCTTCCGCAACACACTGGGGATATTCTGATGGACGCCAGCTGGAGAGGCTCTTTATAGTTTGTTCCGAGATGTCAGTTTGCAAAGCATCATCTTCATCTCTTTCATCGCACGTAGGCTCAACATCCCAGTCAGGGCAGCGAGGCCCAATCTATTCTGGTTGGATGAACCAACTTGAGATGTTAAAATATTCCATCGGCATCCATGCTATAGTGATAGAATAATACTAGGCACATAAACCTTACTAGGCTTGCTTGTATCTTTATAGATCGGTGTATTACAAAGATATATATGGTCTAACAGCTCCCTCAAGCTTCTTGTACTTCCTCTCCTTCACCTTGGACCGAAAAGGACTTAGCAGAAGATAAAGCCTTGGTTTGGTAAAGACATCTGCCAATTGGTACATGGTGGAAACATAGCATACCTGAACTTCACCCGCGACGCTCTCACCGGGTAAATCCGGAGAAGGGGAACTTCAACTAAGAAAGAATAAGAATAAGCAGAATTTCTTAAGTAAGGTAGTCACTTCTTTTTTTTGGTATACTGCTCCGCTCGCAAAGTGAATAAACATAAGTCAAACAGAATATGAGGATGAAGGTGAGATCGTTTTCCGATCTTTATCGCCGAATCCCCAAATGTGCATCTTCGAGTGTTTCAGCCGATCCCCAATCTCCAAGTATGAATATTTCGGCTGCTCAAGCCGGTACAGGTACAGAAGTGGCTACAATTGAGCAGCTTACTCCTGAGATGGATTTACCGATTGAACTAGATTTACCCGCCTTTTTCACCGTAGCGAATTTCCCTGTGCTATCGAGTTTTGAGCATAGTACAGATCAATTCGACGATCTTTTTGATAATATATGTGAACAAATAATAGCAATAGTCCAACCACATCCCGAATTTAAAGGGTTGCATTCATATTTTTTGGACGAAGATATTTCATTGTACCTTTTTTCCCTGATGGATGAATATTATTTTTCCATTAAATGCCTTCAATGCATATACTTAGATTTAATCACCAATGGTGCTTCTTCAGCCTTTTTAACCGCTTTTCTTAATTATTGAATTAAAGATTTATAAAAAATGAACTGACAAAGCGTCTATTCACGGAGGTTGTTGTAGTTTTCGTAGTTGCAAGAATTTCTTTATCACGATTGGGTTGGTGTTAAGTGTACCGCTCGTGACACCTATGATTTGCATGAACATCTCAATGTACAAGATAAGAAGAACGATGGGATGAATCGATGAGGCGAGTGTTCTCAAACAGAAAATCGTGATGGAAAAGGCGTGAGGATAATTATAAACTCAAGATGTTAGAAGGTGCAAAATCAATGGGTGCAAGAGCTCCTACAATTGCTTCAACGAGAGCTTCTATCGAAATTGGAAACGTCCTTAGTTCCTCGATTCATTCTGTGGCGCGAAAGCCATCATTGGCTAAACAATTATTTGGTTATTCCATTTTCGGCTTTGCTCTAACCGAAGCTATTGCATCGTTTGCCCCAATGATGGATTTTTTGATCTCATTCGTATTCCATGTCCGTTAGTAATAGTTTACGGTGGGTGGGCAAGCAGGAGGGGATCCCTGTGGTTAGACTAGTTGGCCAAGAAGGTTAGTGACGTTTCTGCTATGGTGAAGTGAATGATCTTTCACTATTGTTGGAAGAAGACAGGTGGGAACGAGCGGAGCGAGAGCAAAGCAAGTTCCAGTGGTGGGTTGTCTTCCTTGTCGCATTGAAATCTTTTTCATGGTATGGAACTCACTTCATACCTGCAACAGATTCAAAGTTGTGGTAATACTGACTCTCCTGGTCAATAGGTCTATTCAAACCAATCCCTCCTTTCTGTTTGCAATTACCGCTACAGAATAGTCATCCCTAAAAGAAGCAGTTTTCAAATTCAAATAGGTTGCTTTTAGAATAGGTTGTTCTCGAATAAGCTCTTTCAAATATAATTGAATGCATTTAGTCCCTTGGGGAAGGGTCTGCGCCTAGGGGCTCTTTTTACCACTTTTAAGAAAGTGAAGGCGCATAGTCGACTTTGTTTCCTGCTTGACTGCTTTCATCTCCTGATGTCAGAAAAGGTGTTCTATCTCATTCTTTTAGCTGTAAGGGAACCGTCAGGTTGTAGTGGTTGAAGTAGAGCCAAGCAGCGATGGACTAATCGAGTCAAATAATGCTGGTGTGAACCATGTTGGATGACGGGCGAGGGTCAGAAAGAAGTCCTGCTCTACTACCCTGTGTTAAGCAAAGTGAGTTTACTTCGTTTCAGGCCATCTTATTTAGTCTCATGGAACTAAACTCTTAGATGCAGCATGCAGCCGCCTCCATCTATCGGCACATCCGCCCTAGATGCACGCTTAGCCGTATTGTTCATCTTGAAAGGGAGCCGCGAGGTGCTATCATGTCAAGCGCAAGGTTTCTTCTACTGCTGTAAAATGTCTGCCATTTACACATCTTGGTACGGTGTCTTCTTGCAACGATCTTCGTTTCTTAAGGAATGGTGCCGGTCAATTGGTGTATAGGCCATCTCGGTCCAGATTAGAATTTACCTCTATTTTCAATCCCGCTTCCTTGTTTGCTAGAAACCCCCTCCTCTATGAAGCAGAGAATGATCGATCGAAGATTGAGAAGATAGAAGAAGATCTTTTTAGCATCGGTTGCGATATCGAATGATACTTATCCAGGGAGCAAAGACTCCGGTTGTCTTTTGTCTTTGAAGATGTCAAACGCAGCTTATAAAGAGACTACGAAGCGGTCGAGGGTATAGTGAGGGCCAATGCTTGCGTTGCGAATATTGAATTCCATCTGCTAGATATCCCTCCTTCTTTGAATCTGTTACTGGGTAGGCCATGTAACCATGCCTTTGGGTGCTCTTCCTTATTTGTTACAACAAAAGATCAAGATGCCAAGAGATGGGGGATTCTTACTATCCATGGAGATGCTGATAGGTAGACAGCTTTTTTTGAGGTGAAGGATGACAATGCAGGATTTAATCTAACCGGGTTTAGTTTGTTAATTCTATAGAAAGGGTGCCCCTTTCATTTTATCCTATGCAAATCATTACGTGGATCATATAGAGATGGGACATTTCCTTTGACTTGGCTTGGGGAAGAAAGAGCAAGGGGTCACAAAACTTTGTGAATCACAAGGAAACTTATAGGATGGGTTATGTTCCAACTGAAGAAGACAAAGGCAGCCTAGGTAGATGGGCGAAAGAGAGAAGAGGGTTTGGCCCCATATCCCAAAAAACTCATTCAAAGGGGTAAATGGGTTTCTCATAATCAGCTCGAGGTAGGTTAGTTATCAATATATCCTGAGTAGTTTATCCCCATTCTCTGAGCCTTTCAGATATCCTCCGTTTCTTCAATCTAGTTTATTTAAGTAGGCTATTCCGCGAATATGCCATTCCGTTTTCGTTGGGGGTCATAATATTCCTTATTTGGTCAATTCCTGCATAAAGGTAGGGCTGGGCAGTAGCTTTACCCGTTGTCAGAATCGAATGTAGCATTTCATTTAAAAAGGCAAGGCCCCTAGCGATAGGGCAAAGAAGAGAGGGAATGCGGGCTTCTTTCACTTACATGAGTTTTGTTTTGCAGAGAGCATTGTTGAGCACAAAAGGCATAAAGGGAGTCAGAATGGAATATTGTATGTAGTGTTGAATCCAATCTGTAGCTCATTCAAACAAGCGAGGAACGAGTGACAACAAGCTCTGCTTAAGCGCTCGACATGCAGTTGGCGTAAAACATGTTCATCATGTGGTCGAGCGAAGCGCACCTCTGTGAAGCAGCGTAGCATCATTTTAGTTAGGAGCAGAATGGATGAATTAATTTGAAAGTAAGTTCTCCAGATCGATATATCGTACGACGTAATGGAGATCTTGATCTAGATCCGGTGCTTCATTGAATTCAGGACCTAACGATGTTCGGATCGTCACATGAACTGAACTATAATAGTCTATTACCCCTCTCACTTGGTTCGAGTTGAATTACATCCATCCTCTCACGGCCGAAGTCTCCGTAACACTTTAGAGAGATTTTAGATCCCGCCCTAAAACACCTATTCCCCTAGAGTTCCGAAGTGATTCTCATTCTCACCGCAACCTTCTTAAGCCGAAAGAAAGCCGGGCAAGAATCTCATGGTAGTACGAAGGGGGAGCAGAATCGTATTTGGGAGTGGTTCTTCGGATCAATCACAGATTCTCGGCCCCGTCCTTTGGCTTCCACTCTAGTTGACCTCTCTTATTTCCATCCCACCGTGAGAAGGTAGAGAGCAAAACCAACCTAGCAAACAACTACTACTATGCCCCTATTAGTAAAGCATGTACTTCTTGCAAGTCTTGTTGAGCTTCTTCATGTGACAAACATCGCAAAAGTAGTCCGTTGAACGATCGCTGATCGAGGGCATCATAATAGTATACTTTTTTTTTAACCCTGATGGGTTTTGCAGTCTACCATTTGATAGCCCTGTTGCAGAATATACACAGAATAGTGCTTCGATGAGCCTTAGATGTAAAGGGGTTCTTGAACCCATCTAAGCAATTAGAAGAGCGAGAAATTGGACCTCCTTCAAATAGATGGATCTAGGATTAATTGAGGAACCGAGCATAGAGAACCGGGGGCGGGCAGGAAGATTGGCTATGCGGAGTAGTCGCTCTGGAGCAGGTTCTTCGACTGGATCAATGCATGTATGAACCCTTAAAAAATCTTGAAGGTCTAGTCAAGAAAAAACCCGAATTTTGTTGGGTTAGCTTTTTGGTAGGAAAGGCGGTCACAGGAAGAAATGCCCTACCAATTAATAGATTAGTCTACTAATGTCAACAATCTCTTTCTTCTTATACGAGACCGTCTACTTTTCTATCTTGAACTATAGATATGAAAGAAAAAAGAAACATAGATATTCCCATGGTAGGAATAGGGCAGTTGCACTAAGGAAGAGAGGTAGGGATTTGATAAAGATGATAGGACAAGGTTCCAAACCTGCCTTAGTCTCAAATAGGGCGCAAGCTAGGGACATTACTATATGAATGAGACTTCATCCTTATTACATTACATGCGATGCCTCAATTTCCAAAAATGCTCCTTTAGTCCCGAGCATGGTAAATAAGGCCGTGGGAAATTTTTTTCTTTCGCCCTTTAAGTGATAGGGGGGGGGGAGTCACTATTGCGTTCTCTCTCTTGGGTAGGTTAGTCTCGCTCTCTCTTGTCGGTAAGTATATATGTTATGGTATTGTTGTCATGCCGTTCCAGTAGTTTTTGTTAATTTATAGTTTTGAGGGCGGAATGAAAAATGGTAAATACAGACCTTAGCCAAAAGGAAGGGATTCCTGGGGCCTGAACGAGAGCAAGGGCAGTAGGGTAGGTATTCTCAATAAAGAAAGAAATGAAAACAGGCAGGGAGGTAAGAGCGAGTAAGACTAGGTTATAGCAAGACAACATAGGTTAGATAGCTCTTACCGGAGGAAGAGGGTTCCGGTCACCTGTTCCCTTGACCTGGACACGAACTAATCCTTCTCTCTCTCGAATGTATGCCTGCTTTTCGTCGAATCTTTTTGATCACCTTCAAAAACAAACCTGAATTCCGGCTTGACATGATAAATAGTGATGCCTACCTGCAGAGCGTAGTCCTGCCTGCCTTGAAGTAGACTATTTCCCGAGTCTGATCTTATCCCCAAAGCCTTTTTGCAAAAGGAGTATGTAGCGAGATAGATGAAAAAGCTGATGATCTTTGCCTCATACTAGTAAAGGGAAAAGACCTATATATCTTATTAGTCAAGCCTAAAGGCCCTTTACTAATATAATATAAGGTAAGACCGGCTTTCGTGCAACAGCAGCGCCCTTGCTTCTTGCCCATAGAGAGTTAGGATATTTTGTGAGCTCCTTCACCTAGCGGAAACCTCTGCTTTTCGGCCATAATCCCGTGCTTTACCAACGCATTCAATTGATTCCACCATGAACCGAGAGCCGGCGAAGACATGCAGCTTCCATTTTTGGGGTATACAGTCACGTGCTGAGTAAAGAGGTATATATCACACTCATTCATAAGCGCAAGGGCGGCATCCGCCTAAACACGGAGAGGATTTCCCTAATACAAAGATAGGCGTGTCAGGAAACATTGTGATGCCACCCTTATTTCGCTGTCCAAAGGGTCGTTGAGTAATGACCTAAAAAATGTGTGACGTTTGGGAAGCATGACCAACCCTTCACGCACTAGATAGCAATAACAAGAGATTGATCGGTCGCGGTCGAGTGATCTCAGGGGTTTAGGGGTGCTTCTCATGCTATGACTACCTCTCTATTTTCAAAAGTATATAGAAACGGTAGGCACTGGGGGTGAGTGATCTTCCCGGGGAGAAAGGGGCAACCTCTCTATAGAAAGGAAGGGAAAAGGTTATCCGCTCATAATGATTGTAGAGTCTCTCGGGGTTGGAGGTCTAATAGTAGTCACATGAAGTCCTCCTCCTCTTACTCAGAATAGCTAGCGAGAGGAAAACTACTGATTATCTATGAAAGAAGGCTTTTAAGAATGAAAAAATCTTATCTTAAGGATTGATAGCCCCCCGCCTGCATTTTCAGATACGAGTGAGTGAGCGCTTGTTCTGCTATGAATGAATGATTTCTCTATTTATTTTCAAGCTTACTCTTTGAACCGGCCTATCGCTATCCTATATGAAAAGGTTCTTCCGTAATCACTCTAAAAATGACATCTATTACCCTTTCAAATGAAAAGAGAACTAGACTTTTTTCTTCATCATTGAAATCTGCCGTTTAATAGAGTGCGGTGCTCTCAAAAAGCTAAATCCTCTAAGGCTGAAACGAATAGATCATGAATTCGATTGGTATCCGCCTGTTCCGATCCTTGCCTACTAAATAGTTTCTCCCCCGGATATGTATATTGGGAGAACCCCATGATGCTTACGTGTGGAAGGGAAGGAAGAAAGAAGGCGAACAGGAATACTAAAAAGGGTTTCATGGGGACCACAAAAAAAGGGGATAGAGAGCGCGGAACGAGCTCTCCAAGCATAAAACAATCCCTACCTATACATTCCATGGCAACAGACAGAAGGCTGTTTTGCCACCAAAAGACTACCCTCTCTGGGATATTGAGTGGGTTGACCCTGGAAGAGATCCGGACGAACCTTCCAACAAGCAGAATAGAAGTTGACCATAAGGCCATCTCGGGCATGGGAAAGAAAGGCGGCGAACAACCGACGTAACTAGAGAGCCTAAATGGAATTGAGGATGAGTCCAGCGGTCGACAAACAACCTATATCTACAGTTGCTTTCTTTATGGATCGGCCGACTTGTCACAATTGTTTGCTCACACACAATTACGTTAGGCAGGCTTGGGGAGGTGATCTGAATCGCTATCGATACGTTGCGGGGATGATCTGCTGACCGTAACGTACTTTACTCTGCCCCTGAAAAAAAGGGCAAGAAGACCTTTGCCCTGGGCTAGGGAGGGATTGGGGTCTCTTTTCTTTAGGACTTTTGTCCGTAACGAGGCTTGAAGACCTTCGGCGGGATTTGAAATGGATCAGGTAGGGCATCCGTATGCGACGTGGGTGGGATTAGCAATTTTCTATATTTTCGTCAATGGTAGGAAATACGCATCAGCAGAGGTATGTGGGAGGAAAGCAGTTTGCAGTAATTCAAATAGCTCCTTCGGATCACTAAGTAAAATCATGACTCACACATACCGCAGTGTATTGTTATCAGCTCACATAGTCGCACGTACCAACAATAAGACGACTACTCCCTGCACGCCACTAAACGGCGCTATTTAACGCTTCGGTTCACCCAATACAAGAACTACAACCCAACCTAGCTTAAGGCTAAAGCCGTGGACTACATCCCCGTGAGAGCCCTCTATTTGACTAATACACTCCCTTTTGATCTCCCCCACACCTTCATATCAAAGCTCGGAATGATTGACTTTTGGATTAAAAAAATAAAGCATAATGGCAGTACTCCTTCCCATTTCTTCTTTTATGATCTTATCTACTTGAAATGTTTACCCGTAAGTGCGGATAACGTACCAAGGGGACCAAACGAAAGGGCACTGAAAGGTCTTCAATTGAAGCTTCGCCAGTACTTGAAAGACTTGAAAGACCTACTTGATGAGTTTCCTTATGAGTGAGTTCGTAGGTGCCTTTAAGTCGAGTGAAGCGAAGGGATTCTCCTAAGAGAAGCTTTAGCCCTTGAACCTGAAACGACTTTTATGAGCTGTCTTAATAGTGACCGACTTTATTTTATTAGCTGTATGATTAGTGGCTTAGCTGTTGGCTATCTAAAAGGTAGGATAAATAAAATCCCTTTTGAAAATAAACGACTAATCCGCCTTAGGTACTCTTTTAAGTCCGTATAAGGCGGAGAAAATGAAGGGACTTGCAGGAGGCTGAAAAGCCGTAGTGCGCTAGCGCTAGCGAGTTAGCGCAACAACTTAGTGTATTTTTTTCTTAGCTACTTTTCTTTATTTAAGGTCTGCAGGAAAGCAGTTGCTAAGGCTTGTATCTTGCTTCTGTCCTTAGTCAATTTTGTACTGAAGCTGTTAAGAGAAGAAGAAATCGTTGGGTAGAAAGTCTTGCTTACTATCTCCTCCAACTAAGTTATGTAAGAGGAAAAAAGCGAAAAGCTTACTTTTAGGTAGTTGCCTAAGCGCTAGTAAGCTCCAATAATGCTACTCAGACTATGTGCTTAACACATGCAAGTCAAACCTTGGTTTTCAGAGTTTGAAAGAGAAGGGGAAGAAGCGGGGTAGAGGAATTGGTCAACTCATCAGTCTCATGACATGAAGATTGCAGGTTCGAATCTTGTCCCTGCCTAATCAGTGGAACATTGTTCACTGGGATAGAAGGCTGGTCCCAACCCATCTACAAAATGGTGCTAGTGTTCAGTCTTGGTTGGTTCCACCTCTTTGATGGTGATGACACCAGTAGCTGTTACGCACATATGACTATTTCTTAGACTATTAAATTCCAACTTATAGCTCCTCTCCTTACAGTGAAATGGCTTTCACTCCTTCTACTCTAAACTACTGTGTGCCTATTTTTCGCTTTTCATAGTCAAAGTCAAAGGATTGTTGGTGGCATGATCGGCATGCCTTCTAGTTGTAGTTGACTTTGAGCGCACCTGAACTACCCATAGTCGTCATTTACAGGCTTGCACTCAATAGTCAATCAATTCATTTTTCCGCTTTCTATCACACTTCAACTATATGTTTATATAGTGTGTGAAGTCTACTAATGTAAAGTGCCTATGAATTAGTTCCAAGAAAGCGGCCGTTTACGTCATGAATAGAGGATGTTAAGGATGTACTTGCTTTTCCTTTTTTTCGTCGAGATTGGGTTGGTGTTCAGTGTACCGCTTGTGATGCCTATGCTTTGCAAGCCTACATAGGGTAGAAGACCTAAAAGAATGCATTGGATGGATGCCCGAGCATTGAGAATGAAGGATGCTTTCAGAGGCGAAAGGCCATGGGGAGATACTGTGGCTAGTTTGCGCTCTTTGGCCTTTTCAAACATAGTGAACTGAAACATCTTGGTAGCAGAAGGAAGGGAAATCAACCGAGACCCCGTTAGTAGCGGCGAGCAAGAGCGGATTGGGGGTTTGAAAAAAACAAACACGAACCTTCGTTCCTCAGCAAAGTGTTCACTTCTTTTTCGCCAGGTTTCATTCGATTTGTTGTTGATTGGATGATGGAAATACCAGCAAGCTACGACTTCAAAGCTTACCTTATTTAGAAAATGAGAAAGGGCTTCTTTATAAATTTTGAGGTTGAGTAAGGGGGAGGAGCTTGAAGAGATAAGCGAGCCGCGCTAGCCTAGCAACGTTTTTTAGCAGCAAGCTCCGGTCTAACGACCCCCTAACCTAGGTTGGGGCGAAAACTCCAAAATCCAAAACGTTGGATAGGGTTCCATACCTTTCTCTAATAATAAGGTAAGCTTTCAAGCTGGCGCCCTTTAAAGGAGCGGGCGCAGTGAACTCTAATTGTGAAAAGATTGGAAGATCTGGCCAAAGAAGGTGATAGCCCTGTAGATTCGTTCCCATGGTTCAATCCTTCCCAGTAAAACGCGGCGTGTTCGAATTCTCATCACTTTTATGCGAGAAAGGGTGACCACCCTCTAAGCATAAGTATTCCTCAATGACCGATAGCATACAAGTATCATGAGGGAAAGGTTAAAAGAACTCTATTTATGAAGTGCTATCGAGAACCTTAGATCCGATGCGAACAATCAGTCGAAGGAGCGGATCTTAGAGCCTTTACTTTAAGTAAAGCGCACTCACTCTAATGGCGTACCTTTTGCATGATGGGTCAGCAAGGAAACGGGAACAGCGGCTTAAGCCATTAGGTGTAGGCACTTTCCAGAGGTGGAATCTTCTAGTTCTTCCTATTTGACCCGAAACCGATTGATCTAGCCATGAGCTGGTTGAAGAGAGCTATAACATGCCTTGGAGGACCGAACCCGCGTATGTGGTAAAATACGGGGATGACTTATGACTAGGGGTGAATGGCCACCAAGAACAGATATAGCTGGTTTTCCGCGAAATCTATTTCAGTAGAGCGTATGATATCGATGGCCCGAGGTAGAGCACTTAATGGGATAGGGTGGCCTCATTTCGCCTTTCCAACCCCAGGCAAACTTCGAATACAGGTGTAGATTGTTTGTACAGACATACTTTTTGGGTGCTAAGATCCAAAGTCGAGAGGGAAACAACCGAGATCGTACACTAAGGTCCCTATGCAATCACTTGTAAAAGGAAGTGATCGAGCGATGACAACCAGGAGGTTGGCGTGGAAGCAGCCATCATTTGAAGAAAGCGTAATAGCCCACTGGTATAGCTCCATGGATTCGAAAATTTATCATGGCTCAAGTGATTGACCGAAGCGACTAGACCTTGAAAGCTGCTTTTTCAAGTGTCAATAGCGGAACGTTCTGTCAAACGGGGAAGGTTTTTGGTGATAAGACCTGGAGACATCAGAAGTGAGAATGCTGACATGAGTAACGAAAAATCCTGTGAAAAACACAATCGCCTGCCAGTGGAAGGTTTTCTGCGTTCGGTTGCCTATAATACTAGGACCAATAGGTTTAAAATGGGTTTGCGCCGTAGGTGTTGAATGATCTACTCTACACAAGTGTGGGCTTACAGGGCTAGGGCTCATAAACCCTTACATTCATTTATCAATAGGGCCCTGCCCTGATCGGTCACTTTTCTGGGCCGGGATCGATAAGTGGAAGTCATAATAAAGAAATCATTCTCTTTACACCTCAGATCAAGAGGAAGGGTTGCTTGTCAAGCTGGCCTATATATAATAATAAGTTTCTTTCTATTTTATATTATTATTTAATTATACGCAAAATGGAAAGATTCGCTTTCTTTTAACCGGCTCCTTCTTCTTTGTCAATGCTACTAAGGACCTACAGGTTTGCCTGCTTTTCTTATTAAAGATAATGAGAATGGGTTATTCAAATAAAAAGGAAAAGGCCATACTTAGTTGACTGACAATGCAAAGGCGTGCGAAACTAAGTAGGGCCTGAGGCCCCCTGCAAATCCGTAAACTCTAGGAGCATGCCGGAACAAAAGGATGGTCCCCTATGCATTTCATTTTATTCCTTAAGGGAAAAAAAGTATCCCCATCATAGTGAACCTCTCCTTGTGATTGAAATGATGTAGATGCCTCCCTGATGGGGGGCGGATCGAATCGGAGTTTCCTTAGGTAGCCACCGACGTACAGTTATCCTTGAAATTCCGTGCTTGGTGGAGAAGAAGCGATCAAAAGTACGCTCGCTTGCTGTTTTGTTCTCTGTCGCAAAGTGGGATCGCTCGCTAGCTAGGTTAGATTGGAGCAAGATTTTATGAGAACATATTCCGCATACCCGGGGAGAAGGGTCGAAACCACCTCTCGATCTACTTAGTGCAGCCCAGGAAGAAAAATGTCGTCTAGGCGTTCCCTCTTGCTCCGATCTCCCCTACGCCTACGACGTTGTCTGGGCCAAGAGCCATAGTTAGTTTTTGATACTAGCAAGACCCAGCCAGATGATGTCTGCTGGTTGGTAGTGAGAGGACTCTTACTACCTGCATACCCAAAAGATGGTGCTGGTTAAAAAACAATCATTTTATTTTCTTTCTTGCTCTCCCTTAGCAGCAGGAAAGGATTCTATCTATCTACCTAGCGTTGGTAGATTTCCCCCAATGCAATCCATAGAAATTACACGAATCAATTGGTGGATAAGTCTGATGACTCAGCAGAAGTGCGGAATTAAGTTTCTTGTCTGGTAGATCTGATCTATAGTTGGGGGCAATACATACCAAAAGGTTTGAAGAAGGAATGCGCGTAAGAGTATGTAACAAACCTACAATTCTGTATAACCTATTCACGTTAGTGAAGCAGTTGGATGCACAAGGGAAGTGCACGTTTGTGAGACCTTAGTCGTGACGCATAGGTGAGTGAACCTACGAGCACGGAAGAGCATGGTACCGCTACGCCTCTCTATGTAAAGGTAAGATTCATAGCCCAGTAGATGACTCCATCTAAAATACAATAGGGACAGTCGTTTTCGGCTGCTCGTTTTGTATCTTGAAGAAAGAGTAGGCTTATGTAATGTAATGGGGGTTAGGTCAATAATAGCTATGCTATTGCCCTTCTTATTTAACGCCTCAGCCCGATCCCGAATGCACATTTTTTTGGGTTCATCATCAATTGATGTTTTCTTAACCTTTCAAAGACCTTCCATAAATTTTCGATGTGGTCGGTTCTTTCTTTTGAAAAGACTACCAAATCGTTCACGTAAGGCTCGCATATTTTACGTAGGAGGTCACTGATAATTTGTGTCATCTCTCTTTGCTATGTTGCACTTTTTTTTTGTGTTCTTCAAAAATTCTGGAGGTTGAGTGTGCATAAAATACCAGTGCCATTGATTGTCCTTACACACTTCATTGACCCTGATCTTTTCTTGCCTGGAATGATCTGCTAAAAAAGCTGTGCAATGGGCTCAACCCGCCTTTGGATGATGAGCCAGAGTGAGAACCGAAAATAAGCTAATGGACCTCCTACCCTCTGAACTTCCTAGATTGAGCTGGTCCAAAGTGTTTCCGGCAAAGCAACGAATGCGCGTCAAACCTTTCGGCCTCGTGTTAACCACATAAAAGAGACGATTCATTCTATTCCCTCGGTTATATTTGACTATGACCCAGAGGATATCCCAAAGTGGGCATCCGGGCTCATCCCTCCATTCACGGCCGCGCTTTCAAATCGTGCTTTATTGAGTGTTAACAATCGGTTACAGCCAACATTTGTTAACTAGTGATAAAGAAGTAAAATTTATATATATATAATGCCGTTTAATGGCTGATCTAGCATGGAGGTGTTCAGAGGAACCAGAATGTGGGACTACCCGAAGGCTAGGTCTTCATTTTTGCAGCCCGTACCGTCTTTTGATGGGCAGTTGAACCGTCTCTGCCGCATCCTGTTACTGCCTTTGGATTAGGCGATTGCCCGTCCGTCTTCAGGCTGACAATGCTCTCAAAGCCCATACGATCGCTATCCAAGAGAGAAGCTCCGAGATAACAATGGTAGAATAAGGATGAAGGTAGGCACGCGAGTAGAAGGATAGCTAATAGATTGGTCTAGATATATATCTGCAGTAAAAAAATATAGACTTCACATGTTTCGCGCATGATTTTCTAATTGGCTATGGTCTCTCTTCTCAACTCCTCGGGAACTTCTGATAGTAATCTAATCCACGGAAGTCTTAGAGGTTAGGAAGATTCTTTAGATTTTTTTGCATTCCCGTACTGTTATTTAGAAGCCGGAAACAAAACAAAAACTTGTTTTTGCCATACTTTTCCGACCCCAAGGGTTATTTGTTGTAGTTCGATGATCCTTTTTATCTGCTTCGTGGCTAGAAGAGACCACTTCATTTACTCTCTAACGTTCCTGAGAATAGATTCCATGGTAAATCTTAAATATACAATAATAGAAAGTATATATCATATAAAAAGTAAGAAAAAGGGCATTTTTTATAATTTCGTTTCGAAGCGGTAAACATAGAAAGACTATGTATCAGTTCTAAGTCCCGTAGAAGATCTTCCTAATACCATTGAATTAGGTCCTATGAAAACCTCTTTCTATGAACTTCACCCAAACTCTTACAGTAGCAATAGAATTGGCTTCAGTTGAATGAAATTGCCTGGACGTCATAATGGATTCTGACTCTTTCGGGGGCAAAGCGAGAATCGGATTCTTTCTTCTCCTCTGGGCTAAATCCTCCTGGCTCTTCCTAATCCCTTGGAAACATACTCTAGAATTAGCTAATTTATCAGCTAGAATAAATGCCTTAGAATGGAATCTTCTTCCTTACCAGGGCTTACTACTGTCTTTGCTGTCTTTCAGAAGATTTATTTCACTGTCGAAATGATGATAGAATCCATTAGCAGCTAACAGATCAAATGGATCTCACCTAGGCTGCTTCTCATCCAACACCTCCCTTACTTATACAACTTATACAGATAAACGGGAGTTAAGCATAAGAGAACAGCAACGAAGTATGAAAGCCACTTATGAGTGGCTAAGGCTGGCTTTACTTAGATCCGTAACCCAACATAAATAACATAGAAGAGAGCTGCTATAATCTTGACAGTTTAATTACCATGGGAAGAAGGGCTAGGAAGTTCGAATAACTGCCTATGCCCAGTAATTCCATTTCCAATCACATAGAATCTTTTCCTATGATCTGCCTAGTCCTCGATAGTGGGTTGAGTTCTGTCTATTTCGGCTATTGATCTCGAAGGTAACTAAGACAGATCCAAACCGCGACTCTCAACACAACTAGGAACCCTGGGCCTAAGGCCTATAGATTGAGAAGGAAGCAAGTATGAAGATTTTTTCCTGATATCAACAATTTGCTTTTCTTCTTGATCTCTTCCAAGGTAAGCCTTTAAGAGGGAGTCAAATCGTGCTTATGAGTCTTTGTTCAGACAACTAATACACCTACATAGCATAGACTGACTTACAAGGATAGATTTATAGAAATGCCTAATTATACACTTCTATTGGATTGGGTTACATGTCCATCCTTGATATTCTTCCATCTAGCTCCTATCTCAGATCCCGTCCAGTTCATAGAGCAATCGTAAGTCCATAAGTCATTATAAGGTTTTAGTAGCTGCATCGGGGAATAGATCAATCAGAAGTAGGTTAAAGTAGTAATGAGGAGAAAGAATCGTCTTCTAATTAGTTACTAGGGAATCAAAGTCAGTGGTATCTGAATACACAATATTTAAATACACAGCCTCATGTTAATATAGGATAGGACTTATTCACAGTTTTTTATATTACGTATATAGAGATTAAAATCCTGAACTGGATTACTAATCTTATGAGTATAATTTGTGCTACTAAGATTTAGACTTCAATTTGTCTAATCAATTCCTCAGTTTTCTAAGGAAACTCATTCTATTTAGTTGATACCATACGGGCCGGAAGAATGGCCAGGTAACTCTACTAAAAATACTTAGCCTAAGACTGGAGAAAACAACTAACAATATACCGTTCGTGCTTTAGAGGATCCAGATGATATAGAAGAAAGAGTTTGATTGGGTGAATCTTCTTATACGTCCCGAGTTAAATTGCATTACTAAACCTGGGTAAGCCATTCCTAGGCAAATATTTTCACCGGTTACAGATCCTCTGTATGTTAAGGAAGAAGCTAGTATTGAGGATTAAGTTGAGCAGTAATCATATCTGTATCCCTTTGATTCCATTCCAACGGAGAAAAAAATACCGTAACTAAAAAGGATGGAAAAAGCCTAGGAATCTGAAAATTTTTTTATCTATATCAATACTCAGGTCTTACAAGTACGGAAAGAGATGGAGAGAACTCTAAGTCACTCAAAACATCTATTCGTTTTTTGGTGCCTCCTACCATGGAATCTCTTTCACCGCCTATAATGGATACAACCAGGACTTAGAATACACTAATAAGGGGGTCTAACTCAGGCAGAAAGCATCCACTTTTCGATTCTTCCTTAAGGAAAAAGGCAAGTAAGCCATAAGCTCACTATCTAGCTTCTTAGGGCTTAACTACTTTATCCGCTAGAGGAAGATAAGCTGCTTTGGCCAAAAAAATCTGACGGGCTAGCAAGTAAAGAAAGGATACAATAGGTAGTTAGGAAAGCTCCGCAATTTCGATATCCCTTCCTCATCCCGTAAGCCTGACTAAGGAAATTAAGCGTAACTCCAAGCCTCGAATAAGCCTCGGGCGAAACATAAGACTAGAGCATTACGATCTAGATTCCTATAACTCTTTCTAAATCCCGGGAAGAATGTATCCACTTGGTAGGCATAAGTGGTGCAAAGTGGCGCAAAACAAAAGATTTTATAATGTCAAATTTTGTTTGTATTCAGCCTTTGACCTAATCTTTATACTCGCCCCATTTCTTGGACTCCTTACAGGTATTCCACTCCTTGGTGTGCGTGCTTTACCTGAGTCTATCTCTGAGGGCCTGGCCTCAATTCAGTGCCTAATTTCTTCCGTAGCATCCTCTAATAGAGGACAGACTTCTGTCTTTATTGGGCGTAATGCTCCCCCTTCGTCATAGGGCGTGCTTTCTCACCACCTAATGACGATCCAATCACGATCATGGGGTTGCCCAGTTCTAATTCCATATGAAGAATATAATGGAAATCAAGACCCCGGAGCTTCTTTAGTTCCAGATGATCCGAATCCAATCTCATCTCTTGAGCTATACCAATAACTTATGCAAATTACTTATTTTCCCGAGCTTAGTTAATAAATAAGGGGAGATGGAGACCCTGATTTGGACCATCGTGATCGAGCTTATGATTGTAATGAACGTGGAGCTATAGTCAAACGTTCCAAACCAGGTTGAGAGCTCCGAAGCTTATCCACCTGAAGCACTCACTTCAACTACGCCCTGCAGTGGAAGCTGTAGCCGCAAGCTTCACTGTGGAGGATGGCGGTCAGATGGAGCTGATTAGATCCACAGCCGAGATGGGGCCATCCTTGGAGTCAAAGAGCTATCACCCGCTATATCATTGATGCAGACGAGGCTTCCTCGCATCATACCGTTGTTTCTTTGAAAGATGATTCGACGTTGTGATGCGAAGGCTGACCGGTTCTTCTTTATCTACCATGGTTTTCGATATCGTGGGTAGTCCACTCATATTGTAAGATTAGTATGGCTACCTTTGGGTCGATCTTTGAGAGATGTATCTCCTACTACGGTGTTCAGTCTATTTGTAGTGAATTAACTACACCGTTTCATCACCTACAAAAGACATATCTCCCGTGGATCTCGGAGATCCCTCCTTCTCGGGGTATTTCCTGGGTCAAGTATTCAACTCGTTTGCTATCGGGAATTTAGTAGAGTGGCCTTGAAAGAAGCAAGCCTACTCTTCTTCACGTGTAATGCTTTCTTTACGGATATCTTTCTTTTCGTAAACCCCCAAGGGATTTCATCAGGGTAAATTCCAATCTAACTATTAAATAAATAATTACGACTAATCGTAAGAGGAACTATTCTATATGTAATCTTCATAATAGAGCTTTGATACCACTCTAATGAAAGCAAAAATCCCGAGAAAATGTATCTAGAAGAGCTTGAGTATTTAAAGTTACCTTTAGGGCTAGTTAGGTAAAACCTTATATATGCAATTATCAGATCGATCTTTCAAGGACACGATGGAACTTTTCTCCTTGACTTCAGATTAGGAATATTTTCTTCCGAGATTGGAACGACCTATGTTGTAACGGATGAGAGAAGGTGAGCAACTTCCTTTGGTCGCCTCTCCCGTCTGGTCGAGTAGCTCTCGCTCCTTCCTACTTACTTTATTATAATATAAGATTAAGCTGCTACGTGGCCTATTGGGAGCTTTTTAGTCATAGTGGGAGCTTTCGGAGATCACTTAGCAGGTCTTCGTCATAGGAAGAGGGAAGAACAAGGGAGAAGATCTTATTTAATCAAAGACAATTCCAAAAGAAAGTCAAAACGGGGAATAGAATGCCTTAAAGGTAAAGACGAATGATCCTAAATAAAAAAGAAAATACCTACCTTTCTAATGAGATGTGATCTAACTAGGGATAGCTGAACTAAGCCTCATCAGAGGAGAAAAGATTTGCTGCTTTCACACTTCTTCTTCCTGCGACTCCCTTTCTTTCCCACCGCTCCGTGAGGGGCCTTTTCTTCTCACTTGAGAGATGCGATTTGAAAGAAGAGAAGAGGTTCTATCAGTTAATCATCATCCCTTCCTCAAACGAATTAGTTCCCATCTGGTAACTATAACTTAATTATGAGGGAATAATGATAAGCAAAATAATCCTCACCTCGAAAGTCGTTGCTGATCTGATCTTTTCTTTCCTAGGCGTGGATGAGACAAAGTCTTCTTAGTCGTCCGCTTTTCGGTGATATATATAAGAAGGAATACATGTCTCAAGGTAAACAGGAGTTTCCTGCTCAAGCGAAATGATACCGGCGCAAGGTAATTCCATTCTTTAGTTTGTGGCAGAGGGTTTTAGAACACTCTCAGTTATTAAGGTCACTGCTTAACAAAGTGATCCTGATAGCTGCTGACGTACTAAGGAGTTATGTATTGGAGCTTACCTGTTTGCTTTTATGGTAATGAGGACGGCCCAATGTTCGGGGATGTTGCATTGCGCTTTCTATTTAAAGCAGTGTGCACTCTCTCTTCAGAAGGCTTGTGGCGGAGAATTTAACCATTACTCACTTCGCGTACCATCTTTCTGACACGCTCCTAGGGTATCATAATCCCCTCTTTTCATAAAAAAACTTATATACATACAAGAGGGATGATTATAGTGATTGTGTTAGTTCAGATATATCTTTCCTTCGGGACCTTGGGAAAGGTTGTTTGCCTTGCCAAGAAGGATACGTTCTCTAGCATTATTCTGTGTTGTCTTTGATGTCTGATATTAAGGAAGTCTAATTCCAAACCAACTGCAGTACCTACGCTATCCTTTAACACATTACCCATTCCATAAATAAGGGGCCTTTACAAGAAGTCCCTAGACTAGGGAGATCAATCATCTCCTCGGGAATAAGAGTAACTCCTGGGTTTCTTTTATAATAAAAAAAACAAAGATCCCCTTCCAATACGGGCTCAAATGCCGACCTCTTCCGAGCCAAAGCTCAAAAGGAAGTTGGAGCTTGGTCCACAACGATAAAAACGTTAGTAATGAAAAAATCTCCGATGGTCGAGCCTGCAAATGACACGGAACCCAGCACCACCTACCAAGGCCAATGTACTCAACCTTTGGAAAGGGTCTTTAATGTGAATTGCGAACAACCCACAAGGGTGGTATGATTGAAACATAGTTTGAATAGGGGCACAAGTCTAGAGCTGTGGTATGGAAAAATAGATGAGAAAAAAAACCTCATCTCTTTACAGTGCATCTCGGCAAAATAGAACTGAGAACCATAAGGTGAGCGCCGAAATTCTAGCACAAACTGCTCCCACAGACACGCATGATAAGGGGGTGTGTGGACAACTAGGCCACCACTTTTACAAGATATGGGTCCGGACGACCCAAGAGGCTGCCACTAGAACCCAACCCTTAAGAGGCTGAGGTCCAAGGGGCTACCGCAGGAAGTCAGCTTCATCTGTAACCTTAAGGAATACAGAAAATTACCCAGAATTCCTACCAAGGACTTTGCCTGCTATTCAATCCTAAATCCCTTTCACCCTTAACTAGCTAACTCGATGGGACGTCAACAACGGGAATGCCAAATGCAAGACATGGACCTGGTTCACACAGTCAAGCAGCAAAGACATCTTTATCTTCGGCACCTTTCGTAACGGCTATAAAGAATGGGTCTTTCCCCTTGTGAAAGTCTGTTGGGATCGATCCCTTCAACCGTGATTGGCGTGGAAGGTCGCAAGATCGGATATAGCTAGTTTTCCGAGAAATCTATTTTAGTAGAGCATATGATGCCGATGGCCTGAGGTACATCACTCAATAGGCTAGGGTGGCCTCATTTTGCCTTACCAACCCCAGGGAAACTCCGAATACAGGCCTATATCATTTATGCAGACAGACTTTTTGGGTGCTAAGATGAAAAGTTCAGAGGGAAACAGCCCAGATCGTACGCTAAGGTCCCTAGGCAATCACTTAGCGGAAAAGGAAGTTATCGAGCAATGACAACCAGGAGGTGGGTTTGGAAGCAGCCATTGTCTGAATAAAGCGTAATAGCTCACTGTTCTAGCTCCATGGCACCGAAAATTTATCAGGGCTCAAGTGATTCACCAAAGCGACGGGACCTTGAAAGCTGCTTTTTCAAGTGTCAGTAGCAGAATGGTCTGTCAATCGGGGAAGGTTTTTGGTGACAAGACCTGGAGATATCAGATGTGAGAATGCTAACATGAGTAACGCAAAATCCTGTGAAAAACACGATCGCTTGCCAGTGGAAGGTTTTCTTTGTTCAGTCAATCTACGCACAGTGAATCGTTCCCTAACGAACCCTCGAAAGGGCTACCATCCGATGGGTAGACAAAAGTGACGAAGTTGCTTTGGCTACAGAACCATGCCTGTCTCTTGGAGCAAATTGGATGATTGGGCCGAGGGTTGCCCACTCTTCCCCTCACTCTCCTTTCCCTAATATGAACCTTGATTCATCAAAGCCTTTCTGAAAATCTTGGCTCACCCATACCGCGGTGTATTGTTGTCAACTCACATAGTCGCACCTACCAGCAACAAAACGACTACTCCCTAGTAAACGGTGCTATTTAACACTTCGGTTCGCTCAATACAAGAACTACAGTCCAACCTAGCTTAAGGATAAAGCCGTGGAGTACACCCCCGTGAGAGCCCTCTTTTTGACTAACATACTCCCTTTTGATCTCCCCCATACATTCATATCAAAGCTGGGAATGATTGACTTTCGAATTAAAATAATAGCGCATATTGGCAGTACTGCTTCCCAATTCTTCTTTTATGATCTTATCTACTTGAAATGCTTACCCGTAAGTGTGGAAAAGGTACCCAGGGGACCAAACAAAAGGGCACTAAAAGTTGTTCAATTAAAGCTTCGCCAGTACTTCAAAGACTAGAAGGAACTACTTGATGAGTTTCATTATGAGTGAGTTTGTAGGTGCCTTTTAGTCGAGTGTAGCGAAGGGATTCTCCTAAGAGAAGCTTTAGCCCTTGAACCTGAAATGACTTTTATGAGCTGTCTCAGTAGTGACCGACTTTATTTTATTAGCTGTATGATTAGTGGCTTAGCTGTTAGCTGTCTAAAAGCTACGGTAAATAAAATCCCTTTTGAAAATAAACCACTAATCCGCCTTGGTACTCTTTTATGTCCTTGTAAGGCGGAGGGAATGAAGCAACCTGTAGGAGGCTGAAAAGCCGTAGTGCACTTGCGCTGGCGAGTTAGCGCAACAACTTAGTGTCATGTTTTCTTAGGTGCTTTTTTTTTACATAAGGTCCGCAGGAAGCAGTTGCTAAAGCTTGTAGCTTGCCTCTGTCCTTAGTCAATTTTGTATTGAAGCTGTTAAGAGAAGAAGAAATCGTTGTGTAGAAAGTCTTGCTTACTATCTCCTCCGTCTAACTTATGTAAGAAAAGAGCGAAAAGCTTACTTTTAGGTAGTGCCCTAAGAGCTAAGAAGCTCCAATCATGCTATTCAGACAATACACTTAACACATGCAAGTCGAACCTTGGTTTTCGGAGTTTGAAAGAGAAGGGGAAGAAGCGGGGTAGAGGAATTGGTCAGCTCATCAGGCTCATGACCTGAAGATTGAAGGTTCGAATCCTGTCTCCGCCTAATCAGTGGAACATTATTCACCGGCATAGAAGGCCGGTCCCAACCCGTCCACAAAATGGGGCTACTGTTCAGTCTTGGTTGGTTCCACCTCTTTGCAGGCTGATGACACCAGTAGCTATTACGCATAGATGATAATTTCTTAGACTATTGAATTCCAACTTAGAGCTCCTCTCCATACAGTCAAGTGGCTTTCACTACTTCTACTCTAAACTACTGTGTGCCTATTTTGCGCTTTTCTCAGTCAAAGTCAAAGGTTTGTTGGTGGCAAGATCGGCATGCCTTCTAGTTGTAGTTGACTTTAAGCGCACCAAAACTACCCATAGTCGTCTATTTACGGGCTTGCACTCAGTAGTCAATCAATTCATTTTTCCGCTTTCTATTGCACGCTTCAACTATTTCTTTTTGTAGTGTGTGAATTATAACTAATGGAAAGTGCCTATGAATTAGTTCCAAGAAAGCGGCCGTTCACGTCAGGAATATAGGCCGTTAAGTATGTACTTGCTTTTCCTTGTTTTCATCGAGATCGGGTTGGTGTTTAGTGTACCGCTTGTGATGCCTATGCTTCGCAAGCCTACATAGGGTACAAGATCAAAAAGAATGCATTGGATGGATGCCCGGGCATTGGGAAGGAAGAACGATTTTAGAGGCGAAAGCCCATAGGAAGATACCGTCTGTGATCCATGGATCTCTGATCGGGAAACCAAATCCAAGCTCCGTGGCTAGTCTGCGCCCTTTGGACTTTTCAAACATAGCGAACTGAAACATCTTAGTAGATAAAGGAAGGGAAATCAACCAAGACCCTGTTAGTAGCGGCGATCGAGAGCGGATTGGGGGTTTGAAGAAAAACAAACATGAAGCTTCGTTCCTCAGTAAAGTGTTCACTTCTTTTTCGCCAAGTTTCATTCGATTTGTTGTGGATCGGATGATGGAAAAACCAGAAAGCTACGGCTTTAAAGCTTACCTTATTTATAAAAGGAGAAAGGGCTTTTTTATAGATGTTGAGGTTGAGTAAGGGGGGCGGAGCTTGAAGAGCAAAGCGAGCCGCGCTAGCCTAGCAATGTTTTTCACTAGCAAGCTATGGTCTAACGACCCCCTAACCTCGGTTGGGGCGAAAACTCCAAAATCCAAAACGTTTGTTAGGGTTCTAAACCTTTCTTTAATAATAAGGTAAGCTTTCAAGTCACCGCCCTTTAAAAGAGCGGGCGCAGTGAACTGTAATTGTGAAAAGATTGGAAGATCTGGCAAAAGAAGGTGATAGCCCTATAGATTCGTTCCCATGGTTCGATCCTTCCCAGAAAAATGTGGCGTGTTCGAATTCTGATCGCTTTTAAGCGAGAAAGGGGCACAACCCTCTAAGCCTAAGTATTCCTCAATGATCGATAGCGCACAAGTACCGTGAGGGAAAGGTGAACGAACCCTATTTAGGGAGTGCAATAGAGAACCTGAGATCCGATACGAACAATCAGTCGAAGGAGTGGAGCTTATAGCCTTTACTTGATGTAAAGCGCACTCACTCTAACGGCGTATGGTCTAGTAATTAGGGGGCGTCTGTTTGGTCTACTCTACACAAGTGTGGGCTTACAGGTCTAGGGTTCATAAACCCATTATTTAATTTATCAATAGGGCCTTGCCCTGATCAGTCACTTTTCTGGGCCGGGATCGATAAGTGGAAGTCATGAAAAAGAAATCTTTCTCTTTACACCTCATATCAAGAGGAAGGGTTACTTGTCAAGTTGCCCTATTTATAATAATAATAAATTTCTTTCTATTTTATATTATTTTATAATTATAAGCAAAATGGAAAGATTCGCTTTCTTATAACTGGCTCCTTCTTCTTTGTCAACGCTACTAAGGACCTATTGGTTTGCCTACTTTACTTACTAAAGATAATGAGAATGGGTTATTCAAACAAAAAGGAAAAGGCCCTACTTAGATGACTGACAGTGACAAAGGCTTGCGAAAATAAGTAGGGCCTGAGGCCCCCTGCGAATCCGTAAATCTGAGGAGCATGCCACAACAAAATGATGGTCCCCTATGCATTTCATTTTTTCCTTATGGAAAAAACAGTACCCCCATTATAGTGAACTCTCCTTGTGATCGGGATGAGGTAGATGCTTTCCAGCCGGGGGGCGGATTGAATCAGAGTTTCCTTAGGTAGCCACCGACCTACATTTATCCTTAACCTTTCGTGCTTGGTGGAGAAGAAGTGAACGAAAGTACGATCGCTTTCTATCTTGTTCTCTGTAGCGAACTAGGATCGTTTGCCAGCTAGTCATGTTGGAGCAAGATTTTATGAGAACATATTCCCCATATTCGGGGACAAGGGGCGGAACGTCCTCTCGATCTACTTACTGCAGACGAGGAAGAAAAACGTCGTCTAGGCATTCCCTGTTACTCCGATCTCCCCTACTCCTAAGACGTTGTCTGGGCCAAGAGACATAGTTAGTTGCTATTTCCATTTGGTTGTTTTTTCCTCATTGTTACCCTTTTGGTCGAGCACAACATCCCGAGCGCTAGGTTCACGCGACTTCATACCACTTCGTCCCTTTCACTCCTCAACCCGATCTCTACATTCATAGCTTGAAAAAGCAAAAGAGGGTCATCGTCACCTATCTTAATGACTATTCTTAAGCTTCTTTTCTTTGGGAGTAAGATCTCTTTCCTAGGAGCTCATAGAAAGATAGCGAAGTCAAATAGTTCTTTCTTGCTTTCCTTCTATCATTCATTCCCTTTCAAAGCTTGTGCTTTGGTTCAGATCACTGCTTACTTACTTGACTTGCCCCCTTTTTTAAAGCAAAGAGTAAGTCGTGCAAGCAAGCCAAGTGAAATCTATTAGAATAGAAAATAGTGCAGCTCAATCAATATAAGAATAAAGCCAGGAGGTTGGCAGGAAAGGTGATTTTCTTTTCTCTTCCTTTAAAACTTCCTGTAAAATGGAAACGTAGGCCTTTTGCACCAGAAAGGTGAGGATCGAAATTCGGAGAGTGAAAAGAGGAAGGAACCCTCTTGTTGAGTCCTACGTACTGCTCTTCTCTCAATCGCTCTTTGGTATTCGGAAGTGGAAAGCGAACTGCTGGCTGTGGCCGAAAAGAGGGGTTCTGTCTTTCTTCATTCAAGTAAGAAAAAGATGGGACGCTCGCAGACCTGTATGGAAGGAAGAGAATTATTAGAACTCTCGTATGCCCCTCTTTTTACCCTCTGTAGCTGAACTTTCTTACTTATGCGATTAGGAGCTTACTTAGTATTAAAATCGAGTCGGCAGAAAGTACCAAAAGTCGGCCGCCCGCCCTACCATCCCGTGTCTCAACCAACGTTTTTCTTGTCGGGAAATCCCTCTTTTGGATTTTGAAACTTCGATTCATGACATCTACTTATACGTGCCAAAGAGACTTCCTTCCCTTACGCTCACATGCATCAGGTGTCTAGACTTGCTAGCTACTTCTATAATACCTGAGATTTTTCCAAGTCTTCTTCCTAATAAGGATTTTTTCAACCTATTATGTGAAGACCTCGTATGTGAATACCTAAGATATCTTCATCAAACGGAGGGGGAGGAGGGGTATGACCATTACTTTAGCTGATCTCTTATATATCTAAGAAAACAGATATTGGGATGCCTATGGAATTCTTCCTTCTAACATTGGATTCTAATAAGGCTAAGAGCAGCGGATACGGATAGAAGACCAAGAGCGCTTATGTATCATCTCCTATCGAAAAGCGAAAAAATCCCTTCTTCTATATGAGACCTAGCACTTTCCTCCCTTTACTAAAACTCGCCATTAGTATTAGTGGAAGCTCAATCCCAAATCTCTCACTAAGACCGAATCTTACAAACAATGTTCTTCCTAAAAAGCCAGAGCGGATACCTTTCTTATATACTATATGCAAGTTTCCATTTTCGGATTAACTTAACTTTAAGAAAAGATTCTATAAAAGAATAAAGAGCATATATTCTTCTTTCTTTCCAAATCGAAATACAATGGGATGGGCATCTTTCTATTTCTGCTACTCTTCCTCCTGTTTACTGTTCTGTTCTGTTACTTTTTTTTTCTTGCAAACAAGAAGGGGAAAAAATAGGCGATTCGAATCCCCGTTCTTCTGATTTCCTCTTGTCTGCTTTCTTGCTCATGCCAATGCCTAATAAAACAGTTAAGAAATCTGCATGGGATTCTGTACCAAGAACATCGACTTCTCATGTCGATCTTCCGTTCCGCCAATTGGACAACATCATCTTTGATTAGTTTACTATTCAATGTCCCCCAATCCCTAGTTGTACCGGTACATCACAGAAGCTTTCTCTTTCATATAGATGAAAGTGCTAGGCACCTCTTAACAGTTCAAAGTCCCCTCTTGGCTTACCCAGCTTTTAAGGTGAGAACATCGGATTCAATATCAATAGCTGTGGATTCGATTCCTGTTCTTAAATCTGCAACCTAAGCATCTACTTTTGTCTGTGCATATCATAAATCATAATTTTCACAAGTTCGTTACGCTAGAGGGTGTCAAATGAACACTACTTCTATTGGCTGTAAGCCCGTATTCTTCCTAGCAACCGAGTCGATGTCAAAGAACCCGATGGAGGGCCTTCTCTGTGCATTCATGTTCAGCTAGGGGAGTTGCAGGACTAATTAAATTTCCAAAGCTATAAGTCCTAGACTAGAAAGGAGATTTGCTTGGTGTTAAGTCAACTCTACTAGATGCAGTTGCCCAGGAATCCAATGAACTAACTCCTAGACTTAGACGATATGCCCTAATGGATACGTTAGCAAGTAATCCCACTCACTAGTTACCTTTTAAAGGCATTTTTACATTATCCCATTTCCATGTGAAAGTAGATAAGAAGTATCATCTTCATCCTATTGTGATGTCGTCTCTATTAAACCTGCTATTCCTATCATGCTATTGCGTCTGTCTTCTAAATATCTATGACCGGATTAAATAGCATCTCCTGCACCCATTGATTTTTCACCTTCTAACATCTCGACCTCGGTATTGTACCATAACCTCAGTACACTTCATACCCACCCAATTGTGAGGAAATGACGATTCACTAAAAACTTCTCTTTTTGTTTTGACGTTGTCAACATCCTGAAAGAAAATTCCTTTGTTAGTGATTCGGTTTTCTACCTTATAAAAGATAACAAAATTTCGAAGAAGCTCTTTTAAGAATATTTCCCGCACTTCTTCCGTAAATTTTCCTACTTTATTATGCCGATTCCTCTCTCCGTATATTTTATGTTAGAAGGAAGGCAAAAGCTGACTGGTGCTTTGATTAGGGACGGGAGCCACTCCTTCTTTTCCGAGTTTGCCTAAGAGCTCCTGTCATACAAGACGAATACGAATTAGTAAGGCTACCCCCAATAGATCTTTTTGAATGGACATCTGAGATAGCACCAAGCCGAGCACAAAATAGATCTATGATGCTAATGAGGAGGACTGTTAAGCCTTCTAGCATAGGTGATGCCTTCCCAGGGTCTGGTCTCTTCGGTACAAGTACGGACTTTGAGAAGACGTACTTTTTCTTTTACTGTGTGGTAGAAGAGCGGGTGCCTTTCATTTATCAAGACTAGATAAACCAAAGCAGTCTACCATTGCCGGGTTTTTTAGGAATGGAATTTATAGGAAGATTAGCTGAACCGCCAGGAACCAGTACTGCATCGACTGCTATGTGCAAAAGATTGCGGAATAAGAGCTCTTTGTCCTTTCGGCACGGCATAAAATAAAGGTTGTTCTTCTTGCAGGTTTATCAGAGCTTTAGAATCTAGGTAGGTCTATATGAACTAATAAGGAATAGTAGGCATGCTATGTACATTTTGATGGCATTGAATCAGAAGATAACCTATCTAAGAGAAGACAAAATAGCAAGTGCTTGAGAAGATACGAAGCTGTGAGGGAATGCGCTCTGACTGATATCATTCAGGCAATTCCATTCTTACTGTCCTAGGAAGAAGGAAAGGATAAAAGATCCCACGAACATGGTTACCGTAAGAAGAGATTTTGCAAGAAGGGCGTCGTTCTCCAATGGGCAGATGGTGCTGTTAGAAAGAATTACCGATCGTTGGGAAGAGAAGGGGAATGAATCTTTTTTTTGGGTAATAAGCACTCTTGTCGCGTCAGGAGTTGTATATAGTAAGGGGAATCGCCTTTCGAGTTGTTAGAAAAAATAGAGTTGTTAAAGTGAAAAGAACTCTATTTTTTACTTTTAAATAAGAATAATTGTCCGATCAAGGGCTAACCCACGCAAGAGAAGGAAGAAGCTATCTCAATATCCTTCACACAAATGACATTTATCTTTCCCATGACTACTTAGTGTGTCTCAACAAACGTGTCTGAGAGAAGGAAGAGGGCCCTTTACCAGTATCATAGCCGGGAGAATGAAAGCATTAGTGGGAAGATCTTTTGTTCAATCTGCCTTGGGTTGGGCGATGAAAAAAGTCTAGTTCACCCTCCCGAATGAAACACAACTCATGAAATATACAGGCCGCTGTGTCCAGGGTCCAACAGCCGGATCGATTACGAGTCATCTCCTAGCTTGATTTTTCTTTTGTTTCGGGTGGTTTAGACTAAATGAAAGAAAGATCGAACATCTTCTTGTATTGAATAGACATCTGCTTCCTGGTCTATTCGAACTCGCTAAGACCCCGGGATATCAGTAAAATAACCTTTCAATCCTATTTGTAAACTAATAGCATACCAAAAATCAAGCGAGCCATTTACACGGCCGTTTCTTCCTCTATTCAATTTTTCTTCTTCCCAGGCCCGGGTAGCTTTGGCTCTTGTTCAAGCATTGCCGGAAGCTTCACTCTGTGTAAAATAATGACTTAGCTTTTATGGGGAAATCCCCGAATGGGGACCTTAGGAGCTTTGTTCAGCACTAACCTTTTCTAGATCGGTCAAATCAGATCCATGCGTATAAGTTAAGTTTCAAAGCATTAATAATCTCCAAATATGCTGTTTCGTATTTGATTGGCAACTCCCGTCCCATCTTTTCACGAATAAACTAATCCTCTGCTTGCTTTTGGGGATACTAGATGAAGCCTCTGCTTGGCCCTTTACTGGCAGTCCTTTGTAATGCCCGAACCCGCGCTACTAACGATTCTAAATTATACGGGTAACCCTTCCCATGACTACTTCTTGTCGTAAGACAATTCGCTTACCGATTGTTTGGGGCTTAGAAAAGACATAAAAATAATCACTAAAGTCCTGGGGAAGCTCCACCTTTCTCACTAATTCCATCCGCTGCCTCTCTTCTCGCTACCATGTTGCTAAAGAAAATTCGTATTTGAGAGAATCATAAATAGAGGATTCTTTGCAGCGCGGTGGCACCATCTATCCATAAGGAAGAGGTGTACATCCTTTAACAGTAGACTAGTTCCATAGTATAGTCAGTCACTCATGAATTCCTTCTCGAATCACTACTGGAATATAGCAACTAGAAAGAAAAGCTTGAAGCAAGTGGAAATGCCTCAAGGTCATTTCTTTCTCAATGGCAGTGGGAAAGCGTACTTGAGTAGTGCGTTTGATCTACACTTGGACAACTTCATCGAGACTTTACATACTAGATTTTCGTGTTTATATCCAAACGAAAACACCTTACTGATGTTTTTGTTTCCAGACTGAAATCGTTAACTATAAGAAGGGAATCGATTAAATCCAGATTACCGCCTATGGTATACTAAGAATTTAATACTCAATGAGGAAAGGTGTTAACTAAATAGAAAAATCCCGATTTCGATCATCTTTGACGCCTCCTCCGTGCCGAGATTCTGTCGCACCATATCTGGTTCTTGGTAATGCCATCTGTCCTTTTGCACCTCATCCGCCGTCTCCAATAAAATAAAAACTTGTCCAAATACCAGATGCTGTAGGGTACGTCTTATAAGTGCTCCTCCACTACGTCGTGCCTTACTTCAAGAGGTGGTCGTGGCTTCGCTCCTGCGACCGAACCGAATCTGTGTAATCAAGTTTCATGCTCCAGCTTTAGGTGAATGGTGATCCCGTGGAAAAGGAAAATTGACAAGGAAGATATGAAGTCAACGGCAAAATTACTCTTCATTTGTTGTATGGACCTCAACTGGCTCTACCTGAGAACATAACGAAACAAAATATATATATATATATATATATATTAAATGATCTGTGATTTCACGACACTCTGAAGAATCATGACAGATTTGTTCGGGAGGAAAAAAAGAAGGATTTGAGGTTGGTTGAGATGCTCCTTCTCTAGCTGATAATGGGGAGCGGCAGCTGGACAGATTGATTTGGATATGGAGTTCATATCCGGTCTATGGACGTCTCGTTGTATCCTGGTTTTGTCAATAATGGAGATTCAGAGATAGGGAGAGGTACTGGGGGGAAAACTTGTGGAGTTATCGCTATCAAGGTTCATACGCATTGGAACAAATGAAGTGAAGTTTTTCAAAAGACCTTAGCTAAAGATGGAGAGTTTGGGTCCGCTTGCCATTACTAACGGAAATGATGAACGGATAGACTCCGTATCCCTGGGATCAATAAGGGGGAAAAAAGAGATTGAGTAGTTGGTGGGACCGATGATATAGGAAAGATGGCTGACAGCAAAACGAGTGAGCTATTTGGTGCCCTTTCGCCTTCTATTTCAATTCCTTGCATTTGACCTGAAGAATATGGGATTGATTGACTGAATGAGATGGTATCCACTTCACCAGTTGGTGTTCTTTGGCGAAGGGAAACTACGAATCGGATCCAAAGTAGCTCATTAGCGGCAAGGTTCCGAGGGCTAAAGAGAATGTGGGGATTGCCTTTTCTTTTTTCAGAAGATGGGGATCATTAGATTGATTGGCTCTTTTATCCCCGAGGTTTTATGGCAAGCTCGAGCCTAGCTCCCAGGCATTGGATATGGAAATGCAGGAGAGGTGGTCGAATTAGATTGGTGGTTCGTGATTTGGCACAAGATGGGGGAATTCGGGGTGAGAGCGTTAGAGCCAGCCTCTTTGTTTCGATCGGAAAGAAGACTTGGAGACATCGAAAGATATGGCTTAGATCAACAACTGATCTGCGATAGCAGAGATAAAAGTTTAAATGAAATTCGAAAAGTTCAGGTGATTTGCAAACATTCCACCTCAAGTCAATCAATAGTAAGCTGAGACGGCGCGGGTCTTTCTTTTAGGTCTTTCCTTACCAGCAAATAACGGAATTCAAGATCGGGGACATCTGCTAGAGCTTGAAATTGACATTTCTCACTAAGTTTTCAGGAGATTCCCGAGAGTTCGACTGACTAAGAGGCTTTCACCGAGGTAAATTTATTACTTTTGGTGGTAACAACAGAGTGATCCTCTAAGGTTTACGTCCTAGCAACTAGGCAAAGGAGTAAGCATACATATCGGAAAGCAAAGATGCCACCTCTTGTTATTGATTTAGTTTGAGAGAACTCAGTCATTGGCTTATGGCACGAAAACCGGTTGTTAAAGAAGTGTTGGTATGCCCTTCATTAAGAACTCAAACTTCTAAACCCTTCTTTGTTCTTTGGTTGAGAATATTCTATATTCTCATGAACCGAAGGAAAGGGTGGACATTCACTAATAACTTTTTATCAGACAGACAAAAGAAAGAGGGCAGGCGGGAATAAATAATAGAATAGGAGAACTCTTCGATCGGAGGTAGATTCCGAGTTGCTTAGTTTGACTTCTTCTCCTCTCCCTACTTACTATACTTACCAACAATAGGTTGTGTTGTCCTTTAAAGAATAGCTATAAAACAAGGTTTAACGTTGATCCATCCCACGAACAATTAATTTCTTAGGACATTCAACATTTAACTCCAGTTACGACTTCCTCTCAGCCGGGCATCTTCTCTCTTGCTTCGCTTGAGTTTCTCAGTGTCGACAAATTTCTATCGCTTCACTCTCCACTTCCTTATTCCTTCTTTCCATCGGAAACCCAATAGTGCTTTACTTTCTTTATTAGTAGGCTAATAGGGAGGTCCATGTATACAAAAAGGATGATTCTTTATTCATGTAATTCCCGCGAGGAAAAGCTTATTAAAAAGGTTCATAGGTGGTCATTAAACGGCCCATGAATATCTCTTTCTCAATTTCTATTCCTTCTCTTCTCAAAGGGTAGTATAATAAAAAGAAAGTTTAGTCAAGCCGACAAAGAAAATCTCCTTTTTTCTACAGTAAGGTTTGTTCAAGAATAAGCCCCATTTTAATCTTATTTTGTTTAGTGGGAGCTGGTTCAGTTCAGTGTGTTACTTTCTTGATTAGTTATATAATTGTCGGCATCACTGTATTTTATTCCTCGTATAGGCTCTACTATAGTGGTATCTGTTGGTGAAATGCCATTGCATGGATCTCCCTCCAAAGCTTCTATTGGCAGATACGGATATTTTCGGGTGATTGAATATGACTCATTAAAATTAGTAAGGCTCAACCTTAGCGGCCTCCTTCACTTCATGCCTTTCCTCTAGCGGAATGAATATCCGTACCGGGCTTTCTTTCTTTTAGGCAGTCGAGCATCAGATCTCTTTGTTTTCCGGCCAGTTCTTCAGCATTCTCTAAGTGTTGGAAGTACGTCAGACTCCTCTCCAGGCCAAAAGAAGTGTGATCTCAATCGGGTCGTTTTATAGCCCCTTCCATCCAAGCTAGTTGAAGTGGTACCGATCGAATCAGGCGCATTTCCCTCAACCACGAGGTAGATTGGAAAGGAAATTTGCACATTGATCTCTCTCATTGATTCAGGAAAACTTCTTCTCTTGATAGAGGGCTAGCCTCGCCACAGTCAACGACTGAGGAAAGCCGGTCTGTGGCAATCAACAAGCAGCACTTGTCATAGGAGCGAACCCTACCCTCTTCAGTCAAATAGGGACGAGCTCTATCCACTTTCCCCAGAGTTGACCGGCGATGTCAAAGAGAAGAATGCTACTCTATAATCGGTACAGTCCTCTTTGTGAAAGCGCTCTGCCCAGCTTAGCGCATGGAATGGCGAGTCGTTCTGTAAAGGTAAGGGTCACGCCCTAGAAAGGTCTGAGGCAACGAGATCAGCTGCTGACCCAAAAAGGTAGGGTAGAGACGAGGAAGGGCATATCTCCGAGTCAGGGGAATCTATCTTTATTAAGGCAAAGCAAAGCTATTTATTGATGTCGATTTAGATATGTTCATTGGCCTGCGACAGATCTCATCGTCTGTTTTCCCCTTCTTTCCTATTCACGAGTTCTCCTCCCTAATGACACATTGTATATAATCTCTCTAGATGGCCAATGTGAACAGTTTAACCAAACTTTTATGTGTGAAGGATATTGATAGTGACATTGACAAAGCAAAGCACAGATTCCCTAGAATGTTAGAACTAAGACATGACAGAGAAGGTAGTCAAAAATTGTATGCTAAGCTCCTTGCTTCGTCGCTTTTGTTTTAAGTTATTCAAAAAATGATGTTTTAAGCATCTCTATATGCCAGTCATCTATCTGACCTGACAAGGAGGTCGACTTTGATATCTTACCCCTGATCTCGACGGTTGGTTGAAGGTGTCTTGGAAGACGGGTCGAAATCAGATCTATATAGAAGATTTATCTACGCTGGCAAAAGGGCTATCAGAAAGAGTCCAATCCCGAGGAGAGTTCTTGTGTCAAATTTCTTTGTTGAATGGAGGTGTGTTCAAGGGCTTTTTTTATCGGGAAATTCACGCACTTCTTTTGTTGTCATTAAGGTCCCTTAACCCTGAGTTAAACATGTCCCTTCTGCTTCTCTTACACTACTTCCCTCATTGGGATTGGTCAAGCTGCTTCACTTATTGCTCGATCCGATCCAGAACCTATTGGGATAGCACCTTTTCCTCCTATTTAGTAGGTCCTTTTTCCCGTTCAGTTCCTCTACTAGTAGCTTAGTTGTAGTTTTGAGCGGGTGAACCCATGTTATTCTCGTAGTCACCTAAGCGGCAGAGTCTGTAAACTCAAATGGTCCGAGAGTTGCCTTTGGCTTCTGAACCTCTGAAACTTGACTTATGCAAGCTACAAGCTCCTCTCCCCCCTTCATCACTCTCTATCTTCGGCCCTTCCCATTAGTTATCTTGCACTTCCCTTGCTTTCCCTTTGAGTTTTTAAAGTCAAGGTGCCTTTCTCTTTTCCCTTTTTATGCCTTACCTCTTACTGAAGTGAAACAACTGACTATTGTCTACCTTTGATTATGTCTTCCGGGTGAAGGTACTGCAGAGGTCTTTTTTAGTGATCCAAATTGATTAAGGACAGCGAACCATGGTGAAAGGAGCTATTGACATGAGTGCTTTTTTATTTATATTTTGAAAAAAGGTAGGTTAGTAAACGAAAGGGTAAGGGGAGGCTGGAATGAGATATAGTAAGCGTGCCACGAGTGCTCCTTTCTAAGGCTTCTCCTTCTCTCTAATTGCGAGAAAATGACTCTTTCACAAAGCAAAGCTACAACTCTTCAGTCTAAGCTATCTAAGCTAGAACTTAAGGCCGACCTCTTTTCCAGGGATACCCCACTTCCTGGTCTAGCTTCACTAACTGTATTCATAGCTTTCTAGATCTCGGAATAAGATCTACTTTCTCATAGACATTCTATAAATGAATTACGTTATGGTCTTGAACTCTCTATATATCATATGTAATGAATGATCGAGGTTGTCTTTTCCAAAGACATGGGTGGGAGTGGGGCAAGGCAAGAAAGTAACAATCATACCTGATAATCAGAGCGCCGGAGATAGAAGCGGCAGCAGCCATAAAGTTGATAATTTCCATCCATTTGCTGTCTTTTTCGCTACCACTCTGTGGGGTCAACATTAAGAAATTAGCCAGGTTCAGTTTTGACTATAGCTGCAACCTATCTCATATTTGGCCGCCCTCGATCACAAACTAGAAATTTGATAAGATAAAGTAAAGAAAGAATTTCAGGCTAGGTTCAATGTATGCCAGTTGATTGGATAAGAGAATCAACTATCAAGATTCAATATTATGTAAGTGTTCTGTGTACTAAGGCACTAGATTGAAAAAAAAGCGCGGACAGCAAATTCCTTAAGCTAGATAGAGTGGTGGTTGTAAATTACTAGGTAGCCATACAACACTCGGCGCAAGCAAGGCCCAAAATCCCCATGCCTTTTTTCTTATAAAAGCCTCCTCATCAACTGCCTATCTTTCGAACCCACCTTTCCTAGCTTAACGCCCTATGGACTTTTTTACGAAGGCCTAACTTGACAGACCCGGACGGCCGATTCGCAAGTGTTTGAGCCTTCGTCGGCTGCCCAACTAGGGAAGGTAAGCGCTTACCGATTTCTTTACGTCTTTTCGACCGTGCTTTCCATGGATTGAAAGGGGGAATTAATTATCCAGCAGAGATGGCATCCATTAGCTTATTTTCGGCTCTAACTCTGGCTCATCATCCAGTGGCGGGTTGAGCCCTTTGCACAACTTTTTAGCAGATGATTCCAGGCAAGACAAGATCAGGGTCAATGAAGTGTTTAAGGACAATCAATGGCACTGGGTTTGTCTGCACACTCAACCTCCAGACTTTGTGAAGAATATCATCTCCTCTATGTAGCTTACACTCATTCCAGATGAAGATGATTTGGCAATTTGGTCTACAACTGCATTAGGGAAATTGTCTCTTGCTTTAGCCTGGAATATGCTTAGACAGAAGAAAGAGGTGTCCTTTTTAGATTCAATGATATGCCATAGGGATGCGCCTTTTTAAATGGCATTTCTTACCTGGAGAGAAGTACGTGATAAACTCCCAACTACTGAGAGAGTGTCAAGGTTTTGTCATTCTCTTTCCCCTAAATCTTATTGTTGTGTTGATTCTACTGTGAACTCAAGCATAGAATCTGTTGAGCATCTCTTTTGCTCTGGTGTTTTTGCTCATTTGGTTAGGGAACATCAATTGTTGAATGCTACTTCTTAATTGGTTGAACCAGAAGCACCTTAATCCTGTGGCTTCATATATTACTAAGAGAGCCTCCTTTAGTTTGCTGGAAGCTGTGGAGGTCAAGGTGCAGCAATAAATATAGTTCTGAAAAACCATCACTCAATAGATCCAAGGCATTGATCACAGACTCCTTATCTCACGTGCTCCATTCTAAGTTTGGCAACGTTTGAGTAGGTGAGAGACGGATGAGTATCTGTCATCTGTGTGATGCTTCAATGACTTAGAAATCTGTTGCTTTGGTTAGGTGGATCAAGCCACCAGTGCTTTTTGTCAAGCTTAATAGTGATGGTAGCTGTAGAGATGGTATTTTTTGAGGTAGTGGTGTTGTCAGAGATAGTATGGGTTCTCTTATTATGGATTACTCCATTCCATTCGGTGCTGGAACCAGCAACTGGGAAGAAGCAAAGGCCATCATTTTTGGCCTTAAATGGTGCATTGAAAGAAGGTACAGGTTGGTGATAGGTGAGACTGATTCATTATTGCTGTCAAGCTACACATTACGAATGTGCCTTATGCTGTTGAAAGCCTAGCTCATCCTCATCCATACTAGTTATCAGTTCCACCTCAGTATCAAGGTCACTATCATCAATATCGATATCATCAAGAAGAAATACCGTAAAGAAAGGAACATAGGAGTTTGTCGCTAGGTATTTCACCAAATAGGATCGTCCAGTTCCTATAGAACCTATCACTAAAATACCCCTAGAGGGTGGATAAGGCTAAGCGGAGCGAAAAGGCTTTTCCATGAAAATGATTTTCCCCACACGAAGTTTGTGAATAAGTGATTGTCTGATAATGACCAAGGACTATCCGTCTTTCTGCTAAACAGGATGGATAGAACTCATAATTTATTAGATGTTTTTTATGAATGACAACTAAGAATCGTAAGTAAATTGCTCCCGGTTGTTCAATCATTTGATAACCATAGTCATTTTTGATAAATGATCACAATGAGCCAGACTCAATTGAATTAGATCAATCCTATTTTCTGTCGTTAAGGTGGAGAACCGACCAAGAATTCTCTTTCTTCATCCTCAATCGAATCACTTTTCGCCACCCAGGATTCTATTTTATCATCAATCCAATCCCCGGTTTTTCATTTTCTTAAAAATGAATAGATCTCTTTACTTGTATGACTTAGATGTCTAGTATTTTCTCGAAAAAGTAATTATATTGATGGGATTTGGTATGAGATCGATGATCCTGATGAGATTGATATTCCAATCATTCTTCTAACAATGTATTGATTTGACCCCATAAGCCGGACCAAGCATGCTGCCGCAAGAAGCAAAACCTTGTATATAATCTCCTAATTGTTTCAGAGCTACTGGAAAGAGATTCTTTAACCAGAAAGAATTCGGTTCAGATAGAGGATAGCAATCCAGAAGTTTTTGCAACTCAATCGTAAATGATTGAATCATCAAATGTTTGACCTTTTCGAACTCTTTCTCTAACTCACTATAGGCACAAGAAACAAAGAGAAGATGTGTACGAATGAGAGTTGTTGAAACTAGCGTATTAGATGATCAATCAGCCAAAATAAGCATTAGCGGCTACGATATTTTAAGTTTCTTCCTCTTGACCGAATATGTAACCTTCATTAACAGCTTTGTTTTCTGTGCTTTCCATGATTAAAATAGAAGTTACCGAGGAAGCATGCATAGCACTGAATAGGGAGCCGCCTTAGTAATTCTAGGGAAGCCATCGAACAGCTACTGAACATCGTGAACATTTTTGGCACTGAAATAGCTATTCCGCCCATTTCGTCAAGATAAACAAGGCGGATTATATCATAAGTCTTTCCCGCCAAAAAAAAAGAGCAGCACCAATAAATCCATGAGATATTATTTGTAAAAGGACTCCATTAAGTCCCGTATCGGTTAGAGAACTAATTCCTATAATTATGAAACCCATATGAGAGACAGAGGAATAGGCTATTCTTTTTTTTAATTTCCGTTGGCTAAGAGATGTTGAAGCTACATAGATTATTTGTATTGTACCTATTATCATCAACAAAGGAGAAAATATAGAATGGGCATGGAAGATTTGAAGCAAAACGGAGTAGGGGGAGAAGCATATAAAGATGCGGTGGATCTATGGAAAGATCTCGTCTCCAGCACACTTGAACAATTTGAATTAATTCCATTGATTCTTATGAAAATAGGAAACTTATATTTCTTATTAACAAATCCATCTTTTTTATGCTACTAACTCTCAGTTTGGTCCTACTTTTAAAAAGGGAGGAGGAAACTCAGTACCAAATGCTTGGCAATCATTGGTAGAGCTTATTTATGATTTCGTGCTGAACCCGGTAAACGAACAAATAGGTGGTATTTCCGGAAAAGTTAGACAAAAGTTTTCCCCTCGCATCTCGGTCACTTTTACTTTTTCGTTATTTTGTAATCCCCAGGGTATGATACCTTATAGCTTCACAGTTACAAGTCATTTTCTTATTACTTTGGGTCTCCCATTTTCCATTTATATTGGCATTACTCTAGTGGGATTTCAAAACAAATGGGCTTCATTTTTTAACTCCCCACAATGGCAAGTTCCTAGTTCACACCTAGATCTGTCCGGAGAATAGCAAAAGAAAGATCTCAAGGCTCTGGGAATATACCACTCCCGATACTCTTCCTCCGTCACCTCTATCTCCAAATCAACTGTTTTATATGCCGAATTTAATATCATTACCAATGATTACAATTTAATAAATATATACTAAAATAAATAAAAAAAAAGTTTCCACGTCGACTAGTGAGAAGAGGTCGGGGAGGATAGATACACTTCGTTGTCCATCCCATGGAGAACTCTAAGACAAGAGAGTTATAGGTAAGCAAGCAAGAAGGATAGGTGCAAAAAGGTGAGGCAAGGGGCTGTCCGTCTCTAGGAAGATTGTGTCCAGGATCTGGTAATCTAAGCGTTGCTTCTTCTGGTCTGCTCGTATTAGCCTGTGCTTTATTACAGGTAGTCATTCCCCAGTTCCTTTAGTCTTTTGAAGTGTACTTTTTCCTTAAGTCTCGATCATGTCCTGCCCCCCAGTATAGTGGCCGCTTCCATGTTTTTCCCGAATTTCATCAGTTCCAGACTGAAGTGCCTTTTCATCCATCTTCATTCCAAACAAAGGCGAACATCTCTATTGAGTGACTTTAACTGCTATGGTTTATAGTCAATAGTTCATAACCAACCTTTTTTTTAATTAATTAAGTCATCATTATATTATATGTTTATTTCTGAAGGGCTTGCGGTTTATTACACCAAAGGCTTTCAGTGAACTATTGAAGCTATCGAGAGAGTACCAAATTTTGACGGTAACGAAGGTTACCTACTTTCGGTGGATGCGAAGCCAACAAGATCAGTCGAAGAGCGTAACAAGTCTAAGGTTACAGAAGCCTTCGCCAACTTTGATAGGCATAGCATTGTAAGCAAATAGAGTAGAGAGCTTACCCTTTCTTTCTATTAGAGTCGCGAGCTTGTTGTAGTCGGTCCTAAGGGGAGAACCTTGCTGCTTACTTGCTATATCCCCGCGTCCTTGCACGGCTCATTCTTCAAGCCCTGCTTCTCCCTTCCCTCTCTCCCCATTCCTACCGTCCAAAACAGGCCTATGGAGTATAGCCAAGTGGTAAGGCATCTGTTTTTGGTACTGGCATGCAAATATTCAAATCCTTATACTCCAGATTATGAACACCCAAATCGTATCTGTCAAGAACGAGCTGACAACTACAAGGGAAGAAGTTGATTGCAGTCCCCAAGCCCGCAAGCCAAAAAAAGTTTTACTTGAACCTACCTTTGCTAAGAGAAGAGAGAGAAGGGATAGACAGATGTCAGAAAGAAGTCCTTCCAACCGCGGAATTGAACATATGACTGACTTCGGCCAGGTTCTTTTATCAATCTTCTGGCCCTTGCTTGACTCCTTGTTCCATAAACCGGTCGCTGGTAGATTTGATAGGATCTCGGACACGCGAGAGCCCAGTCCGGGTGGAATGCATGGTTCCCTAGCGCTTCATGGAGCGGACCTTCGCAGTCCACCTCCATCTAATCTAACCCTACCTCGTTCGCCCAGGCCTGCCGGCACAATAAGAGAATGAGGGAGCTAATCTGCTTGCTTGTGCAGGCGAGGACCGCTCGGCTAGGGCGCGCCAGAGGAGATGAAAGCCACTTGACTCTAAAGAGAGGATCTTCGAGTGACGTTTTTCTTCGCTCTTCGACAACCCTAAAAAGTCACTTGAAGCTCTGCCCTGTTCCTTTCCCCATGCTGTCTTCCTCCAGTTGCCCCCACCCAATAGCCAATAGGCCGAAAAAGGTTGCAGTCAATTTCCCTTCCCATTATCATCAAACAAAAGACTACCATACACGCCTTTTGCCGGCAAGATACCCTCTCCTACCTCTTCTATAGGCATTTCTATCCGCCCGCACGCGAGATCAGATCGACTACTCTACTACCATCTTTCTGAAGGTTTTTTATTCAAAAGGATAGAGAATAAATAGCTTATTCATAATCTTATAGGCCCTGCACCACTTCATTTAATTGCTATGTCATATAGAAAGGGAAGGAAATCCTTTTTTGATCAATCGCCTGAACCTTCCTTTCTTTCTTTGCCAGGAGGGGTGGCCCAATCACTAATAGATCTCTCAACGGGAGCCTCATTCTGTCTAGAGGAAATAGCTTCGATGGATCTGAATTGATTAAGTCGTTGTGTCTGTCGATACCCACATGCTCGGAGTGCGGGTATGGGCTCACCTGTTGATTGTGTCGTTGCATGCTTTTTGGTAGAGCCCCCACCTCCCATGGCGATAGCCAGCACCAGGAGCCTAAAAAGTTATAGGCACCAGTTCATTCAGTCAATGAAGCTGCAGTCGGTTCTGATGATTATGTCGTTTCAAGTTGATGTTTAGTTGGTTCATCGATAGATGTACTCGATGGGGTAGAGGTTCTGCAGATACTCGTCTAGATCCTCATAACCCCAACCTTCCCTGTAGGCTCCCAGCTCAGCAAGTGCGATTACTGTCCAAATCATTTGACGCTTCTTCTAACTGAGCAGCCCCTCGACTTCCACTTCAGGTTCGAGGAGCTCCGGCAGGGCGACTTGAGTCTCAACAGAACCTTCCCTTTTCTTCTCTCTCCTTTCCCTCATCTCACGGGCCTAAACTAAATTTGCTCCATTTTGCTCAGTTGGGGAGCGGAGGTACCGTCGAGCAATGTATGGGATGTGATATTTGTTGAAGCAATGGTAGAACTCGCAAGGCTGGCCAATGTTGTGTCCTTCTGCGCAGACAAGGTCGGCTCGGTGACAGAGGGCTTGCGTGGAGGCGGCATTGCAACCACGGGCTTGGACGTCACTTCAACATTTCTCAGCTTTTATGAGGCCCGAGTGAAGGCATATATGTCGAATGGATTCAAAATAAACAAAGGCGATTGAAAAACATAAAAAAAGTTAGGGGCTTACTCGTGACAATGTCGGGCAGAGTGTGATAGAAAGATGTTTGGGATAGTGGCTGTAAGTACAAAGGCTTTTGTCTTATTCGAGTCGGGATGTGAATAAGTAGAAAAGGAAATAATTAGGCTTTGAACTTACCTTCTCTGGATGGAAGGGGTGACCGGGACAAGTGATATCGAAAAGAGATATGCTTTACACGTCCGCTTCCAGGACGTCATGCCTATGCGTCTCTTGACTGTAATGGTTTGGCTTCGCTCTGCTTGCCGGTTGTGCTGCGTGAGCCTCCAGATGTCTCCAAGCAAGCGAAGGTTTTCGGGGTAATCGCCGCGTGTCCTTCCCATGCTCCGGGACAACTGCGGTACCCCGAAACAAAAGGGCCAGTCATCGTCGAGCCGGGGTATCCCGATCTGGATGCCACAAAAATTTGGGGAAGCCTTTTTCTTAAAAGACTTTCTGTGACCGGTGAGAAAGTGGACGACTTTAGGGCTTAAAGGAACACCTTTCTGTTTCATATTGAGTCCTCTGAGGTGCGGCCGAATCGATGTCGGATCAGCTAGACAAGTCACTCAATAGTCTTTCGCACACCTCTTAGCCATTGGGTTTTCTTTCTCGCCAGTAACTCCTCTGTTGGCATTGGTTCATTTTTGCTATGGCTATTGAGGATTTGATTCAATACAGCGGATGAGGAAAATCCAGCATGCTTAGATAAGATAGACAGTAAGGAAGACAGAAGGTGGGTAGCGCGGGAGAAATCCAATAGCATGCTCACGATTCAACTTCCTATTCAAGTTAATTCGCCTGGAGCGAGCCAGGTCTGGGCCCATCTCTAGGCACCTTTGGAAGGCAGGGTGTGTGACAACATACACGCTTCCTTTTACTCCATAGGGCCTTCTCACTAGTAGCAGGGTTTGGTGGTCAGATATTGACTTGGCTTCGCCAAAACGCCTCATCTCCTTTCTAAAGCTGCGCAAGTCGGCCCCCCCAAAACAAAGCCCCACCCGTCTTTTCCCACCTTTAATGAAGGACCCTCACCCCTCTTCCTATTCATTTGTGGGTCTGGGCCGGAGGGCCTTTTTTTTCAAGAGGTGATTTCGAGTATCAACCAACAGAAAAATCCGTAGCCCAGGTGACTCACAGCCTCCCTCTCGCCCAAATAAATTAAATGGGATGAATCAAATCAATAAGCTTTTTGATTGATTCAGGGCGCAGTGAAGCCAAATTAAATTAAGGCAAGCGGGCTTACTTTTCCTGAGGCTGATTCATCCTATTCAAGTTTTGGCTATGCTAATGGAAGAGGAAAGGTTATCAGATTAGATGGACCCCGAGTGAGAACCCCCAATTGCTTAGGGGTCACACTCTGTTCCGCTTGGTGGACGAAATCTTCTCTCCTTTTAGAATTATTTCTCGCACACACCTTTTTTCCCTTTTTCATCGAGGAGGAAAGAATAATCTTCCAAGCGGACAGAGACAAAAATTTTCAATTAGATTCATTCCTAAGCTTGCTTTGGTTCTGCAAGATGATCACTCCGAGTGTGCTGGAGAGAAGAGAAAGCTGTAAAACCCTCTCTTATTCGGTCACCGAGAAGTCGGACGACTCCTTAGTAACCCAGTGATCCGACCCGTTCCACGATTTTTTCGCTGTATAGCCCCTCCATCCTTCGGAAGAGGAAGAAAGGGAACTCTAATTTGAATACATAGTAGGGCCCCAGAACGCTAAAAGGTGGGGGAACTAGAGTTGTCACGATAGAAAAGATAAATAAATTGATCACAATAAGGAACCGACGACTCTCTCTTCTTAAACAACCTACATCCTCCACACTTAATCAGCATTTGATGGATTATCAAACCCCGAGCAATCTTTGTTATTGGTGGGGGTTCTGTTCGTTAGCTGGTACTTGTTTAGTTATTTAGATAGTGACTGGCGTTTTTTTAGCTATGCATTACACACCTCACGTGGATCTAGCTTTCAACGGCGCAGAACACATTATGAGAGATGCTAAAGAGGGTTGGTTGCTCCGTTATATGCATGCTAATGGGGCAAGTATATTTTTCATTGTGGTTCACCTTCATATTTTTCGTGGTCTATATCATGCCAGTTATAGCAATCCTAGGGAATTTATTCGGTGTCTCGGTGTTGTAATCTTCCTACAAAATATTGTGATAGCTTTTATAGGATATGTACTACCTTGGGGTCATATGAGCTTTTGGGGAGCTACAGTAATTACAAGCTTAGCTAGCGCCATACCTGTAGTAGGAGATACCATATTGACTTGGCTTTGGGGTGGGTTCTCCGTGGAAAATGCCACCTTAAATTCTTTTTTTAGACTTCATCAGTACTCCCTTTTATTTTAGTAGGCGCCAGTCTTCTTCATCTGGCCGCATTGTATCAATATGTATCCAACAATCCATTTGATGTACATTCAAAGATGGATAAAATTGCTTCTTACCCTTATTTTTATTTAATGGATCTAGTAGGTTGGGTAGCTTTTGCTATCGTTTTTTTTCATTTGGATTTTTTAAGCTCCTGATGTTTTGGGGCATCCCGACAATTATATACCTGCTAATCCGATGTCCACCCCGCCTCATATTGTGCCAGAATGGTATTTCCTACCGATCCATACCATTACTCGTAGTATACCTAACAAAGCAGGAGGTGTAGCCGCAATAGCACCAGTCTTTATATGTCTGTTGGCATTACCCTTTTTATAAGTATGTATGTACGTAGTTCAAGTTTTCGCCCGATTCAACAAGGAATATTTTTGTTGCTTTTGGCGTATTGCTCACTACTAGGTTGGATCGGATGTCAACCTGTTGAGGCACCCTTTGTTACTATTGGACAAATTTCTCCTTTAGTTTTCTTCTTGTTCTTTGCCATAACGCCCATTTTGGGACGAGTTGGAAGAGGAATTCCTAATTCTTACATGGATGAGACTGATCACACCTGATTAGTGAAAAATTCTGACACCAATCATTTACTAGTGACTATTACACCAAGAATTTACAAGCGGATCGAGGAATGAAGGGAGAGGAATTAGAATAGAAAGAAAGAGACGGATTTCGAATTAGAGTAAGGGCACGCTAAGATATTCCTTTTTGTGCATTCGATCTGCTTACTTTGAATAAAGATAAATAAATAATAGATAGGCGGAAAGGCTTTACACAAGACCACAGAGTGAGAAAGAGAGCCTTTGCTTACCTGCTTAACCGTACCCTCCTATTGTACCTATATAGCCTTTCCTTCAGTTATATCCAGTTTCAGTTCTGCTTCAAACTACCGATGGGAGAAGGCTTGGACGTATAGCAAGATTAAATAAGAGGCATTGCATACGGGAATGACATAGAAAATGAAAGGTTGGAAACAGAGCGGAGATGAGCGCTAGGTAAAATGAAACAGACATGAGCGATCGATTACGAGAGCTCGACCGATCAGACGTGGAAGAAGAGAAAGAAAGGTCAATCTCCGAAAGGCCTTTGTAGAGTTGAGCTTTAGGGGGGAATACTTTTTGTGGTCTTGCACATTGAAAAGTCAAGTATTTTACGCAAGATTCATTTACCAAAATTTTTGCTTCAAATAATGCTTTCAAGCTAGGAATTAAAGCACGGATAGCTTTATTTGACAATTAGGTAGAAGTAATGTATGCATATTGAACAAAAACTAAGACGCTGGGTAGATCGTAGATTGCCGGGTATGAATTCGATTTTAAGCCGGAGAATGCCCATGAATAGGGTCTTATTACAGAATCCGCAGTTTTGAAAGTAGCCCTAGACAGATCATTGCTAAGAGGATAGCAGGGAATTTCTTCCTAATCAGGTGCTATCAATCGTATTATAATGATTATTCCGACGTCAGAGCAGACGGGACTTCCAATCCCAGAGTGAATTGACCTTGTCTACACTACCACCTTAGATTACTAGACCTTGTGAAATTGGTTAGTTACCTTCAATCCGTGTGGCAGCCTACCTACGTTTTGTCTTTTTCTACGAGACCTTATAGTTTCCCAGCCTTTCTCCACCTTCATGCCCCCGAAAGAAGATTGGCTTTTTTCTTGAGGAAGGCCCATCAGCTTTTGTTTTGGAATAAGACTAAGGCGTGAGCGAGGGTCTCTTTGTGGTGGTCTTTCACCATCTTCCTTTTTATTGGCCTATAAATTTGAATCCAGTCTTTCGCTTTTCCCACGGTACCTTAGTTTCGTACCGGCTGTCGGTCTATCTCATATTCGCAGAAGAAGGAACTTTCTTAATGCCGGAAGTGTAATTAAGTAGGCGGCTGGTCGTAGAATAGTCTTTTTAGTAAGTGTTGTTGCAGTTGTAGAACCATTGGCCATTGATTCTTCCTCACAAACCTTTCATCCCCGCTGTCTAGCTCTCTCGTAGTCCAAAGCTAATTCAATCGTATCCGCCTTTGAGGAAAATATTGAATCAGTCTTTGAGCCATCCTAATAAATCCTCGAAGGTAATGCTCTTGGTCTGCCTTCAATCAGTTTATCAGCCTAAGGCTTCGCTCTATTACCTGTGCTGTAAGCTTTCTAGTATTTGAAGTAAGGTTTAATGCTAGGAAAAATGCTTTTGCTTCGCGGGTCTATCACCCCAATTAATTTAGCTAGGAAATTTTTTATATGAGTATGCCCCTATCCCGTAAGCCTTCCATCGTTGCAAGCCCCTTCCATTCGGCCCAAGCTTACGTCTGCTTTCGATTATGTTATTCCGTTAGCCTTAGTTAGTCATTTAGTCAAAGCTGTAAGTATGCCCCTTTCGAAACGTTCTATCATTCGAAGTAGGAGCTGGGGTTGCGGGCAGAGAAATATTGGTATAGCGAGTTCATGTGCTTGCAGTTGGGTTACTACCACCCCCCTAACAATTAGTATCACACTCTGTGAGGTGTCTCTCTGGTATTGGGATAACCTCAAGCCCCTTAGCTCGCTTGTATCGGGGGGAGCTTACTTCACTTGTTTTCTTTAAGTCATCTGCCAGGAGGGAAAGCAACAGATAAAGAGCACCATCACCTTACATAACAAAGGGCTTCTACAAAAGAGAGCGCCGCTTCCCCAAGAAGATAATCCGCTTTCCTAAAATCCATACTTTATTGCTCTATCTTTTGACTCATATGGCACGGAAATTGGATATGTTCACGCTTAGGCCTGGTTATGGAAACTCATTAAGCATAGTAAATTTTTCCTTTTCCATAGGAAACTCCACCTTAAACAGGAACTGGCCTGGAACTATATGTAAGGGCGCTCTCATCCACTGTCTGCAAGGAAACAACTGGAGTGACTTTTCTAACTCACTTTAAAAGAGACTGCTTTCAAATTCACTTTCCCTAGAACCTGCTTATTATTGATATTGATCTACAATCAGCTATTCCTAGTTTTTTATTAATCCTAGCCAGAGAAATTAAACTAATCTCGAGATCCAGAAACCTATCTATACGCCTAGCCCTAAGTAAAAGAAATCTCGTTAACCCTACCATAGAAACTATTACCTCGACTTGGATTGAAAGGAAGAACTTAGGACATTAGGACTTACCCTAGGATGTAAACCCCTAGCATTCCAATTGAAACTCAAAACTAAACTGGCTTAGGCCCTTTTCCTCTTTCAAGGGGACTAGTGGGAATGCAATTACTGCGGCAGCAACTCAAACAAAATCCTGAGAGAAAATAAAAGATTAGTGAGGTAAGATCTATAGACTGTAAGGCAGAAGGCTTGAAAGGAAAAGCACTCCTACTTACTTCTGGGAGAAATTCTAGACACCTTAGAAACCGGATCCTTGATAGGACTCTTATTTGATAGGCATTAGTGGATTCGAGGTTTTGCTGTTTCACTCGCAGACTCAGGCCTGCTGCTTCCATAAGTCTCCTATCCTAAGTTTCTTTCTTTGCATGAATCAATTTCTTCGACAGGACCATCCCGACTAAGGGCTAATCATAGATCTACTATGGTTTTTTTTATTCTTTTATCTTATTTCCAGTTAAAAGCCTTTTCTGGAAGCATTATGTTGAGTCACTCAAAGAGTAGAATCAGCAGCTCACCTCACGTTTTAGGAACCAAATGAGGAATCACACGTAGACGGTGAGCATTCTCCTGCTCTACGGACCCCTCTGGAGCTAGAGTTGGGGTTGCTTGATGCTCTTCTCCTTTTGAGTGAATTGAATTACTTCGGCTCGGATGCCTTTGATCAAATGGAAGGATGGATGCCTGCCTTTAGCGACTTCATTCGGTCATTCCTTCTTTACTTGTTTGCTATGGCTTGAGAGTTAATCGCACGAGAGAGTAAGTAAGAGATTGAGAAGAGGATAATTGGACCTTGCTCTCGTGCCCAGAGGCAGAGCAAAGAAAGCCTTAGATCTTTGCTTGTTTCGTTGTATGGACCAAAGCAAAGGTTCTGCTGCTATAGACACCTACCCAATTAACCAAAAGTATAATCGATCGAGACAGAATCTTCTGCAATTGTTGAATTTCGTTCAAATAGAAAGCTTTTTGGCTAGTTCAAGGTCAGTCGTGAGCTGTAGGAATAGATAATAGCGAACCAGAAGAAATTTCTGTAGTTGCATAAGGGAGACGTTGAAATCATTCCAGCAGATACTATGTAATACTCTTATCAAAACGAGCACTATACTCTTTCTTAGTTTAGGGCAGAAACATACTCAAGGAACGCAAAGCTAACTCTAAAAGTGGAATATTACCTCATCTCAAAGGTTGTTTACTCATATATTTCTTATCAAAGCGAGGGATTCGTTTCAGGCGCAATCAAATCAGAAGCAATTTCCGCTCTACCATTAATTGTTGCTATTTCCGCACCCCTGTCCGGTGGTTTGAGAGAGAAAGTCGATACATTTAGATTGAGAGTTATGGCATTTCTAGCATTGAAATCCCTTCTTATTGAATTGTTCAAATAACTAGTTGAATATACCTATTCTTTTCAAGAATAGCCTCCTGATATCGAAAAGAAGGGTCCGAAGAAGACAGAAGTACCATCCTTCTCATCCCCCTAAGGAAGTAGATCGCGGTGAAAGAAGTCCATCGTTCAGTCAAAGGGGACATGTTAGCAGCTTCAGGATAACCCGAGCAGTGAAAGAGAAGTAGGGTTCAGGCCAATCGATCCAATTTCAAATATACGGCTGGGTTCTAAACCAAAAAAGAGCATTTGAAAGTAGAGCAAGTACTAGTAGCATAACAAAAACGCCTTCCTCTTCATTAATATCTTTGCTCGCGGCAATTGTGACCTCTCGGGAGAATTGATGACTGCATCTTTGATACATTGCTAGTACATCTGAGTCTTCTTAATTGGCTAGTTTTAAATAGCCCCAAGGCTATGGAACTCGGGAGTATAACGGAGCTAAACCGAGGTATTGATGGTGATTTTCTAACCTCGCAGAACAGAATGTGATACGAAGAGATAGAAAGCAATAAAAACAAAGACAGAGAACGGGTTACCTACTCTTAACAGGAAAAGCGAGCCCCTTTATTCCAAATTCTTTAATTCAAAACCAATCAAATCTCCCCAAGTAGGATTGAACCTACGAATAATAGGTTAACAGCCGACCGCTCTTCCACTGAGCTACTGAGGAACAACAGGAGATTCGATCTCATAGAGTACAATTCCCGTTCTCAACCCATGATCGATATGAGCTTGAAGCTACCTTCATAACTCCCGGAACTTCTTCGTAGTGGCTCCCTTGCATCCCTCATTTCATAGGGAACCTCAAAGTGGCTCTATTTCATTATAGTCCATCCATATCCCAATTCCATTCTTTTAATATCACTTTGGTGTCGTTGACATAACTGATCTCGTTTCTAGTCTATCTCTTTGTATTTCTTTTCTATATATGGAAAGTTCAAAAATCATCATATAATAATCCACATAAATCAAAATAGAAAAGAAATAAGGGAGGTTTGTGCTGATATTTCAATATTTTCCACTAGGTAATCTAGGATCCTTATGCATGAAGATAATCAATTCGGTCATTGTGGTCGGACTCTATTATGGATTTCTGACCATATTCTCCATAGGGCCCTCTTACCTCTTCTTTCTCCGAGTTCTGGTTATGGAAGAAGGAACCGAGAAGAAGGTATCAACAACAAATGGTTTTATTACAGGGCAGCTCATGATATTTATATCGATCTATTGTGCGCCTCTGCATCTAGCGTTGGGTAGACCTCATACGATAACTGTCCTAGCTCTACCATATCTTTTCTTTCATGTCTTCTGGAACAATCACAAAGACTTTTTTTATTATGGATCTACTACCAGAAATTCAATGCGTAATCTCGGCATTCAATGTGTATTCCTGAATAATATTATTTTTAAATTATTCAACCATTTCATATTACCAAGTTCAATGTTAGCCATATTAGTCAACATTTATCTCTTTCGATGGAACAAAAAGATCGTATTTGTAACAAATGGTTTTGTTGGTTCGTTAATTTGTAACATTTTATTCATGAAATGGCTTTTATTGGTATTAGTCTGGATACAGAAAAATCATTCTTTTAGATCTAAGAAGTACATTCGATCTAATAAGTACCTTGTGTTATAATTGAGAAATTCTATGGCTCGGATCTTTAGTATTCTCTTATTTATTTCATGTGTCTACTATTTAGGTAGAATACCCTCACCTATTCTTACTAAGAAACAGAAAAAGGACTTAAAAACAGAAGAAAGGGTGGAAAGTGAAAAAATTTCACCTGAAGATAGAAAATTCTCTTTAATAATTCTCTGCCTTCTATCTAGGCACTATTCATTGAATAGTATTTCCGTCACTATTCATCGGCTATATCGCCGGATTCTGGTGGTGTATTTTCACAATTTTGGTGTCACGACATCCCCTTCAAGTCGCGAATACTCCCCAATAGATTTTATACTCAATCTATAGCCAATTTCTCTAAATCTTGAATCTAGTTTCCAATTAACTGTAGCATTCAATAAACTGTCGCTGCTTAGAACAATGAATTGTGTCATCGTGTAGCGATCTTGGAAAAATTGTCTGCGGGGACCTCTCCCCAGCCTTTGGCTGTGGGAGAGGCTTCTGATTCAAATGAAAAGTTCAACCAATCATATGCTTCAAGTTTACAAGCAAAATAGTTGGCTCCAACTAAAATTGAGCTGTGTCCAGTTATATACGACCATGATGAACCAATAATTCAATTCACAATGGAAGAGATTAACAACTCACTAAATAAGAAGGATTACATCAGGCAGTTGTTTTAATGTTCTCTTATAGCAGACTTGATTTAGCGGAAGTGCGAAAGATGTCCTCGTTGCAATTTGATGTTCAAGGTCAATGTAATGTTGGGCAGTTGGAATTTCGACATCTGTTAATCAGATTTTATCTGTACGATGATTATGTTTGCTTCATTTCAAAGTCAACTGGATATATTAAATTCAAAGGCAAATAATACTTCTACAGAACATTTCCATGGTCTTTCGATTTCAATCCGAGGGAATAGACATCGATGGAAGTCGTGTGGATAGCACTGCCAGGCCTGCATCCAAACTTCTTTGCTAAGAGATCAGTAATGTCAATAGCATCAGCAGTTGGAAAACCTCTTGCTGTTTACAAGGCGACGCAGGACAGAACGAGACCTAGCGCGGCAAGAATTAAGGTTATAGTGGACCTTTTGAATAAACATCCAAAAAAGGTCATGCTGCAGATTTTAGATTCTGCTTCAGGTAAATCTGTCGAGTTGCATCAACAAATTGTTTTCGACAGTCTGCCAAAGTACTGTGTTTACTGCAAACATCAAGGGCACGATGTAAAGGCCTGCAGAATCAGAAAAGAAAAAGCTGGAGAAGATGTTAGTGATAGAAGATAATCTGGTTAGTGATCTGATTCGTAATGATGGGAATGAAGTTGACAAACTACAAGGGGAAGCAATGGACTATCTAAATGGTAAACGAGCAGGACAACAAGTTAAGGATTTATAAGAAAAAGATGATAATTCAGGAGTTGAATTAACAAAAGTCGCACAGCACACTGCACAGGTTGCTGAAGCTGTGACTTCACAAAAGAATAAAGTATTGAATGAGAATATTAATCATTTTCATTCAGCTATACAACAGGGTATTGTAAAAGATGTTACGAAACATAATGAAGATATTAAGTCTACTCAAACTTCAAATATTGTTAAATCCAATGTGAATGTTTCCAGTAAACAGTTGGTGTCAAACATGCCAGGCATTCCTCCTAATGTGACTGGTGATGTACTTGTTTCTGGCTAAATAGCTTCAGTTGCTGAAGCTAGTTCAACACTGAATGATAATATTGCACAACTGTGTAAAAGCACTTCCACAGTTGCATCCAAACTGAATGCTCCCAGTGAAAAAGTGGTGTCAAATATGGCAGGGATGCTTGTGACTGCTGATGTAATTGTTTCTGGTAAAATGTTTCCAGCTGCAGAAGCAAGCACAGCAATGAATGAAGATACTGCATAGATGTGTAAAAAAGTTTCTACTGTTGCATCCAAATTGAATGTTCCCAGTGAACAAGTGGTGTCAAATTTGCAGACTACTATGATCAGTAGTGTACCAGATGTTTCACAGGTAGCAGTTCCAAAGTTGCATATTGACGAGGTAATGAATTTGGCCAATCGACCTCCTACTTTGGCTATGGATGCACCTGCATCTTCTGTGGAGAGTTCTGGGACAATTCAAACCTCTACAGCTTATACCACATCAAGTGCACGCACAGGACAGATCATTGATCTCGCTGGACATCCTGATAAGGACACAACCATCGAGCAGTAGATTCCAAACTATGACAACAATTATTTCTAATAATAAGAAAGAGTTCCAAGGCGTATAAATAGAAGCTTCTTTCAGTCTATCTTTTAAAAAACATACGTAGAAGTCAAAGAGAAATACTTTAAGTAACACTTATTCCAACAACACTTAAATGGATATCGAAGGAAGACTTGCAACAATTCGAGAAGGCAGCAAACCCTGGCTGCCTTTTGGGAGCACCTACCTCCCATCGATCTTGCACTTGTGGCTGCAGCCATGCAGTGGATACGGGACCGCATTAGCATTCTGGAAGACAGGAAACGGGCCCTCCTCCAAGAACAGGAAGACCTAATTGTGGGTGCTGTCATCCGTGGTCGCCAGGGAGACTAGAATAGAAGAGCCCGTTGACTCTTTGTAGTTTTATAAGGTTTAAATAAGTGTCTGTAGACGCAAAGTAGTGCGTTTCTTCTTTTTCTTTGTTTTGTGGAGATCTACTCCTATCCTAAGTAGATTGCTTTTTTTGGGTGTGTTTGCCTGAATCACTAGTAGTCTTCAATGCTTCCATTGTTAACTTTGTAATGACGTGTTTAGTTGTGAGGATGGCCTATGTGTGTGTAAGCTTCCTATTTGAAGTATTCCCATGTAACGACTATTAATGAATAAAAAGTGCTGGTCTGCTTTTTTAAATATTCCTTATGTATACGTAATTAATAATCCCAGAGGTAATCCGGATCTTGAGTGAACCTCAAAGCCATGCCAGCTTGGAGTTAATTCTTTCTATGGACATCATTTTTTTATGACCTAATCTAGGCATTAGCCATTTAAAAAGATGGATTTAGGTTTCGGAGGTAGATCAAAAACCTCAGCGAAGGTCAACGAACACGAACAAGATACGAAAGATGTTAGACGGCGGACCACTTAAACTACTTAGTTAGAGATTGTTTGCTATTTCTTATGCCTCAGCAGAGAAGTGAAGTTCTGCTCTCTTCTCTTTCTCTTACGAATCTAGTTCTATAGCTTAACCCTGACTTTTATGATGCAAGGGCACAACGTAATAGTAATAAAGGAAAAGCAAGGTGTGGCAGTAAGTTAAAACTTTTTGGTCTCCATGTTCCGGTTCAGGAAGAAGCTTATTTGTAATGCTTTATGGCATAAGTAGTGAAAGAAGTAGACCTATAAAGAGAAAATAAAGTGCTATCCGTCCTACTTATGATTCAACATTTAGCTCGATCTATTCTAGATGTCTTTTTTACATCAATTGCATCAGCTGGAGCTTGCACCGAATTGCTTACCCGTGGAACTCATTTAACCCGACCCTGCATAAGTACCAATGCCTCTTCCCCTTTCACCTCTAGGAAAAACTTCTGGGATGACTTTCTACTCGTAATTTTTATATTAGAGGAAAAATTCTCGATCCCAGACCTGGCTCCGATCAAAGCTTATAAAAGCATCAACCTCATCATCTTGTTGCTTTGGGGTTGATTTACGTGGCTTAACACTTTGAGTCAAGTGGTCAGGTATTCAGAAAGGTGGTGATGTGGCATTGGCATTTTCAACAAATTCATTAGATAGCTTGCCTTCTGTTAGTTTGTGTGGCTACATACTTGTAGCGATCAAAGGGCATATTAAATTTTTTTTATTATTTTTATAAGGAAAAGGTAATTGTATGGGCCTTTTCTTCGAGAACAATCGTATTAGTGCCTTCGCAACTTGCCTTTCTATTCTTCGAGTGCAGTTCTTTCTTGACCCTTCTCTTTTTGACTCCTACCGAAGCAAGCCTCTCAAGTGCTGACCTTTCTTCCCACCTTTGAGCGAAGCAAGCCTCTCAAGTTTTGACCTTTCTTCCCCCTTTTGGTGAGCTGACCTTCTTGTGTCCTGAGTGATGTCAAGCCTCCTCCTTGTCTTCAATTCCGTGAAGTGGTATAATAGGTCCCCTAAGGGAAGCCCTTTGGCAGCTGTCTAAGCCTTCCCTTGATTGTTCCATTAGGCTATCTTTTTGCTGCTTTGTTTGCGCTTTTCAATCCGCTTCCTTAAAGAAACGAAAAGAGAGAGGTGTCGGCTAGCTAAGGACGATGCTGGAAACTATCCCAGAAAGGTGAGCAAGAAGAGTCTTCACTACTAGCTAGTATTGAAAGAAAAAGAAGGCCTACCTTCACTTTGTGCGCAAAGATCTTTCTTTCCTGTAGGATAGGAAGAATGTAATAGGAAGATAAAAGGACATTCTTCAGAGTGAAAGTGAACTAGACAAATGCCCTTCTCTCCGTGATCAACTTCTTTTCGTAGTACCCATACCCCTGGGGAATTCGAATCCACGCCGCCTCCTTGAAAGTAGGTTTCCTAACCACTAGACTATGAGGGTATATTGAATAGAATTTGACTAAGAATAAGGTTCCCTTCTCTTCAACTATATCTCCTTATTGGATTGGTAGGTACATTCCGCTTTCTCTTCTCTTAGTCGACTAGACTTCCCTCACATCCTACTCTTCATTATACAAGGTTCTTTCTCCAAATACTGGCGAATCACCTTCATTCAATGCTAGCATCTCTCTCAGCTGAAAGAAGATCAACTCTCAAGCTCACCCCTTTTTTTGCTTTAGTCATAAGAGCATCTCTCCTCCTCGAGTTCTAAATCAGCAAGAGAAGAGGGACCTATAAGACAGGAAGGAAGTTTGATTTACATAAAACCTCTTGCAAAAAGATTTTATCCATCAGGTAAAGCCCCTTTGACTAGAAAGTAAAATCGATGTCAAAGACAGATCTAAAGGCTTGAAATGTTAGGAATGAAACTGCCTACGGGAAGAGTGAGCTCTTCCTTCTCACCTTCGGCTACTAAAAAGGAAGGAAGACTGGTGCGACAATAGTAATGCCAAGGCAAAATCTGCTTATTTTCTTCTTCATCTTAGGCATGGATTAAATTTGCTCGCTTGCCCTTGAATGGCCTTTATATCCTTAAGGCGATCTGTCCAACTATCCAAAGCCTAACCTAGTACAGATCTGATCCTAAATCACTCTACGCTTTGAGCAAGCTAACTCTTTGAAGCCACTGATGCCTTTTGAAGACCTTCTTCCTTCTACCCTGATGAAAAGAGTTCCAGTGAGCTCGCCAAGGATAGCAGATTAATTCTATTAAACTATTTCTTCCCAGCTAAGCTAAACAAGATCTAACCCTCCTCTTCCACTGAGGCCACTTCGTTCTTACCATTTAGCTATTTTCCCCATCGAGAAAGAGATCGAGGATAGGTCGGAAGCTTCTTCCTTCAAAGGACTTTCTCCTTCATCAAATGAATTCTATCCTATGACCCCATTCAATCAATGCTACCGGGTATTCACTCGCTTATTGAAAATCTTGCCATACCATATTTTCTATTTAGTCGGCATTCTTGTCTGTTACTTTTAATAGTCTTGCTCTTCCTTCCTCCATTGCTGAGGTTAGCTCTGTATTTTTGTCGTGTACTTTTTCTCTCTTTCTAATTCTAAGGAATAAGTCTTCCGGTAACATAACAAAAAAGAAAGGAAAGCAAGGAAGAGGACTAATCTCTGTCCGAGAAGATCCGGTATTCAACTTCATTCATGCCGAGCGGCAAGAGGGGTAGTTTTCTGCCTAGACCGTTCTTCACTTCAACCCGACAGGCTCCTCAAAGTCATATAGCCCATGTCCTTCGCTTCTTTGCAATCGGACTGTAATTCCTCTTTCTTATCTCACCATAGGTGATGGTGACAGTTATTTCCAGTGTAGAAGAAGACTTCCGGGCTACCCTATGAAAGATGAGGAAAAAACCTTCCATTGATAGGACGAATGTCGCTCCAGTTTTATAAACACCTCTGCCTGAGAAGGTTGTTGTAATGCAGGAAGTGGCATCTTTACTGAGAGTTGAAGTAATTCTCCCCCAGACCCAGTTTATAGATTTCGTCATCGGGGTTATGCCCTTTGAGATAGCGTTGACCGTCAATCCATTAGCTTTCGACTTTGGGATTCAGAGAGGTCTATGAACTTGTGCTTCGGCTTTTGCTGGCGGGCTTTCATCATCCATCACTGTCTGGGCTGGGCCGTCGTTGTAAAGATGCGCATCTGTACAGACTAGAGAAAAAAGGGCTTCTTGTCGGCAAATAACCCCTTCTCATAAACGTATTTGAAGCATTGATGAAGGGTGGAACTTTTCAGTCCCAAAGTGTGATCTTCGACTCTCCAGCCCTTGACTTTGTAGAAGTGGTGACATTTTCTCATACCTTTGCTAAGCATGTCTTTGAGGGCCTCAATGACGTCACCTCGTTGCAACAATTGGTGACATAGGGGGATAGCTAGACAGAGAAATTAGCCTTCATGGGGCTCACGTAGGGTTTATTCCACAACCAAAAACTGGGGCAAGAGCATCTTTCACAACTGATTCAACAACATCCATTCTTATTATTCTCCCGGATCAGAAGCAGAAGGCTAGGCACCAAGAAGCGATAGCATATGAATGTAGAGAAAATTCAAAACTTCTAAACCTAAGGCAGTCTGTCTCCTTATTATTTCTCATAAATAAGAGATAGCACCCGCCTAATCCAAGAATGTTGATTCTTCTCTTTCAAAAGACTTTGGCTATTCAAAGCAATCCGCCCAATGAGCTACGGCTAGATGAGCTAAGGCCAGGGAATTCCTCTCTAGAAATTCCTCAATAAAAGAAGACAGGATACTATACTTCTTTATATATGCCAACTACAACTGATTCTACTTGAGCAAGAGCAGCTAGCCCAACAACAAGAAAGAGATATGCGAAATCAACCAAGACAAGCACACCGCAATGAACATGTAATCCCGCATCTGATTGTTCATTGAGTGTGGAGGAAGCAAATGTAGAAAGAGAACAAGCGAGAAAGGGAGAGTAAGCAATCAAGTCTCTTAGTGAGTATGGTAATCTGGATAGGTAGTCTTGTGGTAGATAGAATACCTACTTTCTTTGGTGGGTATGAGTATATCTTGATAGCCCATGATCAAAGAGATAGGTATGAGAAATTCAAATAATAACGAAATGAATGGAAGGATTAACACGAGACCTTAGATTGGCACCTTAGGGTGCATTACTTATGTAAAAGGTGTCACAATCATGTCGATGTTGCGGAAGTCATTATTGAAGGGTAGTCCTATTATTTCAACATTGGACTTAACCACTCATTCGTAGGTATATCCCCGACCCCATATGAAACATCCTTATCGTCGTCTTAGGTCATAGGATGCTCCTTTCTAATAGAAAGAAGGCTTGAAAGCAACCGTAATGGAGCCAAACAAGATCACTACGACAACGAACAAGAACGACTATGCTATGACGCTTTGTATAGATAGCATTGAAGCTCTTATTAGTCGAGCAATGCTCAGTAGTCAAGTTAGGAAGACCCAGCGAACTGTATTGGTTGGGTTCTTCCTGAGTAGACGACAATAACATAGGAGTAGGGTGAGAAAGAAATCAAGATCTTCTGTCAAAGGCTACTATCTTTTCACTGTTGGTAATCGATCTAGATGCCAAGAATCAGAAAAGGATCTGTCACTACACTGAAAGCGTTTTTGCCGTGCGCGTCAACGTAACCGCAGCTAAATCAAATAACGATGATAGAAGTAGCTGCAATTGCTATTGAATCTGCTGCTCATGGAAGGTTTGACGAAGTGCCAGTACCATTTCATTTTGCATAATGCTTTCTTGGGCAAGTGAATAATAGAACAGAAAGGTTAATAAATGTATGTCTTATTTTGCTCCTTCCTCAGGTAAAGCGGTCTTGATGAGGAACTAGCAGTTTTTCTTAAATCAATTCCATTTCCACTCCCCTTTATCATTCGACTTGCTAGAGTAGCGTAGCAATTACCATGTCTTACTCATTTGGTTTTGCGGCTTGCTTGGTGTAAATTGACAGATTCCCTTGTGCACGAATAAGTCTTGCTAGAATCAGTTTTTCCAATGGCTTGTGCAAGAATCCGATTCCCCTTTTGCTTAGGATAAGACAAAAGGTTTAGGAAAAATGCCACATCGTCAACCGGATTGAAAGTGGATGCAGAATTAGCCATTGAACAAGATTCCCAGAGGCCCCTAAAGAGAGAGACGAGTGCGCTCAAACGGATAAAGCCCTGTCCTCTCCCGGGTTGAGGAGGAAGGGGTATCCGAGGCAGTTTTCACCTAATTGAATTGAAGCGCTAGAGACTTCCTTTGGCGAGTAGCACTCGCGGATAAGAAGGCTTGAGTAGTGCCGATTTTCACTATTCTAAGTAATTTCTATAGTTAAGTGCTTTGGTCTCGCCCTTGCTTAATTAACGGCTATTCGCCCGAACATACGTGTTTGGACTATTCGTATCTACCAGAGTGGAATAGCTGTGGTAGTAAGACGTTGTAAAGAGAAAAAGGGGTCCCTGTCTCACTTCTAAATGGTGTCTCTTAGCAGTCATCTTGGTAGGATTGTTCACGTTGGCCTTTAACAACTTGCTGGCTGATACTGCATTTGATGTGCCATTTGTGAAAGGGAAAACTGTGGAATAGGGAAATGCGAAGATACCTGCAACCATACTCAAGACTCGCTAAGAGAGAGTTTGAAATAGGGCTAGAGGGCGTACGGACTAAGAGCTGTGGCACTTGAACAAAGATGAATTCAAAATACAATTGAGCAACAACAGAAAAAAATACTACATGGAAGACAGGACCGAATGCGGCCACGGAGAGAGGTCGTCAAGCACTAAAAGGCTTATTCGCTGACTGATTGATTGGCTGACTAAAGAAAGAAGGAAATCACCAAGCAAGATGGAGATTTTATTGACTTGATGGATGCCAATGACGGACTAGAATGAAAATCTTGGGCAAGGCTTGGACTACTGCAAAATCATAAGGTAGGGAATGTACAGCCCGGAAAGCAGAGCCGGATTGGCCAGTTCTATTCTCCGTTCTCCTTCCTTATACTTATAGGCTGCGGTAAATGATAAAGCTTCCATAGAGGAACCCGATCTTTAGATATTAGACAAGATTTGGGCTTTACTTTCGTCACTATAGTACAAACCCCAGAATTTGCACCTGTATTAAGGAAACCTTTTTCAATAGTCAATTAAGGTCGAGTCTCACTCCAGTAGGTAGTGTGACCGTATCTATGGAATCAGGTCCGGCTGTGACCGAGTCAGGGATGGTATCAGAGCAGCTTCAACCCACACTTGATCGAAAGGAGGAGGCGCCGTAAATACAGTTGAGGGAATTGAGCACCGGTAACTACCGTGCGTGTCCGTCAGGGCATTCACTATTCCTATTTTAAGGGTTTAGTCTATCCCCGAGTGTTTTTCGCCTTCTTTTAGCCTCAGTGAACCAAGTTCAGTGATCCAATCAGCCTGAATCAGAAAAAAGAAACTCTAACTCCGAGGATGGGATCTAAACTTTCTCGAAAGCTTGCTAAAAGGATCCCCTCGAGAGAGCTTGCCAGTCCAAGATCAGCTGTTCAATGAAACTCTGCCTTTGAAGAAGGGCATGAAGCTTTGGCTCATTAGGCTTTGACATGGTATAAAGGAAGGGAAGCATTTCGCTTGCCTTCAAGATCCTTTATTGAGTAGATCCGATCTAGAGGGAGTTGAAGTTCTTCGAGGGGAAATAGGCTTTTTGAGTTTAGGAGATTACCTTATAGGAGTAAAGGCTATAGGCATAAAGGAAGAGTTCATAGGCAGATCGAAGTCAAAGCAAGGTTTATAGCAGTAAAGCATTAGGCTATCGCATTCCACTTTCTTTGCTATCTATCCTTGATGAAGGAAGGCAAGTTAGCGGTTAGGCTAGTGCGAATATATAGAGTCACTCCCTTGAAAAAAAATTGCAATTTTCATTCATTAGAACAATTTCGGTCAAGGAAAGACATCTGCGATGATATCTCCTTTCGTCCATGCTGACTTATGCGCCAACAAGCCTAAAGAAACTAGCTCTTGCAACTGTAGCTAAGGTCAAGACAGTTACTGAATGGGACCATTAGGGTTGTGGTATTCTAAAGAGTTCCTGAACTAAGTAGTTAAGGAAGCTCCTGAGTTTCGGATGTTCGATTAGAGTTAGAAACAGAGGTAATAAAAGCTGTTACTAGCTCATACTTTGAATTACGACAGCTGATGACGGGTCTTGAGACCCTTTTGCCATGAGAAAAGCTCTTATAGGAGAGGGTGTTGAGGTCCTCTTACTAGTTCCTACTTCGCTTCAAGAATGTAGATGAATATAGCTCTTATAGCTAGATGCCTCTTTGTAGCTGTTCTCCTTCCTTGGGCTCTTAGGACTACGACTCATGAAAGTCCAATAAGATGGTCAGGACGAAGGGGCTCCGGTCCTTTAAGGAGTAAGCTTTTCCAGACTGAGCTGAGGGGATAATCTAAGACTTATTGAGTTCCCATCATGCTATTCCTTTATGGAATGAGCCCGTACCGTAATGCCTTAATCTGTTTGTTAAGGTTGTTCTATCTGTACTACATATGCTGAATATCCTTGCTTCACTTAAGGTAATTCATTGATTTCACTGTGAGGCTACCTCACCGCCTTACCCAATTATTAAGAATTGGCTCAGCACCCTAACCCTCTGGTCACTTCACTTGGCTTTCATGCCTGACTTGTTATTATTTACACCCCGTTTTCTAATGGTTCACTTCACTAGCTACAGTGCCCTACTTCGGTGGCCCTTTCCTTGCGGATAAAAGGAGCAACAGAAAGACTATGTACAAGAGCCCTCACCGTCGGGACTGATACAGAACTAATGTTGACCTGACCTTTCTTGATTAGAAACTGCTTAGCAAACTCTAGGCGTCCACGATTCTCGGTCAGAGATCAAAGACTTTTATTTTTATATGGTCATCTGAAGCTCCTCCATGGGTTCCTCGTAACGTTCTGCTACGTGCCTATCCCTGATGACAATGTCATCACAGAGAATAGCGTACTTCAGAAACCTTTGTTTTTGGAGTATCACGAGCCTGGATGAAGATGAATTTCTTATAGAAAGAATAGCCGCATGGTAAGAAAATGGATAGCAGCAGTAGTAGCAAACGAACCTGTCAGTATTACAGCTAAATGAACATTTCGACCGTCTTTGCCTTACCTTAGCGTATGCCCCGATAACGGAATTGATAGATGTTCTCATGGAGCAGAAACTAAGTCCAGTGCCAAAAAAGGGAGAGTCTGATGATGAGTTGAAGCTGCTCTGCTAATGCCCTGGCCAAGAGACATCTTATATCTACATCCATCCTCATAGTAAGAAAAAGCCAGTAAAAGCTCTCTTCTAGGCGCTTATTCCCACTCGTGCTTAACACATGATTTGTGGAAATCTTCATTCCGTACATCTCCTCGTCAATTTTGGCATGAGCTCGTAGCCTAGAATATGGGGGAGAATGAATGGCTCTGTGACTCCATATTTCGCCTTGAAGTGAAAGCAAAGTTATGTGTCGCCCAAGGGCTTACCCGAACCCCACCTACATCCATCCCCTATTGCTTTTTCTTGTTTATGGAGCGACATGTGCGTAGGTTTGAATGACAAGGTTTGATTGTTTTCTCATTAATTCGGGATCCCTACCTCAGCGGTGCCGAAGTTTGGTTACGCCTGGGGCTCGGGGGTCTATCTTGCGCCCCCAAAAAAAGGTTCCAAGAAATAGAATTTCGCACAATGCTAAATCTGAGGGTGCCATTATATAATAGATAAAGCAGCCTCGGAGTTGCATATGATTTTTTATAGGAGTTGTGGCCGAGCTGGGTTCTATTCCTGGGGCTCCAGTGTGCGAGCGCCCCAAAAGGAGAAGGAAAAGAGAATTGGTGATGGAAGAACGAAAGGTTGGTCAACAATATGGTAAGTTTTCTTATACACGAAAATGATTTTGAGGATGAGAACAGGAAAATGTATAAAAAAAATAATAGCGGTATACCAATAGGAAGGGCGCTAGTGCACGAAAGGCAGATATATCAGTAGGCTTCCCCTTTCGATTCACGGAATGTGATATGGAACACGATGGGAGTTTGCGTGTCTCGGTAGGAAAGAGATCACCGGAGTATAGCACAAGATCGCCTTTTCTTACTGCCATCGGGTCGACCTGTGGACACGGTAAAACCAATGGGATCAAAAAAATGGGAGGTACCACATTGGGCAGAAGACGATCCAAATAGCGAAGGCTCACCCAGCTGAATGAAGAAGGTTAGATAGGCAAGAGGTACCTCGCTTCCAAGCCGGCCCGGCCGCGAGGAATCAAGAGATCTTTGCTGGTGCTGACTTAGATCTCGGGTGATGGAATAAGGCGGCCAGAAGCGACGAGCAGTAGCGATCAAAGCTTGGCTCCAGCCGATAGGCTAGTAGTAAGATTGGCTACAGCGAAGCGATTAGCAAGCGCGAAAGAAAGGGCCTTCGCCACTTGAGCTGTATGTGGGGGAACTCGCACGTGCGGTTCATAGGGGTGTGAGAGCTAGTAGGAGCCATCCCATCCCAATAGCATATATTTGGAGCTCAATATGAAATCCTATTTTCTTGCAAGACTCATTCGGATAAGGGAAAACTCCAGAGATTGCTTCGAAATAAGATCCTTGCGTTGACCCTTTCCTGAATCAGAACCGGGGGAGGATGAGAGGAAAAGGGGATCAAAATTTCCCATCAATAAAGTGAGGGCTTTCCATTCTTCCTTCCCCCCCTCACTCCCCCTTTTTCAATAAATTAGCCTCGCGGGCCCTCTCTGATAAGGAAGGAAATGAAATAATCTCAATTTTAAGACAAATCCGGTCTGATGGATGTTCTCCACTAACCAAAAGGATATAGGGACTCTTTATTTCATCTTTGGTGCCATTGCTGGAGTGATGAGCACATGCTTCTCAGTACCGATTCGTATGGAATTAGCACGACCTGACGATCAAATTCTTGGTGGGAATCATTATCTTTATAATCTTTTAATAACGGCTCACGCTTTTTTAATGATATTTTTTATGGTTATGCCGGCGATGATAGGTAGATCTAGTAATTTGTCTGTTCCGATTCTGATAGGTGCGCCTGACATGGCATTTCCATGATTAAATAATATTTCATTCTGGTTGTTCCCTCCAAGTCTCTTGCTCCTATTAAGGTCAGCCTTAGTAGAAGTGGGTAGCGTCACTGGATGGACGGTCTATCCGCCCTTAAGTTGTATTACAAGCAATTCTGCAAGACCAGTTGATTTAGCTGTTTCTAGTCTTCATCTATCTGCTGTTTCATCCATTTTAGGCTCTATTATTTTCATAACAACTATCATCCACATGCGTGGACCTGGAATGACTATGCATAGATCACCTCTATTTGTGTGGTCCGTGCTAGTGACTGCATTCCCACTTTTATTATCACTTCCGGTACTGGAAGGGGCAATTACCATGTTATTAACCGATCGAAACTTTAATACAACTTTATATGATCCCGCTGGAGGGGGAGACCCCATATTATACCAGCATCTCTTTTGGTTCTTCGGTCATCCAGAGGTGTATATTCCCATTCTGCCTGGATCCGGTATCATAAGTCATATCGTTTCTACTTTTTCGAGAAAACCGATTTTCGGGTATCTGGGTATGGTTTATGAGAAGATCAGTATAGGTTTTCTTGGATTTCTTGTTTGGGCACATCATATGTTTACTGTGGGCTTAGATGTTGATACCCGTGCCTACTTCACCGCAGCTACCATGATCATAGCTTTCCCCACTGGAATCAAAATCTTTAGTTGGATCGCTACCATGTGGGAGGGTTCGATATAATACAAAACACCCATGTTATTTGCTGAAGGGTTCGTCTTTTTTTTCACCATAGGAGGACTGACTGGAATATTTCTGGCTAATTCTGGGCTAGACATTGCTCTACATGATACTTATTATGTGGACGCACATTTCCATTATGTAATTTCTATGGGAGCTGTTTTTGCTTTATTTGCAGGATTTCACTATTGGGTAGGTAAAATCTTTGGTCGAACATACCCTGAATCTTTAGGTCAAATCCATTTTTTGATCACTTTTTTTGGGGTTAATATGACCTTCTTTCCGTTGCATTTCTTAGGGCTTTCAGGTATGTCACGTCGCATTCCAGATTATCCAGATGCTTACGCTGGATGGAAAGCCCTTAGAAGTTTTGGCTCTTATATATCCGTAGTTGGGATTTGCCGTTTCTTCGTGGTCGTAACAATAACTACAAGTAGTGGAAAGATCAAAAGATGTGCTCCAAGTCCTTGGGATGTTGATCAGAATCCAACCACACCGGAATGGATGGTACAAAGTCCTAAAGCTTTTCATACTTTTGGAGAACTTCTCGCTATCAAGGAGACGAAAAGCTATGTAAAGTAAAAGAAGAAAAGGTCGCCGATTGCTACTAAGAACCTAGCAGAACTTTTCAAAATGTGGGTTAATAAACCACTTGTGTAGGTCGGGATTGAGAATTAGGGGGTCGCGCCCTACCCCGTCGTCCTAAGCCTCGCTATGAGAACTGACGCTTTCTAACTCTCTATGAGGAGTGAAAGCCATTTGTCTGTAAGGTGATGAGCTCCACCCCCTTTTTCCCTCTAAAGCCCCTCGCTCCACTCATTTTTTAACATCTAATTAGACCTGGCTGAACTTTCCACTTAATAGATCAATGGGTCGTTCATTATCCCTACTAGTCAAATACAGGAAAAAGAGGGATGGATTTCGACCTTGCTTTTTTAGGTCTCAGGCTAGCTTTTAACTTAAATGGCTCTTAGGCTTAGCTCATCAAACAAGTGCACCAAACGTGGGGGATGGTATCATATTCTCTTATAAGAGAGGCACGACGGCTTTTAGCTCGTAGTTTCTTTCTTGCTTTTGCCTTACCTTCTTTTATATTAGTAAAGGGTGAATGGGGGGCGTGTGCAATTGTTTTCTTACTTTCTCTGGATTGCTTCACTGCCTATAATTTGAGAGATAAGAGGAAAGCCCTCTCTCGAATTCGAAGATGTAACACAAATAATGACTCTCTTCGCCGGGATGTCAGCAAGTTAGGCAGCTCTAAGGTTTTTTATATTCGGTGGAAGGCAGGTTGAAACTCTGCCCCAACCAAGTAAAACTAAGGGTCTGGACAAGTTCACGATCTGATCTATGGATTGTTAACCATCAGAGGATGGCAAAGAATGTCCATTAAAAGGAGCGATGGTGTCGTTTTTCAAGCACGAATAGAACGATCTAAAGGGGTTGTGCAACCTAGAGAGATGGCCATATCTTTTTGATGAATGTGGTATCGAGGTTTGGATTATTTAAAAAATAGGTCAATCTTAGGGGAGACCATTCGAATTGTTGAATTGATGACTTCGCTTCGATCTCTTACACTGAACCTAAAGGAGACTTCGATCACTGAACTTTAGCTTTTGAAGGAGGAATCATGTCACTTGGAATTTCGGAAAGTGAATCCTCTCATTCATATCATGGCCTTGGTTGAACTTGTCTTTGATTGGGATTTCGATTGAAAAGATGTTTGGCCGCTTCCTCATGTGCCTAACAAGTCGAGGCAATATCGGTTGAAGCCAATTCAACATTTTCCTACTCAATCTTCTTTATATAAATAGCACTCGATCAAAGGGGAACATAAACAAGTTCAGTGGTAGAAACCTCTATAATTGATCGATGTGAACCTCGAAGCTGTCTGGGGCAAGATAAAACTCAAATTAAGCACTACCCTAGCATCAACTGGTACAAGGAGGAGGCACGATAGCGAAGATCAATCCATCTCAATCTACAAAAAGCATTGCCTTGGCCATGCAACCCAAAAAGATAGAAAGGCCGTTTGCTCAAATAAAACTCTTTTAGAGCCTGGTACCAGCCAAGCCCCCTCGACTCGGCAACAAAAGTCAGTTAAGGAATAGCCTTTTAGTCGGCTTTCTCGTTCTGAAGGACTTTCTGGCCGGTAGGCTTTATTGCGGACCTGCCTTGGTGACAGCTAGGATAGTACATATATAGTTGTGCTTGCCTCCACATAGAAACTCTATGCCCCGTATTAGAGTAAGGCATGCTCTCGAAACTAGATTCACTCGTTCTTGTCTCCAGCGATTAACCTATTCCAGAGCAGTCTTGTGATTAGCCTATCCCGCACTACTCAAAGCCTTCGTGAACTCATTGTCAGTTTCTATCATAGTGGAAGGTTTTGTGAGGAGATCCTTGTGGCAGTGAAGATTGCTTCCAATGAGTGGGAAACAAACAATACAATAAATACTGATATATTTCCAACACTCTGGATAGGCGGAAGGATCTATGTCCATCCCCAACATCCTTTCAATCCACATCAGAAAATTTAGGCTTTCTCTACTGGAGTCATCAAAGGAGGAATGGACATACGCCGGTTCGATAAGCCAGGGAAAACAACCACCTCTTGGTTTTGACACTCAAGCAACCCGCCCTGCTAAAGAAGATCGATGCAAAGGTTAGATATCACCACCTATATCTACCCAACTAGTACTATTTCATCTAAAAAAATCCAACCTGGAAACTTTCTCTCCCCCAGAAAACCCTCTATCCCCAAGCCCCTTTTCAAGGTTGGGCAAGCTTTGATGCTCCTACTCCAAAGAAGTTGCTAGTCAGGATTGTGGAACTATCACTCGAGAAGTAAGAAGTTGATCCTTGTTTGGTCATAAGGATAATAGTTCTTCTTAGGTCTAGGCCGGCCGGACCGGGGGTTACCCATGGTTGGTAATGGCACAACCAGAAGAGGAGTAGGAGAGACAATGTTAGGCGCTGGGTAGCGCATCTGTTTTGGGTACAGAGGCGACGAGGGGTGCTAACCCGGCCACCAACCCAGCAGGTCAGGAGTAGGCCGGCCATAGGTTCGAATCTTGCAACCTTTCTTGTTGATAATCCTGTGGTTACCGGATGATGGGAATAAAAAAGCATAAATTTTGAAATGAGCACAAAATGTGAATATATTGATTGTTTCATTATTTGTTATTTATGGGTGTTTTCGTTGCATTCTCTTAAAACAAGAAACAACCACCAGTGTTTTGTGCAGCACTTGCATTTTGGTGTATTCTTCTTTCTTTCCTTGGTCTTTCGTTCCGTCATATTCCTAATAACTTGTCCAATTACAACGTACTAACCGCTAATGCACCTTTCATTTATTAAATCTCAGGGACATGGTCTAATCATGAGGGTAGTATTTTATAATGGTGTCGGATCCTAAGTTTTTATGGATTCCTTCTTTGTTACCGGGGTCGACCCCTAAGCCATAATGTCTCAAAAAGAGCTGACCATAGAGAAACTATTTTTTATTCCTTTATTTCAAACGTCATGAAGAACTCCATTCTATCTCTCCCTCTTTACGATCTAAAAAAGTGGGGCTGCGCCACAATTATACACTCCCTTCGTTCAACGAACCCTTGTTGATTTTGAACTTCATTCGCGAAGGAACCGGACTTTTCACGGGCCAGCCCTTTTTTATGCGCCGCTTTACCCTGAAAGGAAGATGAGCTTTGCTCCTCTAGGCTCTAGGCGCTTTCCGTGGTTCGCAAGAAGGAAAAAGGATGTTGCATCGGCACGAGATGATAAAGAGAGAGCTTTGTCTATCGATGAACATCGGATTGACGGAGCTCTTGGCATTGCTTTGTTTTTCTCTCCTTTCCTATCAGCGAGTTCCGATCCTTTTGTTATAAATTTATTCGTTTGTACCGAACCGCTTGAAGAATCAAATCCTGTTCCATAAGATCCTATAAATCAGCTATACATCCTCCAATGTCTTCATTACATAAACATCCATGTATCAATATCCGCCATTTATCACAGAATCCCATTCGATCCAAAAAGATGCTTTTGCCATATCCTGACTTTCTTTTGATCCCCCTCCCTCCTATGTTGTATTTCGGTAAAAATCCCCTATCACTTAAAGCCACCTCGTGAGCCAACTAGATCTTCTCTACAATAGTGAGTCCTTTAAAAAAAATGCCCCCTTTTTCCTTAACTATTTTTATAGGGAGAATCAAACTAATTCTTTGAGCTAGAGAGAATTTTATAGAAAAAGTTACAAAGCTCTCCTTAAAATATCGCATAAATTAAGGTAGGTCGGAATCGGTGAAAATTGGAAGAACTTTAGACTTTCGGAATAAGGGCAATGAAATTGGAATTCAAACATAGGGCTTAACAGCGCCTTCAGCAAAGGAATTGTGAACCGCCCTGACCCAGTCGTCAACAAAAATATTCCAACACTGATAGTAAAAAACACATGGGAATCAAAAAATTGAAATGATAGGGGAGTCACAGCCTCCAACCAAGGGAGTGGTTACATTCACTATATCCCCTTTATTCCCGACATGCTATGGTGCCCGGGGGCTGTCTCACGAAGATTTTGGATCCAAACATTCGCATATACTCTTGCTTAGAGGATGAACCACGCCATTGCTATCTCAAGAATATAGCGATCGAAGAGCTATGGCTCAGCTGCTTCGCGTATTACACAGTATTGTCCGAATGGGGCATGCTGCAAGAGCGTAGGTGAGTGATAAGAATAGGAGGCGTGCCCGAAGGGTAGCAGCAGCAGTGTGGTTGCAGATGCCGTCCCTAGATTGAGATCTGCAGGGTGGAGGGTACTTCGACTGCCTTGTATCAGGTGAAAAGAAGGGGGTGGTAGGCTTAGTAGGGCTCGAACCTACAATATCACTGTTATGAGTGGTACGTTTCAACCAATTAAACTATTAACCCCTACGGATCTCTACATGCAATACGCTCACTTTGGGAAGAGCGGACGGAAAAAGAAGACCTTTGTCCTATCTGCTTCTTCCTCTTCCTACCAATGAAGAATTAAAAAAAATGATTTTCTTTATTTTCATTTTTTTATTTTTGTTTATAGATAGATATATAATATAATATTATCGATCTATTAATATTATATATCATATCAAAATAATATTAAGCAAGCGGCCCTTTCGCGGATTAAACAGACGGTACGCTTTCCGGCTCAAAGGGGCAGGGCTTTATATTTGCTTGCAATGCCGGCTGTTCGCCTTTTGTTAGAAGTAGAAGTAGAGGGCACCGTTTTCCCCACACTTCAAAAAAAGTAAAAAAGTATGGATGAAGTATAAAAAGTACATAAGGAGTGAGAAAGAAAAACTTGGTTACGGGAACGGAAGGTTAGGACGACTACTTTAGTAGAGCAACACCTAAAAAATTTGATTCCTACCCCTTACTATTTCTTTCAATGTTTCCAATTCCCATAATACTAATGTACCCTCGTGTATATAGTTGTCCAACAACTTTCTTCCTCCAACTTCTTTAGCCACTTCCTCATCTGTCGTATTCAGGAAAGCTTGCTTCGTGGCGGAGCATTTAGGAATGCCAGCAGCCTGGTGAGGGCTAGCTGTCTGAGGACAGATTAAGGCAGGGCCTGCTGGGCTTGCTTCTCATGAGAATGGGTGAGGGAATCAGAAAGGGTCTTAAAAACCGGGCGGGCGGGCAAGCTCCCCGTAGAGCTGCCGATTTCCCTCTTATGCTAATGACAAAACCTGATTCAGAGGTTGTTTCTATTAAGATGAAAATGTACGATTGCAGTCACGAAGGGCTTCCACCCTACGTCATCATTTTCATGCTTTTTTGTTAAGTAATATGAGCACCTGGGGAGATCGGAGAGCTGTTGGCGGGGCAGAAGCATTCTTAACTGGGGGGAATGCTTTCTATTCGGCATTCGATTCGATGATGCCTATCTCGTTGTGGTAGAATAGTACTCCACCATCCGATCTGAGTCCCGGTCGGTGATAGCGGCTGATTGTTTTTTCTTATCGGGGGTTTTGACTTTCCTTCCTGTTCCCTATTCTGTAGAGCGGTTTATGCCTGACTATCTTAGGGTAAGATTTCTCTCTTCTCTACAAAGATACTCGGAACGCAGTTTGGTCACAGTCAATGAGAATAATACAACATGAAGACAGGACGCATTAATATTCACAAACAAAAACGATACTGAATGGGCTCCTCTGTTGCGCTGTACTGCTTGCTTTGAAACCTATTCAGATGGCGCGAGATAGGATACGCTTTGCTTTCTTGTTGCATGAATGTGCTTGAGCGATCGTCGGGAAAGATTTTTAGCGGGGAAGACAGCTGAGTCGTCCGTCTTATCTTAAAAATTGCCTTATTAAGGTCCCATCTGTCGTAACCCTTACATTGCATTCTAGCGAGTTTGAAGTTTTATTCTTCGTTTCATGTGGTTCCTCGGTAGGTAGGGATTCCATTAGCATAGTACCGTGAGCTTGTGCAGGTGAAGTGATGCTTTTGTTGATTAATTCCAGACAGGTCTCTCGAGCATTCTTTCTCGCTCTCATCTATTTTACATAGATGATTGGTCTCGAGCGTGAAACTCCCCAAGGATTAAAAAATAAATTCTACTTTTCCCTAACACCAATTAGAAAGGATGGTGTTTTTAGGTAACAAATCATGCCAAACAGGCTAATCCCGTAGCAAGAAAAAATGCATAAAGGAACCGGGGTGGCCAGGTGTGAAGAGAAAGATAGCGTACAATGGAGTAGCCAACTCATAGAAAGAGCAGGGGCGCTAGCTTTGAAACACGGTAACAGCAGAAACTAAATAATCATCGAGCGAAGATTTTTTGTTCTTCCGTAGTCCAATCGATATATATTTTATTGTACAATTGATGCAGAACGAAGGTGATTTCCGCGTAGGTGAGGGTCGTAGACATGATATTTAGATCACATTGAGTTGAGAAGGAAAATAAGTTATTCAAGTTGGTGAGAGGACGGGATGGGATTGGGAATGAATTGATGGACGCCGGGAAGCTTCGTTCCTACATTCTGCTCTCACGTAAAGGCATTCCTTTTTTTTTCATTTTACGGGAAAAAAAGAAGGGAAGGGTCTAAGATCCTCGTTGACAACATGAATTCGTACGCAAGATACCGAATTAGATCACTTTCATAGATGGGAATTGATGAATTAAGGAAGCAGTAGCACTCACTCCCGATGTTTTGTCAGAAGCTCAATTTCCGACAGAAAGAGAAAAACTTCATCTCCGGACCGAAAGGTGGGCATCTCGATCTTTGATAGGGGATAAATTCTTTGCTAGCTACCAGTTAAAGGTGATACTATCTACAACTCCTGAAAGAAGGCCAAATAGTGTCTCATCCGACATTCCCTCTCTAGGGAATGCTTATTCAAACCATTTGTAGGAATTTGAGAATTTTCTTCTTTATCTCTTTCTCCTTACTGGAAGGCTATTTATGAGCGGAAGGGAAGTAAAGGTAGAGGGTCTGAAGGAGAGAGGAGATCTCTGATCTTATCGTTAATTAGGTATGCCTCCAGATCTGAATGTATACCCTAGGCCAAGGGGTGCGATCCGCCGAGCAGCTCTTCATACTATGGGGTTATATAATCTCCTTGACCTTTCTATTGAGGCTATTCAGCAGTGGGCCTACCTTAAGGTAGGAGGTGATTGAAAAAGGGGAAGCCGGTCCCCTTACATAGCCATAATAGTAAGTTTTTTCGAAGTAGCTGAACAATTAAATCGGCTGGTATAGAATCAGTTGCACATTAATCTTCCTCTATTCTATCAATTTCATTCTTTTTTATGTCCACATGTTTGCATTAAAAAGGAGGTAAGGCCACCTCTGAAGTTTGAGAACCAGCAGGAACATGGATTGCTGACTAATCTAATATCCTATCAAAGAATATGAACTTGCGGGTTATATATTGCATGTAAGACTGATAAGCTTCGAATGAGGCTTTGAAGAAAGAGATAGAGGTTCCTAAGAGGGGATCTTCAAGAGAAAATACCGGAGAACAGTAAGAGCTGATTTGTCTCACTTACGCTTTTGACGGAGCGGACAAAGATCTTATTTTAAATTAGGGGATTCCTCAATAAAGAATAAGGAAGAAGATCTAAAACCTACCAAACTAGCCTCCTTCTTACTAGCATTTTTCTAGGTCCTCTTGAACCAGCATCTTCCAACCTGGTGCTCTCACTTCTCGGACTAGTACAGGTCCAAACCAAAGCCAAAGCTCGAAAAGTCTAAGGATAAATTCCTTCTCTATGGAAGAAAGAGAGTGCCACAAATATTATTTCAAAAGCTCGGAAATTCCTTCTGGGAACAGCCAGAAGATAGTATGATCAGTGCCTGGCCTGCTACTGCTTTGGATGGATAATACGATGTTACTACTCTCCTTCCTTCTTGCCATTTCCTTTTTAAAGCTACTCATTCTTCAACCCCATGATGTGATGACCTATTCTATCTTAACTTTAGCTACTCATAAGCCTAAACGATGGATGTTTTTCCCCCGTCTTCCCAAACCAATTTACCTATTTGAGATGTCTCCATGTGTGGCGTGATAAGATAAGGACCACAAGGGGCCCGGTTTGTCCTTCTTCCCGCAAGAACCCTAATCCTTCATTCTATTCCATACAGCCTTGGTAGGACATCTATTTCTCAATTCCATAACCCGGTAAGATCCATTTTTTTATGTGACCTGAAGGCTAGGCTAAAACTCCCTCAAAGGGACGAAGTGACTCGACTGAAAGGAAAGGGATGAAGTGAGCAGAAATCTTTTTCAAAGAACTGGCGATATGCCCTTAACTGCAGATTCAATAGCACTGATTATGAACCCGGAAAGAGAAGAGCATTGTCTAATCATACTGTCACACCGGTAAGGACTTTCACTTGCTAAATAGAAAGGAAGAGGTCAGGCCCACCTTTCACAAGAGTAGAAGCTGGTACTCAACACTTGTATTCTATTCTACATTATTTATATCTCTCGCTATTAGAAATATCACAAGAGAAGAAAGAAGTTCATGTAGGTCGGATCCTAGCGTAGATAAATGCTATCCGACTTGAATGATAAATTGATTCTTTAACTTTGTCAAACTCGAAATGGCGGCTCTCTTTACCAAGAGGAGAAGACAATGTCTTTTGGCAATAGAAGGCATATTACTAATTGATTCTTTGGCCATTTTGTGTTAGAATTTGAAACCGGCGAGGCGCTACTGGATGCTTCTGATCAATAGAATATGAAGAAGAGGATAAAAAAGCTTATGATGATCTTGGGAAAAAAAAGTTTATGTTGAGCCCCATCACAGAGATGCACAGAGGAAGAGAACGAACGTCAGCTTTGTTTTTCTCTCTTTCGAAATGAATTTTTATCAGTCTCACTATTCTTTTACTTACTCCTATCCTTTTAATCTGTAATTGGGACTTTTCTTTTGAAGCCGCTTTCTTTACTTCATTTCTTAGCGACTTCCTAGATTTTTGGCTTTCTTTAATGGATTGAATTCCTCTTTCCATCGGAGGTGATGGAAGTGGTCCTAGCTAATCGAAAAAACCTTCCTTTGATCTCAACATATCCGCGGCTGAAGAAGAGCAAGGGGATCGGTCCGAGATGGAAAGAGCCTTGGATCAACTTGAATTGGCAAAGACTAAAGAACAAAAAGATCTCTTGGCCAAACAGATTATCCCCCGTATTGAATCAGAGAAGGCACGCCTTGTTTGAAGGAAGTGGCACCGCAACTTGGATGAACTTCCATCACCAAGTTAAATGGTGGAAATCATTATTGACTGCTTTGACAGCAAAGCTGCCTATAATGCCAACAAACCCAATGTCCCTATGGCTAATAAACGGCACTTGAGGGCTTTGTTAACCCGAGCGCAACACTCGGTGGAGCGGGATGGGAAGGGAATCATGAGTATAAAAAATCATATTTCTTCAATAGTTGAAGGATATTCCAAGTATAAGAGCTGACGTATTATTTCACATATGAATTTCTCTTACATTATACGTTCCCGAAATGGATCCTATCAAATATTTCACATTTTCTATGATTATCTCTATTTGAAGTATTCGGGGAATCCTCTTTTATAGACGAAATATTCCTATTATGTCAATGCCAATTGAATCAATGTTATTAGCTGTGAATTCGATCTTTTATGGTATTTTCTGTTTCTTCGGATGATATGATGGGTGAATCATTTACTTCATTGGTTCCAACGGTGGCAGCTGCGGAATCTGCGGGTTAGCTATTTTCGTTATTACTTTCCGAGTCCGAGGGACTATTGCTGTAGAATCCATTAACAACATTCAAAGTTAAAGATGACTCCTAGAGAGTTACCAAAATACGAAGTTCTCTTCTCCTTTCTTTCTCTTCTTTATTTTGATACTTGGTTGGGAGGTCAGGGCCTTTCTCGTTGGGCGAGCTCATCCGATTCTAATGTCCTTTCTTATTCTTAAACCACTTCCCGTTCAGTTGCTGAAAGATAGAGATCAGGCTTTCTAAATGTGATTGAGTTACTGAATATGTAGGATAGAAAGATGCTATTTTCTGCTATTCTATCTATTTATGCATCAAGTTCGAAGAAGATCTCATTTTATAATGAAGAAATGATAGTAGCTCTATGTTTCATAGGCTTTATCATATTCAGTCGGAAGAGTATAGGTAATACTTTCAAAGTGACTCTCGACTGGAGAATCCAGGCTATTCAGGAAGAATCACAGCAATTCACCAATCCTAACGAAGTAGTTCCTCCGGAATCCAATGAACAACAACGATTACTTAGGATCAGGTTGCGAATTTGTGGCACCGTAGTAGAATCATTAGCAATGGCATGCTGTGCGCCTAAGTGCGAAAAGACAGTGCAAGCTTTGTTATGCCGAAAACTAAATGTTAAGTCAGCAACACTTCCAAATGCCACTTCTTCCCATCGCATCCGTCTTCTGGACAAAATAGCCATAAAGATGCACGTCTTAGTGGAGAAAAGATTTTTCCCCCGGTGTAGCTCGAAAGCAGAATGAGTAGAATTCATTCGAAAGATCTTGGTTGTCTTAAGAATGTTTATGGTTGGGGATTCTCTTAAGAATAAAGAATTAGAATAGAATCTAATTCATGTTCTTGTTAACCGAAGAGCGTATCCAATACCAAAACGCTTTAGAGAAAAGGCTAGCCTTGTATATACGCTATTTCTGTTTATGTTAGAGGTGCCCAAAGCTAGAAGCAAGATTTCGAGTAGAATATTCAAAGCTTTTGAGTAAGTAAGATGGATGGATTTGGAAGCAAGTGAAAGAACTAGTTGCATAGATATAGATGTAGAGAATGTCCTTTCTCTTCAGAGGGTGATATTAGGGTTTTGAGATCAGGTCCGATGTCAAACAGGTTTTCGACCCGAAAAGCTCCACAGAGCTGTCGTATGCGGGTACTACGAGGCCCACAACATTCTTAATTGCCTCATTCTTCAAGCATGGAATAAGATGTGCCTAAACTCTCTCCGATGGTAGCGTATATTACGCTCAAGGTCTCTCGAGCCTCCTCTTGTACCAATGTCTCCGTATTAGGGTTTAAGGAATAAGGTAATGAAATTCCGGTATGGACTTTTGTTGTTGATACGACAGGCAGAGAGCAGTGCCCTATTGGTCTAATTCCTACTTCCCCTTGGTATCGGTAAAGGGGCTGGTAAGCGCTTCTCGAATAGATTCCTTTCTCTTCCCAGAAGACCGAACAAAGGGAACCCTGGCTTCACTTGTCGTAGTAAGATCATCCCTCTATCAGCTTTCCCTATCGCTCTGATGAACCTCTTTCCGCCTGTTCTCTAGAGTTCAAGAACACATTCTTGCCTATCCCTTATTTGTCCATTAAGTCCGATTTCCACTAAAGGCAGTATGAAAAGCACCTATATTGTGATACATAAGAGGAAGGACGACTAAGCAACTATGCTACTATTGGCACCCAAAACTAAAAACTACAACTGGAAATCCAACTTTAGGTGCTCATTATGATCAGATACTCACTATCTGGAGAATTTTATTGACCTCGCATATAACATGGGGAATCTGGTTAGCACCCATATTTAAGAATAAAAGAACAAAGACTTGACTGGACGGTATTCACGAGCAGTTGACAAGCATGAGTGAAGAAGGGTCTTATGTTACCATTTTTGGTGGTAAAGAAGATGTTCTTGTTCTTCCATTCCCCAAACCCACTTGAACTTTCAAGATTGGGTTGGTGTTCCGATAGGCGAGAGGTGTAAGCACCGCGAGGTGTGAAGCCAGATCGTACTAAAGACAATAAAAAAATTTAGAAAATGAGAGATTTAAAAAAAATAAGTAAAAGTAGAATGAAAGAGAGTCCTAAATTGACAAGGACAAGCTTTTTCATGAAGAAAGCGTCACGCCCAACTGCTTGTATATCGATCGGAAAGAAGCAGCTGCAAATGCTATCAGTGGTTCTTCCTTCCTATCCCATCTATCTATAAGAGTTGCTTGATTCGCCCCCATCTTTAATAGGATTGGAATCAGACTTTGCAATGATGACTGGCATACTCACTTACGCAAGGAAATTGAGTGGATGGAGTAGCCAGTGCCCTTGAAGTATTCTCTTCGGTATCACCTTCTCTCATCGTAAAGGCGCCGCAAAGCACTTGACTAGAAGGAGTGGATGTTAGGCACGCAGGGAGGACTCTGACTATGCACTGGCACTAGCCTTGGGCATGGATTCTTCTTTTATTGAAGGAACGGGACAGAAGAGAACCTGAACCATATCCTTCACATAATCAGTCTGATCTTATCTGCGCTATTGCCCGATTATAGATGTACTGTATTAGATTAGTTATCTGACTCCCCTGCCCTGTTAGAACAATCTGGTCTGTAACAACACAACCTAAAAGGAAGCCATTCCTAATAGGAAGTTTCTAGTCGTCTTTCTTGAGGAGCGATAAAAGAGAGGAAATTGACTATCTGGTTTGGCCACTACATTTTATGAAAACGGTAAAGAGGAATCCCCAAGAGCAGAGGAATTAGGCTCTTAGATAGGGCATTCCCGATTATCCCCTGGCTTACCTAAACCGCTGTTAGCATGTTAGCACGAGAGTGGATCGGGAAACCGAATATGCTTCTTTGGTTGCTGAGTAAGGAAGCGTATCAGGGGAAGGGGATAGCAACGGTCTTGACTCTAATACTATTCTTCTTTAAGTAGATGTCGGCATAACCACTGCTATTTCATCTGCAGCTCTTACCATTGAAGGAATAAGTATTTCTTTGGCTTGATTGTTTTCACCAGGTATGGCTAGGCTTGGAGTCGATTAGTCCGAGTTGTGTTAAGATAAGTGGCACTTGAATTGGAAGTAGCCATCGGCTAGGTCTTGGATAGATCTCAAGCGGGCTTGAACTGCTTTATTCGGTCTTCAACTGGCCAGAGAGGCTGCTGAAAGAGAAGCAAAGGATAGGTGGTAGTAAAGAGGGACTGCTACCCATTAGGCTAGAAAGAAGACAGTAAGCGCCAGGTAAAGTGACTTACTTGAATGGTGAGCCATCCCATAAGACTAAGAAGTGGGGAGAAAGAAGGATAACCTCTTTGAAAAGGACAGAGCTGTTTGGCCGCTACTTACACATCTGGAGTTCCGGATTGAACTAGGGAACGGAATTCATGGGCAACGAAGGCCATTAGCTAGGACTTCATCTATGAATAGAAGAGATTTTATTTCTAGTAGAGCTCATCACGACCATCATAGCCAAACTCAAGGACTGCTACAGGCACTGATCCTTCTATTCAAAGTTTCCTTTCTCCTCTTGTGTCCTATAGCTCGCTAAAGTGAAGGTTATTCATCAGAATAAGCAAGTCACTCTTAACCCTATAGTGAATTCAGATATGCTGCGCTAGGAGCTAATGAAAGTCATCTCGCTCATCTAGCTCAATAGGCTACTAGTGCTTGTTATGTTTCCAATCTATGAAAGAAGAGTAGAATTCCCCAGAAGAAGATTCGCCGAACAGAGAATAAGCTGTAAATCTTAGTTCTCGAAAGCGAGTGAATCAGTCTTCCTTATAGCTCTTTCCTCCCTTTGCTTTGGTTGTGTTTAACCGTGGTTAAACACAAAGAGAGGGTTGTTTAGCTAATAGTAATAGTTCGAGTGGGTAGCAGTCTGAAAGAGAACGAGCTAACTAATATATAAGCATATAGAGCTGAGCGAGTAAGCAAGAAGAATATATTGACCGTACAGACATTTCCCCTTTTTTCATCACCATTGAAAGCGCTCTGTCCCACCTATCAGAAAGGCCCCCCATCTCTCTAACATCGGAGAGCTGCTAGATAATGAGGTTCGACATCTGCTTGAGAAGGAAGAAGAAAGGTTGGATCCGCTCTCAAAGAAGAAGTTCTGGGGAGAATAGTTAGATATTTTAGTTTAGTTCCTATTATAGCATTAGCCACACTTGGGCGAAGACAAACTAAAAGCAAGTCTTTTTTAGCATAAGACTCAGACAAATATAGCATTAGCATCCAGTTCTTTGATTAAGGAAAAAGAAAAGATTAGCGATTAGAGGAATATAACTATGCAACAGCGGATATGTGATGTCGAATATATATCCTTTCAGTCAAGTACATCCTCTCAAGTAAGCTTTCCCTCTCTACTTCGTTAACTAGACTTGAGAACAGCACCTGAATTCCCTTTTTCAGCTTTTCCGTACTTGCTTAATACACTAATTCTGTTTCATTAATAAAAATTCCTCTGCATTCTCTCTAGGAAGAAGGGTGTATTGAGTCCATATCGATGTGGGATCTATGAACTATTCATCGGAATAGTGAATTCGACACTATTCACATCGCCGGAATTCATTGGTGGATTGTTACAATTTTGGCGTCACAAGATCCCCTTCCTTTTGCGAACAATCCTTAATTTAGTTTTTCACCAAATCTGAAATCAATTCCCCTACATCTTAAATCTTATCTTTGATTTACTGTAGCTTCATCAATCTCTGAATTTTCAGTTATATTCCATCCCGATCATAGAAGGAATGTTTCTGCTTGAGTTATGAGTTGTGAAATAGAAGTGACAACCTCTCCACAGCCTTGTGCCGTGGGAGAGGTTTTACAAAATATATCAGAAAATCAAAATGGTTATGGATACAAACAGTCATATGATTAGCTTCTTGCTGGACAGCAAACTAACGAGACAAATATAAATCTGGAGCTGTGCCCAGTTTCATTTGATCAATGATTGCCGGTTGTTGAGTTCGTAGTGGATGAAGTAAATTCATTAACAAGGGAGGAAGGTCTTCAACAAGCAGTGATAATCAAATTTTCATATGGAAATCCAGAAAATCAGGAGCTGAGGCAGATTTTGCCGAAGCAACTCGGTATCAAAGGTAGATGCAACGTCGGACAGCTAGAATATCGTCATATTCTGGTAAGATTTGATTTGTTTGAAGATTATGCTCAGGTGGTGTCAATAACTACGGGCTATGTTAAGGCTAAAGGAGATGAGTTCTTCTTTAGGACTTTCCCATGGACAATGGGATTTAATCCGCGAGAAGAAACTTCAAAAGCTGTGGTTTGGATCTCCTTTCCCGATCTGCCAGCAAATCTGTTCGCCAAAAGATCGTTATTGGCGCATCGGCAGTGGGAAAGCCTATTGCAGTAGATAAAGCTACTAAAGATCAAACACGACCTAGTACGGCAAGAGTTAAAGTCTTGATCAATTTACTGGACAAACATCCATCGCAAATTAAGATCAAAATAGTAGACTCTAAATCAGGAAAAGTAGCAGATTTTGACAAGTAGATCGTGTTTGATAACGTTCCGGCATATTGCACGTACTGTAGTAATCAAGGGCATAATGTAAAATCATGCCGGTGGATTTTAGAGGAGTTAAATGGAGAAGCAGTTCATGCTGGTAATTCTGATGCTACGGGCAGATTGTCCCAATTAGAAGGTGATGCCAGGATCTTCTTGAATGCCAATCTTGAAGGTCGTCGAAGAGAAAGGATACTATCTACTGTGATTCATAATGCAGGACAGTCAAATGTTTCGGGCTCAGGTGTCCAAACTGTTAAAGATGTTTCAACTCCAAATGGTGACGGGGTGTAGAGTTCTAAATGGTTAAATTCAGCACCATTACATAATCATTTGAGTGGTTTAAGTGGAAACCAATATGGTAAAGAAATTTCAATTTTGAAACCTTCTGCTGCCTATTCTGGTGCAGTAGATGACACTGAAAAACAATATGCTCAGAATGTGATAAACGAATGTTGGCAAGATAAAGACATCGAGTAGCAAATATTGGTAAAGGATAATAACAAGAACAGTAGTACAGTAACTGCCAAAAAAAATGATACTAACATTGAGGTTTCTGTGCCTTTGAATATTACCACTAATCCAAATGTTGTTTCAGCTGAACCAGTAGAGAAGTTTACAGTTCCTACTAATTTTGATTCTTCACAAATTCCTGGACCACAAGAATGTAGTGAATTGTTTAATCCAACAGCTGAGCCTACAGACAAGTCTGCCAATGTATATGAAAAAAATGTGCTAAGTTCTGGACAAATAGGTGTGACTGTTGACAATAATGCAGGATTGAAGGAAATGTTTGGTCAATCTGATTCAGCAGTAACACATGGGGAAATTCACATTACTTCAGAACACAAAATCAGTAGAGCACAGACTAGGGAGTTGGTCGATCCTAATGGACAACATCTCAGATGCAATATACAGCTGATTGGAGTCCAAAAATTTGATTTTGATCCTGCACAATCACTTCCATGTCCAAAGGGTGAGTCTGCCAAGAGTGAAACTGTCAATGCAAAAAGCGGTGAAGTAAAGCTATTCGAGCAGAAGCACATTGTGAAGATTTCTAACATCAATAACACTTCACTGGCTGGACAAGAAAAAGGAGTCAATATGGAAGCCTCGGATATCTGCACTCCTATCTCTAATCAAATTGATATGTCAGTTAAGTCAGGGGAAAAGTCGACTGTAACAAATGCAATTGATAGCTCAAAAAATCTGGAACAACAACATCACACAGAACGGAACAAAACATCTATTTCAGTTAAGTATGACCATAAAAAAATGGATTTGGCTGCTGAGGACGACAATAGAACAAACAGGACAATAATGAACAAATCACTGGAAGCACATTCTATTTCATTGGAATTGGAGAATCCTGTGCAATATACTACTGATCGAGCTAAATCTAGGAATGCTAATATTGATGCTTTGAGACATCTTCAAAGTCATTCAAAAGATGAGGTTGCTCAGAATACAAATCATCAAGATATCTCTCGTCCATTTGGAATGACTCAACAAGGCAGCGTGATCTCTGCTCCAACAGCTGACGTTTCTAATGAATAATTAATTCAAACTAGTTTGCATTTTCAGCCTGAGGATACTTCCCAACAAACAATTGAAGTTATTCAACATAATGCAAATAATTGCCCATCGATATCCAACAGAAAACAAACTCCAAAATTCAAAAACAAAATGCAGATCTCTGATAAGTGCCTAGCTTCACATATCTCGTTTATTGCACATTCAAATTATAATATTGAGGAGAGAGTCATGATTGGACAAAAATTGACAATTAGCAATCGTTATGGAGATCCGTCATCATCCTCCGGAAATAATAGACATGTTACTCAAAAGATGAGGGACATGGTCGTTAAATCAAAACTGTGGAAAGACCAACAAGATTATGACGACGAGGATGGCTGTGGAGAAGGATTTGCAGGTTTTTCGTCTTCAGACGACGACCAATATTTCGAGTACGACAATGAAGGGGAAGACAGTGACGGTCAGTTCAAGCATAAAACTAAATTGAAGTATGTGACAGTTAACTATTCTTCCAATCTGCAAACAATCGCAAACAAAAAAAAACAATTTGAAACAGAATGCTCCAGTTATTTTTCCAAAGAATACTACAAAACAAGGCGAAACTGCAGCTGATAAATCACTACCTATAGCTGCACAGAATCAAATTGTTCCAATTATGACAACCACACCTATGGGGAAGGGACAAGAGCAGATCGAGTTATCTGCTTTTGATGTCAACTTCCAGAATATACAACTTTGAAATGGGAAGATAGGAAGACATATATATGATGAAGGGGAGGAAGAAGATATCTTATCACAATGTCGAGCAGAAGCGTCAAGAAATGGAGATTTATCACCAATGCATAGTAAATCAAGTAAAAAATCTCGTGAAAGAGATAGACGTTGTGATGGCAGGCTGTGCGTAGACGCTAACATAAGGAGACCCCCGATGAGAAACGCAAAACAAAAACAAGTCATGCAAGCAGTTGTTACAAAGCCTAATCGATCGAGCAACAAGCGTGAATTTTAAAGCAGCCATATTTAGAAATTTGTTCACAAATATGGAAAGAAGAGAGCAACAAATTGTCCTATTCATTTTTCTTTACCATCTCATTAATATGTATCAGTGTAATATCAGCACAGAGATTTTTATAAGCTCTTAGATGATCATGCTTGTCTTTGATTTTCTTTCGGCTTTGTTTTTTCATGCTTTTTTGATCTTGAGGCTTTTCTGGCCTCAATAGGATTAATAAGGTAAGGTGTTCACCGGTTATTGTTATATGGATAACAATAATGGTGCCTCCCCCCCTTGGCTTATTTTCCTATTTATTGTAATTTACTTTTATTTATTAATGAAAAATAGCTCTAGGCGTTTGCCTAGTGGATTGCCAAAAAAAATAAAAAAATTTCATTCCGTTAAGCTATACCTTTCCTTAAACTAGACCTCATGCTTGCCCTAGCAAGAAAACAGATGCGCTAAGGCTAGCTTAGAATAGTATAAACTTTCATGCTAGCGCGCTGAATCAATCTGTTGCTTCTTTCCTAATCACATCGGCCATAACGTGGTCTATCTGGGTTGGTCTAACTTCTTGGCTTGGATATGGCTATTATTCCTGGGTCACATTAAGAAAGGATAAGCTATATATAAATACACCACGAATGGCTTCGTAAAGCTCCTCGCAATATATCGTTAGGAGGATGGGATGACGTGATGGATAGGAAAGCACTTTTACCATAGCCACTTCTACCGGTATCAGATGACCAATGGGCTAGGCTTATACGATCTCATTTATATGCTATTCTAAGATCTAAGAGTATGGATGAAGCAGCATATTAGAGACATCAAAGACTAGTTTCGCTTCCTTACTCGCTTACTACAGGTGCTTATTTCCTCTTATCGACAGGCAAGGAGTTTTCTCACAAAATAGCAGCTGCACCGATGAGACAAGGGAGTTCTTAGACAAGGGAAAACAATCATTAAATGAGGTATGGTACCACACAAGAAAGACAAGTTGCAACTGATCGTAGACCAATGAACAAGTGTATCTATTTATTTGTGACATAAGTCTCAGCTTACAACCGATTAGCGACTATTCCATCATAACCAATTTTCCTTAAACGGGAAAGTTCCTCCTATAGAGGAAAGCATGGAATACAGTGATATCCGACTTTTGGCGTGGAAACCGTAGACTGAACTGAAACCTACACTCTTTCTTGTGTGTAATGAGCGGCTACTAGATAAAATTGATTATTTTTGGTGTCTAACACCAACTCCTTTCATAAGCTCTTCTTAAACCATAGGCAGGGAACTTAGTAACCTAAGGCGAATCCCTGGAGCAAGGACCGCTAAGTACACTCTTTGAATCTCTTACTAAGCCTGTGTTTGAGCTCAATGCATTTGCATTAGCGCGTCTTGGCTAACCCCCGAGCAAACCACCATAATGAGTGCTATTGCTTGGTTAGCATTAAGTGAGAAGGCACAGAAGAAAAGAAGATATATGAGACCTCCTATCAAAGAACCCAGGAATTTCAAAAAAAAGCAGAGAAGATCAAAGAAATGGAACCTAGAGAGAGAAGAAAAGCTTAGCGAGGAGATCAGGAATGAGGCGGACATCGACGGAATTGCAAAGGTAAGACGACGACGAGATTCCTCTAAGAATCGGGTACAAGAACGTATTGTCGCTGCAGTTAACGGGCGAGGATGAAGAGGGCATAGATTATAAAGAGCGCGAAGAGAGAGCTTTCGCAAAGGTTAGCGAATAAGAAAATTGCCTCCCATCCATCCTTATGACAACGCATTCAATAGCATAAGGCTTCGCTACCTTACTTATCAGCCACCAAGTAAACTACCGTAATCCCCTGCCTGGCCGTAGCAACTACAGTGACTCTTGGAATCATGCGCATGGCTCTATGTCGGCCAGGCATATTAATGGGAGGCTTAACGAGTGCTACGAGTGAATGCGCAGCTTTGTCTTCTCTTATTCAATTTATAGTTACAGGTTAGAGGGAACCCCAAAGCAACCATTCTCTTAATAAGAGCTATTTTCCCTTGTTATTTGAATAATGTGTATCACCATACTGAACCTAGCGCAAAGCATGGAATGATTATAGGATGTTGGCTACATACCCACGGAGTGGTAAATCAGTTCCTTCTCTAAGACCTAACTGGGCTGTCAAGGCAGATCCTTCAAGAGAACATCTCGGATAGGGAGGGATTCAATCCAGCCACAGGTTCCCCTACGGCTACCTTTTTGAGAAAGGAGGGTCAGCTATATACTTTTTATTTATGAAGGGCTGTGTGGATTTTGCCACATCCAGGTATCTATCCTCTTGTGCAATTCCTTAGCCCAGTAGCTTTTTTTCCCATAACGCTCTAGGCGGTAAAAAATGTTTTGCAATTCCTCGATCGTCATTGGATATAGATTCCTTTTTCCTTTTCCAACGGCGAAAATCCTCTCCCCCATGATTAATGGATTATTTGGATTCATGGATCATCCGGGTAAATTAGCCTCGTTTTTGTTATAATTGATCTTGTTATGAGCTCCAGGTCGTTAGCCGGTGCTGGGGCAAGCGGCAACGCCTCACGAACCCCCGGCTATTATTGTTGTTCAACAGCAGCGCCCTCCTCCAAGAAGAATTGTTTGAGGACTTCTTGATCCGAGTGAGATAATGAGGGGGTGACCTCGGGGGGACATGACTGAGGTCCTTTCTGGGTTCCAATTGACCGGTGGCTGGGGGTTGCTCCACGACCAGGGGCGGTTAATTATCCTGACCTGGGGTAGAAGCCGACGAGGAAAGTGAATTCCATAGATCCTTTTGGGAAATGTAATTAGTAGGGCTCACTTGCTGCACTTCCTCCCCAAGCTCGGGTGCAGGGGCCTCATCCGAAAGTCCACAGAAAAAAGAGGACGATGGGGTCGGGGCTGATACGGGGGCAGGGTCCACCAGTAATGTGTGGAAGAGGGTAAGATTTTTATATGGATAAGACGTATCAACACCTTTTGCATCTTTTCATTTTAAAGGAACTATAGTTGAATAATATAGTGTTGGGTCGTGAAAACCAGGATGGCCGAAGATCAAAACCTAAATGTGCCAGGGGTTGATCATCGAAGCCTGAGCAATAAGGATTAAGGAATTTGAGCGCTGATGTAGCTAAGAGCCACCTTCATAGTCAATTCGTTAGGGTTGTCACCTTCTACCTGGAAAAGTATACACCGTTTTCTTTATCTGTTAAGCCTCACTGCTATGGGGCTTCCTAAAAAAAACTGCAATTGCAGCTTATCAACAACTCACTAGACCATCGAGATCTTAAACTTAGATCCCAAAAGTAATCCACCCGGCCCTTTCCCAACCTATACAAGGAGAGCAAAAGATAACGAAAGGGAGACGAGGTCCTAACTAAATAGAACACAAACTCCCATTCCATCTATCATATCAGTCAAGTCAATCCGATTTGTTCTTATCTATATATAAATCAAGAGAGAACTAATGCCCTCGCAGACGGGGAGGGATTAGAACCCCCGGTATTTTTATAAATACCTTGGTTTTAAAGACCGACTCTTTCAACCGCTCAAACATCCATACCCTTTGCGCTTCCCCCGACCTATCCACCCGGGAACTAGCAGAAAGGGGCTTATCTATATGATTCGCTACACTTGCCTGCGCCTATCGGCTGATTCTATTGCCTGGCGGTTAGCGAAACTTTTCCGGTCGTACGAATCGCTATGCTTCGCCTCTTTCTATATGATAATATGCATCTTGGTCTTTGCGCTCCCAGCGGGTAATAGCAAGAGAGTAAATAACGAATGATCCTCCAAACAAAAAGAGTGATTGAGTCCGACTCAAGCGAGTGATTGGAAGGCATGGCAAGAGAGGGAGTTTGACTCGCGAACGATCAGCAAGTGCAGGACCGATCCTTTTGCGCCAATACTGTTGCGAGACTGGTACTTGGCGGCTCACGAGCAACATATAGACTAAGGTTGCCAATCACTACCTCGCTCTTTTTTGAAGGACCTTTCAATTCTCTTTCTAGTATGGTTCCTCCATAAGAACACTGAATGCGCAGCTTCGCAGAGAAGCTCTCTCCCCAGCCCACAGCATAGTGTGGAATCTGGATCCTTTCATCGAGCACCATTTCTTTTAGATAGAAATGTTTTCTGACTCTATTAGATCAAGTCATAACCTAAGCCTTCTACTAGTAGACTACTATGGAGAGACAAAGCTCTATTTCAGAGATTCGACTCTCTTACGATGATTAGCTCCTACTAGTAAGAAGTTGTTCCAGAGCCAGGTTCTCTGGATCCACATGTTCCTAGCCGGGCCTAAATGAATGAATGAAGAACGGCGCCCAGGTCGACTTCAAGAGCTCTTACTCTGCCTATCCTCCTACTTCTTATTCTGGGGGTCATTGAAAGATACGAACCGCCTACTCTTTAAACCCCTACCGTTAGATGGAATAAAATGAATGCTGCTTGTCCTCACTAATAAAAAACAGAAATCCTTCTTCTTTTGTTACCTACTTTTAATTATTTCTTCGGTATACCTCTATACAAGACAAGCGTCAGAAAGGATAAACAATAAAAACCGGGCTATTGCCCTATCTAAGCAGCTTTCCCCTCTCCTCTATGGAAGTAATCTTTTAATCTATTTTAGTTCCTCTGTCTGCCGCTATTGCCCTATTCTCTCTCAATTGCCTATCCTTTCTAGATGAGTGGGAGTCCCTTAGCAGTAGCTTCCAACACTTCAGATTGAGCTCCTCAAGTGCCAGATATGAATGTTTTATGAATTTCATACGGGACTACATACTTACCTATAGTTCACTTTTGGCTTACCAAAAAAGTTGACTGAAGGAACTGACCTATGCATAGCTCTCTCTCTCAAATACAAATGCCAAGAAAGGGATTCCTTGGGTAAAGTGGAAAAATTCTAAAAAAAATCCTTTCATTCCTCTTTGAAGGCCTTTGTCCTACTTATAGTATCAGTCCTCCAGCCTATAGTTGTGTTTTTATTAACCAAGAACACATGCACTTTGTTGGCACTAAAAAAAAAAGTTATTCAATCCACCAGTGCAACTTAAGTTGCGCAGCCTCTTCTGAACCGGAACAAGAAAGAGCTCATAACAACTGCTTGAGAACAACACTCAACTTATGGCGCACCTACTCTTACTAGAAGTCTAGTTTCTCTCGAGTCCAGTTTCGATCTCTAACTAACTAAATTACAACATAGGCTGGAAGAGAGATATTCAGAAAACCCGATTTCCTGTCTTAAGAACCCGACTCAAAAGTGAAAAGAAGATCGGACCAAAAGAGATCTCAGTTTCGACGATTGAACTTGACTTTTATATCCAGATTGGAACTGGACTTAAACGTCTTTTGATCTTGCTCAGGGCCGGCTTTCACTCCACTTTAACTTTCATATCAGGAACGTCAACTTGCACTTGCAATATAGAATTTTCCTTTCCGGAATCCTTGCTCTTGGCTTATATTCACATAGGCCACTCATAAGATTATGACGTTCAACTCCCTAAATCACGTGTAATTGAGAGAGTCATCATATCAGTGCTTTGGGGAAATGCTTACCTTCATGAGAAGATTACCGAATGAGTTTCAAACGTGTCCTCTTCGGTTCCCAAGATATTTAGGGAAAGGGGCCTTGTCGGCCATCGCTTTCAAATGATGGAACGCATCGTAATTAACGGGTCCTCGCCTTGGACATAGTTGGAAAGGTAGGTGTTTGGCATGTTCCTAGCTTGCGAACTTCTTTAGTAGGGTGGAGGTGCCATTCTTCACGTTTACTGTTGTACCCAGACTTCACTCGTTCAACACTTGTATAATTTCTAAAGAGTCAGGCATGCCCCTGTCCCTGTCTTCAAGTGTGTGATCCACCGATTCACTGAGTGACTTTTTCTTACAGCTGCGCTTACGTCCCTATCTCTTGATGCCCTATCAGACTTCCCTTGCCGATTGAAGAAAGCCTTATATGGCTTCAAAAAAGCGAGAAAGGCCCTTTAAATATTATTAGTCAAGCGCGCTAGCTGCAATTAAAAAACAGCGCTAATGAGCAAGAAAAAGGATGCTCTAAGGCGCAACTTCGCGCAGATGTTGCGCCCTTGCTTCTTGCTTTCGAGCCGGAGCTTTCTGGGTAGTGAAGTGGTCCGTTAAGGTTAAATAAGACTTGTGTTAAGCAAGCAGAGTAGTCAAGCCAGAGAGGAAAATAAAGCAAGAAGTTGTTTTCGTTCGATCGACGGAATCAATCGTACTTTCACTGCTGTGGACCGGCTTTCATAGAGCACCTTTGGGCAGCCGCAACTATTGGGATCCAATTTCGAGATCAATTTGACAATGAAACTCTTTAACCAATGATCTTATTTATCTCATTTCACTTGACGCGATACAAAAGACAACTTTCGAGAGTCACTTAGCCCCTTGACCTCTTCTCTCGAAAATACGTTGTGCGGCCAAGTCAATCAAAGTCAGAGCGGGGAGGGAATGTTTATTTATAGTTAGTGTAGTACGACTTTTCATTTCCTGTTCGTTCTTTCAATAAGTAGTCAGCTGCGGGCGTAGTCAGACTTAACGTTGATTGAAGTAGCTGTTGGAGAGAAGGCACCAGTCAGACCTGCAAGCACCAGGTAGTATGCAGCGGCAGCTTTCAGTCATGCAATGTGTACTCTTAGTCTGACTTTTAGCGATTGTCAGTTGTCCCCGTTCTCCTCTTTGAATTTACCTCTTATGTAAGGGTCGGTGTTTGCAAAAATTTCGAGCCGATGGGGTCAGGTACCAGTAGTGACAATAGAAAAAGGGGCCTTGACACTAGTAGTGCGAGTGGAATGACCTAACAGGACCTAGTCAGCCCGCACCGTATTGCGGTTCTTGAGGACCCTGAACAAGAAGAGGCAAAGATGCCAGATCTGGACACTGCTGAACCGGAACAGATTGTTCAGGATGAGTGTTTGGGTAACAAAGCCGATGAGGGTGTAGTCAAGGAGAGAACTCCCGATGAGAGTGATTATGCTCATAGAAGTGAGGATCCGGAAGAGAGCGTCAACTATGGCAGTGACTTAGGGGGACTTGTTCTATGATAAACAAATGACTTCAAACAAGAACCTCAGGGCATCCAAAGGAGGTGAAGTTGAGAAGAGTAATAAGAGTAAGCGTTTAAGTACTGGTGCTATGACCAAAAAGGTGGAAGATCCTCCCCTGGTTCGAATCACCCTGAATGAAGAGTGGGCAAAGAAGATGCAAAACATATCATAAATGTTGAATTCTAAGAAAGAGGGGGAGGGGGAAAGTAAAGTCCAAAGAACAAAAGACAAATAAGGGCTGCACAACACGAAAAACCAGAGGTAGCGCTAATGTGCGAGGGGAATGTAAGAACAACAATAATTCCACATGAAGGTCCTTATATGGAATGTAAAAAATATCGGTAAAGTCGATATGCGGAGAGAGGCTAAAGATTATATGAGAGCACAAGAGGCTGATTTGATTAGATTGGTGGAAACTAAAGTAAGGAGTGGAAAGGCAGCCAGAATTAATAGATGCTTGGGAAATAATTAAAGTAAATCCATTACTGTGGAGAATGAGTAAATAGGTTTGACGAGTATAAGGGCAAGTAAGACCTACCCGCTTTATTGAGCATTTTCATTCACTGAAGCAACATGAACAAAATAAAAGTAAAAGAAAGAAATTCATTGACTTTGAAATGGAGGTCAATTAAATGAGTACTTACTCTCTTCTATTACTTTGTTGTAGAGCTGACCCTCTTTATTCACTACAGTCCCGGAAAAGAACAATCTTGCATCATAAGAAAAGCTATTATCCAAATCGATTTGTTTTATGATTGGCTTCATCCTGAACGTCCCATTAGTGATGGACAAATCTGTTTGAAAACAGAGCTCTTTTATCTCCGATTCCTTTCCGCCGAACTACCTTTCCTGAAAGAATAGTGGAACGGGGACTTCTTCATTTGAGAGTACTTCCATCAGCTTCAAGAAGAGGAGTTGAAGTGGAGTCAGTAAGCCCAGTTTTTGATGAATTAGAATTGTCCCCCGAATCTATGCCCGGGGCTAGCGCCAGTTCAGAGTCAGAGTCTTCCTCGTTGGCCAGTCAGAAGATGAGGCAGCGCCTTTTTTCCTATTTATTGATCGTCACCAAGAGGCTGATAGATCCTAGTCTATATCGTAGACTCTGGTGGCCTTATAGGAGTACGATAAAGCTACCCTCCCATCGGAAATGATAAAGAAAGGACGGACTACACCTTCCTTTATCGATTGGCTTCATGTTCCGCTGCTTCCCACTCTTTCTTCTACTAATAAGATAAGAGTGGTAACCCCATATAGACATTCCTTTAAGGGAGGCTGTATCCATATGGGAATGGTTTCTCCTTCCACCAAACTCTAAGCTCTAGTTATTCCTGGTGAAGTAAATAGATTCCTTTTTTGGCAACTAATCTAATCCGGCTAACCAGAACTGAACTTAAAGCAGGGTAAGAGGCATCAGCCGCAAAAAGTAATTGAATCGGGAAAGTTGCAAGTTTTTGCTATCCCCAGACAGAACTTTTCCTTCTTCAAGATAGCACTTACTGGGTGAAAGAAAGAATGAAACTGTTCAAGGAGAATGCTTTGAATCACAAAGATCTATTGTACAGAAAGAGACCCCTAGAAGGGAATCTTCCATAAGGGTCGTTGGATGTGCATAAAGAAAGTAGGATAAATCCAAGGTTGGCCTTTGACCCATCTCTTGTGGATCGGTATATCCCTTAGTCCATTACTGAATAAGTAATTAGTCAATTACATCATAAGGCTTAAAGAAAGGGGAGGTTTCATAGATCTAGCTTGCTGGAACTTCTCTAATGTAAAGGTAGAGGCAATTTATTCATAAGGAAGAGAGCTAGGAAAATGTCTTCCTTGAATAGAATTGAATCCGCTGCTAGTGCTTGCTTTCCGCAGTTACCGCTAATGCTCGAAGCTACCGCGCTTTCCTTGAAAGGATGGGTGCGAGAGAGCTTAGATTAGAGGCTGGGTAAGATAGCCGAGAAGGAAGGGATGAAAAGTTTGAAGCCTTGATTAAAGTCTCTATATCTAAAAGGGAAACTACACAAAGAAAGGATTTCGCTTTTCGATACCCGTGCATACAATGATCATTGATGAGAAGTACGAGTAGGAGAGGCAGATTTCTTTCCTTGATCACATTTCTTTTTTCAGTGGTCAGTCTTTATCGTAGGAGATGAAACATTCTTGAATTCTTTCTCAAGCTCTTCCCTAACTTGATTTTGAAAAGCCAGCGCCGAATAGAGCTAAGCCATGTGTAGGTCGAAATGGTCTCCCGAAGCCGGTAACCGTTTTATCACTTGAGATGCTGGGGGAACATTGTTCACCGGGATAGAAGGCTGGTCCCAACCTTTCTACCAATGTCATTTCATGAAGATGGACACTGGCTTGGGGCGGGCGCTTATCCAACATATAGTAGGTACAGCCGGTATAATATAATATATTCATACTATGAAGAATCATTCAACCCTATTGTTAGCTCTACGGCTGAGAAAGTATTCCCAGGTAATCCGAAGAGTTAGGAAGAAAGTCTTCTTATTGGGCAAACAATGTACTCTTTTTTTAAGAAATCGATTCCTTTCTTCTTTCCTTTTGAGAAAGCCGTATTTTCAGTTCACTTCCCCTTTTCTCTGTTGGTCAACAACAAACCCCCTAGTAGATATAGAAAGAACCATCCTAACAAATCTAGAGGGTGGACCGATGATCCAACCATTACCAAACTAATACCTATTCAGTTTAGTACTTCAGGTGCTTATGTTGCGTATACTGTTAATCCCGTAGCGGATCAATTCAAAGGAGCCTTTCAAACTAGTACTATTAGTAATCAACTCTATAGCTTCTTGATTAAATGATGGTTTTTTTATCAAGTTTTGAATGACATTCTAGTCAGATCGTTCCTGCGTTTCGGATATGAAATCCCCTTCGAAGTTTTAGACAAAGGTGATGTTGAGATATTGGGCCTTTATGGTATCTCGTACACATTTCGACGATTGGCCGAGGAAATAGTGGGGGCGGCTCCTCCATTGTGGGTAAACGGGAAACCAGACTCTAAGAACCCAAGGAAAGGCTGCACAACAGTAGTAGGGGCGTTAAGACCAGAGCTTTTTGTAGTGCTAGCAGGAATGCAAGTGAATGTATCCCATCGCCTAGCGAGTAATGTGCTTACGCCCCTTTAAAGATTGGGGTGAGCAAAAGAGCTGGTTCTTCCATTTTGAGATCTTTAGATTTGTAAGATCATAATAGAGTCCCTTTACTTTCTAATATATTAGTCAAACACTAGCCCCCTACAACTAGTATAATATAGCAGAGCAGCCAGCTTCAAAGCTTACATGATTCTAAAAAGAAGTATTATTATAAAAGAGAAAGGTTAGGGGGCTGAGAAGCTCTTGCTTGCTGCTTGTTGTCTACTTTGCCAGTCTTCACTGCCCCGTTCTGTAACATCCCATCTTTTGTCCGTCCACGAGGCTGTAAAAAGAAAGAAAGGGGCGGCTATCTAGCAGGAGTCAATTCAGTTCTATGCCACGAGGTCCCTATGGATAAGGGAACAAGTGAATCATCGCATTTAGGCGCAGGCAGCCCTCTACCATCTATCCCATTGCATTCCATCGTCTCGTATTGTGTTGTGCCGTATCAGACCAGATAGATCTATTGAGCGGGAGAAAGTAAAAAAACTCTAATTAGATATTCTTTTGATATTGATACGGATCCCCATTCATTCCTCGATTCCCGTCACTACGAACTGATTGTCCCTACCTAACTATATGGTAGTGGTCTAGGAAGCGCAATTGCTAGAGCACGGGAGATTTAAGAGTAATGATTTAAGCAAGACCGGAAAGACGGACTACTATAGTGAGTCTAGTGACTACTAGAGTAGAGTTAAGTCAAAAGATATGGTATAGAAGCCTTTCCGAGCGAGACTCTAGGATCTCCTGTAAACCCCCATGACATGGTAAAGGGAGGATATTAGGGGAAGCAGTGAGTTGAGATTCCCTGCAGAGAGCCGGATGAAGGGAGACCCTCACGTCCGGTTCGGAGGGCGGGGATATCCCGACCCTACTATCATTATGCCTTTGCAATGTTACTTGGTTCAACTCTATTTGTTACCTTTTCTCGTATGTGGGACTCTCTATCTTCTTAGGTAGATAATCGATCGTCTTTCATTTGGATAGTGAGTAGTTTTTGTTATAATAAGATAAGTCATAATAATAGAATTGGAGGAGCGAAAGCCACTTGACTGTAATGAAAGGAGCGAAAAGCCATGATGGCTTGGTAAGCAAGCAATTCGTTATATGGGCGAACTCCAAGTTCCTTCTCTTCTTTCTTTTTTCAAGTCACAATCAGAATGATGACATTCATTTTTGCATTAGAAAGGAGAAGGGGAAAGGACAATTTGCACCACCATACTTCCCCAAAGATTCGGTTAGTGTGCATAGACTTCTACTTTGCTTAGGTGACTTTCTTGCCTTACAATAAGAAGTTCATTTCATTTTCCCGGGAATTTTGGAAAAAAGCCGCTTCCTCCTTGAAGGCGTAAGGAAAAGCCTATTCATGTGCAGTATATTCTCAAACAAAACGAAGAATGACAACGGCTCTCTCTTCCTAATAGCAGGCGAGGCAAAAAAGACCGCCAACTCCCCTTGCATTTCCCTCTTTGAGTTGGCCTATCAGAAAGAAAAAACGAGTGAATACGCTAGATGTCTATCGTTTTGTCAAATTACTTGTACTGGCATAGAGTGAGAACCCAGTCCATAGCTTTACTTACCAGTTATCTGTCGATTGCCTTCTCTCCCATTACCTTAAAAGTCAATCAGAAGCCTAGAAGAAAGACTGTACCTACCAATCCAATAAGCAGATAGAGTAGAAGAGAAGGCCCTGAACAAGGTTGACTGAGACTGCCAACTGCAAGAGAAGAGACAAAGCAAGCCGGAAACTTCTAACTTCATTACCGGACAGAATGCCTTCCTCTGATTCCTGGAATGAGAGTGAGCTTGCTTCTTCAATGCCGTAGTCTTAGCCTAGGAATGCGCTAGTAAACTGTAGCGAAATCACTGGAAATGAGAGAGATGTGAGTGTCAATCATTCTGTCAGCATGCTCAAAGAGTGCTTTCCAGAAGATGGAGAAGGAGAGAATGCACTTACAACCTCTCTCTCATATTCACCTGCCAAGGCATGACATAGATAGTAGACAGTCAGCTCTCTTACAACCAGTTACTGCAATTGATTGGGGGGCAGAGTGCTAGTCTAATTGCTAGTACGGGTATGCTAATAGATAGAGGATCTTCCAGTACTAGAATAAGAAAGTAGCTTGCCTGCCGTACAGGCTGCTTCATTGAATGTGTCGATCTGCATTCTATACAATGAGTTGCTTTGCTTACGGTTCTGTCAGTTAGCTAAACGAGAAGTTGTGATCGAGGAAGTCCCGTCCAATTGTGCCTCGACTCTACTAGTCGTAGTACTAGATACTAGATAGACAGTCTGGTCACTAGTGGCATAAGATCCTTCTCTGCTTGTCTAACTCAAGCCAGATAGCAGCAATCACTCGAAATAGTCATATGCGGAACACATGCAAGTCTAGATTGAAAGATAAGGAAGGCAAGTCAAAGTGGAAAGAAAGCCTTAGCCGGAGCAGTAGCCAGAGAAGCAAGAGAAGCAAGGTAAAAAGTGGTCTCAGGCATTCCAACCGCATGAACGTAAATCTTATCTATGTTATAGGTTTGATGATCGCTAACGCATATAAAACCAATCTCATAACTTTTTTTGTAGGCAGAAGGAACGAGAAAAAGAGCAAAACAATGTGGAGCGAGGGGGAGGGGGGATCTACTTGGAATTGGCTGTCAGAGAATCCCAAGTATGACATAGATAGAGGAAAGAAAATCTCTTACATGCCAAAGGTACATCTGAGACCTTCCTTCCAAGCAACTATGACATAGATAGACATATGCGAAAGTACTTTAGGAAACTAGCAAGCCTTTCCATTCAGGTGAAAGGAATATCATACTAATGAAAGCCTTATTCTTCCCTTATCAATGTTTGAGATTCCAAGTTGTGCCAATTTCCGTAGTTGACAATAGGACTTTTATGCCTGGCGGCAGCTCGGATCTTCTGTTCTTTCGATGCCCAGCTTATCTGCCAGTTGTCTAGTCGTAAAAGGAAGAGGTTAGTTCACAACTCTCAAAGACGAAGACGAAGCGAGGAAGGCAGCTACAGACCAGCAGAAAAGGAAGAGATTTAGGCAACTTAATTGACCTACCGGACTCTAAAGAAAGGGTACCACTTATTTGGAATCTAGAAACTTGCCGGTTTCCAAGCGAAACACGATGACACTTTAACACAAGGGCCCGTGTCCATCATAGAAAGTGGCATCTCTATTTGCGCACATTGGAGAAAGTGCTCTGCTAGTGAAACTGTAGGAATGGCACCAATAATTGTTTCAACCAAGGCCGAGCACTCTTCTCTACTTTTTTGATGCACTATTGCTTTAAGTAGCTGAAACCTCGATGTGGAAATGTTTCTTATTGCGAAATGAACGGCATTCTAGAAGCTCTCACTCAAACAAGGGCTTCCTGTACTGTACTAAACTGAATCAGTGTACATAGAGCATGTCCCCCTCCTAACGTTCCCCTAGCGGGGGAACTATCAATAGCGATTGTTGCTCCTTACGCCTGGTTCCGCTCAACTCTCCTTTTAGAGCTAGCCTTGCCTGAAAGCCGAAGAGGTAGCTTACTATACTACTAGAGTAAGTAGTCTTGTCCGAAAGCCTCATGCGAAATGACAGCTTAAAAGTACAAAGGTCTTGAAAGAAAGACAAGCCTTAAGGAAACTAATGCTAGGAATGTAGGTTAAAGTGACTAGTCTTTCTTATTCGAAAGCAAGGAAGACAACAAGGGAGGTTTTAGGCAACTCGCTGGTTTCGAGATGGGTTTCTTTGCGGGTGTGTCCACTTATTTTCCTATTCAAGTTCTGGTTCCAATTTCAGAAAGTTCATATTCTTATTAACACTACTTACCATACACTGGTTAAAAGGTTAAATGGTTCATTTTTCATAACATTAGATGAGTTAGGTTTTTTACGCAAAGAAGCCAGGCGAAAAGCGCACACGAAGATCATAAATAATATGTTAAAATCAAAATCATCAACAAGATGTTTATCAGAGAGATTTTTTTATGGGATACAATCGAAGGGCTCATTAAATGAAAAACTTGAGAAGTAAGGGAATATCGATGGCCTTTGTTGAACAGAGAGCGAACGGACGGCAAGTGACTTTGATCTCATGCTGTCCTTTACTTTGGCTAATAATAAGGGGGTTGGGGTTTGACAAATCAAGATTGGGGCTTCGTTTAGCCGCCTATGTAGTAAGCAAAACTCTGTGTTTGACGTTGAATAGACATAGTGAGTTCATCACTAGTGGCATAAGTAGAGGAGGCATATGCGGTGGGGAGAAAGGCAATTTACCTCACTTCTTACAATTCCAGTTGAACCCGCAACAAATCCAGCGTTTATTTTGTGGGATCAACTGCTCGTTTTCGATATAGAATTGGATAATCAAAAACAGCGTCTCTTTTTTTTGGAATCGAGCGAGATGATATGCTGAAACGGGTGCAAGCTTGAACACCGCCGCAGAACGAAGCAACGCTGTCGGTTGAGGCCTCACTAGGCTTTCATAAATCAGGCTCTCAACAATCAGTATTTCTTATGATGAGAACTGAGGGAGAACTTATCGTCGACAAAGAAGACGAGGTTTCTGTTGGAGGGTCCCTGACGCCCCGAGTCAAATGGAATTGAAAAGACTTGTTTTATATTTATAAACAAGGTGGCATCTCGAAAGTGCCGCTAGTCGGTTTAATCATGGTACGTCAAAAAATCCTGCTCAAATGCGAACATTATTTATAATAATAATATGCCCTAGAACATCTTATTGAATTGAGTGAGAGGTCCCTTTCTTTCCTACTACTAAATCGGAAATTGCGTAGATTGCTTTGCTTGGGATTCCCTAAGTAACCAAACCAATCCCTGTCATTTCACACGGGAAATGGTCTGTTTTGAGCGTTTGAAGTGGACGAATAATCAGCCTACGTAATCAAGTTTCATGCCATCATGTATTTCTACCCAGCAGCACTGAAAACTGCTTTTATGCGTCTTGGTTGTTGGTGGAGAAGAAAACCCGCCTGAAAACAAAGATTCTATTTTCAATAGTTTCAAACGCTTGAAGGAGCGTAGCCTTATTCAATAGGAATTGATAGGAAGACTTTTCTCTCTCCGATTATCTCATACAATAAGATAAGAAGTAAGAAGGAAGGAAGACTGTTTATGAATAGCCCTTTCAGTTCCAATGCGCGGAATCGAAAAAAAGACTATCTTTCTTTCGAGGTCATAGATCAGAGAATTCCCTCTTTCAAGCTTCCTTAAAGGCAGAAGAGTTAGCAATGGTACAGAGAGCCCGATCTAGTCAATGAGCAAGAATGCGCTTTCGCGTTCCTTACCATATGTGATTGACGGCCCTCCATAAGACGCTCACTTGGGGACTTCTTACTCCAGCTGTTCCAAGAGTCTCCGCTAGTTGAACCGCGTCTAGTAGACTCCTTGTTCCGCTCATCCCATTCGTCAGCTCTTTGAGCGAGATAGTATTACCTAGGTTCCTAATCATTGAATGGATAGCGGAGCGTAGGTGGAAAGCAGTTATATGGATACGGTGCTTTACCCGTAGACGCTTCTCCAGCTCTCGCAAGAATTATATGGGAGTCGCCCTCGGAGAGACTTCCCGAGTGACCGTACCAAGGAAATCTACCGTAATCTGTGCACCTATGGCTGTTGATCCTGCAGAGTTTACCCAGAGGTTCAAGCCAGATTGTAGGAAGTGGGCGATACGTTTTTGTATTTCTATGAGAAGCTCGACGGAACCCACGATTCGTAGTAGAAAGTCGTCGGCGCATCGCGCGTAACAAATCCTTATTAAGTAATGGGATTATAAGGGGGCCAGCTTATGGGCCAGGCCACTCTCTGACCTGATAACAAGTATCGCCTCCCCGCCCAGCTCTATCAGTGGGCCCTTTCTTTTGCAATACTTAAAAGAGTCTCTCATGGCCCAATTATTATTACAGCGTTCTCTACCATAGAATTCGGACTTCTGGGTAAACTCGGCGGCTTCTATGAAGAAGGCGGTGCAAAAGAGGCTCGAGGGCTTGTTAAGGAAGGCGGAAATGGCCAACGAAGGGTGGAAAACGAAAGGCGTTTTCTGGCCACCCCTGAGCCGGGGGGTACTTGTGGGGGGGTGTCCCACGACGCAACAAGGGAATGAAAGGCCACTTTGTGTTGGATGCTCTTTGACCTCCCGACAATAATGGCTCTGTTGTCTTGGGGAGCGTAGAAGCTTGCTTCTTCGGAAGACTTTTCTTGGTCATCAATATGACCTGTTCATAATAGAACCGATCTTATTATATGAACAATTGGAATTTCGTACTTCTGTCGGATCCTCCCAATCTCCTGATCGAGCTTGTGTAGGTAGATGTTGCCTGGCAGGGCCGATAGTTAATACACTATGTGGGACTGAGTAAGGGCCATTATAACTTTCTGAATGGGGTAAAATAACTTGGGATTGTTGATCTCTCCCATAAAGATTGGGATGAGTCGAGGTCGATCGATGGTGTGAAAACACTCCTGATGTCGAATTCCAAAGAACCAGCATCACTCTTCTTTGATCCGTCTTAGGACGGAGTGGAAGCCTCGACCCGAGCGGAAGTGCGATGTGTCTGGAAACTCGAGATCGTAAATTGATTTGAGTACCATTCTTATTGCCTCTTTCATGATCCTTTCTATAGGTAGAATTACTATGACCAGTCTAAACTTAGACCCGTATTTCTTTGTTCATATTGTAAAGGGGAGCAAAGCCCATTTTTTACTCCCTTTATTAATAGAAAAAGGGCACTCCTGTCGTCGTTTCAAGGACTAATAGGGATTCCCTCCATTCAGTCTTTTGTGTTCTTGAGAATGGTCGCCACTTCTCCCAGGACTGAAATGATTATCCCTTCCCGATGGGTGTACATCCATCCCTGAATATCGTCAGGTACTGTTAACTTCCCCACCATTATTGTACCTGTCACCTGTAATCCGCGCAGGTGTGTCCAGACCCCCCCGAGTGGACGAGAAAGAAAGGATTGCTCGGAGAAACCCCCCAGGTTCCAGACCAAGGAGTCAACTTTCCCGTATGAGCATTCGGTACATGTATCAGTCTGTGGAAGAGTGAAAGGGTCACCACTACTGAGGATCCCCCCTAATAGGTTGTCTGAGGGTTCGCCGCGGTTCATTTCTATGCCTACACACAAGGCTACCCTTTTCTGAAAGCTCCACAGGACCACCTACCACTAGTCTTCGGCCGGAGGGGTTTATTGCACAAAAACGCCGGGGCGCAGGCTCCCGAAGAGAGAAGCCCGACGAATGTCAGATGCAAAGCCCCGCACATCATTAAGATTATATTGGCATACTCTCCCAAAAAAGAATGAGCAAGTCCCATTGAAGACAAGAGTGAGGTACAATAAGGCCATTTCTGTCCACCGCCCTTCTCACAAAGCCGTACGTGGATGTTACCGCTCATACAGCTCCCAGCCAGCAAGCAGTTAGCCTTCCTCTATAAGGAATGGAAGTGTGGATGAATCAACATCAAAAATAGGATTGTTGTTGTACACGATCTCCATTTTAGTAGTCCTAGCTATCCACTCCACTATGTGGTCGAGTGTTCGTCCCCACCCCTTCGCAGGGGTACCTTCCCTTTTAATTGAGAGAAGGACTTGGAATTTACTCCCCTCAATTCGAGATCCGAAAGAAGGGTATGGAGTTTCTCCAAGGAATGCTCTCCCATGGCGGTACGCAGATTCTCGAGGGCCCGAGCTCCCCGTCCCAGACAATCTCCTTCTGAATCAAGGCCAGACAGGACCCTGAAAAAATTGGCCTTGATCTCGAATATGTCTTCGGCTTCAATTCAGGCCTATTGTATGATGTATGACCTCGGCAGAAGGATGGGTTTTTCTCCTCAAACTCAAAGGCCGCTGTTGGATGCTTTCTACACTGTCTCCCTCTATGATCTAATCTTCTTGATATAGAAAGGGGACGACAGCGGCAGGGGAAGATACTTCATTTGGGGCAAGCGCCGGACGTGCTCTTTTTTTTTGTAGGTTGATGGACGACGATGTGCCTGTGCTTTCCCTTTCTGAAGTCTCTCCCAGCCCTTTGGAATATCACAGGGCTTCCATCCAGTTTGGATCTTCAGAGCTTGATGCTCCTGAAGGAGCCATCATCATCTTACCGAAATAGGCTTCGACACTCATGACGGCCCCGACAATTAATAGAAAGGACAAGGTCAGACTCTCGAGGAACCCCTTCATTAAGAAGGAAGTGAAGGTGTGCCTCCCCAGAGAGCCCCCAACTCTATAACATTTGGTCTCAAACAACTCTATTTTATCGAGTTTCAGGCAAATATAATAAAAGCACATAATAGAGGAAGAAGAAGTACGAAGGAATAGAAAAAATGACATACTTTATTGATCAGACTCTTTACATCCGCATCTCGGGGAGAAAGTTCCATAATTCAATTCAAGATAGATAGAAGGTAGAATGTCGCTTTAGAAAAAAAGAAAAATCATAAGGAAACATTATGAAAAGAAAATTCTATCTAAAGTGAGAAGTCTATTAGATAATTAATAAAGAAAAGAGAGCCAAAAAAGGAAGGGAGATTCCAAAGCTAGAATTCGAATTAGAAAAGAAAAGAAATTGAAATGATGATGATAAAAAGTGAAAAGAGAAATGGATAGCTAGCGCAAGGAAATGGCAAAGGGATATCCTTTTCCCTGAGGAAAAGGAGAAACGTCCTGATTAAATACTAAATAAAGTACATATACTTTTTATTCAAAGAAATCAATATATACAATAATCACATTATATACGATATTCCGCACTTTATGGGTGTTGACACAAGTAGGCCTAGGCCAAGACAAGACACCGTCCTTCACTCTGCAATAGCCTGACGACTCTTTTCTTAAAAAGTAGGCTTGGCGCAACGCTTAGTCGATTTTCAAAGCTGGTAAAGATGCAAGAAGACTGACGAGGCGCTAGAGTGAAGTGATTCCCGGGTGGGAATGGCGAATGGAGTTGGACTACTATGCGCATTCTATCAGCTTGGAATAGGTATAAGAGAAAAGAGTTATCAATCAAGTCAAAGCATAAGTTCTAGCCTTTTCTTTCTGGCATCTTTTTATGCTTATGCAATGCAGCCTTTTTTGAAAGTATTCAATAGCAAAATTTTAGAGTTAGCAGCCTGCATCCTCTTGTTAGAGGCTTTCTTTGCGCAGGATCCCCTTTCTTCTCACAATAGTTAAGGAAGGCAAATGAAGAAAGCCGGGCAGGTGCTTTAAGAAGGCGCCAGTTGACTACCCATAGGCAAAAGATTCCTATCAGTTGGGGTCCCTTAGAGCGAGTTCCATTCTTTTAGCCTTGAATGTCTTTCCTTCTGCCTCCCCAGTTCAACAATAGGATTCTATCTTCTGGTTAAGCAAGATCTTAGTCATTTCGCCTTTTTGTGATAACTATATATTTTTGGAAGCTACCTCCCCTCTCTCTTTATGCACTTGCCAAGAAGGCTTAGGTGTCCGTGGGCATGAAACCGCTGCTTATCGATTAATAGAGCCAGCTCCACGTCCGAGCCTTAGAATAGAACAAGACATTTAAATTCTAAGCGCACTAGCCTTAGCTAGACTCCTGCTTCAAGTGCTGATTTGAATTTCTTAGTTGAAGGAGTGACAATAGGCCTAAGGGAATAATCAATCCTGGGGTTCCTTTTGTCTCACCATGGCTTCATTGGGATCAATTTCTAAGTATAGGAAGTAGAGAGGTTGCTAGTAGGTTTTTCTAAGTCCCTCCGTAGTCCAGTCCTTGAGTTGTTTCTTTGGAAGTAGTGAATGTGGTAATAGGTGTATAACCATTACCCTATCCTTTAGTCATGAAAGGGCTATTTCCCACTACCTTTCTTTCTAGGCGCAGGATTTCATTCCCCTAGTGCTTTCTGTCCTTCTGAGGGGTGAATGCGAGATTGAATGCTATACGTAGCACTAGCCTTAGCTAGACTCCTGCTTAAAGTGCTGATTTGAATTTCTTAGTTGAAGGAGTGACAATAGGCCTAAAGGAATAATCAATCCTGGGGGTTCCTTTTGTCTCACCATGGCTTCATTGGGATCAATTTCTAAGTATAGAAGTAGAGAGGTTGCTAGTAGGTTTTTCTAAGTCACTCCGTAGTCCAGTCCTTGAGTTGTTTCTTTGGAAGTAGTGAATGTGGTAATAGGTGTATAACCATTACCCTATCCTTTAGTCATGAAAGGGCTATTTCCCCCTACCTTTCTTTCTAGGCGCAGGATTTCATTCCCCTAGTGCTTTCTGTCCTTCTGAGGGGTGAATGCGAGATTGAATGCTATAAGTTGAGTTTAAGGGTAAGGTCAAGATAGTCTTTGCAATTAATCTACCTTGTTTGTGATGTAATATTTTGATAATACATATTATTATATTAGGTAATAATCACCTTATTTGTGTCTTGTAGTATTGTCGGTCTAAAGAGAGAAATGGCAGTAGTCGTCTTGCTTCTTTTCTTTTGATCTGCTTATGTCTCTACTTTGCTTGATTCTCATGCCAGTGGACTTCATACTCTTTTTTTGGCCTTATTAGCTTGATTTCATAAGTGAGCATGAAGTTGGAATTGAATATATAGTGAGAAAAAGCGCCTTTCGTGATTCAAGTAGTAAGCTCGGATTCATGATTGAGAAATAAATCTTCCAAGCGCAGCTTTAGCTGAATCTATTATAGGGTAGGCTCTTTGGATAGATTGACTTATGGCGATGAAGGCATACATATTTCAAATCTCGGATCATCTCAAGGAAAAAGCGGGATACTTAGCTGAAAGGTGAACAAGGCCGAGCGTCTTCAAAGGTTGCTCCAGTCGCATGAAGCCTTGCGGATTGATTGTGGGGGATTTAGGCGTGTCACGCCAACCATCTTCCAGTTCATGGATAATCATTCTCGGATAATGCTAGCCGCAGGGGCTAACCTTATCTTCGCACATACTTCCTTGGTTGTCTAGGAGTTGAATTAGAAGCATCGAATGAAAGGTTCTTTCCAAGACCATCTGCTATTGAATAAACTGCTGTTGCCGGGTGAGATTCTATCTTTTCCTTGTAGCCCAAGGGATTTTACTCTGGGGAAGCTCAGTCCTTGGATGGATCATAACATATACAAAGGATAGTCTTTGTAAGAAGGACTAAAGCGCACTGAAAGAACCTACCGACTCTTGCCAGTCATAACAACTAGAACGGGTTAGCCTTTGTTTGCCCCATTGGTGAAGTCATAGGTTGTGGTGAATCCGTGACGCTACTATAAAGTGCTTTCCATTGTTCAATAGAGAAAATAGAGAAGAGCATTCAAATTTCCATTACTTTATTATGAAACTTAAACAAAGAATCGTTTGACTTTGAATGCCGAAACCTTGAAAGCAAGGAAGGGCCTCTTTCCATCCATAGAATCTACTCCATATGCTCGAACTTTCAGCTATCTTTCTTAACCTGCTTATATCAAAGCAGCTTGTAAACTCGGACCATCATCTCAGGGAAGTAGCCCATGGGTATGGGATACGAACGATTAAGAGTTCCTGCTTAATAAAAAAGGTACGTACTAATTGAGAGTGGAATCTATACTGACTTTCAAATAGCGCTTGATTGAGGGATGAACCATGAATCCGTACTTTCCGGTACTATGCCCACACCTCTTTCCTCTTTCAAGTTGGTTGAACTCTTTCTATGGCAAAAGGCCAAGTGTGTGCCACGAGTGCTCTGTCTTCGAAAAGGCAGAATGCTGTTATAGAATCCGCTATTTTTGGAATAGAATAAGTTTTGTATCCTAACCAGATGCAGTGGGGCGATAAGGGGTGCTTTATCTAAACTAGGTAGGAGAACTTGGCTAACTTTCTTACTCTGATAGCATCTATGAACGGCAGGTACCCACAACCGCCGTAACGAAGGATTGAATCAATTAAGCGGGAAAGAGCCTTCGTAAGGCCTCTCTCATCCCTTTCTTATGCTGAATCGAGATTTTATTGGTCTTCTTTGACCCGCGGGTGTGAATCGGTAGCTGTGAAACTAGCTCTGGCTTGATGACTGCTTTACTTTTAGCTTTTTCCTGGGGCATAGTAGGAGTTGATCTTGGTCGAGGTATATGGATTTAGGAATTCATACCCGGATCAAGGGAAAAGGCAAGGAACCTTCAACAGGCATGGTACGAGAGGAAAGTGACCAGCCTTAGGCCTCTTCAGCTAATAGATGCGTCAAAGACCGTTGCCAGCTACTGCTAGTTGCAAACAAGCCCTTCCCTTATGCGGTAGGAGTGAAATGCCCTCGATCGACTAGGGGCTAAAAGCCCTAATGAAGAAAAAAATTGTCCTAAGATTGCCTACTTAATCCGTTACTTTCTTCTTCCCCAAAAACAGGAAGGTTTTGCCCTGATTTCTTACTATCTTCGGTACTGCTTTTGTTTTGACAAGAATGAATCTCAAGTTTCATCCTCAGGTTTGGTAGGGGTCGTAGGAATTGATAGCGCTCTTAGTTATCTTAGGAGCGGAGGTACGAGACAAAAAGGGGAGTTTTTCTCGACTAAGCAGTTTCCACTAGACCTTTGGCTAATCGTTTAGTTGTTCCTAGAGGAATTCAATCTGGACAGTTAGAAAAGGAGAGGGGCAGTGTGTACAAGGCCCTGTAAAGAATTCACCAGCCTATGGCTGACTGGCGATTACTAGAGATTCAGGCTTCATACAGGCTAGTTGCAGCCTGAAATCCAAACTGTGGACGGGTTTTTTGGAGTTAGCTCACCCTAGCAGCGGAACTGAATCAGAAAGCAAGACCGAATAGGCTCTTACTACTCTAGAAAGAACTTCTCTAGAATCTACTGCTATTGATATTAGCTCAGGGACTTCGGTGCCTTAAGCGGAAGTGGGGATTTTTTTCTCTTTCTGGCTGCTACGCTCCTTTCTTATTCTTTTTTTCTCTCTCTGAAGTGAGTGATGTCAAGCTAGCCTCAGCAAATCGGACATAAGAAATAGACCTAAATTACCGTCCTTTTAGAAAGAGGATAGCGATTCTCTTCCTGTGCTTTAATGTTGAGTTCAAAGAGTAACTAATAAGAAAAAATGGTAGGATTACACGGAACCTAGCTCTATCAGAACTTACCTTATCGACTTTCACTTCCTATCGGATTCGGACCGAAAGAGAGTGAGATGGAATGTAGAAGAGATAAGGCATTAGGCAATCTTTCTAAGAAATTTCAGTCATCGATTGACTCCTATTCCCACTTCTTAAGAGTGAAAGGCTGGTTTTCGCTTTTCTGGATTTACCACCAATTCCTTAGATCCCTAGTCTTAGAGTTAAAGGAAGTCCTCTAACTAATCTAATCCACCGAAGGAGAAGGGGGAGTTCTCTTTCCCCTGCTATTTATAATAAGGAATACCAGGCTGCCGTTAAGGTAGCTCACCCTGCTCAACAATACAAATCCCTGCACTTCATCCACCCGCGGCTAATTCAATTCACTCTTCTTGAAGCTCTTGTGAAATGGTCTCTGTCCTTCGCTTTCCCTTCTATTCTTATGGTAGCTAGGTCTCATAGCATCTTTGCTAGTCTTATCGGACTGGGAGCTCTACTAGGCTTGACCGTGGGAAATTGCTTGGTTTATGAAAGAAATAATGACCTAGGTAGATTAAAGTAGTAGGAGTTACTGTTGAAGGACAAATGATTCATTTAGAAAAGATCTGATACCAAGTGAATGAAGAAAAAGGGCTCTATTCGTTTGTAGTGATTCCTTTCATTCGTTCATGGTCCCATCTATATCTGTGTTAGAGAATCTTCTCTCTCACTATAAACTATATGTGTATATATATTTTAACAAAGCCGACCTGGACGTCCACGACCCTGAGTACCATGAGGAACAGCTCTAACTAGCTATGCTGGAGGAGGTGCTCTAACCATAGTACCCTGCTACTGTGTGCCTGTCTGACCAGTACCACTATCTCGAGGGCAAAACCTCGTAATGTGACCAACCTCTCTACAAGTGTAGCAACTTTGAGATATACCCCAGCACTCGCCACGATGAGTGCGGCCACAAGTAGAACATGAACATGACCCTGTCTGAGATGATCCACCTCTCTATCTCTGAGTCTGCTGCTGGACCTGCTAGGCTGGGGGTGCTTCAGAAGTAACCTGAAGTGCTATCTGAGTAGGTCTAGACTGACCACGACCATTTTTTCCCTTGCTCCCAGATGGAGCACCACTCTGTCCTCCTGTAGTCTTCACCTCTTGCTCTCCCTCTCGGCTATGTCCCGCCTCTTTGATGCCTTGCACCTAAGGGTGGTATCCAACACGTGGGCATAAGAACTAGTCCGAACAATCAGAGCAATTTCCATACGGTGAGCCCACCTTTTCTTGGGAAAAAAAATGAAGCTTAGAACTACCAGAGCCAAATATTGTGCTTTTTAACCCTGTTTTCGTGATACTCTCACATTAAACCCTACTGTTCCTTAAGGAAACGGAAAGCAAAACTGAATTCCTAAGCTGGAGAGCAAAAGCAATAAAGAAAAGAAGTTAAAGAACATTTCAAATGCGTCGACATAAATATGACTGATTCTGTGTCAATACATTGTAAATTTTGTCAAGTTGTACTGTGACAAACAACTCAATCAATAGCCGACATGTTTATCCAAAAAGGATTCAGATGAAAAATTATATTACCTAATTTTGATTTCTGGTCTACTGGAAATTTAGTTGATAGTATAGCTTCAAAGTGGAATTGATGTGCACCCAATTCCACGGACATTGTTGATATAGTTTGCTACTACTTGTGTACCTTGTTTTTTAGTGCCGCTTACTCTACTCTATTGGGTAATTTTAGTGTGTCTTTATTGATGTTTCCCTGACAGGATTAGAATAGATTCATACTCAACATGACAATGATGAAAATATCTTTGTGAAATTTCTGCAATTTCTCGAAATCTTTGAATGAATCTTCATTTTGGACAGTTCTTAGGCTACCCTAACAGACGTGTGGGAATGAAGCTACTACTATCCTTTTTTTTCTTAGCATCAGCCATACCTTTTTATGATATGTCCATCTAAATCTGCAAGAATTTTCTCATGGCTTTTGAACTCAGCTCTTAATTTTTGTTTCGCAGTTTGTTGTCTTTGTATTTTAACATGAGTTAGGCTTGTCAATAAATTTGGTTTACAATCTTCCAGAGTGCGTGGTAAATCTAGGATTCAAAGTCATTGGTTTATGCTATACGTATATATACGATCTTTTTTACAGGCATAAATATATATAGTTCAAATTAATCGCAATTAATTCTTGAACCCCTTCTGTTTAGTCTCAATCCGCCACTAGAAGAATCCCAACGTGTCAGCCTTTTTAGTAACTTGATAATAACCATAAGGTGTTTTTTATATCATATAAACCTATACGTAGCTCAAGACGAGGTGATATGTATTATAACCCCCAATAGCAAACAAGAAACATTAAGATTACCAAACGGAATTTTGTTCTTCATCTGCCGTGTCACTCTTTAGATTCTGCATTTGTTCATATCATGTTCTTTGTGACGACCCAAAACCTCGAAATTTGCTTTTTGCGGGAAAAATGGCAATTTGACTGAACCCGTAGGTTCGAGCCGTCATTTACGACTTATTGGGACTAGTCGGATCAATTTCCAAAGGTTCCGGATGAGTTTGTGCGAAACTAGTCACTTAAGTGGCTAAGAAGGGTTCCGATAATCAAAACCATGCAAACGAGGTCAAAACTGTAATTTGATGATGTATACATGTTCGTGTCGTCATTTGTGACCCATATGAACTGGAATCGTGACCAAGGTAGTGGTAGTTGGTTGGCGATGAGTACGAACGACAGGTACCTTCCTTATTGTGGAAGATCCTTCTATCCTTGGAGACAAGTCTACACTCTTTTCAATCTTAGTAGAAGTTTTAGCCAATGAGGAGAGCTCAGTAGGAGCTAGAGCACCACTCTCAGCTTCTATCTGATAGAAATCATCGAAAAAGCCACAGGTCGGAGTGCGCGTACTAAGACTAAGGCTAGAGCTCACTTCTTCCTTACTAGACCAATTGCCATGAATGAATGAAGAGGCTTGACTTTAGCTACAGGTCCAGAGGAACAAATAGGCGTGGCGAAGAGTTCAATTGAATAGACAGAGAAGTCAGGTAAGCCTATCGTTTCAAGCAAATCCAACTAGTTTAGGCGCCGCCTTCGAGACATCTAAAAGCGGGTGCTTTTAAGTCCAGAACCCTATTCTGGTTACAGAGTGTGGGTAGCTAACAAATAGGTTAGCAAACTGGTGAATCAATAGGCTTTGCTCCTGCCTTCGCTTCAAGGAGGAATCCTATCATCCATTGTGAAGATATCATATAATAAGAAATTACTTAAGTCATCGGATCAAATTCTTTCCCTGCCTAATCCATCTGAAGGCCGGCCTCAAGATTTGAGATTCCGTAAGTAACTTAGTGCAAGGACTTGGAAGAAGAAAATGAAATAGGAACAAGCAGGCTGGTTGTTTAGTTCGAAATGGAGATTCCTTTCCCCTATGACTCAAGGAACAATCCTCACCGCCCTTTCAATTCTATCAATTAGCCTCTATCGAAGAAGCCAATTAAACAAAAGAAAGAAAAGAGACGATGACCTTATGCTTGAAAAGCCTTCTTCTCAAAAGAATCGAAGACGACTCGAAGAGGGAGAGAACGAATGTGGAAATGGAAATAAGGCGGAAGGAAATTGGGATGCACCTCTTTTTCAAGAAAAGGAGGCTCCTATAACCCTTGAATTTGAAGTATGGGGGGAAGTTCAATTAGAAGATAATGACCCCCTTTTTGACTTTCTACTTTCTAACGAACTTCTACCTCAGCTAAAAGTAAACCTTGACCCTAGAGTTGGAGGAAATGAAGTCTTTACTAATCTATCTCATAGTATTACTGAAAGAAAATAGGCTCTTCTCGAAGGAGATGCCGCTAATTCTCCTTCCTTACGTGTCAAAAGTGATTGATCAGGCAGATTGGATAAAGAATTACCTACACTTTGTATTTCTGCTTAATCTCGCCTGCTATCGTAAGAATCCTAAAGACCAGGTGACTGGACATCTTGCTTCTTTGCTAGTTCCCTTGAGTGGGTCTAAGACTTCCTTATTCTAGGTTATTTGGTACTGCCTTTTTGTGTGGACTCCTTGGAATTCCGTATAGAGAAAAAGACAGTCTTCAAGTTGAACTAGCTCTAGGGTTGCTAAAACCTCTTTGCCTTCGACTGAGTACATATTTCTGAAGTTACATTTTTTCGTAGCGGGGAAAAACCTCTGCCTTAAGGAAAAGTGTATAACCCCAAGGCTACGAACCAAAGGAGAGAGGCTAGGTCTCAATCAATAGAAAGAAAAGAAAAAAGTCTTAGCCACACTAAAAAAATTAAAATAGTTAACTGGCAAAAAAAAGAGAGAGCGTTGAGAGAATCGCTATGGTCATAGCAACATCCTTCTTATTACAGCACCAACCACAAAAAAGACTTTAGACAAAAAGTGCCTCTTGTGCCCCTAGTAGGGAAAGCAGCTGAGATAGAGAGCGCAGCTCTCCCTTAAAGTACTTTATTGATTTCTGATCGGGAATAGAGCTGTGGCTTAGATCCCTTGATCGTGTAATGGGCTTTGTTTTTCTCTAGTTCACGTTGATAGCCCCGGTTCAGTTCAAGCTACTGCGAAAGAATTTGGCGAAGTGGTGCAACGAGCTTTCCTATTAAATGCTGCTAGGTGAATCCCTATAGTAGATTAGTTCGATCAACAAGACCCGTCTCCACAGCATTGGAATCAATATTTTGCTTGGCATAGTTGCAGTACGATTTTCCTGGTCTACTTAACAAACTGAAGCTAGCCGAGATCCAGAGCTTTGTTATCATGTAGCTCCGGGATTGAAAAGAAGCTGGTGGGCCACGAGCTAGCTGGACTCTTACGTAATTGAGTATAGATAGAGGAATCGTCTTATGTGCAGATTGAAGTGCGTGATAGAGATAGACACTTCCGTAAGTTTACTTTTTCCAGGAAAGCTAAATTCTTTTAGTCTTCCAAGGGAATCGAATCTTAAGTAACTGACATATTTTAATATCAACTAGCCGAGAATAAAATCAAAAGAAGATTTATTGAAAAAGCTAAAGTACTACTGATGGACTTCTTGCAAATGGCTTTCACTCGAATCTTTTTCAGTTATAAGGTTTTGTTCTTCTTTATCCTTTGACTCTCAAGTCAATGCATTATAGACTAACGAGTCTAAGACAAGTTAGAAGAGCTAATAGAACTTGTCTTACTTCTTACTGAATGTCGTACTTTACTGAGAGTTCTCCCGGTCCCGAGAGAACCCGGTATGTAGCGATTAGTCAGTTCGGGTCCAGCTAATCATGCACTTCACTTTAAGACCGGTCCTTCAAACAAAAGCTTAGTAAGCACAAATTCCCTAGAGAGAAAGATTTCCTCTCTTACCCAGAATTTGAATGCTTAGCTAAGACTGAATTTTTCACCTTCTCGTTCATTAAATTAGGTTTGGAGATCTAACCAAGCACGTGTAATGGAACATTGACTCAAGAAAGTCAATTAAAGAAAAAGCCAAACCTTAGTGTTCGCTGCCGGTACAATGCCTATTCATTATGTGTTGTAGGCGTCTTCTAGGCTTTCACCCTCTGCCAGTAAGCTATTGATTGAGATGACTGCCTCAAAACCAGTCATTCGAGTGGGGCCCTGCGACATGTGCCATATTTAGGTATCTTGCGACTTAGACTTTTAGGGATTTAGATAACATCCGGTCGGGAAAGAGCCACTTCTTGGCTTAATTAATTGAAGTAAAATTAGATCCCTCTTTGACATCAGATTCATATCCTCTTTTTCGGGGGAAAGGACTTTTATTCTCTACGGCCCTAGGAAAAAGTGGTATTCTTTATGGAATCTTATCTCAGCAAGGGGTGTCGCTTTCGTTTTCAATAAGGACGTTTAGTAGGAGGTACTTGCCCTTAGAAACATAAGATTGACATTGGCGAGTCGCCTTTTTCTATTAACATGAAAGGTGGTTAGGGGATCTTAATAGTGCCAAAGAGCTCGAGTAGATTCATGAATGTCTTGGAATTTCAGTATGGGCGAAAGAGGTCTTCTTTTGAATGGATCACCAATAAAACCGTCAGTTCTTCAGAATCTAACATCGGGACCACCATTAAAGTTACCTGGTATGGTTCCAAATCAGCCGGCTTTATTACTTACGCAATTCCACCATTGTGTAATAAATCCAACATTCTCAATATTAAACGCTTTTGGCAAGCCAGAGCAAGGTAGAAGAGATCTTATTCGCCGATAGGGTTGAAGTGGTAGTCAACTTTAGCTTTTCAAGTCAAGTAAAGCGACTAAGCTAGTCACGAAACAACTATTTCACCCTTCCTTTCTTCCTTTAGGGGTGGTTACGTTCATCGTAATGGAGCTTAATCCAGAAATGAAAAAGGTGAGTATGAGGAGATGATGAAAGCATATTTATCTGTTGTTCGGACTTTTGTTTCAACTCTTCAGTCTTTTCGAATTGAAAGGATACCAAGCAGATGCTTTATCAAAATTCCTTTTCTCATTTGGGATGATTAATGCGAGGAAAGGGAAAGAAGGTGAGAAGCAAGAAGAGGAAATAAGAATGTAAAAGAAGTCCCTATAAGTACTTCTCTTAGCCTTTCAATAGTCTTTCTTCCCCTCTTTCCTCAAAGCGCGCTCTTTCATCCATGCGCATGGTTCTTACTTTCATTTCCCCCCTCCTAACGTAGGAGTGCTTCTTGTTTTCAAAGATGAGTTGTAGATGAGTCGGTTCGATCACTCCACATATCGACGGTTTTTTAATGCCTTATCCTAGGCCTATCTAGTTTACCGAGGGATAGACGAGTATAAAGAAGGGATAGAGAATCTTTTGTTTGATCTTGATTTGATGTATATGTTACGATTCCATCGTATGAATGAGGATTGGGGGTACAGAAGATAAGAAGAGAAACCCAAAAATGGAATGAAGAGTATGAGGGGAAGCGACTCACTGATAATAAGAAGAACTCACATTATTGTCCTAACATATGACCAATCTGTTAAGGCATATTTCTCAATGACCATCCTCTCCCATTCTTGTTCTTTTCTCTTTTTTTGGGACAAGTTCATTTTCATTACCTCGATATGGCCGGTGTGAAGCAACTTCACGATCCAATGAATTCCCTAAAATCGGATGACACAAGGCGAACTAGAATAGGCTGATTGATCCAGGTAGCGACAGGCTCCAATCGAAAGGAACGGCGCGTACGCTAGAAAGACGTATAGGCAAGCCTTTCTTTATGATCATATGGATTAGTTTTCGTGACTATTCTTTCCATAGGCGTAGATTGCAGTCTAACCAGCTTTTTCACATTAGGGGACCGAGAATCAGTCTTTTGATCCTCCTTTCATATTCGTTCGAGCTACTTATATCCTCGAGCCTACTCTCTTCTTTCGAATTAAGCTTCCGATTTAGTTGTTGCAGATGCTGATGGATCAGCTGACATTATATAGGAAAGGTTTTCGATCGAAGCTCTCGAACCTATTCCGAAGTCACTTTAGGATTCGGTTTCCGATCCGGTTCATGTTCCGACATTGCCTACCTCTCTAATTATAGATAGATGAGAGGGGCTTCGAATCCTTAATTCAAGCTACAAATGTCGCTAGAAAACTAGACAAATCGATCTAGGTAAGCGGTGACAACGAAAAGGCTTTTAGGCCTGCGGGGCGGTGAGCGAGGTAGGATAAAATGGTTTTTGAACCAGGGCGAGGGCCCTATGTAGTCTGCCTTTTCATGGGTGGTGGGCAGAGAAAAAAATCATTCATTAAACCTTTTGGAACTGGAGACGAAGAGTCGTTTAAAGACCTTTTCAAAAACCACTTTGTAGGGGGCGGGTATCACCCTCAATAGAACCAGAGTTTTCTATTTCAATATTCAATAGGAGAGAGAGAGAAAGAGAACAGAAAGAGGAGGCATTTTTCTTTATATTTATATATTTTGGAAATCGAATCATCATGCACTTTAGGCCCTTCTGAAAGCCATGAGGCGGGGGTCACACGAGTAGCGAAAGACTGAGCTTGATCATGTTCTCATGCTTCACACAAACCCTGGCTAGGAAGATTGAAAGCTATATCATACCATATGAAATAGGAAAGTTCGATCAAAAAACAATAAAAAAGGACTGGGAATGCTTGAATGGATGGCTTCCAAGGCCAGGGCTCGATCCAGCACAATTCAGAGCAGCAAGTATCTGTTTAATTTACTTAATTCACTCTCAAGACTTTGCATCGCGGCCCTAGATTCGTGTTAAGGGCACAACTTAAAGAACAACTTACTCTATTGGCATAATATTCATTCATAGTGGCCAGGCGGACCGTTCTGAAGACGGAGGGCCCTAAGAAACCCAGAAAGAAAAAAACAAATATAGGAACTACAACTAAAAAAGAACAAGAATAAGCAGAGTTGCTTAAGTAAGGTAGTCACTTCTTTTTTTTGGTATGCGAGTGCCACACAACAGCGGAGCAAAAAGAAAGCAAGGGGAATTCTTCTCTTTTTTTGTGGAGAAATCCTTTGATTGCGTATTGAATATAGATCCATGTCTTTCTTGTTCCACTAGCTAAGACCAAATTCTCACATGTCCCTTTCGTTATTACAACCTTCTTTTTTGATGTCAAAGACCAGAAGTTACGCGGAATTGGATCTCGGTTGTTCTTAACAGATCTGATACATCAATACATGTTTCTATGCCCATTCCAATCTTGTCTAACTTTGCTAACTCCCCCTTCTCAACCCGTATCTTGTTCGTTCTGGAAACACGTCTTCCAATTCCATCTTTTCTCGAATCACCTAGAACGGAAGAAATAGAAGCTCGAGAAGTAATACAAATACTTAGTTCACTCGCATAGTCTTTTTGCATCCATTGATGAATGGTTAAAGCGCCCAAATCATATTTGACGAATTCGTAGGTTCAATTCATACTGGATGCACGCCAATGGGACCCTCCAATAAGTATTGGAACTGGCTCTATATCAATGGAATCTCATCATCCATACATAACGAATTGATGTGGTATGTTCATATGATAATGAACAGTAAGAACTAGCATTCTTATTGAGACTTTTAACTCATAGGGAAGAAAATAGATTTATAGGTGGAATCAAATATGCAGTATTTACAGACAAAAGTATTCGGTTATTGGGGAAAAATAAATATACTTCTAATGTCGAATCAGAATCAACTAGGACAGAAATAAAGCATTGGGTCGAACTCTTCTTTGGTGTCAAGGTAATATTTATGAATAGTCATCGACTTCCGGGAAAGAGTAGAAGAATGGGACCTATAATGGGACATACAATGCATTACAGACGTATGATCATTACGCTTCAACCGGGTTATTCTATTCCACCTCTTAGAAAGAAAAGAACTTAAATAAAATACTTAATAGCATGGCGATACATTTATGCAGAACTTCTACCCCGAGCACACGTAATGGAGCCGTAGACAGTCAAGTGAAATCCAATCAACGAAATAATTTGATCTATGGACAGCATTATTGTGGTAAAGGTCGTAATGCCAGAGGAATCAATACTGCAAGGCATAAAGGCTGAGGTCATATGCGTCTATTCCGTAAAATCGATTTTCGATGGAATGAAAAAGACATATGTGGTAGAATCGTAACAATAGAATACGACCCTAATAGAAATGCATGCATTTGTATCATACACAATGGGGATGGTTAGAAGAGATATATTTCACATCCTAGAGGGGCTATAATTGGAGATAGCATTGTTTCTGGTACAGAAGTTCCTATAAAATGGGAAATGCACTACCTTTGAGTACGGGTTTAACTATTGATTTACGTAATTGGAAATAACCAATTAGGTTTACGACTAAACCAAGAAATTTATCACTGATTCCAATTTGAGTACCTCTGCAGTATTGACCTCAACAGAAAACGGCAGCAACTGATTGAGTTGAGTAGTTCCTCATATAAAATTATTGACTCTAGAGATATATTAATATGGAGAAGACAAAAATGTTTCAAGCACCGACAAAACCGAAAACTCCCCTTCTTTCAAAGAGAGGAGGATGGGTTATTCACATTTCATTTGATGGTCAGAGGCGAATTGAAAGTTAAGCAGTGGGAGTTCAAAAGATTCCCTGGGGGAAAACAGAGATGTCTCCTACGTTACCCATAATATGTGGACGTATCGACGTAATTTCATAGAGTTATTTGGTCTGAATTCTACATGAAGAACATAAGCCAGATGACGGAACGGGAAGACCCAAGATATAGAAAATCATAACATGAGTGATTTGGCAGATTTGGATTCATATATATATCCACCCATGTGGTACTTCATTCTATGATATATATAAGATGCATCTGTATTGATATCATCATCTACATCCAGAAAGCCGTATGCTTTGGAAGAAGCTTGTACAATTTGGGAAGGGCTTTTGATTGATCAAAAGAAGAATCTACTTCAATCGATATGCCCTTAGGCAAGGCCATACATAAGATAGAAATCACACTTGGAAAGGGGGGACAATTAGCTAGAGCAGCAGATGAGATAGGAGCAGAGTCGTTCAAAGAGCTAAGAGCATTCTCTATATACGAAAGCACCAAGTACATATGCTTGTGAAAGAAAAAGGAAGCTTTTACAGCTATGCAAAATTAAAAGTAATCACCTTTAAGAATATTAAATAATATTGTAGAATAAGAGGGAAAGAACAAGTAGAAAGAAAAATTTTTTCTCTTTTAGCGAAGAAGAGAAAGAAGAAGCAGATGCTAAATACTCTGAATAAGGACAAGTTTTCGGCAGAAGAAAATAGCTCGGCTAACAAGGGTTGCAGTTGAACTATATACAAACAGCTCTAGCTGGAAAGGGGGATAAGCTCGACAAAGACTTCGAAGTAAAGGAGGTAACCAGCTACTAGAACGAAAGGAAGGGGGTTTACGAACTGATCAATAAGTAGTTGAGGGGGGAACTGGTCCTACTACTGAGCCACGATGAAACTCTTCCTTTCCGGTTACATTGGCTTGGCCTTTTGGACAAGCAGATAGCACATGACCAAAAGTTTTTACACCCATGAGCTAAGGCACCACCCTTCTTTCCGACCCGAATTGGAAGAATTTTCCACATACTGAGGTTTTGGGTCTCCATGAGTAGTTCTAGTCGACGATCCCTTGAAATAAGTCCTTTGTTGATTCGGCTTCCACCCCTGACAAAGGACTTTCCCTGGGTTGGGACTCTTTGGAAAGGACTAGTTGCTTCGATTCCACACATGTCAGCTCATATCTTTGTTCCTCGATCGCTTTATCTTTCTAGTGATCTAGTGATGCGGGAAGGGAATGATAATTACACTCCAATAGCAGTTCGTGAGCATCAGCATCTATTTGGTAGAATATAACGACCTAATCTCTTTGCTTTCGATGGCTGCTCGGGGCTGAAACATAGTGGAAATGCGAATATGATCGGTCCCGGCTCATAAGAAGTACGGAGGTTCTTCTAAGTTGGGTCAGCGATTCGAGTGAGTCAAGGAATAGGGCATTTTGGCACTGTTGAAGTGATTGACGGAAATGCCCTTGTGACGAGAATCCCGTTGAAATGGAAAGTCCTTGGTATACATAAATTAGTAGTAGGTTACGCTCCTATTATTGAAAATGGTTATCCTCCTCAAAATCCTTCCCCCCTTGGTCGAGTTGGCTTAAGCCCGAATCCTTCCTTATGGAAGAAGGCGGGATATCGGCTACGAGAGAGAGTCCTTGGTGTTCACCTCCGCCTCCCGACGCTGCTGACCCCTACCGGGACTTTTTTCCTTTATTCCCTACAAGACTGGTCCAAAATTCTAGTTCGTTGCACTCACCCTTCGTTTTTGTTAATCATTCATGACCCGTGAGTGGAAGATAAAAGACTTTACTAAGCAAGCTGTCAGTCCCAGTTGGTTAATTGTGTCAACAGAGGCAAGGAGTACCGCTGGACTATATCACTAGCGATCCTACTTCAACGACCTTCTCGTAATACGTAAAAAAAGTATCCCGATCCTGCAGGAGTGACAGTCGTAGTGGAGATTGATAAAGATCTTTATTCTTCAAAGAAAGGCCAAGCACCGAAACACAAGAATGATCAAAGAGAGCCCTCAACTGACACTAATAAAGCCACAGAGCAAGAAGGAGGTGATGATGTGATTCCTTATGTACCTGTGCCTGTGTCGCTTGACAAGTATACCTATTAATCAGTTGACCTCTCTCTATTTGTGTTTTCCTCTAGGTCGACTGACCCTGGTCTTCTTTGAGTTTATGATATTCCCCCCTCGTCCGAGCTTTTGTAGGCCGAAGCAAATGCTTAGATGAGAAGAAGTCAAAGCAAAAGTCAAAACAAGAAGCACAAAGAAGTCACTTCCACTCCTCTAGAGGTTGAGGATGAAGAAGTGATGGAGACGACGATGCTCGTGCAAGATAAGATGACGACTGGCTGACTTACCAAACAGACGGACACTTTGATCTTGATCGTGCAATCTGAGTCGCAATGAAGGACAATCGTCAATATGGTTGGAGCCGCTAGATCCCATAGCAGCAATCTTCAATATGATAAACCAACCTTTCACTTCTCATATGGGGAATCAGCCACATGAGGACCAGAAGATGGCATTCTAAGGCTATATAGAGCCCTTATCAAAGAAATGAGCTATCTTGCTCAGCATACCTCACCAAAGCTCTTCAAATCAATCTCCTCGGTACTTAAACTTGATTCTTTAAAGCCACAAACTCCATTAAATTAGCTGGGCATAACCTCTCCCTTTGCTTTGCTCAATTTCTCTTGATACGCTTACCTTGCCTGTTTATGTTTTCAAGAAGTAGACATGGGTAGGGAAATTACTAGCTAGCTTTTTCGCCTCACTGCTCTCTCAGCGGCCAGCTCGTCAAAGTACCAAACACTGGCTTTCTACCCTGAACATTGGGTATCTGCTTATGGCCACTTAGGGGCAAGTTAGAGCACTAGATAGAATACACAAGATTGTCCATGTTTTTTACCTTAGCTCTACTTAGACTACTTCACGATTACGCGGGACAGCAGTTCCATTCATCATCATAAAAGAGGAACGAAGATTCCCGATTGGGTTCTTGGATTTGGAGGCCTTGCCGCATGCTTCGTTTCCATTATCGCAATGATTGTCATAATTTCTTCCCTCACCATCAGAAAGATGGACAGATACAAGAGAGGAGGAAATGAAGGCCAAACATATAGTAAGGTACCGAAACGATTGTCAATTGCGTCAAAAGAATTTGGTTCAGCTTTAAGGGTTGTGCTGTGAGCGACAAGGCTAGCAATCCTTTATTTCTGGAAAAGACCCGTATGCCCATAGATTAACGAACCGGAGGGAGCAAAGCACCACAGCGATATGGAATTCTATTTCCACTTTCAGTTTCACCTCGCGACTCGGGATACGTGCAAGGAGAGTCTGGGAAGGGGCAAGGGGTTTGCCCACTTTCACAAGTTTCATAGGTTCAAAAGATCCCACTATAGAAGTGTCTATCCGTTCACATAAGGAATGGATTCTTTATCAAAGTCTCCGAAGGCGCACTTAACCTCATTCGATGATGGGGTTGGGGCAATTGACCAATCCTAAGCTAAATCTAGCTTTAATGGTGTTTCCGCGGGTCCCTTCCTCTCAATGTCTGAATGAACAATCTAGTGGAAAGTCGGGCTAATTCTAATATAGGGATAGAAAAGGAATTGGCAAGGGAAAGGTCCGGTCGGAAATAGGATAAATAATGGAAAAAGTCCCTCTACGATAATAGGACTTGAAGGCTTTAGCTATGCGAGCCTGCCACTACGCTCCTTGGTTGCATAATTAATGGTCAAAAACTTGCCTTACTTAATCTCTTTCGAGATAAAGGTTCTTACAGAGGTGAAGGCACCAATCTCACATAAAATAGTTAGAAAGCTCGCGCTCTATTAAGTGTATTGATTGAGATTCGGTAGAAGGGGGAGTGTCGCAAGGCTCTTGAGTTAAATGATGATCAGGATTGAGGAAATGGTCTTATTGACAATCGGAATGGAGTCTGTCCCGAAGGAATCTCATCTCTCTTCCAATAGAATAGGAAGTCTCAAGCAAGTAGCACGATTGCAGTCCATTCAATCCATTCAATCAAGCCTTTCCAGGCCATCTAGGAAAAGGATGGATAAACTTTATCAAAAAAGGCTAGGAAAGCAGGTGCTCTTATTGGACGTCACAGGAGAAATCCTGATGGCTGAGAGGGTCATACCCTTCCCAATTGTGGAGCGTACCAACTTCGCTTTGATTAACATCGAGTTGTATGTTTCACTATTGTCTAATGAGGCGCAGCATCAGTCTGGACTCTGGACGGCCTTTCCAAGGGACTTGAACCCAAGGCTCTTCTTAGTCTACAACCTTGGCAGGTTGCTCAATGGATTTTGATGGAATTTAGTGACAGCCACTCTTTAAGTCCAAGGCGCCTTCCGTTGAGTTATAACGCTTTCATGTTGACAACTCAATTCATTCAATTACTACAGGGATGAACCCAATCCGGAATATGAACCATAAAAGAAAATACCTATTAAACCGAGTACAAGAATACCAGTTACAGTACCTATTATCCAAAGACGAATCCTTCCAGTAGTATCGGCCATTTACCCCACTTCCCTCCTGATTTCATCAAGTGGTCATGCTAGAGACATAAACAGTCACGGATAATGAAATTATGAGATCCTTCCAAACGAGCTAAGAAAATCTTATTTACTCTCTTTCGTTTTCTTAGTTGAAGAAATTATTGGAGAATAAAAAAGCAAGTACAAAAATGAGTAATAACCCCCAGTAGAGACTGGTACGATTCAATTCAACATTTTGTTCTTTCGGGTTTGATTGTTTCGCATCTCTATAATTTAAATTAAGTTTATCGTTTTGAACTGCTGATATTGATCCAAAAAAAGATGATAGGTACCACTAGGCCGTGAACAGCCAACCATCGTACTGTAAAAATTGGATAGGTTCGATCTATTGTCATTAGGGCCTCCTAAAACGATCAACTAAATTCATCGAGTTGTTCCAAAGGATTAAAAATGGCCGGTTATTAATTAAATTCCTTGTCGGCTCTCTATAAAATACTCATTTGGCCGAGGGCTTCCAAATACATCGTAAGCTAAACCGGTGCTGACAAATAACCAACCCGCAATGAATAGAGAAGGTATAGTAATGCTATGAATGACCCAGTACCGAATACTGGTAATAATATCAGCAAAGACGATCGATCCCGTCAAAGATGAGATCAGTAAATGACAATTCACTGAAATTGCCTCTTTGTGAGATCGTCAATATTGTACCGAGGGCGTCTTAAGAGTATACCGAATCAGTATAGCGATTCTTCTAATCGGTTCGAAGAGAAAAGGAAACAATAAAGGTTCACTCTCATTGCTGCTTCCCCCTACACATATATTGGAGCGAGAGCGGGCGCTAGCTTCCTCAGGATTTTCTATGAGGCAGAGGCCCGGCCGCGCAAAGCAAGAGGAAATAGGAATAGGCTGGATCAATAAAAGAAAGATAAGTAAAGTGTACAAGATTCCAATTGGGCTACCTCTGAAGGAATGTGGCGGCGAGGAAGGGTATTTCGAATCTTGATCAAATAACACAGCACGGGACCGCGCCAAGCATAGCGAGTTAGGTATAGGCTTTCTTTCACTACCAGAATCACAATTTGGCAGGGCTACTAGGACTTGGGTCTCTCTCTTGGGCGAGGCATCAAGAACATCTATCTTTATCGATTAACCAATTTCTAAACGCTAGAGTAGATCCTAAAGAGCTACCACTTCCTCTTGAATTTATCTTTAATCGAGATCTTTTGGCTCAACTTTATCCAGTTTGCCGAGGGAGCAACCCCATTTTTCACCTTGAATTGGTGAAAATATGCGGAATTTCTTACTTTTCGTGGAGGATTAGATCTTGTAACTGGGGATCTGTGGCTGGATGATATTGCCCATCGCCATTTAGCTATTGCATTTATTTTTCTCACTGCGGGTCATATGTATAGAACCAATTTCGGGATTGGGCACAGTATGAAAGATCTTTGAAATCTTTGATAGTCTTGAAAGGAAACGCGAATCTAGCAACCACTTTGTTTATTTAAAGAAAAAGAAATAGGGTGCAGGTCAAGTCCGCATCTTTGCGCCCTTTACTTACTTCAAGGGATGGTGCGTCCGATACATGATTGGTTAATGACGATTCTCAACAGCATCTGTAGGATCTCGAAGCTTACTAGACGAAATTCGATAAAAAATTAAAACTTTGGATATTTTTCTTAGAAGGAGATGAACTACCTATAGATTTGTATGTAAGTGCACGATAGGAATTAAGGGAATGCTGGCACCAACAAAGAAAGAATCACTTCGGACAATTAGACTAAGCTTCCCCCTTTTCTCTCTTCTTTAGCTAATGATGAAGCAAATCCCTAAAGTCAAAGTAGTCCACGAAAGCATCTATTTTTTCCGTTCAAGAAATTTCTTATGTAAAGATGGGGTGAGTCTCTTATAATATCTTCCTTTCTTCTCTTTTATTTTATTAGTTAGCATGGATTGAGAAAGCTGTAGCGCTTAGCCATGTGTGTGTAGACTGAAATGGTCTCGCGAAGCCGGTCAACGGTAGCCTAAGAGCAAGTCAAAACTACGAGAAGGGCGCGAGAAGTTTTGTGAAGGTGGAGAAAGAATTTAAAATAAGACTTCAAGTTGGTGTGCCGCATATTAAGAAGGCAGAGACAGCCCCACGCTTTGACCTAATTCCCATCGAAGGTTGAATAAGATTAGATTAGTCTCGGTAAATTCGTTTTCGAATGATTCATCGATGGAATTAGGCCTAGGTGTATGAAAATTTCTTGTGATTCCCATTCTTTCTTCGACGAAGGCTTACCCAGCATACTAAGACTAAGATGAATCATCTCAGTTCCTCAACAGGCCTAATCCCTAAATCCCTAATAAATAAGACGCTTATAATCGTGATCATGCCGCATCAGCTCTTTCAGTCATTACTACCTGTGTCGCACCTACAGTGGCAGAGAGTTTGACTAGACTCTCAGATAAGAAAGATCAATCCTGAATAAGCTTTAGCTGATTCTCACTATAAATATTTTTATAAGCAAGGAGCTATCTATAGGAAGACACTTCTTTGCCAGGTCAGTCTGGTCGGAAAGAAGCTTCCTTACACCTTGCTTTATATTGAAAGAAGTCTTCCTCCTTGCAAAGGTAGCCTTTCTATCATTTAGTGGATAACTCCTTGCTCCATTCTGCTTAAGGTGGCGCGCCTTAGTCCCATAAGCTTATGCATATACCTGCTTTCCCTAGAAATATACATAGTAAACCACTTTAAACTCGCAGTTAGTCTTGGCCCAACTCTGCCCGGGGGTTGGCCTTTTAAGGCTTATTTCACTTATTTTTTTCTTTTTCTCTTATTGCTAATTCGATCTCCGGCTCCGGTAACCTCCTAAACCTTATCCATTACGTCAACCCTTCTTCAACAAGGGGAAGATAGGAGGGAATTCCCTTTTTCAAGGTCCCTAACTTAGTCCTTGTTTGGTTCTCCAGAGGAAAGATTTGCGATACCTTCTCCTACCCTATAAAGTAAGGGAGATTGACACTATGCTTTATAGAAAGCAAAATAGTAATAGGGAGTTGCAGAAAAGTCCACGAAAAAAGGAAGCGACTTTTCCCAGAAGATCAGAGGGGACAGTCTTTGGCCCAGGTAAAATAAAACCTAGCCTCCCCTTCCACCCAAGTGGACTTTTATCTCCATATGGAGTCTAAGAAAAGAGAGATATCCTTGCGCAAGACGAAAGATTGACGTCCTTCAGAATTCTAAAAAGATCAAGAATTGCGTTTATTTAGATCCCGTCTTTCTTGATTATGAATCAAGACGAAAGGTCAGATGTACATGTTCAGGTCAGGTCTAGTTTTGGTCATTCTTCTCTCTGAAAAATAGAATATTGCTCAAAGAAGGTGACTCGTAGTCCCTTTTCGAGTATTATCTTCGCTGTGGATTATCCAGTTGGTGTGCATATGAACGAACGGATTCCGCCTTTTTATGGGCTATATGCCCTGCTTGTCCCCCTGACCCCTTTCAGCAAGGGTTGACGTGGTCTCCAAGAATCTTCTTCCGACCTCTGAGGTGGTCCGTCCAGGATTCTCTCGTCTTTTATTTCCCTTTTTTCTGAGAGAGATGTCATCCTTCCAGTTCCTGATGAATTGAGTCTGCCATCTATTTCATAGTAATCACGAAAAGCAAGCTCTATGTGTCACAAGCAGCCACCACAGGTTCTTTACTTTTTGGTGGGGTGGAGGGCTTTTGTGCATTATAGCAGAGGCCGTGACTACCTTTTTATCTTGATTGATGCTAAATATCACCCGCTTGTTCTATAGGAAGCTAAGTGCCTATCAATTATTTCCAAGAAAGTGGACGGGGTCTAACCAGAATTTCATTCCAATCTCGAAATTGTTTGAATTGGTCTCGGAGAAGCGATTGCCCGTGAAAGCTGTAGCCCATTAATTGCTTAGGGGAATCGGCCTTCTTTAGTCCAAGCTTTTTCTTTCTTAATGGTTTCCTATCTCGAGTGATTTCCCGTGATCCACCTATGAGATCGTTTGCACCAGCTTTGGATTCAAGAAGATTGGCCATAGAATAAGGAAAGGTAAGATAGCGAGAGACTGTTGATTCGCTGCTCTACATTTCGAGAAAGTGGAATAAGAAAGGCTGCAGTACCCTAGGCACGACAGAATAATGAGAAGAAAGAGGGCGATTGGAGAAGTTTTGTTAGAGAGTCTAAGGGACTAGACCCATCAAAAAGGAAAAAGAAAATGTGTGACTAAGAAAGGTAACCCTAGAACAAGTTTTGAAAAGACTTGACCCCTGAAGAACTGACCCAAGCAAGGACATTCCGGAAGTTGGTCGGTCAAGACGGGCACTTTCCCTTCGCTGATTTCGACCTGATCTCCCACAAAGACCAATACAAAGAAGGTAGACGTGGGGAGGAGAGGAAAATGGATTCATTCAATGATGAGCCCTTGCCTATACCAACAATAAAGAGTTGTGAAATCGATATGAAGAAGGAGGCCAAGGGTATTTCTACTTTGTTTATTGTATAATAGAAGGGGAATAGGGATTGGACCGATAGGCTCGTTTTGGACTCGAGGACATAAGCTTTGCCAAAGCCGTGAAAAGGAGTGGACGATAGTATTTTTGCCTAGTTGGACTGGTTCGCCTAATCTAAGAGCCCCTAACTTACTTATTCACCGTACTAGATGTGTAAAGAGCCCATCTCGGATACGAAAAAAGGATAGGAGTGTTTCTACTAGCCGATGCTTAAGCGTGATCCCTTGCCTCCTCTTCCCCATAACCCTCATCTGCACCTGAAGAAGAGTAATCTTTTGCCGAATCTACATCCGCCGAAGCCTATAATTGTGAAATATTTAGCTCCATCTGGAATAAATTTCCCACCTATCTTGGGATAAGTGGTTACCGGAAGAATTTCCCACCTATCTTGGGATAAGTGGTTACCGGAAGTTTGAAGCTGACTTTAATGAGCAACACTTCCTCGTAGGCTCACCAAAGCATGCTCTTTTAGCCGCTTTGATTGTTAGAGCACACTTAACACCAACAGAATCGTAAGCTTTCTTCTCCTCCTCAGCTTGAGAGCTCCTTTCTACATCAAAATCTGGCCCTTCCCCAAGGTAGGTAGGTTTATCCTCACTCGATCGACTCCGGCTATACTGTGATTCCTGCCATACGCACACCACAGTAGCTAAGGCAACCCCGTTCCAGCTCGCATTGTATTTGAAGTTGAGGATTTCGCTTCTAAAGTAGTAAGTGAGAAGCTAAGTTCTATTTTTAGCTTTAGCAAGCCTGTGATTGTGTGAACAGACTAGTCTACGCTCAGCCAACATTCCAAACTTGTCTCGATTCTGACAGTTCAGTGGATGGGATAGCAGAGAGAGAAAGAAAAAGAAGTAGTTCCGAAAGGAGACTCCACCTAGCTAGTGCGCTCCTCACCTAAATGCTACACTTTGGAAGCTACGAACTAAGATACATTAGAAGAAAAACTACATCCACTACCCGCATTCACCGTTACAGGCTACCCCGAGCTTACCCAGGGCCTTACCGCCCGAACCAGCAAGACTAATGTCTACTTATACCTTTAAGAGGTCCACTTATACTATTGATAAAGTCTCTTAATTAATAAGGCCCCGGTTCTTATATAAGATTCAATTCAATCTAACAAGCGGACTACCTTCGGCTACTACAAGATCTTTATAAACCAAAGAATGGGCCTACTTTACGCACTTCCGCACTAAGCAGGCAAGGACAACTACACAAGCAAGAAGGCATCGCTTGCGGCTTCCAATCCAATGACAACAAAAAGACGAAGAAGTAACTTACTATACCTTACCGCCTTGTGCCCATAGCTTGACCTCCTGCTTTTTCTACCTGCACGGATGCCTTCCCTTCATTCCAAAGCGAACCTAGTCAAGAAATGGAAGGAGAAAGGAAAAAGACCTTCGTCGCGCACAGATAGACCATCATTAGAGAAGTCCCTCCTTCGCAACCTCTCCTACAACATCCATTTAGTCAAAGAAGGAAGAGCAGACACACTGACTACTCTGACATGTCTTCAACCTGAAATAAGTAGATGCGGAATCTCGTCTGTTTGAAAGGTAACTTGAATTAGCAGTCGGACTGTGAACCATTGTCACTCGTTAGGCCTCCCAATATAACTAATTTGAAGGAGTGAAATCCACTTGACTGTAATGAGAAGAGCTCCAGCCACTCTGCTTCCACCGTTGAGTAGCCCTGCGGATAATTCGAATACCGGAACATCCTTCCATCCCTCATTCAATCTGATCTACCGGCTCTAAGACTGACTCAATGGGAGGAATCAGATCAATACTAGGGCTTTGCTTTCAGCGCCTCGAAGACTCAATAGCAATTCCATCTCGTCTTTCCGGATCAATAGCACCAATCCCACATTTTCAAAACATGTCTTTTACGGGTAGGTTGAAACATCTCCATCATTTTTCGTTCGGTGTTATATCCTACGAATATACGTTGAAGAACCTTCGTCCTCATTGTTCCTTCAACATCTTCTACCCCGAAGCATTGAAATGGCATAGTAAGTGGATCACCTAGAGGGAATTACTTATACCAGTATCAAGCCATACCGGGCAATGAGGCTGATGCTACTACCGAGACATAGAAAGACAAGGACTTTCTTTCTATCGATGTGAAATCCATTCTATTTCTCTGATGCACATGTCCTCCGATTAGTCTACTCCGCAATAGTACGCGCTAGGGAAAAAAGCGGAGCTCCTTCTTGTTCTGCCCGATCCCCAAAGCATTGAAAAAGATGAGGGGGAACTTACCTAGTGAGAAATATTACCATGGGAGTTTATACCTCTATCTGCAATCCCTCCTAAGCAGTGGTGTCCGGTCACCAAGAAATTCTATTGATTCCGTTCAGCGAAAGGGAAGTGGTCCTTCTATCACGAGTTTTATACCCCCACAGGGATCATCCAGGTCAATCTGCATGAGTTTTGTTGTTCATACATGAGCCATAGAAGCAAGCTGCCTGTCTAAAATAAGGCTTTGTGAATAAGCAGTTCCATAAGCTCCAGTTACAATTCGCTGACCGAGAAGCTACAACTTCAAGAGGGGAATTCGAGTAAAAGTGGGCTTTTGTTTTTTCTTCCTCGAATGGGTGGAGAAAGATTATTATTACCCTTTAGTCCAGAGGAAGGGAGTTGGTTTATGACCAGACTCTGTTGTTTTCTACTAGGTAGAATATTTCAAAATAATAAGCTAGAATAGAGGGCGTGATAGTCCAATTCTACATAGTTCTGTGATCCGTCGAACGAAGTGGTTCCAACGAACCAGACTGGGAGAGAGAAAGAATTCTTTTTTCAAGGCTGCTGGTGGGCTGTGCCTGATCCTGGTATTGAAGGAAGCCTCTTTAGATGACAAGGAGGATGCTACCAAGGAGAGAAGGAAGAAGGGGAGTTCTATTATCTGAGTTAGGCCGATATCATTAGATAGGTAGGCTGATATACGCTTTTGGATTCCTATTAAGGGAAAGAGTGAGACTTGTCTATTCTTACTAAAGGAAAGAGCAAAAGATCAAGCAGGCAGGTGAGACATCAGAGCAACTGTAGAATGGAGATTGCAATTCCGTTTATTTATGAAAGTGGTGGCATGTGAGAGGAATATTCGATCAAAACCCTTAGAACGATAGGGGGATATTATACATTCAATCCGGATAAGACACTGAGATGAAAGACAAATCAAGCAAGAAAGGCAGAAAGGGGGCCGCTTTCTTGAGTGATACTTCTTTTTGGAGATCCGGAAAGACGAGATGGAATTGATATTAAGTCTTCGAGGCGCTGAAAGCAAAGCCCTAAGATTGATCTGATTCCTCCCATTGAGTCGGTCTTAGAGCCAGTAGATCAAGTTGAGTGAGGGATGGAAGGATGTTCCAGTATTCGAATTATCCGTAAGGCTACACGACGCTGGAAATAGAGTGGCTGGAGCTCCTCTCCTTACAGCCAAGTGGATTTCACTCCTTCAAATCAATTATATAGGGAGGCCTAACGAGTGACAATGGTTCACAGCCCGACTGCTAATTCAAGTTATCTTTCAAACAGACGAGATTTAGCATCTACTTATTTCGGGATGGAGACATGTCGGCCTTACGACTGCTAATTGAGGCCTAAGGTACAGCAGTAACTGTATTTATCGTACTAGCAATGACTTTGAGGAATTATTGATTCCAATCTTTCTATCGCTACACCCCTTTTCAGCTATCTCAAACAGCGCACTAGTCGTAAGAGAAAAAGGTGTCGAATATGGCCGCTCATCCACTGAGCTGGCCGAAAGAAGCAAGCAATGAGTCTTACTCTAAAGAAAAAGCCTATTCCTACTCTAGAATTCCTGCAAACAATTAATCTAAGTACTTAGAACTCAGTGTGGAAATTGGCGGAAATTAATCAGCGCTGCATCTATCCCAATGAATTCTTAGCTTTTCCTTAGCCCTCTTCGTTAGCACTGGCTTACTCACAGGAAGTTGGCCTAGCAGATGACTCTTAGTTAGACTGGTACTAGTTATAATATCACATGAGAGGAATACCATAGAGAAGTCTTGCTCTGCCTTGCCCAAAGCGTTGAACATAGAGAATTAAGGTTGTCTTACATACACACTGGGGGAATTTCATTTTGTTCCGCTTTTAAAAATAGCAAGAGGGGAATTGACTAAAATATCCTTGTCCGTAGTTCCAGCGGATTCTCTTTTGTCTTGCAAACCCCTTATTCTACTCCACTATTGTTGAAAAGATCGCTATGCACCTTGACTTTTGGGTTTTCGTTCTTTCTACTGCAGCTGTTTAGCTATATTCAACTTCTTTTCTTAGTCCCCATTAGGAAAGAAAGCTGTAGAGTTCAAGGCTTCCCTGATTGGTACTACTGGCTTGTCCATCTACTGGGTGGGACTACTCAGACATATTCGGTGCTACGCCCCTATTATCCCGTCGTCGAGATTCAACTAAGGCACATCCCTTCTTTGCTTAGGGTTTGGTTCGGGTACAACTTCTGGCGGTCAAAATAAATTACCAGGTCAGGGCTTTCTTTCCTGTGGTTTATGATATTGCAATGGCAAGCAAATAGAAGGTTTCCCTCTTTCGGGTATAGGCTTTCCCGGTTGATTGGAAAGATTTTAGACTGCCAGAAAAAAAAAAAGCTATCTAACCCTGATATCCTTGGTAGTGTCCCTGGTGAGAAAGATCCGGATTTCCCAAAGAGTGCTTTTCCGGTGCGGTGTAACCAATATTCAAGGCCATCAAGGGAAGGAATTGCAGGACAGGAGTTCTCTCTCGGATCCACAGAATGACCAGTTTTTGTCTCGAAAACCGCTCTTAGGGCAGGTTCCACGTGCGATTGGATATCGAAGGTTCCTTCCGAGCATTTTTGATATGGAATCTGTATTGCCGGAAAGGTTCTCCCTGTCCCGAGCAACCCCTCTTCTTATAGGATTCATAGAGTGGAAATTCCCTTTAAGGTTGGATTCCACAGATCTAATCGGCGGAAAGAAGCACTAGCTAATACTTTAATGGAGATGGGGCCTAAAGGGAAATCAGATAGCAGATTCCCCTTTACGGTCTTCAATGTGTTGACTTTAGGAATTATTGACTGTAAGAGAAGGATAGACACATCTCCGTCCAGACAAGATCCTTAGATGATCCTTTCTGTAACGTATGTTCTGTCTTGAAGAACGTCTTAAAGGTCCGAGACAGGTCAACAATCGTGGAAGGCTCAGGATGGTCGCTATAACGTCTTTTTCGGCACGGTAAAAGGGTCCAACGATGAATCTAAGATGAAAGACAGTTATTGTGCCTTAAACAACGCGACATAGGCTTCAAAGAGGGTTTACATAAATGATTATGGGATAGCCTTCCACTCGGACTTGAGATCCTTCCCCTGGCTTGTAGACTGTCTTAAATAAAATGATTGCACATAAAGACAAGACAGCTTAAGCTTCACTGAAAATTTTTTTTTTCTTTCTTTCATCCATGCCTTCAGCTGGCCATCGTTCTCTAGCAAATTCTAAAGCTTTCGGATCAGCTGAGGATAATTACAGCTCCAAATGATGCTCTGTCAGGAACAGAAGGAGCGAATCTCTTTCTCTTTACTTTCGCAATTTCGGAAGAGTCTAGTTGATAAGATTCACTCACAGGAAAAATTCAAGTGAAATTGTTTTTGAGTTCAAAGAAGACGCCTCCAACTACTTAGGGGAACCCACTCTTCTTCCTTGCGTTCGATTAGAGGCCCCAGCCATCCATTCTCTAAAGTACCTCTCCGCTTCCTCTGCTTGCTTTTACGTAGTTTATTGCTTAGATAAAAAAGTTTATTCCGGCTAGACTTTATTCTTCTCTTAACTGTATCCTAGTTAAGAGAAGAAGAAAGTCGTGCTTACTCTCACCTTTTTTTTTGTGATGTAAGAGGGTGGAAAGGGAACCAGAGCAGCAAGCATCACAACTAGTGACATTCCCCGCCACAACAGGTCCACTTCAAGGTGAATGGACTCTCACAGCACTATGCATTTCCCTGAGGCGCCTAGTCTTTAGCTCATTTGCAAGAGAGAAGGCCTAGAAAGATAGTCCACTAGCAGTTTCAATGGCTCTTTTGAACCCTAGCTTCTCCTTCGATCAAAAATCCGTCAATCGCATGTGCGATGTGTCTAGAGTTTACATTCAGATCAGACCTGAAAAACAAAAAGAGAAAAAAAAAAGTGTCTTCGTGGCAACTATGTTATACCATTGGTGCCCCTCACTAGACAGCCACTGAACTCGCTTTCGAGAAGAGTCTTTCTTGCTTCGAATTCATAAACTTAAAAAAGGGGATTTGCCACAACGTTGAGTTATATTTAAAAATGAAGTAGGCCTTCACTATCTTCCAATCTTCAAAGGATAGTGGAATTAGGCATTATCCGATGTAAGACCCTCTTCTTTCGTCTTCTAGTCTTCTTTTGAAAGAAGGAGGAATGCCCCAACCACGATGTTGCGTGTAGAAATCCTCCCTCCATACCGCGACCTCTCTATGTATAGATAGAAGAGCCTTACAAGACTTAGACAGCTTTGAGAAGACTCCCTACCTTAGGAGCTATTTCAATTGAGACAGGAATGAAAGCAAGGCCGAGAGGGGGAGAGAATGGAATACTAGGGGAGAATCTTAGGACTTCAAGAAAGTCGGGGGAATGATGCCTATGCCTGAAAGCACATAAGCTTGCATTCCAAGACATTGAATGCAAACTAAATGGAAAGCTAATGAAAGGATGGAGGACCTGGCCCACTAAACTAAATGATAGGCGTATGGAGGAGTAGAGTTAGTTAAAGCTGCACGGGACCTATTGCCTCCACATCTCCTTAAGGTAGAGTAGAGCTTATTCATGAGGATGATTCGTAGTTTTCATATGAAAAGAGATCATTTATGCAATTACCCTTTCAGACTCAAATACATCGAGCAATGTAATCGAACCACGAAATTACATCGCACCTTTTGTAGGGGTAAAGACGATGCTCTCATTTCGGGGTAATAATTATTCTATATTGCTCGGGTAAATAGCCCTTTTCCCAACCCGAACTTTGTTTATCTGATGCTTGTCTGAAGCTTACTTGCAAGCACAGCATCTGTCTCTTTGTCCTCTTTGGACAACCTTTAATCAGAGAAAGAAAACGTATACTCTATCAACGTTAGAGAGAATCTATATTCTAAACGGAAAAAGCATATTCAACACAGACAGTCTCAGGGAAAACATCCTATACTTGGGATAAGCGAGCACAAGAGTTTGTAATGAATGCTCTTATTAGTACTTGCAATAAGTTTTGTTTCTCCTGGTCAATTCACCACTTCTCACTTACTTACTACTTACTCAAACAATACCGGCTTGAACAAGGAAATCGGTCCCTTACCTTCTCTATTTCCTTCCCTTAATCGAACACGGTAATAAGATTTGAACATGGATTCATTCCCATCGACTGAATCTTTCACAGAGACCAAGAACAAGGACGGAGAGTAAAAGGGAATTCGGGATAAAAATTATATATACTTTTCGTTACACACGTACAAAGAACTCGTTGAAACCTCGCTACTGGATTTAGGAAGAGGAAAGAAAGTTGAGCTATACCTCCTTCTTTCCCTGTGGTTGACAGTTTTTTGTTCCTTTTTCCATAGCTCAGGAGGAAGAGATCGCCGGGTTCAACTTTCACTGGTGATGGCGATTCCTTCTTGAAAAATAGTATATTGAGTTGAATCTTAATATTCTAATAATAAGATCGAATCAACTCCTATTTGAAATGAGGATTTCATCATACCTGGCTTTCCTAACCTTACAACTGGCACTGAGAATTTACTTTATCAAGATTGAAATAGGGAACTCCTTTTTGGAACTGCCTTTCATCTTAGGCTCGCAGCTACTAGGTGCGTACCCTTGAACCTAGCCCTCTTTTGGGGCACAGGCATTGAAAGACGGCTTTCAGAATAGGCTTTTTGGTACTAGTTTGAGGAAGCTAAGGGAGTCGAACCCAACCAAATCTTCCATCCCGGACCCTAATAAATAGAATCTCTTTTATTAGAATTATTATTATAGATCAGAAGCAAGCAAACTGTCTTTTTGACGTTAGCGGTTCTCCAGGAAGATTGACTCGACAAATAAAGCACTGAATTGGTGAACTATTTCAGAATATAGAAATGCCGAAAACGAAGAAGGCCAATTTGCTCTTGAACAGAGTTGGTCTGCTGATAAGAAAATTCCGTTAGATTCGGCCAATCGAGAGGATAGCCGATTGAGTCTGAACCTTAATTTAAAGATGGAAAGAAGACCGGATGGACTTAAACAGGAGCATGGGCAACCCTTCGCGCACGAGATAGCAATGACAGGAGATAGACCGGTCATGGTCAAGTGATCCTTAGGGTTTAGGGCTCCTTCTCCTGCTGCGACTACCTCTGCGACTACCTCTCTTCTCTTCTCTTTTAGAAAGGTAAAGGACCACCAGAGAGGCAAGTGCTTTCATGAATGCGGTAAACCAATCAATCTTTTTGTTACACATCGCGGACAGTGAACCAGCCCAGCGAACTCGATTTCCCGAAGAAAAGAGAGGGTGCTCTTCTAATATTTAGCTCCTAGCTGCTCTACCTCTCTATTTTCACTAGCCCTTCTCACTTATAGCCTTATAGTCAAGCAGGCAGGCGAGATATCAGAGCAGCTCTAGCATGGAGATTGCAATTCCACTTATTTATATGAAAGAGGTGGAATGTGAAACTAGCAATCCCATATTGCAAAATAAGAGAAGTGACACTTGCGGAAATAGGTTTTGAGGAAGGTATTGATTGAACTAAGGAACCGAACTAATGGAAGAGGAGGAATAATTAGTAAATCTTGGTCGGAATCGAAAGAGGGGAAACTGACCACATGATCGGTAATGGGCATAAACCCTAAAACAATATTCACTCGTTCTAGTCCTCACGTAGACATGTAGGGGAGGCCCCACATATACGATTAAGATTTCTGAACGGAAAAGCATTTTTGTCGGCCTATACGCTGACTCTGAATCAAAGATTTACTCTCTTCAAACAAAAGCATACTCTATTTACTATATTAAATCGATTCACTAAGCTAGTTAAAATCCTCGTTACTTACGCAATTCCTCCAGTGTGTAATACATCAAACATTCTCAATATTAAACGCTTTTGGCAAGCCAGAGCAAGACATCTCTGTAGGAACCCCCCGGTAAAGGAGACCTGTCTAGTCAAATAGGCTTCTAATTCGAAATTAGCTCATTCATTACTTATGCAATGTCTATATTTTTCGTAGCGTCAACGTTACCTTTATATCTTCCTCGTCTAGCCGAGATTCCCTAAGAGAAAGGGATCAAATCCGTAGTTGTAGTTTCTATACGTCAATCCAATCTCGCGTACATTGATCATCCACTCTGACGAAAGATTCTTGAATAACAGGCTAAGAATGGTCTTATAAGTCCTTGTCCGTTATGTATGCTCTAGTAAGAAAGCCCTTTACTTCGGCTAGTAAGGATTTTCATTTTAGGTAAGCAAGCTGCAGCGCGAGTACCCTTTTTTTACTTTTACTGGAATAGAGGAGATTTACATTGGACTAGTTAAAAGACATAGATAACACATCGGGTTTACATAAGAAAAAGTTCACGTAGAGAAAAGAGATTAGACTAGTCATTGCACTAGTAGCGTCTACGAGCCTCCCGCTTCGGTACCATCTCCTTTTTTGCCAGCCGAGTTGCCCTGTCAACCCTTTGCGGCGCTTGCTTCCTAGATAGAACTGACACTGTGCAAACATAAATGAGAACTAAGCATAGTCTGAATCCCTAGCGCACAGAGCAAGAGTAAGCTACTTCACATGAGAAGAAGAAATAGGCTAACAATCGGCTCAGATAAGGATGCCTCCTCTCTTTCCAAGCTAGCTCTGATGCAACTGCTATCGAATTAGCTCTTGGAGATATCATAAGTTAGAAGGAAACCAATGCTGGAGGAAGTGAATAAATCATAAGAAGTTTTTAAAAAGGGTTTGTTTCTTGCCCGAGTAGGGGAAGGGATTGACCTAAGGCAAGGTTTACTTTTCCCACTCTAGTGCTGGTAGGAAGCCTCCTTTCGAGTAGTCTCATAAGTCAGACCGGTCCCAACCATTCTTGCTAAGGCTCTTAGCGAAAGATCAAACTTAAGAATAAGCAAAATTTCCTGTCTTAGACTTAGATAGCAGTTGCAAATTTAAAGACTTGCAGCGAGGGGAAGACTTTTGTAGAGACGTTTAGACAAGTTGACTCCTTTTTGAGAATTATTTATAGAAAGAAGAGAGAAAGGAGATCAAAATGAAATTCTTGTATCGAACAAGCCCCTATCTCAATTACAAGTAAAGATCTATTACCCTATGACTATGGTCTTCGTTCCTTACACGATAGATTGAGAGCCATATTGACATGCCCTACCAAGGGAGTCTCCAGCTCTACATCTATCTACTATTAATAAAGGAAGGGGATTGGGTTCGCTTTACCCAGCTCAGTAACAAACAAGGTTCGGAGAACAACATAACTTCGAAAGTACCCCTGTTGATTCGCCAAATATCTACAAGCCAGGATTCTAGAGAAAGAGATGCTATTAAGGATACATTAACAGAACCTTATGACTTATCTTGAGTTGGGCAACCCTGACTCCATTCCTGACTAGAGAAGGGAATGCGGTGAATCACCATTTTGGATTGAAGAATAGGCACCCACGAATTAGCCATATTTGCGAGATTTATCGAGTGGAAAACCGGGATGTCGATACACCAAAGAGCTACCAAACACGATCACCAACATGAGAATAGCAAGTGTTTGCTTGGGGCTCAGAACTCCTTAAGCTTTGGTTCGCTTCGGGCTTGAATTCGACCTTGGCTTCGGGGTTGGATCCTATGCCCAGCTAGCAATTAACTACAACACCAGATCTCCTACGGATAATACCTTAAAAGAAAGAGTGGTGATTCATCCTTACCAAGGTTGAGGCTCCTTTACAAGCTAAAGAGAAGAAAAAGAGGAATCCTAGCTTCATAAAATAGGAAGAAGAGCTACAAGAGCGGGTTACTAAACCATTCGAGAATAAACAAATGGATCCTCGCTCTCGACACCCTCCCCCTTAGGCATAGCTCCTTGCGAACACCTCTGTACATATCACCAAACAAGAGATGCTACCATTGATATCAGAAAAAACAACATTGATTGGTTGAAGCATGCTTCGATTAGCTTCTAGCTCGGTAACAAGAGATAGATTGGAATCGGAGAACAAATCAAATGACGAAGGAAATATCGCTGATTCGTCAAGAATCTACATCCAGGACTGGTAGACAAGAAGCTATCAACTCGATCTAGAGATCGAAGAATGGGAGAATGACCCAAAAAGGTAAGAGATACTGGCGATAGGCCTCAGAGATACAATCGAAGAATCACCGGAAGGAAATAATGGTGATCCGCCGAGATATCCTGGGAGTTCTACGAATAAGTGCACCTGGACTATAAGGCTCCTCACCCACGAAAAAGAGAAGAGGCCGGGGAGGATCAATACACTTCGTTGTCCATCCCATGGATAACTCCTTCCTCTTGCTTATTCTTTCGTTTGAGTGTTGCTTGAGTGAAGAACCCAGTTGAGTACTTTCAACGAGAAAAAATCATCTGATTGACCAGGCCTTCTTAGGGAATGCGGATTCAGCAAAAACCGGTAAGAAGATTGACTAATTAAAGAATCTAAGTACTCCTAGATGCCCAGAAAGACGCGAGAAAGACCTTAAAAGCCAAAGAAGCCCTTCGATCTAATGAAAGTCCCCAGCCCCAGTTTAGATATTCTTTTCGTCAACGCGGTCATGCTCTTTGAGTGAGATACCATTGACCGTAAATCCCCTTCTTGGGATTCAGAGAGGTCTACGAACCTGTGGTTCGGCTTTCGCTGGCGGGCTTTCATCATCCATATCCAACACTGTACTTCTTGTCAGCAAATACCCCCTAGTCATAAACGTATTTTTAGCATTAATGAAGGGTGGAAGATAGCACGTTGTGGATCAATGCACGGGAAGTTTAGGAGGTGTCACCGTCATTCACGTAAGCTAAGAAGTGAGCTCAGTCTTCATATCCTATTTGTGGCACACAGACGAATCTTGCCGATGACTCTTAACAAGTAGGCGCGACGTCTATTTTCGAAGCAAGCAAGATTCTTTTTATCTTATCATTATCTACTTAAAGACTCTGCTTGTACGAGTCTTAAGTGATTCCATGGTTGGGATCATGAACGGAGATTAGTCACCTTCCACCCCTAACTAGAAGAGTTCTCTTTCGGCCAGGATAAATAGCCGAGTTAAAAGGAGAGAGTTATCTCGCGCCACTAGGTATTCTCTACCTAGACACCTGTCTCGCTTTCGGGTAGAGGTAGGCTCTTCCAAGATGCAAGATGCTTAATGCTTTCTGAGCCGCTATAGCTCATTTTTTCATTGTTTGTAGCTTGCGGTCAGTCGTCTCTTTGATGCTAGACTAGGCTTTTCCTTCGCTCATGTCCGTTTCCGGTCACTCTGATTCTTTATTGGTTGCCAGCCGGTCGCTAGTCCGCCTCACTCTTGATTGGTTTGAAGGCTTCTTTAGCGGCGTAAGCAGAAGACTGTTGAAATTTGATAAAGGCTAGACAATGTATAGCACTCTGTCAGCAAATCCCCCTACTACGAATGAGAATGAACGAACTCGGTCTAGTGCAAAGGAGAGAAGAATAAGCAAATTGATCAGAGCAATTAGCGAGACTTAGAGTGATTGCAAGCTATGCTCACTCGGAAAGTGCAAAATCAGATTGAGTCAAGCAAGAGGGAAGCTAGTGAGAGATAATCCATGTGAGCAAGCAAGAATGAGGACTATACTGACAATCAAGGCGATTGAGAGGGCACTCAGTCGTCAGTCTAGCAACTCTACCGCCCAGCAAGCAACTGAACTCGCTAATTAGAGACTGAGACGGACAAGAGCTTAGTCGTGCCATAAAGAAAAGAGAAAGGAAGAAGGCAACTGGAAAAAAGAATAATAAAAGGTCGTCACGACTAGCTAGAATGAGCAAGCACAGAGCAACTCGACAGCGACAGGCGAGCAGAATAAGCCCTTCTCCTGCGTGGTGTGGCGCAGGGACATCCCTCTCTATAAGGTGGGAATGAGCGTTTACTAGAGGAGCTGCGCCTAAGACTCTGAAGCGAAGGGAGGTGGTCCCGAGCCTTGCCTATATGGCTATATAGCATCAGCTTTGTCTGCAAGTCACGTCAGTGCAGGCACAACATAGCGTCATGGTAGCGTTAGCTATGCTCGACTAGCAGGATGAGTCATGTGATTGACCTGACATTTTATTGAGATGAGCTTCAAGCTGCTGAATCGACAACGTGTTTTTTGGTTGTTTTGGAAGCTTGAAACGACGGACAAGTGGTGACTATGAGATAGCGTTGCTACTGAGCTTCTTGTCTTCCATCTTACTTTATTGTGAGGACTGCCCAACAAGAACAAGAGCGCTTACTCTTCTTTTTTCTTTGCAACCATGAGACCGGAAATCAGTGATTTTGCGCGAAGTCCTTGTCACTGTGGAAACTGGTACTTTCCTATGAGCAAGGTTGCTTGAACGTTCTAACCTGGTCAGGTCTTGGAATCGGGCTAGGAGCAGCTATTGAATATGGTGAGGGCGATGTGATAATGCAAGTCGAAAGGGAAAGACAGGGTAAGAATTTGGTCAGATTGGGTGAGGGAATCAGAAAGGGTCTCAAAAACCGGGCGGGGGGGCAAGCTCCCCATCGAGCTGCCTATTTTCCTCCTATCCTAATGACAAAACCGGATTCAAAGGTTGTTTGTCTTAAGATGAAAACGTACGATTGCAGTCAATTAGGGTTTCCACCCTACGTCATAATTTTCATGCTTTTTGATTAAGTAACATGAGCGTATGGGGAGATCGGAGAGTTGTTGGCGGGGGCAGAAGCACTCATAACTGGGGGGAATGCTTTCTATTCGGACTTCGATTCGACGATGCCTATCTCGTTGTTGTAAAATAGTACTCCTCCATCCGATCTGATTCCCGATCGGTGACAGCGACTGATTGATTTTTCTTATCGGGGGTTTTGACTTTCCTTCATGTTCCCTTTTCTGTCGAGCGGTTTATCCCCGACTATCTTAGGGGAAGATTTCTATCATCTCTAGAAAGACACTCGAAACGCAATTTGGTCACAGTCAATGGGAATAATACAACATGAAAGACGGGACACATTAATATTCACAAACAAAGACGATACAGAATGGGCTTCTCTGTTGCGCCGTACTGCTTGCTTTGAAACCTATTCGGATGGTGCGAGATAGGATACGCTTTGCTTTCTTGTTGCGTAAAAATGCTTGAGCGACCTTCAGGGAAGATTTTTAGGGGGGAAGGTAGCCGAGTCATCTGTCTTCTCTTAGAAATTGCCTTATTAAGGTCCCATCCGTCGTAACCCTTACATTTCATTCTAGCAAGTTTGAAGTTTTATTCTTCGTTTCATGTGGTTTCTCGGTAGGTAAGGCTTCCATTAGTACAGTACCATGTGCTTGTGCAGGTGAAGTAAAGCTTTTGTTAATTGATTCCAGACAGGTCTCTCGAGCCTTCTTTCTCGCTCCCATCAATTTTACATAGATGATTGATCTCGAGCGTGAAACTCCCTAGGGATTAAAAAATAAATTTGAGTTTTCCCTAATGCCAATAAGAAAGGATGGTGTTTTTCGGTAACAAACCACACCAAACAGGCTAATAGCGTAGCATGAAAAAAAGCAGAAATGAACCGGGGTGGCCAGGTGTGAAGAGAAAGATAGTGTACGACGGAGTAGCCAACTAATAGAAAGAGCAGGGGCGCTAGCTTTTAAACAAGGTATCAGGAGAAACTAAATAATTATCAAGCGATGATTTTTTGTTCTTCCTTAGTCTAATCGAGATATATTTTATTCTACAATTGATGCGGAACAAAGGCGCTTTCTGGGGAGGTGACGTTCGTAGACATGATATTTAGATCACCTTCAGTTGAGAAGGAAAATAAGCTATTCAACTTGGTGAGAGAATGGGATGGGATTGGGAATGAATCGATGGACTCTGGGAAGCTTCGTTCCTACATTGCGCTCTCGCTTAAAGGCATTCCTTTTTTTCATTAAAATTGACGTTACGAACCAATCCCGCATAATTCATGACAACGATGAATCGTGAACTTATATCTTACTCTCTCCTACTTGAACCGGATAGCCTTTAGTATGAATGTGTCCTGTCGAAGGGCTATCCCCTAAGGTAGGGTTTCTTTATGCCACTTATCTAATTATGATATGCTCTACGGGAGAAAAACAAACTCTTTCCCTTGGTTCGGGATTCTTTTTCTTTGAGAAAACATCCCCTTCTTCGGCTTAATCTAATGAAAAAAAAGGACTCCTGAATCGTCGGTGTGTTCGAAACCTTGATGTCGAGCAACTCTCGTACCTTTCGCACCTCTCCCTTATAAGATGCCTCTCGCCTATCCTCTTATAGAAGCAGGTATCTCATAGGATATTACTCATCTGAAGAAGTTCAAGACGAATAAGTAAGGGGATAGGTATGCCTTTTCTCATTATATGGTATTGGAATATGCCATTCCCGCTAAAGAAACCTGATCCGCACATCTTGAAACCGATCCGTATTCGCTTTCAGTTGAGGTGGAATCTGTGGGTGAAATCCTTTCCCCAAACCTTAACCAAACTTCGAAGAAAGCCGGTAACCTCCCGCCTCTCAATCTAAAGAAGAAGCTTTCCTCTCCGGCATTGCCATTCCCCTCGATCGGAACCGTTTTAGTCTCGTACCAAAGCTCCTATCTCTGCCGGTTTAGTACCATCGGGCAAGCATCTTCTCTCTATTCTAATATGAGATGGGGAGGATCCGTAGCACCTTGAATTCGATCATCTTGTCCCTGCTCCCTTGTTGTTTACTCGATCTGGGTATGCCCTTTCTCTTTAGTTAGCTTCGTGGGAATCCTGGATCTCTGTCTTAAGCTTCCCGCCCTGCTCCTGATTCCGTTCCCGTGGCACTTTATCCGGCCTAAGCCTAAACCTCTTCAAGCTTGCCTGCCCTCAGTCTCCGGACAAGCTTGAGTTCTTTACTTCCCTAGGGAATATCCTATTTAGTTAGTTAGATTGATCCTATCCTATCTGCTTCTTAGCTTAGTCAAACGCTAGAGATTGATTCGAAGTAAAGCAGGTTTCCTCGGTCAAGCTTATCACGCATTAGAAAAGTGAATAGACGATGGATTACATATGAAAAGGTAGACGGATTTAGGGTTCTTCCCCGGTAAACCCCTTACCCTGCAAAGAGGAAGGGAGATGTCGTCGGTATGATCATATGCCTAACAAAAGCAATTCGAAGGCTGAAATCAGAAGGAAAGTTGCCGATAGGCTCACCTTCAACAGGTGCTAAAACCAAACAGAACCCTTCTTAGCCAGCATCCCTTGGTGCACTCGTCTCTTCTTTAGTTGACTTTCTCTCCCTTCCATTTATATAATCTAATGTTCATCGGTGTCGGGACGGCACCAAAAAACTAATAGATAGGTGGTTCAGTATAGTTTTCAGTAAATATCAAAAAAAGAGTTTGTTAATTATATACCATATTTTGATGGTTGAGTGACGAAGGAGAAGAGAGATAGCATCCCGACCAGCTAGCGATGAGGAGAAAATAATCCCAATGTATGGTCCTAATGTAAACTCGCCACATACACGACTTACTACATAGGTTTAAGTAATGCATGATAATATTGTTCCTCATCCCTTGATACAAAGAAGTTTAAAAGGCAAGAATGATAACCATTAGGGCCTCTAAAGCAAGATTAAAGTGTTCTCTTGGATAATAAGACCTAAACACCAGTCAAGGGAATAAGGTCGGTAACAAAAGGGAATCTTTCTTTTTCAGTTAAGTCTGCGCATGAATGATCCACTTGCAGCCGCTGACGTGACCGTCTCTAAAGGATATGCCTCAATCTGTGGCAGATCAATTATAGGGGGGAATGTGTTGGGAGACGACCTCCCGCAGCGGTAGTATGAGCCTTCCCTTTCCTTGATGTAACACAGGATGCACAATGGGGGGTACTACGAGGTCACTGATAGCATTACATTATAAGAATAGAAAGAGATGTTAAAAAGAACGAACATGGAGGCATAAGGATATAGAGCATGTCTTTCTTGTATATCCCTCACGTTGAGAGCAACTTCCTCGAATATCAACGGAGGGAGCCACGAAGAGAGGACTTCCAGGGCTCGTTCTATGGCTGCGTCCCGTAGTTTGGTAGAATAGACACTTCCAAGGATACTCTACACATACAAACCCAATAATCAAGTGTGGGTTGAAGCAAATTATAGTGACAAAAGCAAAGCCTAGTTCTTGTCTAATCTCTAAAGATCGGGTTCCACCATGGAAGCTTTGTCATTTACGGCAGCCTATAAGCATAAGTAAGGAGAAAGGGGAACTGAACTGGCCAATCCGGCTGTTCTTTCCGGGCTGTCAATTTCCTATCTTATGATTTTGCAGCAGTCCAAGCCTTGCCCAAGCTTTTCATTCTAGTCCGTCAGTGGCATCCATCAAGTCAATAAAATCTCCATCTTGCTTGGTGATTTCCTTCTGTCTTCAGTCAGCCAATCAATTAGTCAGTGAATAAGCCTTTTAGTGCTTGTCGGTTATCTGTATTTTGAATTCGTCTTTGTTCAAGTCCCACAGGTCTTAGTCCATACGCCCTCTAGCCCTATTTCAAACTCTCTCTTTGCGAGTCCTTCAGTTTTTTGAAAAATATCGTACACTAGTGTTTGATTGAGATTGAGTCTGCTTGCAGGTATCTTCCCATTTCCCTGTTCTGCAGTTTTCCCTTTCACAAAGGGCACATAAAATGTTGTATCAACCAGCAAGTGGTTAAAGGCCAACGCGAACAATTCTCCAAAGATGGCAGCTAAGAGACGCCATTAGAAGTAAGACAGAGACCCTTTTTTCTCTTTACAACGTCTTACTACCACAGCTATTCCACTCTGGTAGATACGAATAGTCCAAACATGTATCTTCGGGCGAAAAGCCTTTAGTTAAGCAAGGGAGAGACCAAAGCACTTAACTATAGAAATCACTTAGAATAGTGAAAATCGGCACTACTCAAGCCTTCTTATCTGCGAGTGCTACTCACCCAAGGAAGTCTCTAGCGGTTCAATTCAATTAGGTGAAAACTGTCTCGGATGCCCCTTCCTCCTAAACCCGGGAGAACAACGGGCTTTAGCCGCTTGAGCGCACTCGTCTCTCTCATTAGGGGCCTTTGGGAATCTTGTTCAATGGGTAATTCTGCATACACTTTCCAGTCGGTTGACGGTGTGGCATTTCTTCCTAAACCTTCAGTGTTTTCCTAAGCGAAAGGGGAATCCGATTCTTGCACAAGCCATTCAAAGAACTGATTCTAGCAAGACCTATTCGTGCACAAGGGAATTTGTCCATTTACAGAAAGCAAGTCGCAATACCAAAAGAGTAATACATGGTAATTGCTACGGTACTCTAGCCAGTCGAATGATAAAGGGGAGTGGAAATGGAATTGATTTAAGGAAAACTGCTAGTTCCGCATCAAGACCTCTTTAAAATGAGGAAGGAGCACAATAAGACATACTTTTTAACCTCTCTGTGCTATTATTCACTTGCCCAAGAAAGCTTTATGCAAAATGAAATGGTACTGGAACTTCGTCAAACCTTCCATGAGCAGCAGATTCAATAGCAAATGCAGCTACTTCTATCATCCTTATTTGAATTAGCTACAGTTACGTCAACGCGCATGGAAAAAACACTTTCAGTCAAGTCAGTTCCTTGTCCGATTCTTGGCATCTAGATCTATTACCAATAGTGGAAAGCTAGTAGCCTTTGATAGAAGATCTTGATTTATTTCACACCCCCGTCCTATGTTCTTGTCTTCTACTCAGGAAGAACCCAACTAATACAGTTCTCTGGGACTTCCCAACTTGACTAGTGAGCACTGCTCGACTAATAAGAGCTTCAGTGCTATATATACAAAACGTCATAGCGTAGTCGTTCTTGTTCATTGTAGTAGTGAGCTTGTTGGGCTCCATTACGCTTGCTTTCAAGCCTTCTTTCTATTAGAAAGGAGCGTCCTAAGACCTATGACGAGGATAAGGAAGTTTCATATGGGGCCGGGGATATACCTACGGATGAGTGGTTCAGTCCAGTCCTAAAATAATTGGACTAACCTTCAATAATGACTTCCGCAACATCGACATGATGGTGAAACCATTTACATAAGGAATGCACCCTAAGGTGTCAATCTAAGGTCTCGTGTTAATCCTTCCGTTAATTTCGTTATCATTTGAATTTCTCATACTTATCTCTTTGATCATGGGCTATCAAGATACCCTCATACCCACCTAAGAAAGGTGGTATTCTATCTCCCACCAGACTGCCTATCCAGATTACCATACTCACTAAGAGACTTGATTGCTTACTCTCCATTTCATGCTTGTTATTTTTCTACATTTGCTTCCTCCGAACTCAATGAAATATGCAGTATTTACAGGCAAAAGTATTCGGTTATTGGGGAAAATCAATATACTTCTAATGTCGAATAAGAATCAGCTAGGACAAAAATAAAGCATTGGGTCGAACTCTTCTTTGGTGTCAAGGTAATATCTATGAATAGTCATCGACTTCCAGGAAAGAGTAGAAGAATGGGACGTATTATGGGACATACAATGCATTACAGACGTATGATCATTACGCTTCAACCGGGTTATTCTATTCCACCTCTTAGAAAGAAAAGAACTTAAATAAAATACTTAATAGCATGGCGATACATTTATACCAAACTTCTACCCGGAGCACACGTAATGGAGCTGTAGACAGTCAAGTGAATTCCAGTCAACGAAATAATTTGATCTATGGACAGCATTATTGTGGTAAAGGTCGTAATGCCAGAGGAATCATTACCGCAAGGCATAGAGGGTGAGGTCATATGCGTCTATACCGTAATATTCATTTTCGACGGAATGAAAAAGACATATATGGTAGAATCGTAACAATAGAATACGACCCTAATAGAAATGCATGCATTTGTATCATACACTATGGGGATGGTTAGAAGAGTTATATTTTACATCCCAGAGGGGCAATAATTGGAAATACCATTGTTTCTGGTACAAAAGTTCCTATAAAAATGGGAAATACCCTACCTTTGAGTGCGGTTTTAACAATTGATTTACGTAATTGGAAATAACCAATTAGGTTTACGACAAAACTTAGATATTGATCACTGATTCCAATTTGAGTACCTCTGCAGGAAAGACCTCAACAGAAAACGGCAGCAAGGGATTGAGTTGAGTAGTTCCTCATATAAAATTATTGACTCTAGAGATATAGTAATATGGAGAAGACAAAATTGTTTGACGCACCGACAAAACTGGAAGCGCCCCTTCTTTCAAAGAGAGGAGGATGGGTTATTCACATTTCAATTGATGGTCAGAGGCGAATTGAATGTTAAGTAGTGGGAATTCTAACGATTCCCCGGGGGAAAAAATAGTGATGTCTCATACGTTACCCATAATATGTGGAAGTATCCACGTAATTTCATAGAGTCATTTGGTCTGAATGCTACATGAAGAACATAAGCCAGATGACGGAATGGGAAGAACCAAGATGTAGAAAATCACAACATGAGTGATTCGGCAGATTTGGATTCATATATATATCCACTCATGTGGTACTTCATTCTACGATATATATATAAGATGCATCTGTATTGATATCATCATCTACATCCAGAAAGCCGTATGCTTTGGAAGAAGCTTGTACAATTTGGGAAGGGCTTTTGATTGATCAAAAGAAGAATCTACTTCAATCGATATGCCCTTAGTCAAGGCCATACATAAGATAGAAATCACACTTGGAAAAGGGGGACAATTAGCTAGAGCAGCGGATGAGATAGGAGCAGAGTCGTTCAAAGAGCTAATAGCATTCTCTATATACGAAAGCACCAAGTAAATATGCTTGTGAAAGAAAAAGGAAGCTTTTACAGCTATACAATATGAAAAGTAATCACCTTTAAGAATATTAATTAATATCGTAGAATAAGAGGGAAAGTACAAGTAGAAATTTTTTTTTTCTCTTTTAGCGAAGAAGAGAAAGAAGAAGAAGATGCTAACTCAACTGAATAAGGACAAGTTTTAGGCGGAAGAAAATAGCTCGGCTAACAAGGGTTGTAGTTGAAGTATATACAAACAGCTCTAGCTGGAAAGGGGGATAAGCTCGACAAAGACTTCGAAGTAAAGGAGATAACCAGCTACTAGAACGAAAGGAAGGGGGTTTACGAACTGATCAATAAGTAGTTGAGGGGGGAACTGGTCCTACTACTGAGCCACGATCAAACTCTTCCTTTCCGGCAGATAGCACATGACCAAAAGTTTTTACACCCATGAGCTAAGGCACCACCCTTCTTTCCGACCCGGATTGGAAGAATTTTCCACATACTGAGGTTTTGGGTCTTCATAAGTAGTTCTTGTCGACGATCCCTTGAAAAAAGTTCTTTGTTGAGCCGGCTTCCGCCCCTGACAAAGGACTTTCCCTGGGTTGAGACTCTTTGGACAGGATTAGTTGCTTCGATTCCACTCATGTCAGCTCAATACTTTGTTCCTGGATCGCTTTATCTTTCTAGTGATCTAGTGATGCGGGAAGGGAATGATAATCAGACTCCTATAGCATTTCGTGAGCATCGGCATCTATTTGGTAGAATATAACGACCCGATCTCTTTTCTTTCGATGGCTGCTTGGGGCTGAAACATAATGGAAATGCGAATATGATCGATCTAGGCTCATAAGAAGTACGGAGGTTCTTCTAAGTTGGGTCAGCGATTCGAGTGAGTCAAGGAATAGGGCATTTTGGCACTGTTGAAGTGATTGGCGAAAATGCCCTTGTGACGAGAATCCCATTGAAATGGAAAGTCCTTGGTCTACATACATTAGTAGTATGATACGCTCCTATTATTTAAAATGGTTATCCTCCTCAAAATCCTTCCCCCTTTGTCGAGTTGGCTTAAGTCCGAATCCATCCTTATGGAAGAAGTGGGGAAATCGGCTATGAGAGAGAGTCCGTGTTGTTCATCTCCGCCTCCCAATGCTGCTAACCCCTTTCGGGACCATTTTCCTTTATTCCCTACAAGACTGGTCCAAAATTCTAGTTCGTTGCACTCACCCTTCGTTTCTGTTAATCATTCATGACCCGTGAATGGAAGATAAAAGACTTTACTAAGCAAGCTGTCTGTCAGTCCCAGTTGGTTAATTGTGTCAACAGAGGGAAGGAGTACCGCTGGACTATCCCACTAGCGATCCTACTTCAACGACCTTCTCGTAATACGTAAAAAAAGTATCCTGATCCTATAGGAGTGACAACCTTAGTGGAGATCGATGAAGATAATTATTCTTAAAAGAAAGGTTAAGCACCTAAACACAAGAATGATCAAAGAGAGCCCGTAACTGACACTAATAAAGCCAAAGAGCAACAAGGAGGTGATGATGTGATTCCTTATGTACCTGTGTCTGTGTCGCTTGAGAAGTATTAATCACTTGACCTCTCTCTATTTGTGTTTTCTTCTAGGTCAGCTAACCCTAGTCTTCTTTGAGTTTATGATATTCCCACCTTGTCCGAGCTTTTGTAGGCCGAAGCAAATGCTTAGATGAGAAGAAGTCAATGCAAAAGTCAAAAAAATATAGCACAAAGAAGTCTCTTCCACTCCTCTAGAAGTTGAGGATTAGGAAGTGATGGGGACGACGATGTTCGTGCAAGATAAGATGACGACTGGCTGACTTACAAAACGGACGGACACTTTGATCTTGATCGTGCAATCTAAGTCGCAATGAAGGACAATCATCAATGTGGTTGGAGCCGCTAGATCCCACAGAAGCGATCTTCAAACTGATTAACCAACCTTTCAATTCTCATATGGGGAATCAGCCACATGAGGACCAGAAGATGGCATTCTAAGGCTATATAGTGCCCATATCCAAGAAATGAGCCATCTTGCTTAGCATACTCACCAAAGCTCTTACTTAAACTTGATTCTTTAAAGCCGGGAACTCCATTCAATTAGCCGGGCATAAGCTCTCATATTGCTTTGCTCATTTTCTCTTGATACGCTTACCTTGCCCGTTTAGGTTTTCAAGAAGTAGATAGGGGTAGGGAAATTACTAGCTAGGTTTTTCGCCTCACTGCTCTCTCGGCGGCCAGCTCGTCAAAGTACCAAACACAGGCTTTCTACCCTGAACATTTGGTATCTTCTTATGGCCCCTTGGGGGCAAGTTAGAGCACTAGATCGAATACACTGGATTGTCCATGTTTTTTACCTTTGCTCTACTTAGACTACTTCTTGATTTTTTCTTTTTACGATTGTTTGCTTCCAAAGGGCTACGCGGGACAGCAGTTCCTTTCATAATCATAAAATAGGAACGAAAATTCCCGATTGGGTTCTTGGATTGGGAGGCCTTGCCGCATGCTTCATTTCCATTATCGCAATGATTGTCATAATTTCTTCCTTCACCATCAGAAAGATGGACAGATACGAGAGATGAGGAAATGGAGGCTTAACATATAGTAAGGTACCAAAACGATTGTCACTTGCGGCAGAAGAATTTGGTTCAGCTTCAAGGGTGGTGCTGTGAGGGACAAGGCTAGCAATCCTTTATTTCCGGAAAAGACCCGTATGCCCTTTGATTAACGAACCGGAGGGAGCAAAGCACCACAACGGATATAGAATTCTATTTCCACTTTTAGTTTCACCTCACGACTCGGGATACGTGCAAGGAGAGCCAGGGAAGGGGCAAGAGGTTCACCAACTTTCACGAGTTTCATAGGTTCAAGAGACCCCACTATTGAAGTGTCTATCCGTTCGCAGAAGGAATGGATTCTTTATCAAAGTCTCTGAAAGGCGCACTTAACCTCATTCGATGATGGGGTTGGGGCAATTGACCGATCCTAAGCTAAATCTACCTTTGATGGTGTGTCCGCGGGTCCCTTCCTCTCAAGGTTTGAAAGAACACTCTAGTGGCAAGTCGGGCTAATTCTAATATAGGGATAGAAAAGGAATTGGCAAGGGAAAAGTCTGATCGGAAATAGGATCAATAATGGAAAAAGTCCCTCTCCGATAATAGGACTTGAAGGCTTTAGCTAGGCGAGCGTGCCACTACGCTCCTTTTGTTACAGATTAATGTTCAGAAACTTGCCTTACTTAATCTCTTTCGAGATAAAGGTTCTTACAGAGGTGAAGGCATCAATCTCACATAAAGTAGTTAGAAAGCTCGCACCCCATTAAGTATATAGATTGAGATCCAGTAGAAGTGGGAGTGTCGCAAGTCTCTTGAGTTAAATGATGATCAGGATTGAGGAAGTGCTCTTATTGACATTCAGAATGGAGTCTCTCCCGAAGGAATCTCATCTCTCTTCCAATAGAACAGGAAGTCTCAAGCCAGTAGCACGATAGCAATCCATTCAGTCAAGCCTTTCTAGGTCAGCTTGAAAAAGGATGGATAAGCTTTATTGAAAAAGGCTAGGAAAGCAGGTGCTCTTATTGGACGTCACGGGAAAAATCCCGATGGCTGAGAGGGTCATACCCTTCCCAGCTGTGGATCGTACCAACTTCACTTTGATTAACATCGAGTTGTATGTTTCACTGCTGTCTAATGAGGCGCAACATCGGTCTGGACTCTGGACGGCCTTTCCAAGGGACTGGAACCCAAGGCTCTTCTTAGTCTAACATGATTTTTGTAACCTTGGCGGGTTGCTCATTGCATTTTGATGGAATTCAGTGACAGCCCACTCCATAAGTCCAAGGTGCCTTCTGTTGAGTTCTAACGCTTTCATGTTGACAACTCAATTCATTTGATTACTACAGGGATGAACCCAATCCGGAATATGAACAATAAAAGAAATACCTATTAAACCGACTACAAGAATACTAGTTACAGTACCTATTATCCAAAGAGGAATCCTCCCAGTAGTATCGGCCATTTACCCCAGTTCACTCCAGATTTCATCAAGTGGTCATGCTAGAGACATAAACAGTCACGGATAATGAAATTATGAGATCCTTCCAAACGAGCTAAGAGAATCTTATTTATTCTCTTTCGTTTTCTTAATTTAAGAAATTATTGGAAAATAAAAAAACAAGTACAAAAATGAGAGTAACCCCCAGTAGAGACTGGTACAATTCAATTCAACATTTTGTTCTTTCGGGTTTGATTATTTCGTAGCTCTATAATTTGGTTTAAGTTTATCGTTTTGAACTGCTGATATTCATCCAAAAAAAGACGCTAGGTACCGCTAGTCTGTGAACAGCCAACCATCGTACTGTAAAAATTGGATAGGTTCGATCTATTGTCATTAGGGCCTCCTTAAACGATTGACTAAATTCATCGAGTTGTTCCAAAGGATTAAAATGGCCAGTTATTAGATGAATTCCTTGTTGGCTCTCTGTAAAATACTCGTTTGGCCGAGGGCTTCCAAACACATCGTAAGCTAAACCGGTGCTGACAAATAACCAACCTGCAATGAATGGAGATGGTATAGTAATGCTATGAATGACCCAGTATCGAATACGTGTAATAATATCAGCAACGATGATCGATCCGTCAAAGATGAGATCAGTAAATGACAATTCACTGAAATTACATCTTTGTGAGATCGTCAATATTGTACCGAGGGCATCTTGAGAGTATACCGAATCAGTATAGCTATTCTTCTAATCGGTTCGAAGAGAAAAGGAAACAATAAAGGTTCACTTTCATTGGTGCTTTCCCCTACACGTATATTGGAGCGAGAGCGGGCGCTAGCATCCTAAACAGGATTTTCTATGAGGCAGAGGTCCGGCCGCACAAAGCAAGAGGAAATAGGTATAGGCTGGATCAATAAAAGAAAGATAAGTAAAGTGTACAAGATTCCAATCGGGCTACCTCTGAAGGAAGGTGGCGGCAAGGAAGGGTATTTCGAATCACAGGACCGCGCCAAGCATAGCGAGTTAGGTATAGGCTTTCTTTCACTACCAGAATCACAATTTGGCAGGGCTACTAGGACATGGGTCTCTCTCTTCGGCGGGGCATCAAGTACATCTATCTTTATCGATTAACCAATTTCTAAGCGCTAGAGTAGATACTAAAGATCTACCACTTCCTCATGAATTTATCTTGAATCGAGATCTTTTGGCTCAACTTTATCTAGTTTGCTGAGGGAGCAACCCCATTTTTCACCTTGAATTGGTCAAAATATGCGGAATTTCTTACTTTTCATGGAGGATTAGATCCAGTAACTGGGGATCTGTGGCTGGATGATATTGCCCATCACCATATAGCTATACCATTTATTTTTCTCACAGCGTTCATATGTATAGAACAAACTTCGGGATTGGGCGCAGTATGAAAGATCTTTGAAATCCTTGATAGTCTGGAAAGGAAACGCGAATCTAGCAACCACTTTGTTTATTTAAAGAAAAAGAAAGAGGGTGCATGTCAAGTCCGCATCTTTGCGCCCTTTACTTACTTCAAGGGATGGTGCGTCCGATACATGATTGGTTAATGACGATTCTCAACAACATCTGTAAGATCTCGAGGCTTACTTGACTGAATTCGATCAAAAATAAAAACTTTGGATATTTTTCTTAGAAGGAGATGAACTACCTATAGATTTGTACGTAAGTGCACGATAGGAGTTAAGGGAAAGCTGGCATCCAACCAAGAAAGAATCACTTCGGACAATTAGACTAAGCTTCCCCCTTTTCTCTCTTCTTTAGCTAATGATGAAGCAAATCCCTAAAGTCATTGTAGTCCATGAAAGCATCTTTTTTTTCCGTTCAAGAAATTTCTTATGTAAAGATGGGGTGAGTCTCTTATAATATCTTCCTTTCTTCTCTTTTCTATTATTAGTTAGCTTGGATTGAGAAAGCTCCGCACAATAGCGCTTAGCCATGTGTGTGTAGACAGAAATGGTCTCGCGAAGCCGGTCAACGGTAGCCTAAGAGCAAATCAAAACTACGAGAAGGGCACGAGAAGTTTTGTGAAGGTAGAGAGAGATTTTAAAATTAGACTTCAAGTTGGTGTGCCGCGTATTAAGAAGGCAGAGACAGCCCCAGGCTTCGCCCTAATTCCCATCGAAGGTTGAATAAGATTAGATTAGTCTCGGTAAATTCGTTCTCGAATGATTCATCGATGGAACTAAGCCTAGATGTATGAAAATTTCTTGTGATCCCCATTCTTTATTCAACGAAGGCTTACCCAGCATACTAAGACTAAGATGAATCATCTCAGTTCCTCAACAAACCTAGTCCCTAAAACCCTAATCTAAATAGGACGCTTATAATTGTGATCATGACGCATCAGCTCTTTCAGTCATTACTACCTATGTCGCACCTACAGTGGCCGAGAGATTGATAAGACTCTCGGATAAGAAAGATCAATCCTGAATAAGCTTTAGATGATTCTCATTATAAATCTTTTTATATGCAAGGAGCTATCTATGGGAAGATACTTCTTTGCCAGGTCAGTCTGGTCGGAAAGAAGCTTGCTTACACCTTGCTTTATATTGAAAGAAATGTTCCTCCTTGCGAAGGTAGCCTTTCTATCATTTAGTGGATAACTCCTTGCTCCATTCTGCTTAAGGTGGCGCCCCTTAGTCCCATAAGCTTATGCATATACCTGCTTTCCCTTGAAATATACATAGTAAACCACGTTAAACTCGCAGTTAGTCTTGGCCCAACTCTGCCCGGGGGTTGGCCTTTTAAGGCTTATTTCACTTATTTTTTTCTTTTTCTCTTATTGCTAATTGGAACTCCGGCTCCAGTAACCTCCTGAACCTTATCCATTACGTCAACCCTTCTTCAACAAGGGGAAGATAGGAAGGAATTCCCTTTTTCAAGGTCCCTAACCTAGTCCTGGTTTGGTTCTCCAGTGGAAAGATTTGAGATACCTTCTCCTACCCTATAAAGTAAGGGAGACTGACACTATGCTTTATTGAAAGTGAAATAGCGATAGGGAGTTGCGGAAAAGCCCACGAAAAAAAGAAGCGACTTTTCCCGGAAGAGCAGAGGGGACAGTCTTTGGCCCAGGTAAAATAAAACCTGGCCTCCCCTTCCACCCAAGTGGACTATTCTCTCCTTATGGAGTCTAAGAAAAGAGAGATATCCTTGCGCAAGGCGAAAGATCGATGTCCTTCAGAATTCTAAAAAGATCAAGAATTGCATGCATTTAGATCCCGTCTTTCTTGATTATGAATCATGACGAAAGGTCAGATATAGTTGTTCAGGTCAGGTCTACTTTTGGTCATTCTTCTCTCGGAAAAGTAGAATATTGCTCAAAGAAGGTGACTCATGGTCCCTTTTCGAGTATTATCTTCGCTGTGGATTATCCAGTTGGTGTGCGTACGAACGAATGGATTCCCCCTCTTTATGGGCTATATGCCCTGCTTGTCCCCCAGACCCCTTTCAGCAAGGGTTGACGTGGTCTCCAAGAACCTTCTTCCGACCTCTGAGGTGGTCCGTCCAGCATTCTCTCGTCTTTTATTTCCCTTTTTTCTGAGAGAGATGTCGTCCTTCCAGTTCCTGATGAATTGAGTCTGCCATCGATTTCATAGTAATCACGAAAAGCAAGCCCTATGTGTGACAAGCAGGCACCACAGGTTCTTTACTTTTTTGTGGGGTGGAGGGCTTTTGTGCATTATAGCATAGGCCGTGACTGCCTTTTTATCTTGATTGATGCTAAATATCACCCGCTTGTTCTATAGAAATCTAAGTGCCTATCAATTATTTCCAAGAAAGCGGCCGGGGTCTAACTAGAATTTCATTCCAATCTTAACAAGAATTGGTCTCGAAGAAGCGATTGCCCGCGAAAGCTGTAGCCCTTTAATTGCTTAGGGGAATCGGCCTTCTTTAGTCCAAGCTTTTTCTTGCTTAATGCTTTCCTATCTCGAGTGATTTCCCGTGATCCACCTATGAGAACGTTTGCACCGGCTTTGGATTCAAGAAGATTGGCCATTGAATAAGGAATGGGAATTGAGCGAGAGACTCTTGATTCGCTGCTCTACATTTCGGAGAAAGTGGAATAAGAAAGGCCGCAGTACCCTAGGCATGACAGAATAATGAGAAGAAAGAGGCCGATTGGAGAAGTTTTGTTTGAGAGGCTAAAGGACTAGACCCATCAAAAAGGAAAAAGAAAATGTGTGACTAAGAAAGGTAACCCTAGAACAAGTTGTGAAAAGACTTGACCCCTGAAGAACTGACCCAAGCAAGGATATTCCGGAAGTTGGTCGGTCAAGACGGTCACTTTCCCTTTGCTGCTTTCGACCTGATCTCCCACAAAAACCAATACAAACAAGGTGGATGTGGGGAGGAGAGGAAAATGGATTTATACAAATATGAGCCCTTGCCTATACCAACAAAAAAGAGTTGTGAAATTGATATAAAGAAGGAGGCCAAGGGAATTTCTACTTTGTTCATTGAATAATAGAAGGGGAATATGGATTGGACCGATAGGCTCGTTTTGGACTCGAGGACATAAGCTTTGCTAAAGCCGTGAAAAGGAGTGGACAGTTGTATATTTGCCTAGTTGGACTGGTTCGCCTAGTCTAAGAGCCCCTAAGCTTGTTCACCGTACTAGATGTGTAAAGAGCCCATCTCGGATACGAAAGAAGGACAGGAGTGTTTCCGCTAGCCGATGCTTAAGCATCAACCCTTGCCTCCTCTTCCCCATAAACCTCATCTGCACCTGAACAAGAGTAATCTTTTCCCGAATCTACATCCGCTGAAGCCTATAATTGTGAAATATTTAGTTCCATCTGGAATGAATTTCCCACCTATCTTGGGATAAGTGGTTACCGGAAGTTTGAAGCTGACTTTAATAAGCAACACTTCCTCGTAGGCTCACCAAAGCATGCTCCTTTAGTCGCTTCGATTGTTAGAGCACACTGAATACCAACAGAATCGTAAGCATTCTTCTCTGCCTCAGCTTGAGAACTACTTTCTACATCAAGATCTGGCCCTTCCCCAATGTAGGTAGGTTTATCCTCACTCGATCGACTCCGTCTATAGTGTGATTCCTGGCATATGTACACTGGAGTTGCTAAGGCAACCCCGTTCCAGCTTGCATTGTATTTGAAGTTGAGGATTTCGCTTCTGATGTAGTAAGTGAGAAGCTAAGTTCAATTGTTAGCTTTAGCAAGCCTGTGACTGCGTGAACAGACTAGTCTACGCTCAGCTAACATTCCAAACTTGTCTCGATACTGACAGTTTAGTGGATGGGATAGAAAAGAGAGAAAGAAAAAGAAGGAGTTACGAAAGGAGACTCCACCTAGCTAGTGCGCTCCTCACTTCAATGCTACACTTTGGCAGCTACGAACTAAGACACTGCAGAAGAAAAGCTACATCCACTACCCGCATTCACCCTGACAGGCTACCCCGAGCTTACCAGGGCATTACCGCCCAAACCAGCAAGAGTAATGTCTACTTATACCATTGAGAGTCCACTTATACTATTGATAAACTCTCTAATTTAATAAGGCCCCGGTTCTTATATTAGATTCAATTCAATCTAACAAGCGGAATACCTTCGGCTACTACAAGATCTTTATAAACCAAAGAATGGGCCTACTTTACGCACTTTCGCACTAAGCAGGAAAGGACAACTACACAACAAGAAGGCATCGCATGCGGCTTCCAATCTAATGAAAACAAAAAGACGAAGAAGTAACTTACTATACCTTACCGCCTTGTGCCCATAGCTTGACCTCCTGCTTTTTCTACCTGCACGGATGCCTTCCCTTCATTCCAAAGCGAACCTAGTCAAGCAATGGAAGGAGAAAGGAAAAAGACCTTCGTCGCGCACAGACAGACCATCTTTAGAGAAGTCCCTCCTTCCCAACCTCTCCTACAACATCCATTTAGTCAAAGAAGGACGGAGAAGGCACAATGACTACTCTGACATGTCTTCAACCCGAAATAAGTAGATACGAAATCTCCTCTATTTGAAAGGTACTTGAATTAGCAAGTGGACTGTGAACCATTGTCACTCGTTAGGCCTCCCAATATAACTGATTTGAAGGAGTGAAAGCCACTTGACTGTGAGGAGAGGAGCTCCAGCCACTCTACTTCCACCGTCGTGTAGCCCTGCGGATAATTCGAATACCGGAACATCCTTCAATCCCTCATTCAATCTTTTCTACCAGCTCTAAGACCGACTCAATGGGAGGAATCAGATCAATCTTAGGGCTTTGCCTTCAGTTCCTCGAAGACTCAATAGCAATTCCATCTCGTCTTTCCGGATCAATAGCCCCAATCCCACATTTTCAAAACATGTCTTTTACGGGTAGGTCGAAACATCTCCATCCTTTTCGTTCAGTGTTATATCCTACGAATATGCGCCGAAGAACCTTCGTCCTCTTTGTTCCTTCGACATCTTCTACCCTGAAGCATTGAAATAGCATAGTAAGTGGATCACCTAGAGGGGAATCCTTATACCACTATCAAGCCATACCGGGCAATGAGGCTTCGGCTACTACCGAGACATAGAAAGACAAGGACTTTCTTTCTATCGATGTGAAATCCATTCTATTTCTCTGATGCGCATGTCGTTCGATCAGTCTACTCAGCTTTAGTATGAGCTAGGGAAAAAAGCGGAGCTCCCTCTTGTTGTGCCCGATCCCCAAAGCATTGAAAAAGATGAGGGGGAACTTACCTAGTGAGAAGTATTACCATGGGATTTTATACCTCTATTACCAATCCCTCGTAAGCAGTGGTGTCCGGTCACCAAGAAATTCTATTGATTCGTTCAGCGAAAGGGAAGTTGTCCTTCTATCACGAGTTTTATACACCCCCCAGGGATCATCCAGGTCAATCTGCATGAGTTTTGTTGTTCATACATGAGCCATAGAGGCAAGCTGCCTGTCTAAAATAAGGCTTTGTGAATAAGCAGTTCCATAAGCTCCAATTACAATTCGCTGACCGAGTAGCTACATCTTCAAGAGGGGAATTCGCGTAAAAGTGGGCTTTTGTTTTTTCTTCCTTGAACGGGTGGAGAAAGATTATTATTACCCTTTATTCCATAGGAAGGGAGTTGGTTTATAACCAGACTCTGAAGTTTTCTACTAGGTAGAATATTTCAAAATAAATAAGCTAGAATAGAGGGCGTGAAAGTCCAATTCTACATAGTTCTGTGATCCGCCAAACGAAGTGGTTCCAACGAACCGGATTGGGAGAGAGAAAGAATTCTTTTTTCAAGGCTGCCGGTGGGCTGGGCCTGAGCTCGGTATTTAAGGAAGCCTCTTTAGGTGAGAAGGAGGATGCTACCAAGGCGAGAAGGAAGAAGGGGAGTTCCACTATCTGAGTTAGGCCGATATCATTAGATAGGTATGCTGATATCCGCTTTTGGGTTCCTATTAAGGGCAAGAGTGAGACTTGTCTATTCTTACTAAAGGAAAGAGAAAAAGATCAAGCAGGCAGGTGAGACATCAGAGCAGCTGTAGAATAGAGATTGTAATTCCGTTTATTTATATGAAAGTGGCGGCGTATGAAAGGAATATTCGATCAAAACCCTTAGTCCGATAGGGGGATAGTATACATTCAATTAGGATAAGACTCTGAGATTAAAGACGAATCAAGCAAGAAAGGCAGAAAGGGGGCCACTTTCTTGAGTGATACTTCTTTTTTGGAGATCCAGAAAGACGAGATGGAATTGCTATTAAGTCTTCGAGGAGCTGAAAGCAAAGCCCTAAGATTGATCTGATTCCTCCCATTGAGTTGGTCGTAGAGCTAGTAGATCAGATTGAATAAGGGATGGAAGGATGTTCCGGTATTCGAATTATCCGCAGGGCTACACGACGGTGGAAATAGAGTGGCTGGAGCTCCTCTCCTTACAGCCAAGTGGATTTCACTCCTTCAAATCAATTATATAGGGAGGCGTAACGAGTGACAATGTTTCATAGTCTGACTGCTAATTCAAGTTACTGTTCAAACAGACGAGATTCCGCATCTACTTATTTCGGGATGGAGACATGTCGGCCTTACGACTGCGAGTTGAGGCCTAAGGTATAGTAGTAACTGTATTAATCGTACTAGCAATGACAATTGAGGAATTATTGATTCAAAACTTTCTATTGCTACACCCCTTTTAAACTATCTCAAACAGCGCACTAGCCGTAAGAGAAAAAGGTGTCGAATACAGCCGCTCATCCGCTGAGCTGGCCGAAAGATGCAAGCAATGAGTCTTACTCTAAATAAAAATCCTATTCCTATTCTAGAAATCCTGCAAACTATTAATCTAAGTACTTAGCACTCACTGCGGAAATTGGAAGAAATTAATCGGCGCTGCATCTATCCCAATGAATTTTTAGCTTTTCCTTAGCCCTCTTCGTTAGCACTGGCTTACTCACAGGAAGCTGGCCTAGCAGATGACTCTTAGTTAAACTGGTACTAGTTATTATATCACATAAAGGGAATCCCATAGAGAAGTCGTGCTCTGGCTTGCCCAAAGCGTTGAATATAGAGAATTAAAGTTGTCTTACATACACACTGGTGGAATTTCATTTTTTTCCGCTTTTTAAAATAGTAAGAGGGGAATTGAGTAAAATATCCTTGTCTATAGTTCCCTCAGATTCTCTTTTGTCTTGCAAACCCCTTATTCTGTACTCCACTATTGTTGAAAAGATTGCTATTCACCTTGATTTTTGGCTTTTCGTTCTTTCTGCTGCAGTTGTTTTGCTATATTCAACTCCTTTTCTTTGTCCCCATTAGGAAAGAAAGCTCTAGAGTTCAAATCTTCCTTGATTGATACTACCGGCTTGTCCATCTACTGGGTGGGACTACTTCGACATATTCGGTGCTACGCCCCTATTATCCCGTCCTCGAGATTGAACTAAGAGCACATCCCTTCTTTGCTTAGGGTTTGTTCGGGTTCAGCTTCTGCCGGTCAAAATAAATTACCAGGTCGGGGCTTTCTTTCCTGTGGTTTCTGATATTGCAATGGCAAGCAAACAGAAGGTTTCCCTCTTTCAGGTATAGGCTTTCCCGATTGATTGGAAATATTTTAGACTGCCAGAGAAAAAAAACCTATCTAACCCTGATATCCTTGGTAGTGTCCCTGCTGAGAAAGATCCGGATTTCCCAAAGAGTGCTTTTCTGGTGCGGTGTAACCAATTCTCAAGGCCATCAAGGGAAGGAATTGCAGGACCGGAGTTCTATCTCGGATCCACAGAATGACCAGTTTTTGTCTCGAAAACCGCTCTTAGGGAATGTTCCATGTGGGATTGGATATCGAAGGTTCCTTCCGAGCATTTTGGATATGGAATCTGTATTGCCAGAAAGGTTCTCCCTGTCTCGGGCAACCTCTCTTCTTATAGGATTCATAGAGTGGAAATTCCCTTTAAGGTTGGATTCCACAGATCTAATCGGCGGAAAGAAGCACTGGCTAATACTTTAATGGAGATGGGGCCTAAAGGGAAATCAGATAGCAGATTCCCCTTTACTGTCTTCAATGTCTTGACTTTAGAAATGATTAACTATAAGAGAAGGATAGACACATCTCCGTCCAGACAAGATCCTTAGATGATCCTTTATGTACTGTATGTTCTGTCTTGAAGAACGTCTTCCAGGTCCGAGACAGGTCAACAATCGTGGAATGCTCAAGATGGTCGCTATAACGTCTTTTTCGGCACGGTAACAAGGTCCAATGATGAATCTAACATGAAAGACGGTTATTGCGCCTTAAACAACGCGATATAGGCTTCAAAGAGGGTTTTTATAAATGATTGTACGATAGCCTTCCGCTCGGACTTGAGATCCTTCCCCGGGCTGGTAGGCTCTCTTAAATAAAATTATTGCACATAAAGACAAGACAGCTTAAGCTTCACTGAAAGAAGAAAAGCTATTTTCTTTCTTTCATCCATGGCTTCAGCTGGCCATCGTTCTCGGGCCAATTCTAAAGCTTTCGGATCAGCTGTGGATAATTACAGCTCCAAATTGATGCCCTGTCGGGAACAGAAGGAGCGAATCTCTTTCTCTTTACTTACGCAATTTCGGAAGAGTCTAGTTGATAGGATTCACTCATAGGAAAATTCAAGTGAAACTGTTTTTGAGTTCAAAGAAGACGCCACCAACTACTTAGGGGAACTAACTTTTCTTCCTTGCGTTCGATTAGAGGCCCCTGCCATCCATTCTCTAAAGTACCTCTCCGCTTCTTCTGCTTGCTTTAATGTAGTTTATTGCTTAGATTAAAAAGTTTATTCCGGCTAGACTTTCTTTTTCTCTTAACTATCTCCTAGTTAAGAGAAGAAGAACGTCGTGCTTACTCTCACCTTCTTTCTTGTGTTGTAAGAGAGGCGAAAGGGAACAAGAGCAGCAAGCATCACAACTAGTGACATTCCCCGCCACAACAGTTCCACTTCAAGGAGAACGCACTCTCGTAACACTATGCATTTCCCTGAGGCGCCTAGCCTTTAGTTCATTTGCAAGAGAGAAGGCCTAGAAAGTCAGTCCACTAGCAGTTTCATTGGCTCTTTTGAACCCTAGCTTCTCCTTTGATCCAAAATCCGTCAATCGCATGTGCGATGTGTCTAGTGTTTACCTTCAGATCAGACCTGAAAAACAGAAAGAGAAAAAAAAGTGTCTTCGTGGAAAGTATGTTATACCATTCGTGCCCCTCACTAGAGAGCCACTGAACTCGCTTTCAAGAAGAGTCTTTCTTGCTTCTAATTCATAAACTTAAAAAAGGGATTTGCCACATCGTTGAGTGATATTTAAAAATGAAGTAGGCCTTCACTATCTTCCAATCTTCAAAGGACGGAGGAATTAGGCTTTATCCGATGTAAGATCTTCTTCTTTCGTCCTCTAGTCTTCTTTTAAAAGAAGGAGGAATGCCCCAACTACGATGTTGCGCATAGAAATCCTCCCTCCATACCACGACCTCTCTATATATAGATATAGGAGCCTTACAAGACTTAGACAGCTTCGAGAATACTCCGTGCCTTAGGACCTATTTCAAATGAGACAGGAATGAAAGCAAGGCCGAGAGGGGGAGAGAATGGAATACTAGGGGAGAACCTTAGGACTTCAAGAAAGTCAGGCGAATGATGCCTATACCTGAAAGCACATAAGCTCGCATTCCAAGACTTTGAATGCAAACTAAATCGAAAGCTAATGAAAGGCTGGAGGAGCTGGCCCACTAATCTAAAGGATAGGCGTATGGAGGAGTAGAGTTAGTTAAAGCTGCACAAGACCTATTGCCTCCACATCTCCTTAAGGTAGAGTAGAGCTTATTCATGAGGATGATTCGTAGTTCTCATAAGAAAAGAGATTACCTAAGCAATTACCCTTTAAGACTCAAATACATCGAGCAATGTAATCGAACCAGGAAATTACATCGCACCTTTTCTAGGGGTAAAGACGATGCTCTCATTTCGGGGTACTAATTATTCTATATTGCTCGGGTAAATAGCCCTTATCCCAACCCGAACTTTGTTTATCTGATGTTTGGTTGAAGCTTACTTGCAAGCACAGCATCTGTCTCTTAGTCCTCTTTGGACAACCTTTAATCAGAGAAAGAAAACGTATATTCTATCAACGTTAGAGAGAATCTATATTCTACACGGAAAAAGCATATTCAATACAGACAGGCTCAGGGAAAACATCCTATACTTGGGATAAGCGAGCACAAGAGTTTGTAATGAATGCTTTTATTAGTACTTGCAATAAGCTTTGTTTCTCCTGGTCAATTCACCACTTCTCACTTACTTACTACTTACTCAAACAATACCGGCTTGAACAAGGAAAGCGGTCCCTTACCTTCTCTATTTCCTTCCCGTAATCGAACCCGGTAATAAGATTTGAACATGGATTCATTCCCATCGACTGAATCTTTCACAGAGACCAAGAACAAGGACCGAGAGTAATATGGAATTCGGGATAAAAAGTATATATACTATTCGTTACACGCATACAAAGAACTCGCTGAAACCTCGCTACTGGATTGAGGAAGAGGCAAGAAAGTTGAGCTATACCTCCTTCCTTCCCTGTGGTTGACTGCTTTTTGTTCCTTTTTCCATACTTCAGGAGGAAAAAATCGTCGGGTTAAAGTTTCACTGGTGATGGCGATTCCTTCTTGAAAAATAGTATATTGAATTGAATCTTAATATTCTAATAATAAGACCGAATCAATTCCTATTCGAAAAGAGGATTACATCATACCTGGCTTTCCTAACCTTACATGTGGCACTGAGACTTTACTTTATCAAGATGGAAATAGGGAACTCTTTTTTGGAACTGCCTTTCATCTTAAACTCGTAGCTACTAGGTGCGTACCCTTGAACCTAGCCCTCTTTTGGGGCACAGGCATTGAAAGATGTCTTTCGGAATAGGCTTTTTGGTACTAGCTTGAGGAAACTAAGGGAGTCGAACCCAACCAAATCTTCCATCCCGGACTCTAAAAAATAGAATCTCTTTAGTTAGAATTGTTATTATAGATCAGAAGCAAGCAAACTGTCTTTTTGACGTTAGCGGTTCTCCAGGAAGATTGACTCAACAAATAAAGCACTAAATTGGCAAACTATTTCAGAATATAGAAATGCCGAAAACGAAGAAGGCATTGGTCTGCTGATAAGAAAATTCCGTTAGATTTGACCAATCGAGAGGATAGCCGATTGAGTCTGAACCTTATTTTAAAGTGGGAAAGAAGACCCGGATGGACTTAATTAGGAGCATGGGCAACCCTTCGCGCACGAGATAGCAATGACAGGAGATTGACTGGTCGGGTTCGAGTGATCCGTAGGGTTTAGGGCTCCTTCTGCTGCTGCGACTACCTCTCTTCTCTTCTCTTTTAGAAAGGTAAAGGACCACCAGAGAGGCAAGTGCTTTCATGAATGCGGTAAACAATGAATCTTTTTGTTGCACATCGCGGACAGGGAACCAGCCCAGCGAACGATTTCCCGAAGAAAAGAGAGGGCGCTCTTCTAATATTTAGCTCCTAGCTGCTCTACGTCTCTATTTTCACTGGCCCTGCTCACTTATACCCTATAACCAAGCAGGCAAGCGAGACATCATAGCAGCTCTATAATGGAGATTGCAATTCCATTTATTTATATGAAAGGGGTGGAATGTGAAACTAGCAATCCCATATTGTAAAATAAGAGCAGTGGTACTTGCGGAAATAGGTTTTGAGGAAGGGACTGATTGAACTAAGGAACCGAACTAATGGACGAGGAGGAATAACTAGTAAATCTTGGTCGGAATCGAAAGCGGGGAAACTGACCACATGATCAGCAATGGGCATAAACCCTAAAACAATATTCACTCGTTCTTCAGTCCTCACGTAGACATGTAGGGGAGGCCCCACATATAGGATTAAGATTTCTGAACGGAAAAGAATTTTTTGTCAGCCTATATGCTGACTCTGAATCAAATATTTACTCACTTCCAACAAAAGCATACTCTATTTACTATTTTAAATCAATTCACTAAGCTAGTTTAAATCCTTATTACTTCGCAATTCCACCAGTGTGTAATACATCCAACATTCTCAGTATTAAACGCTTTTGGCAAGCCAAAGCAAGATTTCTCTGTGGGAACTCCTCGGTAAAGGAGACTTGTCTAGTCAAATAGGATTCTAATTAGAAATTAGCTCATTCATTACTTATGCAATGACTTTCTTTTTCGTAGCGTCAACGTAGCCTTTATATCTCCCTCGTCTAGCCGAGATTCCCTAAGAGAAAGGAATCAAATCCGTAGTTGTAGTTTCTATACGTCAATCCAATCTCGCTTCCATTGATCATCCATTCCGACGAAAGATTCTTGAATAACAGGCTAAGAATGGTCTAATAAGTCCTTGTCCGTTATGTATGCTCTAGTAAGAAAGTCCCTTACTTCGGCTAGCATGGATTTTCATTATAGGTAAGCAAGCTGCAGCGCGAGTACCCTTTTTTTTATTTTTACTGCAATAGAGGAGATTTCCATTGGACTAGTTAAAAGACTTAGATAACACATCGGGTTTACATAAGATAAATTTCACGTAGAGAAAAGAGATTAGACTAGTCATTGCACTAGTAGCGTCTACGAGCCTCCCGCTTCGGTACCATCTCCTTTTTTACCAGTCGAGATGCCCTGTCAACCCTTTGCGGCGCTTGATTCCTAGATAGAACTGACACAGCGCAAACATAAATGAGAACTAAGGATAGTCTGAATCCTTAGCGCAGAGAGCAAGAGTAAGCTACTTCACATGAGAAGAAGAAATAGGCTAACGATCGGCTCAGATAAGGATGCCTCCTCTCTTTCCAAGCTAGCTCTGATGCAACTGCTATCGAATTAGATCTTGGGGATATCATAGGTAAGAAGGAAACCAATGCTGGAGGAAGTGAATAAATCACAAGAGGTTGTTAAAAAGGGTTTGTTTCTTGCCCGAGCAGGGGAAGGGATTGACCTAAGGCAAGGTTTACTTTTCCCACTCTAGTGCTGGTAGGAAGCCTCCTTTCGAGTAGTCTCATAGGTCAGACTGGTTACAACCATTCTTGCTAAGGCTCTTAGCGAAAGATCAAACTTACGAATAAGAAAAATTTCTTGTCATAGACTTAGATAGCAGTTGCAAATTTAAAGACAAGAAGCGAGGGGAAGACTTTTGTTGAGAAGTTTAGACAGGTTGACTCCTTTTTTGAGAATTCTTTATAGAAAGAAGAGAGAAAGGAGATCGAAATGAAATACTTGTATCCAACGAGCCCCTATCTCAATTACAAGTAAGGATCTATTACCCTATGACTATGGTCTTTGTTCCTTACACAGTAGATTGAGAGCCATATTGAGATGCTGTATCGAGGGAGTCTCCAGCTCTACATCTATCTACTATTAATAATGGAAGGGGATAGGGTTTGAGTTACCCAGCTCATTAACAAACAATGTTCGGAGAACAACATAATTACGAAAGAACCCCTGTTGATTCGCCAAAGATCTACAAGCCAGGATTCTAGAGAAAGAGATACTATTAAGGATACATTAACAGAACCTTAGGAATTATCTTGAGTTGGGCATCCCTGACTCCATTCCTGACTAGAGAAGGGAATGCGATGAATCACCAGTTTGGATTAAAGAATAGGCACCCACGAATTAGCAGCATATTTGTGAGATTTATCGAGTGGAAAACTGTGATGTCGATACACCGAAGAGCTACCAAACACGATCACCAACAAGAGAATAGCAAGTGTTGGCTTGGGGCTCAGAGCTCCTTAAGCTCTGGTTCACTTCGGGCTTGCATTCGACCTTGGCTTCGGGGTTGGATCCTATGCCCAGCTAACAATAAACTACAACACCAGATCTCCTGCGGATAATACCCTAAAAGAAAGAGTGGTGATTCGTCCATACCAAGGTTAAGGCTCCTTTACAAGCTCAAGAGAAGAACAAGAGGAATCCTAGCTTCATAAAATAGGAAGAAGAGCTACAAGAGCGGGTTACTAAACCATTTGAGAATAAGCAAATGGATCCTCGCTCTTGTCACCCTCCCCCGTGGGCATAGCTCCTTGCAAACACCTCTGTACAGATCACCTAACAAGAGATGCTAGCATTGATATCAGAAAAAACAACATTGATTGGTTGAAGCATGCTTTGATTAGCTTCTAGCTTGGTAACAAGAGAGAGATTGGCATCGGAGAACAAATCAAATGGCGAAGGAAATAAAGCTGATTCGTCGAGAATCTACATCCAGGACTGGTAGACAAGAAGCTATCAACTCGATCTAGAGATCAAAGAATGGTAGAATGACCCGAAAAGGTAAGAGATACTGGCAATAGGCCTCAGAGATACAATCGATGAATCACCGGAAAGAAATAATGGTGATCCGCTGAGATATACTGGGAGTTCTACGAAGAAGTGCACCTGGACTATAAAGCTCCTCACCCACCAAAAAGAGAAGAGGCCGGGGAGGATTGATACACATCGTTGTCCATCCCATGGACAACTCCTTCCTCTTGCTTATTCTTTCGTTTGAGTGTTGCTTGAGTGAAGAACCCGGTTGACTACTTTCAACGAGAAAAAATAATCTGATTGACCAGGCCTCCTTAGGGAATGCGGACAGCAAAAACCGGTACCAAGATTGACTAATTAAAGAATCTAAGTATTCCTAGATGCCCGGCAAGACGCGAGAAAGACATGAAAAGCGAAAGAAGCCCTTCGATCAAATGAAAGTCCCCAGACCCAGTTTAGATAATCTTTTCGTCAACAAGGTCATGCTCTTTGAGTGAGATACCATTGATCGTAAATCCCCTTCTTGGGATTCAGAGAGGTCTGCGAATATGTGCTTCGGCTTTCGCTGGGGGGCTTTCGTCATCCATATCCATCAGTGTCAGGGGTAAGCGCATCCGTACAGAGTAGACTCCTTTAAATGAAAAAAAGGCTTCTTGTCAGTAGATACCCCCTAGTCATCAACGTATTTTTAGCATTAATGAGGGGTGGAAGATAGCACGTTGTGGATCAATGCATAGGAAGTTTAGGAGGTGTCACCGTCAATCACGTAAGATAAGAAGTGAGCTCAGTCTTCGTATCCTATTTGTGACACACAGACGAATCTTGCCGATGACTCTTAACAAGTAGGCGCGACGTCTATTTTCGATGCAAGCAAGATTCTTATTATCTTATCTTTATCTACTTAAAGACTCTACTTGTACGATCCTAAAGTGATTCAAGGGCTGGGATCATGAACGGAGTTTAGTCACCTTCCACCCCAACTAGAAGAGTTCCCTTTCGGCCAGGATAAATAGCCGAGTTAAAAGGAGAGAGTTATCTCGCGCCACTAGGTATTCTCTACCTAGACACCTGTCTCGCTTTCGGGTAGAGGTAGGCTCTTGCTTTTCGAGCTGCAATCGCACATTCTTTCGTTGTTTCTAGCTTACGGTCACTCGTCTCTTTGATGCTAGACTAGGCTTTTCCTTCGCTCATGTCGCTTGCCTGTCACTCTGATTCTTTAATGGTTGCTAGCCGGTCGCTAGTCCGCCTCACTCTAGATTGGTTTGAAGGCTTGTTTAGCGGCGTAAGCAGAAGACTGTTGAAATTTGACGAAGGCTAGACAATTTATAGCACTCTGTCAGCAAATCCGCCTACTACGAATGAGAATGAACGAACTCGGTCTAGCACAAAAGGAGAGAAGAATAAGAAAATGGATCAGAGCAATTAGCGAGACTTAGAGTGATTGCAAGCTATGCTCACTCGGCAACTGCAAAATCACATTCAGTCAAGTAAGAGGGAAGTTAGTGAGAGAGAATCCATGTGAGCTAGCAAGAATGAGGACAATGCGGACAATCATGGCGATAGAGAGGCAACTCAGTCGTCAGTGTAGCGACTCTACCGCCCAGCAAGCAACTTAACTCGCTAATCAGAGACTGGGATGGACAGGAGCTCAGTCGTGGCATAAGGAAAAGACAAAGGAAGAAGGCAACTGGAAAAAAGAATAATATGAGGTCATCACGACTAGCTAGAACGAGCAAACACAGAGCAACTCGACAGCGACAGGCGAGCAGTATAAGCCCTTTTCCTACCTGGGGTGGCGCAGGGACATCCGTCTGTGTAAGGTGGGAAGGAGCGTTTACTAGAGGAGCTGCGCCTATGACTCTGAAGCGAAGGGAGGTGGTCCCGAGCCTTTCATATATGGCTATATAGCCTCAAACTTTGTTTGCAAGTCACGTCAGTGCAGGCACGATGTAGCGTCATGGTAGCGTTAGCTATGCTGGACTAACAGGATGAGTCATGTGATTGACCTGAAATTTTATTGAGATGAACTTCAAGCTGCTGAACCGACAACGTGTTTTTCTGGTTGTTTTGGAAGCTCGAAATGACGGACAAGTGGTGACTATGAGACGGCCTTGCTACTGAGCTTCTTGTCTTCCATCTTTCTTTATTGTGAGGTCCGCGCAACAAGAACAAGAGCGCTTACTCTTCTTTTTCTTTGCCACCATGAGACAGGAAATCAATGCTTTCGCGCGAAGTCCTTGTCACTATGGAAAATTTGTGCTTTCCTATGATCAAGGTTGCTTGAACGTTCAAACCTGGTCAGGTATTGGAATCGGGCTAGGAGCAGCTGTTGAATATGTTGATGGCGGTGTGATAATGCAAGTCGAAAGGGAAAGAAAGGGTAAGATTTTGGTCAGATTGGGTGAGGGAATCAGAAAGGGTCTCAAAAACCGGGCGGGCGGGTAAGCTCCCCGTCGAGCTGCCGATTTCCCTCCTATCCTAATGACAAAACCGGAAACAAAGGTTGTTTCTCTTAAGACGAAAACGTACGATTGCAGTCACGAAGGGCTTCCACCCTACGTCATCATTTTCATGCTTTTTGGTTAAGTAACATGAGCGTATGGGGAGATCGGAGAGCTGTTGGCGGGGGCAGAAGCACTGTTAACTGGGGGGAATGCTTTCTATTCGGACTTCGATTCGACGATGCCTCTCTCGTTGTGGTAGAATAGTACTCAACCATCCGATCTGAGTCTCGGTCGGTGATTGCGGCTGATTGATTTTTCTTATCGGGGGTTTTGACTTTCCTTCCTGTTCCCACTTCTGTAGAGCGGTTTATCCCTGACTATCTTAGGGGAAGATTTCTATCTTCTCTACAAAGACACTCGGAACGCAATTTGGTCGCAGTCAATGGGAATAATACAATATGAAAGACAGGACACATTAATATTCACAAACAAAGACGATACAGAATGGGCTTCTCTGTTGCGCCGTACTGCTTGCTTTGAAACCTATTCGGATGGTGCGAGATAGGATACGCTTTTCTTTCTTGTTGCGTGAAAATGCTTGAGCGACCTTTGGGGAAGATTTTTAGGGGGGAAGGTAGCTGAGTCATCCGTCTTATCTTAGAAATTGCCTTATTAAGCTCCCATCCATCGTAACCCTTACATTTCATTGTAGCGAGTTCGAAGTTTTATTCTTCGTTTCATGTGGTTTCTCGGCAGGTAGGGCTTCCATTAGTATAGTATCATGTGCTTGTGCAGGTGAAGTGAAGCATTTGTTAATTGATTCCAGATAGGTCTCTTGAGCCTTCTTTCTCGCTCTCATCTATTTTACATAGATGATTGATCTCGAGTGTGAAACTCCCTAGGGATTAAAAAATAAATTTGACTTTTCCCTAATGCCTATTAGAAAGGATGGTGTTTTTAGGTAACAAACCACACCAAACAGGCTAATACCGTAGCATGAAAAAAAGCATAAATGAACCGGGGTGGCCAGGTGTGAAGAGAAAGATAGCGTACGACGGAGTAGCCAACTCATAGAAAGAGCAGGGGCGCTAGCTTTGAAACAAGGTAACAGGAGAAAATAAATAATCCTCGAGCGAAGATTTTTTGTTCTTCCTTAGTCTAATCGAGTATTTTATTCTACAAATGATGCGTAACGAAGGCGCTTTCCGGGGAGGTGAGGGTCGTAGACATGATATTTAGATTACCTTGAGTTGAGAAGGAAAATAAGCTATTCAACTTGGTGAAAGAACAGGATGGGATTGGGAATGAATCAATGGATTCTGGGAAGCTTCGTTCCTACATTGTGCTCACTTAAAGGCTTTCCTTTTTTTCATTAAAATTGACGTTACGAACCAATCTCACATAATTCATGACAACGACGAATCGTGAACCTATATCTTACTCTCTCCTACTTGAACCGGGTAGCCATTAGTAGGAATGTGTCCTGTCGAAGGGTTGGAGCTATAAGGAGATAGTTTAGCAGGAGCGAAGAGACGTTCCCTATGGGCTATCCCCTAAGATAGGGTTTCTATATGCCACTAGTCTAATTATGATATGCTCTACGGGAGCAAAACAAACTCTTTCCCTGGGTTCGGGATTCTTTTTCTTTGAGAAAACATCCCCTTCTTCGGCTTCATCTAATGAAAAAAAAAGTCTCCCGAATCGTCGGTGTGTTCCACACCTTGATGTCAAGCAACTCTCGTGCCTTTCGCACCTCTCCCTTATAAGATGCCTCTCGCCTATCCTCTTATAGAAGCAGGTATCTCATATGATATTACTCATCTGAAGAAGTTCAAGACGAATAAGTAAGGGGATAGGTATGCCTTTTCTGATTATATGGTTTTGGAATATGCCATTCCCGCTAAAGAAACCTGGTCCGCACATCTTGATACCGATGCGTATTCACTTTTAGTTGAGGTGGAATCTCTGGGTGAAAGCCTTTCCCCAAACCTTAACCTAACTTCGAAGAAAGCCGGTAACCTCCCGCCTCTCAATCTAAAGAAGAAGCTTTCCTCTCCGGCATTGCCATTCCCCTCGATCGGAACCATTTTAGTCTCGTACCAAAGCTCCTATCCCTGCCGGTTTAGTACCATCGGGCAAGCATCTTCTCTCTATTCTAATATGAGATGGGGAGGATCCGCAGCACCTAGAAGTCCATCGTCTTGTCCCCGCTCCCTTGTTGTTTACTCGATCTGGGTATGCCCTTTCTCTTTTGTTAGCTTCGTGGGAATCCTGAATATCTATCTTAAGCTTCCCGCCCTGCTCCTGATTCCGTTCCCGTGGCACCTTTATTAGGCCTAAGCCTAAACCTCCTCAAGCTTGTCTGCCCTCAATCTCTGGACAAGCTTGAGTTCTTTACTTCCCTAGGGAATATTCTTTTTAGTTAGTTAGACTGATCCTATCCTATCTGCTTCTTAGCTTAGTCGAAAGCTAGAGATTGGTTCGAAGTAAAGCAGGTTTCCTCGGTCAAGCTTATCACGCATTAAAAAAGTGAATAGACGATGGATTACATATAAAGAGGTAGACGGATTTAGGGTTCTTCCCCGGTAAACCCCTTACCCTACAAAGAGGAAGGAGATGTCGTCGGTAAGATCATATGCCTAACAAAAGCAATTCGAAGGTTGAAATCAGAAGGAAAGTTGCCGATAGGCTCACCTTCAACAGGAGCTAAAATTAAATAGAACCCTTCTTAGCCAGCATCCCTTGGTGAACTCATCTCTTCTTTAGTTGACTTTCTCTCCCTTCCATTTATATAATCTAATATTCATCAGTGCCGGGACGACACCAAAAAATGAATAGATACCATATTCATATAGTTTTAGGTAAATATCAAAAAAAGAGTTTGTTAATTATATACCATATTTAGATGGTTGTGTTTCGAAGGAGAAGAGAGATAGCATCCCGACTAGCTAGCGATGAGGAGAAAATAATCCCAATGTATGGTCCTAATGTAAACTCGCCACATACACGACTTACTACATAGGTTTAAGGAATGCAGGATAATATGGTTCCTCGTCCCTCAATACAAAGAAGATTAAAAGGCAAGATTAAAGTGTCCTCTTGGATAATAAGACCTAAAACACCAGTAAAGGGAAGAAGGTCGGTAACAAAAGGTAATCTTTCTTTTTCAGCTAAGTCTGCGCATGAATGATCCACTTGCAGCCGCTGACATGACCGTCTCTAAAGGATATGCCTCAATCTGTGGCAGATCAACAATAGGGGGGAATATGTTGGGATACGACCTCCCACAGCATTAGTATGAGCCTTCCCTTTCCTTGATGTTACACAGGATGCGCAATGTGGGGTAGTACGAGGTCACTGATAGCATTACATTATAAGAATAGAAAGAGATGTTAAAAAGAACGAACATGGAGACATAGGGATATAGAGCATGTCTTTCTTGTATATCCCTCGTGTTGAGAGCAACTTCCGCGAATATCAACGTAGGGAGCCGCGAGGAGAGGACTTCCAGGGCTCGTTCTATGGCTGCATCCCATGGTTTCGTAGAATAGACACTTCCAAGGATTGTCTACACATACAAACCCAATAATCAAGTGTGGGTTGAAGCAAATTATAGTGACGAAAGCAAAGCCTAGTTCTTGTCTAATCTCTAAAGATCGGGTTCCGCTATGGAAGCTTTGTCATTTACGGAAGCCTATAAGCATAAGGAAGGAGAAAGGGGAACTGAACTGGCCAATCCGGCTGTGCTTTCCGGGCTGTCCATTCCTTACCTTATGATTTTGCAGTAGTCCAAGCCTTGCCGAAGCTTTTCATTCTAGTCCGTCACTGGCATCCATCAAGTCAATGAAATCTCCATCTTGCTTGGTGATTTCCTTCTGTGTCCAGTCAGCCAATCAATTAGTCAGCGAATAAGCTTTTTAGTGCTTGACGAACTCTCTCCGTGGCCGCATTCTGTCCCTCTAGCCCTATTTCAAACTCTCTCTTAGCGATTCCTTGAGTTTTTTTAAAAATATCGTACAATAGTGTTTGATTGAGATTGAGTCTGCGTGCAGATATCTTCCCATTTCCCTGTTCTGCAGTTTTCCCTTTAACAAATGGCACATAAAATGCTGTATCAACCAGCAAGTTGTTATAGGCCAACACGAACAATTCTCCCAATATGGCAGCTAAGAGACGCCATTAAGAAGTAAGACAGGGACCCCATTTTCTCTTTACAACGTCTTACTACCACAGCTATTCCACTATGGTAGATACGAATAGTCCAAACACGTATCTTCGGGCGAATAGCCTTTAATAAAGCAAGGGAGAGACCAAAGCACTTAACTATAGAAATTACTTAGAATAGTGAAAATCGGCACAACTCAAGCCTTCTTATCCGCGAGTGCTACTCGCCCAAGGAAGTCTCTAGCGGTTTAATTCAATTAGGTGAAAACTATCTCGGATGCCCCTTCCTCCTCAACCAGGGAGAAGACCGGGCTTTAGCTGCTTGAGCGCACTCGTCGCTCTCTTTAGGGGCCTTTGGGAATCTTGTTCAATGGGTAATTCTGCATCCACATTCTAGTCGGTTGACAATGTGGCATTTCTTCCTAAACCTTCAGTCTTGTCCAAAGCGAAAAGGGAATCGGATTCTTGCACAAGCCATTCAAAGAACTGATTCTAGCAAGACCTATTCGTGCACAAAGGAATTTGTCCATTTACAGCAAGCAAGCCGCAATACCAAAAGAGTAATACATGGTCATTGCTACGCTACTATAGCCAGTCGAATGATAAAGGGGAGTGGAAATGGAATTGATTTAAGGAAAACTGCTAGTTCCGCATCAAGACCGCTTTCACCTGAGGAAGGAGCAAAATAAGACTTACTTTTTAACCTTTCTGTGTTATTATTCACTTGCCCAAGAAAGCGTTATGCAAAATGAAATGGTACTGGAACTTCGTCAAACCTTCCATGACAGCAGATTCAATTGCAAATGCAGCTACTTCTATCATCCTTATTTGGTTTAGCTATGGTTACGTCGACGCGCACGGAAAAAACGCTTTCATTCAAGTGTAAGTTCCTTGTCCGATTCTTTGCATCTAGATCGATTACCAACAGTGGAAAGCTAGTAGCCTTTGATAGAAGATCTTGATTTATTTCTCACCCCCGTCCTATGTTCTTGTCGTCTACTCATGAAGAACCCAACTAATAGAGTTCGTTGGGCCTTCCCAACTTGACTAGTGAGCACTGCTCGACTAATATGAGCTTCAGTGCTATATATACAAAGCGTCATAGCGTAGTCGTTCTTGTTCATTGTTGTAGTGAGCTTGTTGGGCTCCATTATGCTTGCATTCAAGCCTTCTTTCTATTGGAAAGGAGCGTCCTAAGACCTAAGACGTGGATAAGGAAGTTTCGTATGGGGCCAGGGATATACCTACGAATGAGTGGTTCAGTCCAATCCTGAAATAATTGGACTAACCTTCAATAATGACTTCCGCAACATCGACATGATGGTGACACCTTTTACATAAGGAATGCACCCTAAGGTGTCAATCTAAGGTCTCGTGTTAATCCTTCCATTAATTTCGGTATCATTTGAATTTCTCATACTTATCTCTTTGATCATGGGCTATCAACATACCCTCATTCTAACCTAAGAAAGGTGGTGTTCTATCTCCCACCAGACTGCCAATCTAGATTACCATACTCACTAATAGACTTGATTGCTTACTCTCCCTTTCATGCTTGTTCTTTTTCTACATTTGCTTCCTCCGTACTCAAAGAAATATGCAGTATTTACATACAAAAGTAATTGGTTATTGGGGAAACTCAATATACTTCTAATGTCGAATCAGAATCAACTAGGACAGAAATAAAGCATTGGGTAGAACTCTTCTTTGCTGTCAAGGTAATATCTATGAATAGTCATTGACTTTCGGGAAAGAGCAGAAGAATGGGACCTATTATGGGACATACAATGCATTACAGACGTATGATGCTTCAACCGGGTTATTCTATTCCACATCTTAGAAAGAAAAGAACTTCAAAAAAATACTTCACAGCATGGCGATACATTTATACAAAACTTCTACCTCGAGCACACGTAATGGAGCCGTAGACAGTGAAGTGAAATCCAATCAACGAAATAATTTCATCTACGGACACCATTATTGCGGTAAAGGTCGTAATGCCAGAGGAATCATTACAGCAAGGCATAGAGGGTGAGGTCATATGCGTCTATACCGTAAAATCGATATTCGACGGAATGAAAAAGACATATATGGTAGAATCGTAACAATAGAATACGACCCTAATAGAAATGCATGCATTTGTATCATACACAATAGGGATGGCTAGAAGAGATATATTTTACATCCCAGAGGGGATATAATTGGAGATACCATTGTTTCTGGTACTGAAGTTCCTGTAAAAATGGGAAATGCCCTACCTTTGAGTGCGGTTTTAACTATTGATTTACGTAATTGGAAAAAACAAATTAGGTTTACGACAAAACCTAGAAATTGATCACTGATTCCAATTTGAGTACCTCTGCAGGATAGACCTCAACAGAAAATGGCAGCAAGTGATTTAGTTGAGTAGTTCGTCATATAAAATAATTGACTCCAGATATATAGTAATATGGAGAACACAAAATTGTTTCAAGCACCGACAAAACCGGAAGCGCCCCTTCTTTCAAAGAGAGGAGGATGGGTTATTCACATTTCATTTGATGGTCAGAGGCGAATTGAAAGTTAAGCAGTGGGAATTCAAAGGATTCCCCGAGGGAAAAATAGAGATGTCTCCTACGTTACCCATAATATGTGGAAGTATCTACGTAATTTCATAGAGTCATTTGGTCTGAATGCTACATGAAGAACATAAGCCAGATGACGGAACGGGAAGACCCAAGATGTAGAAAATCATAACAAGAGTGATTCGGCAGATATGGGTTCATATATATATCCACCAATGTGGTACTTCGTTCTACGATATATATATGATGCATCTATATTGATATCATCATCTACATCCAGAAAGCCGTATGCTTTGGAAGAAGCTTGTACAATTTGGGAAGGGCTTTTGATTGATCAAAAGAAGAATCTACTTCAATCGATATCCCCTTAGGCAAGGCCATACATAAGATAGAAATCACAAATGGAACGGAAATTCCCTTGTGACAAGAATCCCGTTGAAATGGAAAGTCCTTGGTATACATACATTGGTAGTATGTTACGCTCCTATTATTGAAAATGGTTATCCTCCTCAAAATCCTTCCCCCCTTGGTCGAGTTGTCTTAAGCCCGAATCCATCCTTACGGAAGAAGGCGGGATATCGGCTACGAAAGAGAGTCCTTGTTGTTCACCTCCACCTCCCGACGCTGCTGACCCCTACCGGGACCTTTTTCCTTTAGTCCCTACAAGACTGGTCCATAATTCTAGTTCGTTGCACTCACCCTTCGTTTCTGTTAATCATTCATGACCTGTGAATGGAAGATAAAACACATTCCTAAGCAAGCCGTCTGTCGGTCCCAGTTGGTTAATTGTGTCAACAGAGGCAAGGAGTACCGCTGGACTATCCCACTAGCGATCCTACTTCAACAACCATCTCGTAATACATAAATAAAGTATCCCGATCCTGTAGGAGTGACAGTCGTAGTGGAGATCGATGATGATCTTTATTCTTAAAGGAAAGGTCAAGCACCGAAACACATGAATGATCAAAGAGAGCCCTCAACTGACACTAATAAAGCCAAAGAGCAAGAAGGAGGTAATGATGTGATTCCATATGTACCTGTGTCTGTGTCGCTTGACAGGTATACCTATTTATCAGTTGACCACTCTCTATTTGTGTTTTCTTCTAGGTCGGCTGGCCGTGGTCTTCTTTGAGTTTATGATATTCCCCCCTCGTCCGAGCTTTTGTAGGCCGAAGCAAATGCTTAGATTAGAAGAAGTCAAAGCAAAAGTCAAAACAAGAAGCAGAAAGAAGTCTCTTCCACTCCTCTAGAGGTTGAGGATGAGGAAGTGATGGGGACGACGATGCTCGTGCAAGATAAGATGACTTACCAAACGGACGGACACTTTGATCTTGATCGTGCAATCTAAGTCGCAATGAAGGACAATCGTCAATGTGGTTGGAGCCGCTAGATCCCACAGCAGCGATCTTCAAACTGATAAACAAACCTTTCACTTCTCATATGGGGAATCAGCCACATGAGGACCAGAAGATGGAATTCTAAGGCTATATAGAGCCCTTATCCAAGAAATGAGCTATCTTGCTTAGCATACCTCATCAAAGCTCTTCAAATCAATCTACTCGGTATTTGAACTTGATTCTTTAAAGCCGGGAACCCCATTCAATTAGCCGTGCATAAGCTCTCCCTTTTCTTTGCTCATTTTCTCTTGATACGCTTACCTTGCCCATTTAGGTTTTCAAGAAGTAGACATGGGTAGGGAAATTACTAGCTAGGTTTTTCGCCTCACTGCTCTCTCGGCAGGCAGCTCGTCAAAGTACCAAACACTGTCTTTCTACCCTTAACATTGGGTATCTTCTTATGGCCCCTTGCGGGCAAGTTAGAGCACTAGATCGAATACACATGATTGTCCATGTTTTTTACCTTAGCTCTACTTAGACTACTTCTCGATTTTTTATTTTTACGATTGTTTGCTTCCAAAGGGTTACGTGGGACAGCAGTTCGATTCATAGTCCAAAAAGAGGAACGAAGACTCCCGATTGGGTTCTTGGATAGGGAGGCCTTGCCGCATGCTTCGTGTCCATTATCGCAATGATTGTCATAATTTCTTCCTTCACCATCAGAAAGATGGACAGATACGAGAGAAGAAGAAATGGAGGCCAAGCATATAGTAAGGTACTAAAACGATTGTCAGTTGCGACAGAAGAATTTAGTTCAGCTTCAAGGGTGGTGCTGTGAGGGACAAGGCTAGCAATCCTTTATTTCTGGAAAAGACCCGTATGCCCATATATTAACGAACCGTAGGGAGCAAAGCACCACAGCGGATATGGAATTCTATTTCCACTTTCAGTTTCACCTCGCGAATCGGGATACGTGCAAGGAGAGCAAGGGAAGGGGCAAGGGGTTCACCCACTTTCACGAGTTTCATAGGTTCAAGAGATCCCACTATAAAAGTGTCTATCCGTTCGCAGAAGGAATGGATTCTTTATCAAAGTCTCTAAAAGGCGCACTTAACCTCATTCGATGATGGGGTTGGGGCAATTGACTGATCATAAGCTAAATCTAGCTTTGATGGTGTGTCCGCGGGTCCCTTCCTCTAAACGTCTGAAAGAACACTCTAGTGGCAAGTCGGGCTAATTCTAATACAGGGATAGAAAAGGAATTGGCAAGGGCAAGGTCCGATTGGAAATAGGATAAATAATGGAAAAAGTGCCTCTCCGAAAATACGACTTGAAGGCTTTAGCTATGCGAGCCTGCCACTACGATCCTTTGTTACAGAATTAATGGTTAGAAACTTGCCCTACTTAATCTCTTTCGAGATAAAGGTTCTTACGGAGGTGAAGGCACCAATCTCACATAAAATAGTTAGAAAGCTCCCGCTACATTAAGTGTACAGATTGAGATCCAGTAGAAGTGGGAGTGTCGCAAGGCTCTTGAGTTAAATGATGATCAGGATTGAGGAAGTGGTCTTATTGACATTCGGAATGGAGTCTGTCCCGAAGGAATATTCATCTCTCTTCCAATAGAACATGAAGTCTCAAGCCAGTAGCACGATAGCAGTCCATTCAATCCATTCAGTCAAGCCTTTCCAGGTCATCTTGAAAAAGGATGGATAAACTTTATCGAAAAAGGCTAGGAAAGCAGGTGCTCTTATTGGACGTCACGGGAGAAATCCCAATGGCTGAGAGGGTCATACCCTTCCCACCTGTGGAGCGTACCAAATTCACTTTGATTAACATCGAGTTGTATGTTTCATTGCTGTCTAATGAGGCGCAGCATCGGTCTGGACTCTGGACGGCCTTTCCAAGGGACTAGAACCCAAGGCTCTTCTTAGTCTAACATGATTTTTGTAACCTTGGCGGGTTGATCATTGGATTTTGATGGAATTCAGTGACAACCCACTCCTTAAGTCCAAGGTGCCTTTCCGTTGAGTTCTAACTCTTTCATGTTGACAACTCAATTCATTCGATTACTACAGGGATGAACCCAATCCGGAATATGAACCATATAAGAAAATACCTATTAAAACGACTACAAGAATACCAGTTACAGTACCTATTATCCAAAGAGGAATCCTTCCAGTAGTATCGGCCATTTACCCCACTTCCCTCCAGATTTAATCAAGTGGTCATGCTAGAGACATAAACAGTCACGGATAATGAAATTATGAGATCCTTCCAAACAAGCTATGAGAATCTTATTTATTCTCTTTCGTTTTCTTAATTGAAGAAATTATTGGAAAATAAAAAATCAAGTACAAAAATGAGTAATAACCCCCAGTTGAGACTGGTACGATTCAATTCAACATTTTTTTTCTTTCGGGTTTGATTGTTTCCTAGCTCTATAATTTTGATTAAGTTTATCGTTTTGAACTGCTGATATTGATCCAAAATAAGACGGTAGGTACCGCTAGGCCGTGAACAGCCAACCATCGTACTGTAAAAATTGGATAGGTTTGATCTATTGTCATTAGGGCCTCCTAAAACGATCGATTAAATTCATCGAGTTGTTCCAAAGGATAAAAATGGCTAGTTATTAATTGAATTCCTTGTCGGCTCTCTGTAAAATACTCCTTTGGCCGAGGGCTTCGAAACACATCATAAGCTAAACCGATGGTGACAAATAACCAACCCGCAATGAATAGAGAAGGTATAGTAATGCTATGAATGACCCAGTATCGAATACCGGTAATAATATCAGCAAAGACGATCGATTCCGTCGAAGATTAGATCAGTAAATGACAATTCACTGAAATTGCATCTTGCTGAGATCGTCAATATTCTTTGCCAGGTCAATCTAGTCGGAAAGAAGCTTGCTTACACCTTGCTTTATGTTGAAAGAAGTCTTCCTCCTTGCGAAGGTAGCCTTTCTATCATTTAGTGGATAACTCCTTGCTCCATTCTGCTTAAGGTGGCGCTCCTTAGTCCCATAAGCTTATGTATATACCTGCTTTCCCTAGTAAACCACATTAAACTCGCAGTTAGTCTTGGCCCAACTCTGCCCGGGGGTTGGCCTTTTAAGGCTTATTTCACTTATTTTTTTCTTTTTCTCTTATTGCTAATTGGAACTTCGGCTCCGGTAACCTCCTGAACCTTATCCATTACGCCAACCCTTCTTCAACAAGGGGAAGATAGGAGGGAATTCCCTTTTTCAAGGTCCCTAACCTAGTCCTGGTTTGGTTCTCCAGTAGAAAGATTTGAGATGCCTTCTCCTACCGTATAAAGTAAGGGAGACTGACACTATGCTTTGTAGAAAGAAAAATAGTGATAGGGAGTTGCGGAAAAGTCCACGAAAAAAGGAAGCAACTTTTCCCGGAAGAGCAGAGGGGACAGTCTTTGGCCCAGGTAAAATAAAACCTTGCCTGCCCTTCCAACCAAGTGGACTATTCTCTCCTTATGGAGTCTAATAAAAGAGAGATATCCTTGCGCAAGGCGAAAGATTGATGTCCTTCAGAATTATAAAAAGATCAAGAATTGCATGCATTTACATCTCGTCTTTCTTGATTATGAATCAAGACGAAAGGTCGGATGTACTTGTTCAGGTCAGGTCTACTTTTGGTCATTCTTCTCTCTGAAAAATAGAATATTGCTCAAAGAAGGTGACTCGTAGTCCCTTTTCGAGTATTATCTTCGCTATGGATTTTCCAGTTGGTGTGCGCATGAAAGAATAGATTCCCCCTCTTTATGGGCTTTATGCCCTGCTTTTCCCCCAGAACCCTTTCAGCAAGGGTTGACGTGGTCTCCAAGAATCTTCTTCCGACCTCTGAGGTGGTCCGTCCAGGATTCTCTCGTCTTTTATTTCCCTTTTGTCTAAGAGAGATGTCGTCCTTCCAGTTCCTGATGAATTGAGTATACAAACTATTTCATAGTAATCACGAAAAGCAAGCCCTATGTGTCACAAGCAGGAACCACGGGTTCTTTACTTTTTGGTGGGGTGGAGGGAATTTGTGCATTATAGCACAGGCTGTGACAACCTTTTTATCTTGATTGATGCTAAATATCGCCCGCTTGTTCTATAGAAAGCTAAGTGCATATCAATTATTTCCAAGAAAGCGGCCGGGGTCTAACTAGAATTTCATTCCAATCTCGAAATTGTTGGAATTGGTCTCGAAGAAGCGATTGCCCGGGAAAGCTGTAGCCCTTTAATTGCCTATTTGTATCGGCCTTCTTTAGTCCAATCTTTTTCTTGCTTAATGCTTTCCTATCTCGAATGATTTCCCGTGATCCACCTATGAGATCGTTTGCACCGGCTTTGGATTCAAGAAACCAAACTAATGGACGAGGAGGAATAATTAGTAAATCTTGGTCGAAATCGAAAGCGGGGAAACTGACCACATGATCCGCAATGGGCATAAACCCTAAAACAATATTCACTCGTTCTTCTGTCCTCACGTAAACATGTAGGGGAGGCCCCACATATAGGATTAAGATTTCTGAATGGAAAAGCATTTTTTGTCGGCCTATACGCTGCAGCGCGAGTACCCTTTTTTTTACTTTTACTGCAATAGAGGAGATTTCCATTAGACTAGTTGAATGACTTAGATAACACATCGGGTTTACATATGAAAAAGTTCACGTAGAGAAAAAAGATTAGACTAGTCATTGCACTAGTAGCGTCTACGAGCCTCCCGCTTCGGTACCATCTCCTTTTTTACCAGCCGATTTGCCCTGTCAACCCTTTGCGGTGCTTGCTTCCTAGACAGAACTGACACAGTGCAAACATAAATGAGAACTAAGCGTAGTCTGAATTCCTAGAGCACAGAGCAAGAGTAAGCTACTTCACATGAGAAGAAGAAATAGGCTAACTATCGGCTCAGATAAGGATGCCTCCTCTCCTTCCAAGCTAGCTCTGATGCAACTGCTATCGAATCAGCTCTTGGGGGTATCATAGGTAAGAAGGAAACCAATGCTGGAGGAAGCGAATAAATCATAAGAGGTTGTTAAAAAGGGTTTGTTTCTTGCCCGAGTAGGGGAAGGGATTGACCTAAGGCAAGGTTTACTTTTCCCACTCTAGTGCTGGTAGGAAGCCTCCTGTCGAGTAGTCTCATAGGTCAGACCGGTTCCAACCATTCTTGCTAACGCTCTTAGCGAAAGATCAAACTTAAGAGTAAGAAAAATTTCTTGTCTTAGACTTAGATAGCAATTTTAAATTTAATGACTAGCAGCGAGGGGAAGACTTTTGTAGAGAAGTTTAGACAGGTTGACTCCTTTTTTGAGAATTCTTTATAGAAAGAAGAGAGAAAGGAGATCCAAACAAAATACTTGTATCGAGCCCCTATCTCAATTACAAATAAGGATCTATTACCCTATGACTATGGTCTTCGTTCCTTACATGATATATTGAGAGCCATATTGAGATGCCCTATCGAGGGAGTCTCCAGCTCTACATCTATCTACTACCAATAAAGGAAGGGGATAGGGTTTAAGTTACCCAGCTCAGTAACAAACAAGGTTCGGAGAACAACATAATTACGAAAGAACCCCTGTTGATTCGCCAAAGATCTACAAGCCAGGATTGTAGAGAAAGAGATGCCATTAATGATACATTAACAGAACCTTAGGACTTATCTTGAGTTGGGCATCCCTGACACCATTCCTGACTAGAGAAGGGAATGGGGTGAATCACCAGTTTGGATTAAAGAATAGGCACCCACGAATTAGCAACATATTTGCGAGATTTATCGAGTGGAAAACCGGGATGTCGATACACCGAAGAGCTACCAAACTAGATCACCAACAAGAGAATAGAAAGTGTTGGCTTGGGGCTCAGAGCTCCTTAAGCTTTGGTTCACTTCGGGCTTGCATTCGACCTTGGCTTCGGGGTTGGATCCTACGCCCAACTAACAATAAACTACAACACCAGATCTCTTGCGGATAATACCCTAAAAGAAAGAGTGGTGATTCGTCCATACCAAGGTTGAGGCTCCTTGCGAACACCTCTGTACAGATCACCAAACAAGAGATGCTAGCATTGATATCATTAAAAACACCATTGATTGGTTGAAGCATGCTTCGATTAGCTTCTAGCTCGGTAACAAGAGAGAGATTGGCATCGGAGAACAAATCAAATGACGAAGCAAATACTGCGGATTCGGTGAGAATCTACTTCCATGATTGGTAGACAAGAAGCTATCAACTCGATCTAATGATCGAAGAATGGGAGAATGACCCGAAAAGGTAAGAGATACTGGCGATAGGCCTTCAAACTCTCTCTTAGCGAGTCCTTCAGTTTTTTGAAAAATATCGTACAGTAGTGTTTGATTGAGATTGAGTATGCCTGCAGGTATCTTCCCATTTCACTGTTCTACAGTTTTTCCTTTCACAAATGGCACATCAAATGCTGTATCAACTAGCAAGTTGTTAAAGGCCAATGCGAACAATTCTCCCAAGATGGCAGCTAAGAGACGCCATTAAGAAGTAAGACAGGGACCCCTATTTCTCTTTACAACGTCTTACTACCACAGCTATTCCACTCTGGTAGATACGAATAGTCCAAACACGTATCTTCGGGCGAATAGCCTTTAATTAAGCAAGGAGAGACCAAAGCACTTAACTATAGAAATTACTTAGAATAGTGAAAATCGGCACTACTCAAGCCTTCTTATCTGCGAGTGCTACTCGCCCAAGGAAGTCTCTAGCGGTTCAATTCAATTCGGTGAAAACTGTCTCGGATGCCCCTTCCTCCTGAACCCTGGAGAAGACCGGGCTTTAGCCGCTTGAGCGCACTCGTCTCTCTCTTTAGGGGCCTTTGGGAATCTTATTCAATGGGTAATTCTGCATCCACTTTCAAGTTGGTTGACGATGTGGCATTTCTTCCTAAATCTTCAGTCTTGTCCTAAGCAAAAGGGGAATCGGATTCTTGCACAAGCCATTCAAAGAACTGATTCTCGCAAGACCTATTCGTGCACAAAGGAATTTGTCCATTTACAGCAAGCAAGCCGCAATACCAAAAGAGTAATACATGGTAATTTCTACGCTACTCTAGCCAGTCGAATGATAAAGGGGAGTGGAAATGGAATTTATTTAAGGAAAACTGCTAGTTCCCCATCAAGACCGCTTTCACCTGAGGAAGCAGCAAATAAGACATACTTTTTAACCTTTCTGTGCAGTTATTCACTTGCCCAAGAAAGCGTTATGCAAAATGAAATGGTACTAGAACTTCGTCAAACATTCCATGAGCAGCAGATTCAATAGCAATTGCAGCTACTTCTATCATCCTTATTTGATTTAGCTACGGTTACATCGACGCGCACGAAAAAAACGCTTTCAGTGAAGTGTCAGTTCCTTGTCCGATTCTTGGCATCTAGATCGATTACCAACAGTGGAAAGCTAGTAGCCTTTGATAGAAGATGTTGATTTATTTCTCACCCCCGTCCTATGTTCTTGTCGTCTACTCAGGAAGAACCCAACTAATACAGTTCGCTGGGCCTTCCCAACTTGACTAGTGAGCACTGCTCGACTAATAAGAGCTTCAATGCTATATATTCAAAGCGTCATAGCGTAGTCGTTCTTGTTCATTGTTGTAGTGAGCTTGTTGGGCTCCATTACACTTGCTTTCAAGCCTTCTTTCTATTAGAAAGGATCTTCCTAAGACCTAAGACGAGGATAAGGAAGTTTCATATGGGGCCGGGGATATACCTACGAATGAGTGGTTAAGTGTTGTCCTGAAATAATTTGACTAACCTTCAATAATGACTTCCGCAACATCGACATGATGGTGACACCTTTTACATATGGAATGCACCCTAAGGTGTCAATCCAAGGTATCGCGTTAATCTTTCCATTAATTTCGTTATCAATTGAATTTCTCATACTTATCTCTTTGATCATGGGCTATCAAGATACCCTGATACCCACCTAAGAAAGGTGGCATTCAATCTCCCACCAGACTGCCTATTTTGATTACCATACTCACTAAGAGACTTGATTTCTTACTCTCCCTTTCATGCTTGTTCTTTTTCTAAATTTGCTTCCTCCGCTCTCAATGAACAATCAGATGCGGGATTACCTGTTGATTGTGGTGTGCTTGGCTTGGTTGATTTCGCATATCTCTTTCTTATTTTTGGGGAAGCTGCTCTTTCTCAAGTGGAATCACTTGAAGTTGGCATACATAAAGAAGTATAATATCCTGTCTTCTTTTATTGAGGAATTTCTCGAGAGGAATCCCCTGGCCTTTGCTCATCTAGCCGTAGCCCATTAGGCGGATTGCTTTGACTAGCCCAAGTTTTTTGAAAGAGAAGAATCAACATTCTTGGATTAGGCTGGTGCTATCTCTTATTTAAGAGAAATAATAAGGAGATAGGCTGCTCTAGGTTTAGGAGTTTTGAGTTTTCTCTACTTTCATAGGCTATCGCTTCTTAGTGCCTAGCCTTCTACTTCTGATCCCGGGAGTATTATAAGAATGGTTGTCGTCGAATCATTTGTGAAAGACGCTCTTGCCCCAGTTTTTGTTGGTGGAATAGACCCTACAGGAGCCCCGTAAAGGCTAATTTCTCTGTCCAGCTATCCCCCCTATGAGGCCCTCAAGGACATGCTTAGCAAAGGTATGAGAAAATGTTGCCAGTTCTATGAAGTTAAGAGCTGGAGAGTCGAAGAGCGCACATTAGGACTGAGAAAGTTCCACGCTTCATCAATGCTTCAAATACATTGATGAGAAGGGGGTATTTGCTGACAAGAAGCCATTTTTAAAGGAGTCTAGTGTGTACGGATGCACGTCTTTAAAGTGACGGGCCAACCCAGACAGTGATAGATGACGAAAGCCCGCCAGCGAAAGCCTCCGAATCCCAATGTGGAAAGCTAAGTGATTGACGGTCAACGCTATCTCAAAGAGCATTACCCCGTTGACGAAACTCTAAACTGGGGCTGTGGGAGAATTACTTCAACTCTCGGTAAAGATGCCACTTCCTGCATACAACAACCTTCTCAGGCATATGTGTTTATAAAACTGGAGCGACATTCGTCGTCTCAATGGAAGGTTTTTTCCTCATCTTTCACAGGGTAGCCCGGAAGTCTTCTTTTACGCTGGAAAGAATCGCCATCATCACTGATGGTGAGATAAGAAAGAGAAAGCACAGTCCGATTGCAAAGAAGCGAAGGACGTGGGCTATATGACCTTGAGGAGCCTGTCGGGATGAAGTGAAGAACGGTCGAAGCAGAAAAGTACCCCTCTTGCCGCTCAGCATGAAGTAAGTTGAATACCCGATCTTCTCGGAGATAGCTTAGTCCTCTTCCCTGCTTTCCTTTCTTTTTTGCCATGTTAGCGGAAGACTTAATTCTTAGAATTAGAAAGAGAGAAAAAGTACACGACAAAAATATAGTGCTAACCTCAGCAATGGAGGAATGAAGAGCAAGACTAGTAAAAGTACTCGACAGACAAGAGTGCCGATTAAATAGAAAATTTGAGGAGAAAAGCATCTACCCTTTCGAAAAATGATGGAATGGAGACCTGTGGTAAGAGAGCATTTAGCACATGAGCGAAGGATGGCGACTAATTCAATTTCCCTCTCTACTCAATTGATTGAATATAGTTGCGCGAAGCAGCATATGTGCTAACATGATCTAAGGAAGGAGGGGGAACGCAAAAGCAAGGCTATTTTGCAGCGTCAAGCGTCTGTAGGCCTATCAGCCATGAAGTACGCATAAGCAGGAATAGGCTAAATAGATTGTTATAAGGCATCTAGAGGGCATGTTTTCGGCTGGTCATAACCAGAACTCATAGGTTAGGGGTCCGCCCTTAGCACAAAACTTAATAAAGGGAGGCAAGGCGAACTTCTTCTACGTTGAATTCACAAAAATAATCATATGAGAAGTCGTCTTTTGAAGAGTTCCCATTCTAGGCGATTTTCCACGTGGAATGAATTATGAAAATAGTATGGCAGAATGGTATGATTATATGACTAGAGAACAGATAACCAGGAAAGAAAGGGAGAACCGACCGGGCCCTTGCCCTTACTTTAGCATTAGGAAGAAATCCAGACTCTGGAGCTCAGCTTAGGGATCAGATATCGATATCGCAAGATCAGGCCCATCACTTCTGCTTTACTTCGATGATTTGCCTGCAGGAGGATCATCGAAGGTTTGAGTAAGAGATAGAAGATGGCTAGAGTAGGGGGTAGAGGGGCTTATTTATTGTAAGGCGTCTAGAAGCCCAATTTTTGTCATGTCTTATGGGCACACAAGTTCACAAACGAAAAGGCTTTCCCTGGGCAGCGTCTGTATCGGCTCAAAGTGAATAGGCTGGCAGTCTTGAAGCGACGGAGAATTCTTTAACTGTTCGGTGTCGGCATCTTTTCCTACTTCTAACTGTTCTCCTAACCGGGCAAGGTAATCAGCTAACCGGGAATTCATCTTCAAATCTAAGTCCCAAGGAGACAGGTTGAAATGTACGGGTGTAGGTTAGCGTCTCGTCCTACAAATGATTGCCTTTGAAGGCCACCCACGGGATGCGCTGTACGGTAGTAATTTATGTTAGCTGCTTATCGATGCCTTCTTTACGACTTTCGACCAAGCCATTATTGAAGAAACTCTTGTTTATCCAGGACGTCGTTCCCGTCCCTTGTGGTGCTTTTTCAACCCCTTCCTTTGACTTGGTAAATTTCATCTGGATTCGCTCCAATTCCAAGAGATACCATATTATCTGCATCACCAGTTCTAGGGGTATACTATGTTCCATAGCCTTTTGTTTAGTTCCACAGCTAGAAGATACTATATATAGATAGTGCCCGATTTCTATATCCTGCCTGCGAAGGGGACTAAACGCATTCAATTATCTTTCAAAGAGCTTATTCGAGAACAACCTATTCTAAAATCAACCTATTTGAATTGGAAAACTGCTTCTTTTAGGCATGACTATTCTGCAGCAGTAATTGCAAAAAGGGGGGATTTTTTTGAATAGCCCTATTGACCAGGAGAGTCAGTATTATCGCAGCTTTGGCTCTGTTGCTTTGAGGGAGGTTAAGCCTAGCCCTAAGCCTTTTCGGAATAGAATTCTTCTTTGACATAGCTTCAAGAAAGAAGGAGGAAGGCCCTCTTTTTGCCAATGGATTACTTAGTCAGAATATTATAATTATCTAAGGTTATAGCCGTAAATCATGCTCTCTACTCTTGGAAATCTATCTTTTCCTAAGAAGGTAATAGCGTATTAATTTTTGTAGGTCCCTTTCCAGTAGGAGTAACTTATCTCTTCCTTTTCTTCTTCGGAACCGCTGACACTCCGTTCAGGCGAAACTATCAGCGAGACACCGTCTTTCACCTACTTCGGGGCAATCCCAAGGAGGATAGTTGATGGCTATGACTAACCATATCTCACAAGGCTAAAAGATTGTAAAAGCTCATCTCAAACCTTCTATGATCTATGTAACTATCTCGCTTTCTCCGGCGCTAGCCACTCTTTTCTGGTCACCAGTTAGAAGTCACCTCGAAAAAGAAATAAGGAATCGCCGTGAAAAAGGACATATGGTTAGAAAGGCCTGACTCTCTCCGTGCATGGGTGATAGTATTTGTATTATTAGAGTTCGGTATTCAAGGACTAGACTCTGACCGCGATTAGAATGACTCTCTCAAGACTTAGATTAACGCTCAACATTTTCCTAAAATAGCTAAACCTGATGAATAGGCGAACCTGCTCTCCCTTCGGGTCACCCATTCAGGACCTTTTGCATCCAATCGAGGAAAGAAGAAAGCAAAGCTTGGTTCAAGCATGACTGGCATCAGTTTCTATTAACTGTATCTGCTCATCAGCAAAGAAAGTATGAATATAGCTTATCCTTCTATCAATCTCTATGCTTCATTTTTTTATTTTTTTATTTGAAGTTTAGCTGTTAATTACATTGATATCAAAGGATTTACAGTGTAAGGTCTATAGTAGTAGCATTGACTAGCTACTACTCATTTACAAACATCACTAAGCTAATACAACTTTCAAAACAAAGCTATCTTAGTATGGTACTGTTAGAATATAGCTAAGGATAACAATTTAGTTGTACCAAACCATCTTGCCATCTTTTAAAGTTTCTGCCTCGTATATGAATAAGCAATGCTAATTCTCTAAAAAACTGGTCTTCTACAAATGCCTTATCATCAAAACGAATGCAATTTCTATCTCTCCAAATAAGGGCAACAGCAGTCACAAAGGCAGAAGCAGTGATTGCTTTTTGCCATATTTTGCTCCTACCTTTGCTGCAGATCCATTGAAGTTCATCTTCCCAATTCCAAGAGTTCTTTTGTACCCCAACAAACAACATATTCTAGTCCATAGTCGAATAGTGATTGTGCAATCAAACAACAAATGCTCAAAGTTTTCAGCATGCTGATTACATAACACATAGATAGCACGCACTTGAATTCCATACTTCTGCAATCTGTCAATAGTAGGCAGCCTGTGTTGAGTAGCTAGCCATACAGTGAATTTGTGTCTAGGTTGCACATTAGTAGTCAGCATCAAATTCTTCCACACTACCTTATTATAACTAGGAAGCATTGCAAGGTATAGTTTTTGGATTGGGAATTTGTCCAGCCTGCACATTGTATTCAACCTGTTAAAAGGGTCCCCTTGTAGCTACTGGTTCTCCATAACACCAGTCCTGCAGTCCAGAATCTTTCTAACAACCCAAGAAGCAGTCTTAGGCAGAGGTATAGAACCAACGTCACACTGTTTGATGTAGTAACAGTGCAGCCATTTCATCTAAAGGCAATCTTTTTTCCCGGCCAAGTCCCGAAGGAGTTTAGTGACAGGTGCCTTATTCCACACAGTCATATATATAATGTTAAGTCCCCCAACAGAAATTAGTTTACAGACCTTTTCCCATGCAACCGAAGCCCTTTTAGACACAATAGCGCTACCTGTCCACAGGAAAGACCTGCATATTGCTTCAATCGTTTTCAATACCTTCTTTTTCAATATGAATACTTGTGCCCGGTAAGTCTGAATGCCAAAGATAATAGCTTTAATCAATTGACATCTTCCTGCATAACAATGCATTTTGGCTGACCAGCAAGTGACTTTAGCAGTGATCTTCTCAACCAGTGGTATGTAATGATGGATAGCAAGTTTTTTAGAGATAAGTGGAATCCCTGAATACTTGAAAGGAAGCTGACCCTCAATGAACCCCAGCTTTTCCATTATTTCTTCTCTGGCAGACTGTTGTACACCAGCCAAATAAACAGCACTCTTGCTAATGTTAACTTGCAAACCAGAAGCTTCAGAGAACACAAGGAAAGCCTTTTGCAGAATATGGATAGAAATAACATCAGCTCGACAGAACATAAGAAGATCATCAGCAAAAACAGACATGTGAACAGTTTAGTTTCCTGCATTTGTGATGAAAGTTGAAATCTCCATTTTTGTGTAGCTGACCCAATATCCTGTTCAGATACTCCATGGCAAGAACAAACAAATAAGGTGACATAGGATCACCCTGTCTAATACCCCTCTTTGCAGCGAATGGCTTAGTTAAAGCACCATTCAATACTAAGGAATAGGATACAGAAGTAACACAAGCCATTATCCAGTTAAGAAACTTACAAGTGAGTCCAAGGTCAATAAGAATCTATTTAAGAAAGCCGCATTCAAGAGTGTCATACGCGTTCCTCAAATCCACCTTTAAGACATATCTGGGGGATATCTATGCTTCATATTAATTAGATATAAGCGTAACAATGCCATGCTGGCATTATCAACAAATCTAGAATGCAAGAAGGATCCAACCAACTTTGGTGTAAAAGATCTCATTCAATATTCTCCTGGTCTTTCATTTCCGGTAAGAAATTTGTTTACTAGTAACAGTTTACAGATAAGCTATCCCAGAATGTAGAACTCAGATGGGCCTTCCAATCCTATGGATCTTAGCTGCCCGGGATGTGAGTTATGCTTTTCCCATTTCTGTTGGAAAATACCTTTCACGTTCATTGGCATGCAGGATTGAGTTCACAGTCAATTTTTTTCTTCTTGACATAAATCATTCCATCCGTCCCTTCCTTCATTGATTGATTCTACACCGACTGGAATTGGAATGCCCTGGCTAGGACCAATGGGATTGGATCACTGTCAAAGCTCTCTTACTGGCTCTAAGAAGCCAACACCTGTTGTATCTGATATAGCTCTATCACGCCTGCTTATGAATGTAATTATGTAAGATAAAGCATTGAAAGAACAACCTATTCTTCCTTTTTTTTTCTGAGATTTTTTTTTATCCTTCCTTGCTCCCGTTGAGGGATAAAACTCTCCAAATGAAGTAGGTGATACATCCGAACAAGAGGAATATAAGCAAACTAAGACGGTGATTCGGATCTCACACCTTCCACCACCCTGGTAAGAGGCTGACAGGGAAAAGATGGTGGTTGAAGCATAGAGCACATTTCTTCTTTCAGATAGACTTTTCTCTTTGCTAACTCAATTGACTAGTTCACGAAGAAAGTCATAGTATAGAAAGGCGAGAAAGAGCCAGCGCAAGGGAAATGGAATCCAATCCCTCTCTGTTGGGGTTACGACGTGATGCCAGCCTTAAATATAATGTCCCCCGTCCCTGCCTTTAGTGATTACTGATTGGTCTCCCCCTTCCAGGTAGTAAAGGATCTGCCTCTGGTTGTCTTCTGTTCCCCTTTTCGGGGTGATATCGGCCTTTTCACAGGGCAGGGGTGCCATTCATGGGGCCAATCGCATTCCCTTCTTGTTTGGGCGTTACGTACCCTCACTAAGCTGTCTCGTTTGATGCAACTATTGAAACTTCTTTCCAATAACCAGGTAAGCAAGTTCCTTTTCTAAAGAAAGTAGTAAAAATCATAAGAGAAGAAAGGTCGTAATATGTGAGACCCATATTTTATTGAGAAGGAGTTTGACTCCTCTCTTATTTGGTCAAACCTGTTCCGCCGCCTCCCTTATTCAGTCCGCTTGGTGCCCTATTCTTGCCGGATAACCACTGATCTATTTTCCCTCGTTAGCTTAGAAGGAAGTCTAGCTATATGCTTAACACATGCAGGTTGATCAGTTTGCCCTTAAGAAATAGGCTACGCTGAATGAGAAAGTCTTTTTCTAGTTAGACTTCTCAATGAAAGAACCTACCTGTCAGATTTAAAGAAAATTCCCCTAATTCACCAGAATAGTTCGTAGATTAATTAGAACTGGCAGAATAAATTCATGAAGATTGACTTGGTGTTCAAAGCATTGGTAGAGTTGAAGTTCGAAATAAGGTGGTATTTCCTACTCATAAATCCAGCGGCATGCAATCAATTCGATTACTATTTCATTTTTAGTGCAAGGGTCGACTACACGAGCATTCCCTTAGTCGGTAGAGCTTTTTCTAGAAAATGGAAACAACTATGACGGAGAATCTTTGATCTTCCATATACGCTTTTCAGACTACACGCCAGTCTTTTTCACCAAGAGCTTGTTCAGAAATGGGGCGTATGGGGGAAATACTTTGCAATGAGTTGATGGAACTATGTAATCAGTGCTCATTAACTCATTAGCGTCCCAATCACATGCACTTCCATCAACCCTTTTCTTGCATGTACTGAATCGACTTCTTCATGTAGATTCCCCTGAAGCTAACGAAAAGCTGAGGGCACCCATTTGGTTGTTTGTTCTTATCACGACTAAAGACTCTTTGGCACCATCCAGGGTGTCTGAGGATGTCCGCCCTCATGCGTTGGTTTGCTGAGCACATATCGTGTTAAGAACACCAGTGTTAGCTAGAAGCATGGTAATTGGTTGATAATAATTAAATCTCAATCCTATTATCAAATATAAAATAGATAAGAAAGATTGAGAACCTGTTTGGAAGACAGGCGCCTTCCCACGTGGGATCTTCGTGATCTCACTAAAGGAGAGTAGAATGGTTAGAGTTCAGCTCAGCATTAGTAGCAGGGGTTCATATTCTAAGTAAAAAATTGTATTATGAAGCTATTGAAACTGTTTTCTACTTCTGAGAAGGTCCCTATGATTTCTTGGCGAGGCATTTTTCGAAAGTGCCCGACAATTGAAGGGGCTTCTCTTACGAGTCCCTTTATTTGTATTCTTGTCTCTATCAGTTGAAGTCGGCTTAGCTTATGTGCATTTTGCGAGAACTTTAGTTGGCATGGTGCAAAGTCTTGTCTGCTATTCACAGCATTATTACCTAAAGCACTGTGGCATGACAACTATTAGTACATGTGTCTTTCACTCAAACAAGGCTCCCTAGAATCATACCCCATTTGTTAAGAAGAGTAATCAAGGGTGGTGATTCCAGGGCAGAAACTTCATTTGTCGAGTTGCAGACTGCAATCCGAACTGAGGACGGGTTTTTGGGTTAGCTCACCCTCGCGGGATCGCGACCGTTTGTAGCGGCAATTGTAGCACGTGTGTTGCCTAGGGCATAAGGGGCATGATTACTTGAAGTCATCCTCACCTTCCTCCGTCTTATCACCGGCAGTCTGTTCAGGGTTCCAAATTCAAAGATGGAAACTAAACACGAGGGTTGTGCTCGTTGCGGGACTTAACCCAACACCTTATGGCACGAGCTGACGACAACCATGCACCACATGTGTCAGCGTTCCCAAAGGCACCCCTCTCTTTCAAGAGGATTCGCGGCTTGTCAAGCCCTGCTAAGGTTCTTCGCTTTGCATCGAATTAAGCCACACGCTCCACTGCTTGTGCGGGCCCACGTCAATTCCTTTGAGTTTCATAATTGCGAACGTACTCCCCAGGCGGGATACTTAACGCGTTAGCTACAGCACTGCACGGGTCGATACGCACGGCGCCTAGTATCTATCATTTACGGCGAGGACTGCTGGGGTATCTAATTCCATTCGCTCCTCTAGCTCTCGTCTTTCAGCGTCAGTTTCGGCCGAGCAGAGTGCTTTCGCCGTTGGTGTTCTTTCCGATCTCTAAGCATTTCACCGCTCCACCGGAAATTCCCTCTGCCCCTACCATACTCCAGCTTGGTAGTTTCCACCGCCAGTCCAGGGTTGAGCCTTGGGATTTGACGGCGGACTTAAAAAGCCACATAAAGACGCTTTACGCCCAATCATTCCGGATAATGGTTGCATCCTTTGCATTACCGCGACTGCTGTCACGGAGTTTGCCGATGCTTATTCCCCAGATACCGTCATTGCTTCTTCTCCGGAAAAGAAGTTCACGACCCGTGGGCCTTCTACCTCCACGCGGCATTGGTCAGTCAGGCTTTCGCCCATTGCGGAAAATTCCCCACTGCTGCCTCGCGTAGGAGTCTGGGCCGTGTCTCAGTCCCAGTGTGGCTGATCATCATCTCGGACAAGCTACTGATCATCGCCTTGGTAAGCTATTGCCTCACCAACTAGATAATCAGACGCGAGCCCCTCCTCGGACGGATTCCTCCTTTTGCTCCTCAGCCTACGGGGTGTTAGCAGTCGTTTCCAGCTGTTGTTTCCCACCCAAGGGCAGCATTTTACGAGTTACTCACCCGTCCGCCACTGGAAACACCACTTTCCATCCAAGTTGCATGTGTTAAGTATGCTGCCAGCGTTCATCCTGAGCCAGGATCGAACTCTCTATGAGATTCATAGCTCCATTACTTGTAGCTTCCTTGTTCGTAGACAAAGCGGATTTGGAATTGTCTTTCATTCCAAGGCATAACTTGTATCCATATGCTTCATATTCGCCTGGAGTTCGCTCCAAGAAACATAGCCATCCCTGCCCTCTCACGTCAATCCCACGAGCCTCTTATCCATTCGCATTGAACAACGGTGGGGGAGCAAATCCAACTAGAAAACTCACATTGGGCTTAGGGATAATCAGGCTCGAACTAATGACTTCCACCACGTCAAGGTGACCCTCTAACACTGAGTTATATCCCTTTCCCGCCCCATCAAGAAATAGAACTGACTAATCCTAAGTCAAAGGGTCGAGAAACCCAACACCACTATTCTTGAACAACTTGGAGCAGGGCCTTCTTTTCGCACTATTACGGATATGATATGAAAATAATGGTCAAAATCTAATTCAAACTTCAACTGCCCCAATTGGAAATAGGATTTACAACAGATTGCGAAGGAACTGGAGTTACATCTCTTTTCCATTCAAGAGTTCTTATGCGTTTCCACGCACCTTTGAGACCCCGAAAAATGGACAAATTCTTTTTCTTAGGAACACATACAAGATTTGTCACTACAAAAAAGTATAATGTTAACCCTACCATTAACTACTTCATTTATGAATTTCGTAGTAATAGAAATACATGTCCTAACGAGACAGAATTTGGAACTTGCTATCCTCTTGCCTAGTAGGCAAAGATTTACCTCCGTGGAAAGGATGATTCATTCGGATCGATATGAGAGTCCAACTACATTGCCATAATCCATGTTGTATATTTGAAAGAGGTTGACCTCCTTGCTTCTCTCCTGGTACAATTGAATTTCTCCTTTCAAAAGGTGTCTCCTCTAGTGGGAAGGAATTCACAACCATAAACGTCAGTTGGAACTTTCAGTTCAGTTCACACGGCTGGGGCTTTACTGGCCAATGTACTTCTTTCTCTACTTAAGAATATTCTGTTGTCAGGGCTTTTGCCACAAAATGTTTCTAATCTTCTCATTCCAAATTGACTTCTTCGATTTTAGGACACTGATTCAACACGCTTAAAGGTTTCCGCGCTTTAGTGCTATTGAGAACTCCGGGCCAGAGTTCGTAGGTGAGGGTTTCCACTAGACCGACCATCTTAATGCCATTTTCTTCTCCCTTGCTAATACATGAGATGGGGTTTCAAGCTAGCGTCAATTTTCTTTGTCAGGGCCCCCATCCTGGACTTCCTTTTACGCGGTTGAGCACTCGTCCTAGATTCGGGTTTCCGCCATTTGTGGCACAGCAGCGGAAAAATCACCATACAAACATCCACGACTTAATGAAAAATTGATTCCCCAATCAAAGATTTACATACATATATATAAAATATATAAAAGCATAGAAAAGTGTGATGTGCACGAAAGAAGGCTTTCGCAAAAGGAAAAAACCTCAACCTATGGTTTACCTAGGCTAAAAGAAGCGCTGCTCTTTTTATCTTTTCTTCATCGATCGAGATTGGGTTAGTGTTTCTAATAGAAGGTCCGATGGTTTCTTTCTTATCCCTCTTTGTCCGTGTCCTTTCTGCTACTACAATAGAGTAGTACTTTGAATACCGAACCTTAGTTCGAAATAGCACAAATTCATCATCTCCCATCCAAGTTTGGGCTTTCAACGGTTCTTAGCCAGGCAAAGGAATGAGTGGAAAATCCTAATCGTGAAATGCCGCATACCTTGACAGTTGTTAGGATCCTATTCTTCGGGATTCATACCTTCTCTCTCTTTCGAGTTCATAAAGACGTCTGACCGTACTCTAGATTTCCATAAAAGCGCTGGACTACCTTCAAGAATTCCCAACTCTGGGATAGATAGATCGCCCCGGCATCTTTCTCATCCAATTCTTCTACTTCAGTAAGTACTACCGTGCTTGTTAATATCATTTTTCCCTTTTTTAGGCGTTTGCATGCCTTCCCTTTCTTTGAGTGTTCTGTAGTTCTGAGCTAAGATGGGGAATTGCTTCTAGTATATTAGATCCGCCCTTTAGCTTGGCACGTTGATGGAAGAACTTCTCTCTTTTTCTACCCGGGGATCTCTTCTACTGTTATTGATATAGAATAATGACATTCCCTTCCTTGAAAGCCTAGACGTAAGCCATAACTCGTCACGATGCAAGGAATAGTTATCCCAAGTCCAAGCACGGGATGAGACTTACGAACTAATCCTAGTGGCTCTAGGTCACGTCACGAACGGTATTTGATTGATTTGAGTTCTATCGTCCCATTCTCTAACTAATCAAGTCCACCAGCGAGCGTAGGCAAGTCATTATGTAGAGTCTCTAATGTTAGCAAGATCCGCTGCGCTAATGAAAGGATCTTAGATGCTTATCACGGAGTAGAAAAATGCGTATCTACTCTTATCTTAGGGGCTACGCTACTAGATGGGAAAGAGCCCGCTAGGCTCAAAGTGATGTGATGATTTCTTTTATTATCTTTACGGTGTTAGACTCTATATAACCAGAAAAATAGACTTTGGTCAGATCAGAGCCTTCTGTTGGAAGAGATTGATTGGACTTGCAACCATACTTGAATGAGTCTTCCACTATACCTGGATTCTATAAAACTTAAAATGGAGTATACCTCGGGTCGGGGGAGATATTAAGATAATAGATTGACGAAGAAATTGATTGATCTAAAATCACAGAATCCGCAACTCTTTCATCCTTACTACTTTACTTGGCTTAACTATACTACTTTGAGCTTTTCATCAAAAGATTTTGGAGGCCCCCGACAACCGGGCGGCTTGCTTCATGTTCTACGCAAAATAAAATCTCCAAACCATAGAAAGTTTGAATAAGGACCAGAAAGATAAAGGAGAAAATGGGTCGCACTGGACTTCCCTCTTTCCAAACATAATGAGAGTGCGTGGTACCCGACTTGCTGAGAAGCCAGGTAGAACCCCCACTTCGCCAGCCCTTGATCAAGGAAGTAACCAAAAAAGAAGATGAAATGGGCATAATCCAGAGGCATAAAAAATATGAAGAGAAGCAGAACGAAAGAAAAGACTCCCCGATCTATGCCTTTCAAATGAAGACGACTTCAAAGGCTCAAGAAAAAGCACAGAAGGATAAGGTGTCTTACCCTTGGAGGGTACCTAAAGTAAAACAAGAAACATGAAACTTGTGTGACAACCTGCAGGGGGTTTACTAAAACCCCCTTTTCTACTTCTACACCGGGGAGACTAGAAGCGTCTGTCGACTCTTTCTCAATAAGTAGTGTGTTGCATGGCTTGCTTTGTTGGAGATCTACTCCTATGCTAAGTGTCTTTGTTTGGTATTTTTTGTTGTGCTTGCATGTATGGTATGGACCAAAACCTAGTCTAATGTGTTCAATGCTTATGTAATAATAATAATATAAAGACTTTTTCGTAAAAATGTTCTTCAAATTCATGTGAAAGTTTAAAGAAGGTGTAAGCTAAGTGTACTACTAGAGATGTGCTTATTAAGCCTTTCCAGCTCTAAAGCTTCCTTCTTCCTTGAGTCTGCGTCGTCTGAAATACCAAACCCTAAATATTACTAGTTCAGTTCGTGTGTTTTACGTCAACGCGCTTCACTAGTGTGCGTAGAAAAAACACACTAACTTGATCATAAAAGATTGTGGAACATTTTGTCTTTCACAAAGTATCTCCAATTACCCGTTTCTCCTCACATGCAAGAATGGACCTCTATTCCTTGTTTATTCCCGGCTTCAAGTCACCGCATCTCCAACTATTTCTAACCAAAAACAATCCAACAGTAAACTATCTCTCTATCCTATACCCTTCCGTCGGATCTTGATTCCTTAAGAAGCACAGCAAACTCAAGGGATAGCGGCGACGGACGTCATACATTCTCATGATGGGATAGCGACGTGCATAAAGTGGTTGCCTAGGAAATTTTATTGAGCCACCAGCATCAATGGTTGTTTACCCTGATCCAGTTACTTCAGTCGATTTAGCAGCAGTGCTTTCTGTGCTTTAGATTCGTGATAGTGCAGGAAAGGGGGCAGTTACCTACCCAGCCACTATTATTGAAAATGCAAAATGTTGGGGATGCCTTGGGAAAAAATCTCTTTTTATTTTTTGATTCGAAATTCTTCATTTTTTCCCCCAGTCTTTCTGTGAGGCAAAACCTCAAAACAATACACTACACTTCAACATAGGAGAAGAGGACAGGGCGCTTTCTATCTTCGGGATAGGAGTTGGCGGTCTTCTTTAAGCGATCTTCAATCTAATACTCATTATGGATCAACTCATGTTTCTACTCTATTTTCATAACGAATATATCTCACGTCAGGATCTGTTGCTCAAACCGAATCACGACAACATTATGGAAGTTCCTGGATCGTGTAAAATAATAGTAGTACCAAAGATAGCACCTTCTATCAAAAATGGAAAATTGGCTAAGGAGATTCTGTGCGGTCAGAAATTCATACAGACACAAAAGGGCTTCAGCAGGAAAGTTGTTTCGATCCAATCCATTCTTGGGGTCAAATAAAGACATAAAAGGATATGTCAGTGACCTAGCATGACAAAGCACTCTCCGGGGGCATGGAATGTCTAATTTTTTGGTCAGAACATCCACCGTAATATCTCTGTTAGATTCTCCGGTCGAAATAAGGGAAAAGTCATTTCAATTCTCGATGGAAAAGGGAATTTTGCAAATTCTCCCCCGAACTGGAAGATCATTTCGAGATCTTTGAAAATAGTCGAGGGTTTAATGTTACTATTGTAACTTCGTCCAACACACAAGATGAGACTTTACCACCGCGGAGCGACTTTTTGCAAAAAGATGAGGGGGAAACTCAGTAAGATATCAGAGAAGCGAAATATACGAGATCACAAACGTAGATTGCTCGCGGCTAAATATGAAATGAGACAAAAGCTTTATAAAGCCCTTTGTAAAAATCCTGATCTTCCTAGTGATATGAGGGACAAACATAGTTATAAGTTGTCCAAGTTGCCAATAAAGAGTTCCTTTGCACGATTAAGAAACCAATGTATTTACATGGGTCGCCTGGTTCTGTATATGATAAGAATTTCTCGTATCCTTTTTTGTGGAATAGCATCTCGAGGTCCTTTGATGGGTTGTCTTGGTAGAAAGCACCAGACCAATAGAACAAGGGTTAGCTCCGCAGCAGGTCTACAAGCAAGGTAAGTAGGTCCACTACCAGCCGGCTCCGGACCAAAAAGACCTAACTGACTAATCCCTTATCTACGATCGTAGATGCTAACGAGCAGGAATCGAAGTGGGGGACCCCTCTACCGCCTGTGTCTATCTCCTGTCAAGTATGCTCCTCAGACATAGACTACGTACAGGGTAGTACTCTTGGAAAGATATAATATCACCGCGTGAACATAGCATTACATTAAGTTATGAATGTAACTCCCTAAGGATCAACCATTATTCTAAATATAGTAAGGTTGAGAACTGTTCTTCATTGGAGCACCGGAGTGCGGAGGATTTTCCCGTCATTGATGTCAGGGTGTGGGACTGAGCCTTTCAAATGAGAAAGAAGAGAAGTACTTAGTTTCGTTGGAAAAACCAACGCAAATATCATATTGAATTTCTTTCGCCCTACATCTAAAGATAAATAGAAAAGGTTGGAGAGAATGACTTTCTGAAATTCTCTCCTTTCTAAAGTTGCGCAAGGCGGCCCCCCAGAACAAAGCCCCACCCCTCTTTTCCCTCCTTGAATGAAGGACACTCGCCTCGCTTCCTATTCATTTGTGGGTCTGGACCCGAGGGCCTTTTTTTTCAAGAGGTGATATCGAGAATCAACCAAACGGAAAAATCCGTAACCCAGGGGACTCACAGCGTCCCTCTCGCCCAAATAATTTAAATGGGAGGAATCAAATCAATAAGCTTTTTGATTGATTCAGGGCACAGCGAAGCCAACTTAAATCAAGGCAAGGGGGTTTACTTTTATTGAGGCTGATTCATCCTATTCAAATTTAAATATGCTAATGGATGAGGAAAAGTTTTCAGATGATATGGACCCCCAAGAGATGAGCGAGAACCCCCAATTGCTTAGGGGTCACACTCTGTCCCGCTTGGTGGACGAAATCTTCTCTCCTTTTAGAATTATTTCTCCCACACACCTTTTTTGCCCTCTTTCACCGAGGAGGAAAGAATAATCTTCCAAGCGGACAGAGACAAAGATTTCCATTAGATTCATTCCTAAGCTTGCTTTGTTGCAGCAAGATGATGAGTCTGACAATGCTGAAGAGACGAGAAAGCGGTAAAAATCTCTCTTATTCGGTCACTGAGAAGTCGGACGACTCTTTAGTAAACCAGGGTAATCCGACCCCTTCGATGCTTTATTCGTTGTATAGCCCCTCCATCCTTCGGAATTGGAAGAAAGGGTACTCTAATTTGAATACATAGTAGGGCCCCAGAACGCTAAAAGGTGGGGGAACTAGAGTTGTCACGATAGAAAAGATAAATAAATAAATGACTATAAGGAACCAACGACTCTCTCTTATTAAACAACCTATTTCCTCAACACTTAATCAGCGTTTGATAGATTATCCAACCCCGAGCTATCTTAGTTATTGGTGGGGGTTCGGTTTGGTAGCTGGTATTTGTTTAGTCATTCAGATTGTGACTAGCGTTTTTTTGCTATGCATTACACACCTCATGTGGATCTAGCTTTCAATAGCGTAGAACACATTATGAGAGATGTTGAAGGGGGATGGTTGCTCCGGTATATGCATGCTAATGGGGAAAGTATGTTTTTCATTGTGGTTCACCTTCATACTTTTTGTGGTGTATATCATGCCAGTTATAGCAGTCCTAGGGAATTTGTTCGGTGTCTCGGAGTTGTAATCTTCCTATTAATGATTGTGACAGCTTTTATAGGATATGTACTACCTTGGGGTCAGAAGAGCTTTTGGGGAGCTATAGTAATAACAAGCTTAGTTAGCGCCATACCTGTAGTAGGAGATACCATAGTGACTTCTTTGGGGTGGGTTTTCCGTGGACAATGCCACCTTAAATCATTTTTTTATCTTCATCATTTACTCCCCTTTATTTTAGTAGGCACCAGTCTTCTTCATCTGGCCGCATTGCGTCAATATGGATCCAATAATCCATTGGGTGTATCAGAGATGGATAAAATTGCTTCTTACCCTTACTTTTGTGTATAGAATCTACTAGGTTGGGTAGCTTTTGCTATCTTTTTTTCCATTTGTATTTTTTATGCTCCTAATGTTTTGGGGCATCCCGACAATTATATACCTGCTAATCCGATGTCCACCCCGCCTCACTTGTACCATAATTGTATTTCCTACTGATCCATGCCATTCTTCATAGTATACCTGAAAAAGCGGGAGGTGTAGCTGCAATAGCACCAGTTTTTATATGTATGTTGGCTTTACCCTTTTTTAAAAGTATGTAGGTGCGTAGTTCAAGTTTTCGCCCGATTCACCAAGTAATATTTTGGTTACTTTTGGTGGATTGCTTACTACTAGGTTGGATCTGATGTCAACCTGTGGAGGCACCCTTTGTTACAATTGGACAAATTTCTCCTTTAGTTTTCTTCTTGTTCTCTGCCATAACGCCCATTCTGGGACGAGTTGGAAGAGGAATTCCTAATTCTTACATGGATGATACTGATCACACCTGATTAGTGAGAAATTCTGACACAAAACATTTACGAGTGAGTATTACACCAAGAATTTATTAGCAGATCGAGGAATGAAGGGAGAGGAATTAGAATAGAAAGAATGAGACGGATTTCGAATTAGAGTAAGGGCACGCTAAGACATTCCTTTTCGTGCTTTCGATCTTCTTACTTTGAATAAATATAAAAAAATAATAGATAGGCGGAAAGGCTTTACACAAGACCACAGAGCGAGAGAGAGAGCCTTCGCTTACCTGCTTAACCGTACACTCCTATCGTACCTATATAGCCTTTCCTTCAGTTATATCCTGTTTCAGCTCCGCTTTTAACTACCGATGCGAGAAGTCTTGGACGTATAGCAATATTAAATAAGAGGTATTTTATACGGGAATGATTTATAAAATGAAAAGTTGGAAACAGAGCTGGAGATGATCGCTAGCCAGAACAAAATGGACATATGAGCGATCGATTACGAGAGCTCGACCAATCAGACAGGGAAGAAGAGAAACAAAGGTCAATCTCCGAAAGGCCTTCGCAGAGCTGAGCTTTAGGTGGGAATACTTTTTGTGGTCTTGCACATGGAAAAGTCAAGTATTATGTTAGATAATACGCTTAACGCTAGAGGTGGGTGAATAGCGTTAAAATAAAAATTGGCGTAAACTTGCGGAATTAAAAAATTGCAGGAAGTAAATAACTGCAATAAATAATAAAGTACGCAACGATGTATTCTGGTTCACCACAACACGTGGCTAGTCAAGTCCCCGAGAGACTCTCTCGAGATTTTCCACTAACTTGTCAAGCTTACGGGTGCTCAATAAACCTTTACAACTTAAGGACACACGCCTTAACACCTTTGCTCGGAGATACAACACTTCAAGACTTCAACCAAGGAAACACAAGTTCCTTACAATAAGAGAATCACAATTCTCTTACAAGTGTACAAAACACTAAACACTCAAGCAATACACTCCATAATGAGTAGATATGAGTAAAAGAAGTAAGATCAAGATCACAACAACTTTGGACAAGAATATGGCTCACAAATCTTATGTAATGAATATAAAATGATTAGCAATAGAGTATGCAAGCTTATAGCAATTGTATGATCAGTTGTTGTGTGTTATTGTGTTTAAAACACTGAAATGAAGCTGTATTTATAGTTGAAAAACTTGGCATTACCGTTGCCTAATTGCCAATTAAGAGTTGCTGATTTTACTGTGTGACAATCGATTGTCCAGAATCCACAATCGATTGTTTGCCAATCGTTCCAAAAATCAATCCCAGATTTTACGCGTAACAATCGATTATCCAAGATCAACAATCGATTATTAGCAACGTTCAAAAAATCATTTCCAAATTTTACGTAAAACAATCGATTATACAAAATCAATAATCGATTATTCAGCAACGTTCAAAAATCCTTTCCAGATTTTAATTTCAACAATCGATTGTACAAAATCAACAAACGATTACCTGAAGGTATTTGAAAACTATACGACAACGGTTAGCTTCACAATCGATTGTGCAATGTTAACAATCGATTATTTATCAGACTTTGAAAATCATTTGACACTGCCTCTTGACAATCGATTGTTATATACTCACAATCGATTATTTAGTAACTTTGAAAAAGTCTGGAAGACACTGCCTCAACACAATCGATTGTCATATGTTCACAATCGATTATTTTGTGACTTTGAAAAATCTGATGGACACTGTCTCTTCACAATCGATTGTCATTAGCTTCACAATCGATTATTCTGAGTTTTGAAAAACTTATGTACATTGCCTCATCACAATCGATTGTCACAAGGTTCACAATCGATTGTCATGCAGGTTTGAAAAACCTGATGCTCACTGCCTTAACACAATCGATTGTCATTAGTTCACAATCGATTGTCATGCAGTCTTGGCTTAACATAATCGATTATCATAAGTACATAATCGATTATCTTAGTCCAGATTTTAGAGGCATGTTTAAAAATCATTTTGACTAAAGTAAATATGCATGATTTAAAATCATTTAGCATTAAATTAAATATGCATGATTTTGTAAAAATAGTTTCACGAGAGAAGCCATGTCATGAGTCAAGTTGTCGGATCAAGATCACAATTAAGAACGACTCATTTAAACTATAAAACTTTGTATTGTGCTTGAATCTCGTTATCCACCAATTGTGCGCTTGTACTTGAACTTCGTCATATATCAATTTGCGCTTGTTTATCATTCATCAAAACCTACACATAAGAACACACGTTTTAGTATAAAGCCTTGAGAACGTGTTTCCAACATATTCTACGCAGGCTTCATTTACCGGAATAGCTGCTTCAAGGAATGCTTTCAAGCTAGGAATTAAAGCACGGATAGCTTTATTTGACAATTAGCTGGAAGTCGGGTATGCCTATTCAGCAAAAACTAATGCGATGGGTAGATCATATATTGCTGGGTATGAATTCGATTCTATGTCGGATAATGCCCATGAATAGGGTCTTATTACAGAATCTGTAGTTTTGAAAGTAGCCCTAGACAAATCATTGCTAAGGGGAGAGCAGGGAATTTCATTCTAATCAGGTGCTATCATCGTGTTATAATGAGTATTCCTATGATAGAGCAGACTGGACTACCAATCCCAGTGTGAATTAACCTTGTCTGCACTACCACCTTAGTTCACTAGACCTTGGGGAGTTGGCTAGTTACCTTCACTCAGCGTGGCAGCCTACCTATGTTTTGTCTTTTTCCTACGAGACCTTATAGTTTCCCAGCCTTTATCCGCCTACATGCCCCTCAAAATCAGATTGGCTTTTTTCTTGAGAAAGGCCCATCCGATTTTGTTTTCGAATAATACTAAGGCGTGAGCGAGGGTCTCTTAGTGGTGGTCTTTCACCATCTTCCTTTTTATTGGCCTATATCTTTGAATCCGGTCTTTCGCTATTCCAGTAGTCCTTTAATCCAGTACCGGCTGTCGCTCTATCTCATATTCGCAGAAGAAGGAACTTGCTTAGTGCCAGAAGTGTAATTAAGTAGGCGGCTGTTTGTGGAATAGTCTTTGCAGTAAGTGCTGTTGCAGTTGTAGAACCATTGGCCATTGATTCTTCCTCGCAAACCTTTCATCCCAGCTGTCAAGCTCTCTCGTACTCCAAAACTAATTCAATCGTATCCGCCTTTGAGGAAAAGGCCAAATCAGTCGTTGAGACATCCTAATAAATCCTCATAGGTAATGCTTTTGGTCTGCCTTCAATCAGTCTATCAGCCTAAGGCTTTGCTTTATTACATGTGTTGTAATATTTCCAGTCTTTTATGTAAGGTTCAATGCTAGGAAAAAAATGCTTTTGCTTCGCGGGTATATCACCCCAATTGGTTTAGTTAGGTAATTTTTTATATGAGTACGCCCCTATCCCGTAAGCCTTCCATCGTTGCAAGCCCCTTCCATGTGGCCCAATGTTTCTTTCGATTACGTCTGCTTCCGATTCGGTTATTCCGTTAGCCTTAGTTAGTGGTTTAGTCAAAGCCGTACGTATGCCCCTTTCGAATCGTTCTATCATTCGAAGTAGGAGCTGGGGTTGCGGGAAGAGAACTATTGGTGTAGCGAGCTTATGTGCTTGCAGTGTGGTTACTACCATCCCCCTAACCATTAGTATCACACTCTGTGAAGTGTCTCTCTGGTATTGGGATAACTTCAAGCCCCTTAGCTCGCTTGTATCGGGGGGAGCTTACTTCACTTATTTTCTTTAAGTCACTTGTCAGGAGGGAAAGCAGCAGATAAAGAGCACCATCACCTTACTTAACAAAGGGCTTATGCGAAAGAGAGCACCGCTTCCCCGAGAAGATAATCCGCTTTCCTAAAATCCCTACTTTATTGCTCTAGCTCTTGACTCAAATGGCACTGAAATTGGATAGGTTCATGCTTAGGACTGGATAGGGAAACTCTTTAAGCATAGTAAATTTTTCCTTTTCCATAGGAAACTCCAACTTAAACAGGAACTGGCCTGGAACTATCTGTAAGGGCACTCTCATCCACTGGCTGCAAGGAAACAACTGGATTGGCTTTTCTAACTCTCTTTTAAAGAGACTTCTTTCAAATTCACTTGCCCTAGAACCTGCTTTTTAATGATATTGATCTAGATCAGCTATTCCTAGTTTTTTTTTATTATTCCTAGCCAGAGAAAAATAACTAATCTCGAGATCCAGAAACCTATCATAAGACTAGCCTTAATCTAAAGAAACTACCTCGACTTGGATTGAAAGGAATAACTTACGACTTTGGGACTTACCCTAGGACGTAAATCCCTAGCATTCCAATTGAAACTCAAAGAGATGGAACTAAACAGGCTTAGGGCCTTTTCCTCTTTCAAGGGGACTAGAGGGAATACAACTACTGAGACAGCAAGTCAAACAAAATCCTGGGAGAAAATAAAAGATTAGTGAGGTAAAGTGTATAGACTGTAAGGCATAAGGCTTGAAAGAAAGAGCACTCCGACTTACTATTGGAAAAATCCTAGACACCTTAGACACTGGATCCTCGGAAGGAATCTTATTTGATAGGCAATAGTGGATTTGAAGTTTTGGGGTTTCACTCGCAGACCCAGCCCTGCTGCTTCCATAAGTTTCATATCCTAAGTTTCTTTCTTTGGATGAATCAAGTTCTTCACATGTACAAAACCAACAGAGGGCTAATCATAGATCTACTATGGTCTTTTTTTCATTCTTTTATCTTATTTCCGGTTAAAAGCCTTTTCTTGAAGCATTATGTTGAGTCAGTCCAATAGTAGAATCAGCAGCTCACCACACGTCTTAGGAACCAAACAAGGAATCACACATAGACGGACCTGAGCATTCTCTTGCTGTACGGACACCTCTGGAGCTACAGTTGGGGCTGCTTGACGCTCTTCTAATGTCAAGTGAATTGAATCACTTCGGTTCGTATGCCTTTGATCAAATGGAATGATGGATGCCTTCCTTTTGCGACTTCGCTCAGTCATTCCTTCTTTACTTGTTCGCTATGGCTTGAGAGTTAATCGCACGAGAGAGTAAGTAAGAGATTGAAAAGAGGATCATTGGACCTCACTCTCGGGCACAGAGGCAGAGCGAAGAAAACCTTAGATCTTTGCTTGTTTGGTGGTATGGACAAAGGCAAAAGTTCTGCTGCTATCGACACCTACCCAATTAGCCAAAAGTATAATCGATCGAGACCGAAGCTTCTGCAATTGTGGAATTCCATTCAAATAGAAAGCTTTTTGGCCAGATCAAGGTCGGTCATGAGCTGTAGGAAAAGATAGTAGCGAACCAGAAGAAATTCCCGTAGTTGCATAAGGGGGACGTTGAAAACATTCCAGCAGATAGTATGTAATACACTTATCAAAACGAGCACTATACTCTTTCTGAGTTTAGGGCATAAACATACTCAAGGAACGCAAAGCTAACCCTAATAATGGAATATTACCTCAGCTCAAAGGTTGTTTACTCAGATATTTCTTATCTGCGAGGGATTCATTTCAGGCTAAATATAATCAGAAGCAATTTCCGCTCTGCAATTAATTGTTGCTATTTCTGCACCACTGTCCGGTGGTTTGAGAAAGAAAGCCGAGACATTCAGAAAGAGAGTTATGGCATTTCGAGCATTAAAATCCATATTCTTATTGAATAGTTCAAATAACTAGTTGAATATACCTATTCTTTTCAAGCATAGCCTCCCCTTATCGAAAAGAAGTGTCCGAAGAAGACTGAACTGGCCATCCTTCTCATCCCCCTAAGGAAGTAGAGCGCGGTGAAAGAATTTGTCCTTCAGTCAAAGGGGACAGGTTAGCAGCTTCAGGATAACCCGAGCAGTGAAAGAGAAGTAGGGTTCAGGCCAATCGATCCTATTTCGATTACACGACTGGTTCTAAACCAAAAAGTGCATTTGAAAGCAGAGCAGATATTAGTATCATAACAAAAAAGTCTTCCTCGTCATTAATATCTTTGCTCGCAGCAATTGTGACCTCTCGGGAGAATCGATGACTGCATCTTTGATGCAGTGCTAGTACATCTGAGACTTCTTAATTGGCTAGTTGTATGTAGCCCCAGGGCTATAAAACTCATGATTATATCGGACCTAGACCGAGGTATTGATGGTGATTATCTAATCTCGCAGAATAGAATGTGATACGATGAGATAGAATGCAATAGAAACAAAGACAGGGAACATGTTACCTACTCTTAACGGGCAAAGCGAGCCCCTTTATTTTGAATTCTTTTATTCAGAATCAATCAAATCTCCCCAAGTAGGATTCGAACCTACGACCAATCGGTTAACAGTCGACCGCTCTACCACTGAGCTACCGAGGAAACTACATGAGATTCGATCTCATAGAGTTCAATTCCCTTTCACAACCCATGACCAATATGAGCTCGAAGCTTTCTTCGTAACTCCCGGAACTTCTTCGTAGTGGCTCCCTTACATGCCTCATTTCAGAGGGAACCTCAAAGTGGCTCTGTTTCATTATATTCCATCCATATCCCAATTCCATTAATTTAATATCCCTTTGGTGTCATTGACATAACAGATGTCGGTACTAGTCTAGCTCTTTCTATTTCTTTTCTATTTATGGGAAGTTCAAAAATCATCATATAATAATCAATAAATTGCAATAGAAAAGAAATAAGGGAGGTTTGAGATGGTTTTTTTAATCTTTTTTACTAGGTAATCTAGTATCCTTATGCATGAATATAATCAATTCGGTCCTTGTGGTCAGACTCTATTATGGATTTCTGACCACATTCTCCAGAGGGCCCTCTTATCTCTTCCTTCTCCGAGCTCTGGTTATGGAAGAAGGAACAGAGAAGAAGGTATCAGCAACAACTGGTTTTCCACCTTTACAGAGCGAGCTGTAAAGGTAAAAAAAATAGATCAATCAAGAGATAATGGTTCTAAGCAAGGACGGACGACTGAGGATTGGCCGGGGAGAGTCGTCTCAAATGCTGATACAATTTTAGAAAAAAGCCAATAAAAAATGACAAGTAAAAGCCAGTGAAAGTGAATGAGGAGTAAGCAGGGTACGACGAACCCCTTGGCCTAAGGGGCAGTACGTAAACAAGTACAGATCACATGGTTTTTTACTGATTCGCTTTCGAGCTGTCGAGTGACGATTGGCCTAGTGGCCCTTTTTTCTTTTATATGGGAAGATATTGTAGCTGGGTACAAATAGGCCGGGACGAGTAGGCAAGCACGCGGGTTGTACCCGTCAGCTTTGAGCTATCGAGTGACGATTGCTCCATCTCTTAAAAAATGACGCGGGGGGGCGTGTCTTGTAATAAATGGGGACTCACTTATCTGATGTGCGCTATATTAATGTGTCCTATTCTTTAAGGAGTGATCCGGGATTTAGCCACGTGGGGATACCTGCCAAAAGAAAGGGGGCCTTTCGTACGGATTGGAGTCGAAGATAATTATTCAGCAAACTAAAATCTAGTGCATGGGGTTCCATATTCATGAAAAGTCGGGGTTGAAACATGTTATGAAACTAAGACAACAATTATTTCTAATAATAAGAAAGAGTTAAGCGCCTCCAAGGCCTATTAATAGAAGCTTCTTTCAGTCTATATTTTCAAAGAGAGATGTAGAAGTCAAAAAGAAATACTTTAAGTAACACTTATTACAACAACACTGAAATGTATATCATCGGAAGACTTGCAACAATTCAAGAATCAATTCAAGCTGTCGAAAACGAAAAAGAACAAAGGCAACAAACCCCGGTTGCCTTTTGGTAGCACCTACCTCCCATCGATCCTACACTTGTGGCTGCTGCCATGCAGTGGATCCAGGGACAGCACAAACATCCTGGAAGACAGGAAACGGGCCCTCCTCAATGAAAAGGAAGACCTAATTGTGGATGCTGTCATCCGCGGTCGCCAGGGAGACTAGAATAGAAGAGCCCCTCGACTCTTTTTAGTTGTAGAAGGTTTAAATAAGTGTCTGTAGACGCAAAGTACCGTGTTTCTTCTTTTTATTTGTTTGGTGGAGATCTACTCCTATCCTAAGTAGATTGCTTTTTTTGGGTGTGTTTGCATGTATGACTAGTAGTCTTCAATGCTTCCGTTGTTAACTTTGTATTGTTGTGTTTAGTTGTGTGGCTGGTCTATGTGTGTGTAAGCTTCCTATTTGATGTATTTCTATGTAATGGCTATTAATCAATAAAAAGTGCTCGTCTGCTTTGTTAAATATTCCATATGTATACGTAATTAATAATCCCAGAGGTAATCCGGATCTTGAGTGAACCTCAAAGCCATGCCAGCCTCGAGTTAATTCTTTCTATGGACAGCCTTATTTTAAGACCTAATCTAGTAATTAGCCATTTAAAAAGATGGATTTAGGTTTCGGAGGTAGATCAAAAACCTCAGCGAAGGTCACCGAACACGAACAAGATACGAAAGATGTTAGATAGCGGACCACTTAAACTACTTAGTTAGAGATTGTTTGCTATTGCTTATGCCTCAGTAGAGAAGTAATGTTCTGCTCTCCTCCATTTCTCTTACGTATCTAGTTCTATAGCTAAACCCTGACTTTTACGATGTAAGGGCAAAACGTAATAGTAATAAAGGAAAAGCAAGGTGTGGCGGTAAGTCAACACTTTTTGGTCTCCATGTTCCGGTCCCGGAAGAAGCTTATTTTTATCGCTACAAGGCATATGTAGTGAAAGAAGTAGACCTATAAAGATAAAAGGAAGCGCTATCCCTCCTACTTACGATTCAACATTTAGCTCGATCTATTCTAGATGTCCTTTTTACATCAATGGCATCAGCTAGAGCTTGCACCGAATTGCTTACCCGCGGAACTCATTTAATCCGACCCTGCATAAGTACCAATGCCCCTTCCCCTTTCTCTTCTAGGAAAAACTTCTGGGATGAGCTCTTCTACTCGTAATTTTTATATTACAGGGAAAATTCTCGATTCCATACCTGGCTCCGATCATGGCTTATAAAAGCATCAACCTCATCCTCTTTTAGCTTTGGGGTTGATTTACGTGGCTCAAGACTTTGAGTCAAGAGGTCAGGTGTTCAGAAAGGTGGTGATGCGGCATTGGCATTTTCAGCAAATTCATTAGATAGCTTGCCTTCTTTTCGTCTACGTGGCTACATACTTGTAGCGATCAAAGGGAATATTTATTATTATTTATTATATATAAAAGGAAAAGGTAATTGTATGGGCCTTTGCTTCGAGAACAATCGTATTAACGCCTTCGCATCCTGCCTTTCCATTCTTCGAGTGCAGTTCCTTCTTGAGCCTTTTCTTTTTGACTCCTATCAAAGCAAGCCTCTCAAGTGCTGACCTTTCTTCCCACCTTTGAGTGAAGCAAGCCTCTCAAGTTCTAACCTTTCTTCACCCCTTTGGAGAGCTGACCTTCTTGTGTCACGAGTGATGTCAAACCTCCTTCTTGTCTTCTATTCCGTGAAGTGGTATAATAGGTCCCCTAAGGGAAGCCCTTTGGAAAATGTCCAAGCCTTCCCTTGATTGTGCCTTTAGGCTTTCTTCTTGCTCCTTTGTTTGCACTTTTGAATCCGCTTTTGTAAAAAAAGGAGAAGAGAGAGGCGTCGGCTAACTAAGGACGATGATGGAAACTATCCCAGAAAGGTGAGCAAGAAGAGTCTTCACTACTAGCTAGTATTGAAAAAAAAGAAGGCCTACCTTCGCTTTGTGTGGTAAGAGCTTTCTTTTGCGTAGGATATGAAGAATGGAATAGGAAGATAAAAGGACATTCTTCAGAGAGAAACTGAACTAGACAAAGGGCCTTCTCTCCGTGATCAACGTCCTTTCGTAGTACCCATACCCCCAGGGGAATTCGAATCCCCACCACCTCCTTGAAAGAGAGTTGTCCTAACCACTAGACTATGGGGGTATATTGAATAGACTTTGACTAATAATAAGGTTCCCTTCTCTTCCACTCTATCTCCTTATTGGATTGGTAGGTACATTCCTCTTTCTCTTCTCTTAGTCGACTAGACTTCCCTCACATCGTACTCTTCATTATAGAAGGTTCTTTATTCCAAATACAGGCGAATCACCTATATTCAATGCTAGAATCTCTCTCAGCTGAAAGAAGATCAACTCTCAAGCTGACCCCTTTTTGCTTTAGTCAGAAGAGCCTCTCTCCTCAACGAGTTCTAAATCAGCAAGAGAAGAGAGACCTATAAGACAGCAAGGAAGTTTGATTTACATTAAACCTCTTGCAAGAAGATTCTATCCATCAAGTAAAGCCCTTTTGACTAGAATGTGAAATCTATGTCAAAGACTGATCTAAAGGCTTGAACAGTTAGGAATTAAACTGCCTACGGGAAGAGTGAGCTCTTCCTTCTCACCTTCGGCTACTAAAAAGGAAGGAATACAGGTGCGACAATTGTAATGCCAAGCCAAAATCTGATTATTTTCTTCCTTATCTTGGGGATAGATAGAATTCGCTCGCCTGCCCTTGAATGGCCTTTATAGCCTTAAGGCAATCTATCCAACTATCCAAAGCCAAACCCACTACAGATCTGATCCTACATCGCTCTACGCTTTGAGCCGGCAAACTCTTTGAAGCCCACTGATGCCTATTGAAGACTTTCTTCCCTCTACCCTGATGAAAAGAGTTCCAGTGAGCTCGCCGAGGAAAGCAGATTAATTCTATCAAACTCTTTCTTCCAGCTAAGCTAAAGAAGATCTAACCCTCCTCTTCCACTGAGGCCACTTCCTTCGTACCATTTAGCTATTTTCCCCATCAAGAAAGAGATCGAGGATAGATCGGATGCTTCTTCCTTCGAAGGACTTTCTCCTTCATCAAATGAATTCTCTCCCATGACCCCATTCAATCAATGCTACCGGGTATTCACTAGCTTATTGAAAATCTTGCCATACCATATTTTCTATTTAGTCGGCACTCTTGTCTGTCGAGTACTTTTAGTAGTCTTGCTATTCCTTCCTCCATTACTGAGGTTAGCTCTATATTTTTGTCGTGTACTTTTTCTCTCTTTGTAATTCTAAGGATTAAGTCTTCCGCTAACATAACAAAAAAGAAAGGAAAGCAGGGAAGAGGACTAAGCTCTGTCCGAGAAGATCGGGTATTCAACTTCATTCATGCCGAGCGGCAAGACGGGTACTTTTCTGCCTCGACCGTTTTTCACTTCAGCCCGACAGGATCCTTAAGGTCATATAGCCCATGTCCTTTGCTTCTTTGCAATCAGACTGTACTTTCTCTTTCTTATCTCACCATCGGTGACGGTGACGATTCTTTCCAGCGTAGAAGAAGACTTCCGGGCTACCTTGTGAAAGATGAGGAAAAAACCTTCCATTGAGAGGACGAATGTCGCTCTAGTTTTATAAACACCTCTGCCTGAGAAGGTTGCTGTTAGCTTTCGACTTTGGGATTCGGAGAGGTCTACAAACCTGTGCTTCGACTTTCACTTGCGGGCTTTCGTCATCAATCACTGTCTGGGCTGGACCGTCGTTGTAAAGACGTGCATCCGTACCGACTAGACTCCTTTAAAAAAGTGCTTCTTGTTGGTAAATACACCCTTATCATCAACGTATTTGAAGCATTGATGAAGGGTGGAACTTTTTCAGTCCCAAAGTGCGCTCTTCGACTCTCAAACCCTTGACTTTATAGAACTGGTGACACTTTGTCATACCTTTGCTAAGCATGTTCTGGAGGGCCTCAATGACGTCACCCTCGTTGCAACAATTGGTGACATATGGGGGATAGCCGGACAGATAAATTAGCCTTCACGGGGCTCCCGTATGGCCTATTCCACAAACAAAAACTGGGGCAAGAGCATCTTTTACAGCTGATTCAAAAACAGCCATTCTTATTATTCTCCCGGGATCAGAAGTAGAAGGCTAGGCACCAAGAAGAGATAGCCTATGAAAGCAGAAAACTTGAAACTCCTAAACCTAAAGCAACCTTTCCCCTTATTATTTCTCTTAAATAAGAGATAGCGCCAGCCTAATCCAAGAATGTTGATTCTTATCTTTCAAAAGACTTTGGCTATTCAAAGCAATCCGACCAATGAGCTACGGCAAGATGAGCTACGGCCAGGGGATTCCCCTCTAGAAATTCCTTATTAAAAGAAGACATGATGTTATACTTATTTATATATGCCTACTACAACTGATTCCACTTGAGCAAGAGCAGCTTGCCCAAAAACAAGAAAGAGATATGCGAAATCAACCGAGACAAGCACACCGCAATCAATAGGTACTCCCATATCTGATTGTTCATTGAGTGCGGAGGAATCAAATGTAGAAAAAGAACAAGCAAGAAAGGGAGAGTAAGCAATCAAGTCTCTTAGTGAGCATGGTAATCTGGATAGGCAGTCTGGTGGGAGATAGAATACCACCTTTCTTAGGTGGGTATGAGTGTATCTTGATAGCCTATGATCAAAGAGATAGGTATGAGAAATTAAAATGATAACGAAATTAATGGAAGGATTAACACGAGACCTTAGATTGACACCTTAGGGTGCACTCCATATGTAGAAGGTGTCACCATCATGTCAATGTTGCAGAAGTCATTATTGAAGGTTAGTCCAATTATTTCAGGACTGGACTAAACAACTCTTTCGTAGGTATATCCCCGGCCCCATATGAAACATCCTTATCCTCGTCTTAGGTCGTAGGACGCTCCTTTCTAATAGAAATAAAGGTTGAAATCAAGCGTAATGGAGCCCAACTAGATCATTACGACAACGAACAAGAACGACTACGCTATGACGCTTTGTATAGATAGCATTGAAGCTCTTATTAATCGAGCAGTGCTCACTAGTCAAGTTGGGAAGGCCCAGCGAACTCTATTGGTTGGGTACTTCCTGAATAGATGACAAGAACATAGGACGGGGGTGAGAAAGAAATCAAGATCTTCTGTCAAAGGTTACTATATTTCAACTGTTGGTAATCGATCTAGATGCCATAAATCAGACTAGGAACTGACACTTGACTGAAAGCGTTTTTGCCGTGCGCGTCGACGTAACCGCATCTAAATCAAATAAGGATGATAGAAGTAGCTGCAATTGCTATTGAATCTGCTGCTGATGGAAGGTTTGAAGAAGTGCCAGTACCATTTCATTTTGCATAACGCTTTCTTGGGCAAGTGAATAATAGCACAGAAAGGTTAATAGAAGTATGTCTTATTTTGCTCCTTCCTCAGGTGAAAGAGGTCTTAATGCGGAACTAGAAGTTTTTCTTAAATCAATTCCAGTTCCACTCCCCTTTTTCTTTCAACTGGCTAGAGTAGCGTAGCAATTACCATGTCTTACTCTTTTGGTTTTGCGGCTTGCTTGCAGTAAATGGACAGATTCCCTTGTGCACGAATAGGTCTTGCTAGAATCAGTTCTTTGAATGGCTTGTGCAAGAATCCGATTCCCCTTTCACTAAGGACAAGACTGAAGGTTTTGGAAGAAATGCCACATCGTCAACCGGCTGGAAAGTGGATGTAGAATGACCCATTGAACAAGATTACCAAAGGCCCCTAAAGAGAGAGACGAGTGCGCTCAAGCGGCTAAAGCCCGGTCTTCTCCCGGTTTTAGGACGAAGGGGCATCCGAGACAGTTTTTACCTAATTGAATTTAACCGCTAGAGACTTCCTTGGGCGAGCGGCACTCGCGGATAAGAAGGCTTGAGTAGTTTCGATTTTAACTATTCCAAGTTATTTTTATAGTTAAGTGCTTTGGTCTCGCCCTTGCTTAATTAAAGGCTATTCGCCCGAAGATACGTGTTTGGACTATTCGTATCTACCTGAGTGGAATAGTTCTGGTTGTAAGACGTTGTAAAAAGAAAAAGGGGTCCCTGTCTTACTTCTTTATGGCATCTCTTAGCTTCCATCTTGGGAGAATTGTTGGTTGATACAGCATTTGATATGCCATTTGTGAAAGAGAAAACTGCAAAATAGGGAAATGGGAAGATACCTGCAAGTAGACTCAATCTCAACCAAAGACTATTCTACAATATTTTTCCAAAAACTGAAGGACTCGCTAAGAGAGAGTTTGAAATAGGGCTAGAGGGCGTACAGACTAAGAGCTGCGAGACTTGAACAAAAAAAATTACTACATGGAAGACATGACTGAATACGGCCACGGAGAGAGTTCGTCAAGCACTAAAAGGCTTATTTGCTGCCTAATTGATTTGCTGACTGAAGACAGAAGGAAATCACCAAGCAAGACGGAGATTTTATTGACTTGATGGATGCCAGTGACGGACAAGAATGAAAAGCTTGGGCAAGGCTTGGACTACTGCAAAATCATAAGTTAGGGAATGGATAGCCCGGAAAGCACAAGCGGATTGGCCAGTTCAGTTCCCCGTTCTCCTTTCTTATACTTATAGGCTGCCGTAAATGATAAATCTTCCATAGAGGAACCCGATCTTTAGAGATTAGACATTAACTGGGCATTTCTTTTGTCACTATTGTACAAACCCCAGAATTTGCACCTGTATTAAGGAAATCTTTTTCAATAGTCAATAAAGGTCGAGTCTCACTCATGTAGGTGGTGTGAACGTAGCTATGGAATCAGGTCCGGCTGTGACCGAGTCAGGGATGGTATCAGAGCAGCTTCAACCGACACTTGATCGAAAGGAGGAGGCGCCGTAAACACAGTTGAGGGAATTGAGCATCGGTATGTACCGTGCGTGTCCCCTGGGGCATTCACTATTCCTATCTTAAGGGTTTAGTCTATCCCCGAGTGTTTTCCGCCTTCTTTTAGCCTCAGTGAACCAAGTTCAGTGATCCAATCAGCCTGAATCAGACAAAACAAACTCTAACTCAAAGAATGGGATATAAACTTTCTCGAAAGCTTGCTAAAAGTGATTCCCTCGAGAGAGCTTGCAAGTCCAACATCAGCTGTTCAATGAAACTCTTCCTTTAAAGAAGGGCATGAAGCTTTGGCTCATTGGGCTTTGACATGGCATATAGGAAGGGAAGCATTTCGCTGGCCTTCAAGATCATTTATTGAGTAGATCCGATCGAGAGGGAGTTGATGTTCTTCGAGGGGAAATAGACTTTTTGAGTTTAGGGGCTTACATTATAGGAGTAAAGGCTATAAGTCTAAAGGAAGAGTTCATAGGCAGATCGAAGTCAAAGCATGGTTTATCGCAGTAAAGCATTAGGCTATGGAATTCCACTTTTATTGCTATCTATCCTTGTTTAAGGAAGGCAAGTCAGCGGTCAGGCTAGTGCGAATATACAGAGTCTCTCCCTTGAAAAAAATAATCTATTTTCATTAATTAGCAGTACTTCGGTCAAGGAAAGACATATGTGCTGATATCTCCATTCTTCCATGCTTACTTATGCGGCAACAAGCCTAATGAAAATAGCTCTTGCAGATGTAGCTATGGTCAAGCCAGTTCATGAATGGGACCGTTAGGGCTGTGGTATTCTAAAGTGTTCCTGAATTAAGTAGTTAAGGAAGCTCCTGAGTTTTGGATGTTCTATTAGAGTTAGAAACAGAGGTGATAAAAGCTATAACTAGCTCATTCATTTAATTACGATAGCTGATGACGGGTCTAGAGACCTTTTTGCCTTGAGAAAACCTCTTATAGGAGAGGGTGTTGAGGTCCTCTTACTAGTTCCTACTTCGCTTCAAGAATGTAGCTGAATATAGCTGTTAGATCTAGCTGCCTATTTGTAGCTGTTCTCCTTCATGTTGCTTTTAGGACTAGGACTCCTAAAAGTCCAATAAGATGATCAGGAAGAAGGGGCTACGGTTTTTTAAGGAGTAAGCTTTTCCGGACTGAGCTGAGGGGATAGTCTAAGACTTATTGAGTTCCTGTCCCGCTATTCCTTTTTGGAATGAGCCCGTACCGTAATGCCTTAATCAGTTAGTTAAGGCTGTTCTAACTGTACTACATATAGTGAATATCCTTGCTTCACTTCACGAAATTCATTGATTTCACTGTCAGGCTAGCTCGGCCTTACACCACTCTTAAGAATTGGCACCGCACCCTAACCCTCTGGTCGCTTCACTTGGCTTTCATGCCTGACTTGTTGTTATTTATACCCCAGTTTCTAATGGTTCACTTCGCTAGCTCCGGTCCCCTACTTCGGTGGCCCTTTCCTTGCGGATAACAGGAGCAATAGAAAGACTATGTAGCAGAGCCCTCACCGTCGGGACTGATACAGGTTTAATGTTGACCTGAACTTTGTTGATTAGAAACTGTTTAGCAAACTCTAGGCGTCCACAATCCCCGGTCAGAGATGAGAGACTTTTATTTTTATATGGTCATCTGAAGCTCCTCCATGCCTTCCTCGTAAAGTTCTGCTACGTGCCTATCACCGATGACAATATCATCATCGAGAATAGCGTACTTCAAAAACCTTTGCTTTTGGAGTAACACGAGCTTTGATGAACATGAATTTCTTATAGAAAGAAGAGTCGCATTGTAATAAAATGGATAGCAGTAGTAGTAGCAGACGAACCTGTCAGTATTACGGCTAAATGAACATTGCGACCGTCTTAGCCTTACTTTAGCGCATGCCCCAATAGCGGAATCGATTGATGATCTCATGGAGCGGAAAATATGTCCAGTGCCAAAAAAGGGAGAGACTAATGATGAGTTGAAGCTGCTATGCTATTGCCCTGGCCAAGAGACGACTTATATGTACATGCATCCTCATAGTAAGAAAAAGCCAGTGAAAGCTCTCTTCGAGGCGCTTATTCCCACTCGTGCATAACACATGATTTGAGGAAATCTTCATTCCGTACATCTCCTCGTCAATTTTGGCATGAGCTTGCAGCCTAGATTATGGGGGAGAATGAATGGCTCTGTGACTCCATATTTCGCCTTGAAGTGAAAGCAAAGCTACATCTCGCCAAAGGGCTTACACGACCCCCACCTACATCCATCCCCTATTGCCTTTTCTCGTTAATTGAGCGACCTGTGCGTATGTTTGAATGACATGGTTTGATTGTATTCTCATTAATTCGGGATCCCTACCTCAGCGGTGCCGAACTGTTGGTTATGCCTCGGGCTCGGGGGTCTATCCTGCACCCCCAAAAAAAGGTTTCTAGAAATAGAATTTCGCACCATGCTAAATCTGAGGGTGGAACAATATAATAGATAAAGCATCCGCGGAGTTGCTTTTGATTTTTTATAGGAGTTTTGGCTAACCTGGGTTCCATTCCTGGGGCTCCAGTTTTGCAAACAACCCAAAAGGAGAAGGAAAAGAGAATTGGTGATGGAAGAACGAAAGGTTGGTCAACAATTTGGTAAGTTTTCTTCTACACGAAAACGATTTTGAGGATGAGAACAGAAAGATGCATAAAAAAAAAACAGTTGCGGTATATGAAGAGCAAGGGCGCTAGTGTAGGAAAGGCAGAAGTTTGAAAGGATTGGCATTATAAGACGAGATTCATCTGTAAGATGAGAATGTCGATTCGTGGGTGACCGATACATATTAATGAAATGTCCAGTATCCTGCAATTTCGCCTTTTTGATCAACAAGGGATTGAATCCTTTTAAGGGGGGAACTCCTGGGTTGAGCTTGCGAGGATTGTCATTTCTAGGACGATCAGTCCCGATTTGACCTTTATCGACAGTCTCGCCATGGCCTATTATCTTTTTCTGGAGAAGGGCCCGTCGAGTGAGATAATGAACGATGCGCCGATAATGTTGAAGTTTTGGGGAACATGTGTTATCCATTTCATAGTGTAGGCGAGGGTGGGTGAATTAAGTGAATTGTTACGCTCTAACAGTAACAGACGGGAGCTCGAGCTTAGAGATTAGCCTCAGGCCGGACAGAGGTCAGTGGAGGAGCACAGACACATGGCTTCTTAAGATTTCACTTCTAGTAGCCCATGGATGTAGTTAGAAGGCGAACGGGGTCACCAATGCCACGATAAGGAAGGTTGAAATCTAGATCATGCATCGCATCTAGAGCACGCTGGTTCGAGTCCATCTCGTGACAAGACCTTTGGTCATTGAATCTCTCGGCGCCACTTCTCCTTAGACGGAGGATGACTCTCCCATGATCTGAGACAACCTCTTTTTACTAGTTAGGGCATTTGGATAGATTAACCCCTAAGGGAGATCCCATCTCTCTTATTCTTTCTCGAGTTACAGGGGAAAGATCACAGATGCATTTAGGAGTGAAAGAGAGGGAGTGAGATTTTAGGTTCCATTGGGGTAGACTGAAGACCAAGCCAATCTCGATTAAAAAAAGAAAACCTATTGCAACTACAAACGTGAACAAATGCTTTCTAATTTGACTATTTTAACCGATTGTTTATGTCGACCCTACACTACGATTCTTCTTCTCTAATGAAATTTCTAGTTAGATGAACACTGCTCTGCTGCATGACATAGTGATCTTTCCCTCTTATGAAATCCGGTATCTCACTTTCGAAAGAGAGTCTCGATGTGGCGGTGTAGACCTAGCTCCATAGCTGGGCTAGTCACTGGCTAGAGGGCGACCGACCTACCAGACCGGAGGCTACCGAGAATGTTATGTGAAAAGGACCAAGGAGGATCCTATCCTAATGGAGAAAGAGGAGGTGTAGGAGCTAGCTTTAGTTGCGGAATCGAATGATTACGAGATAAACAATGAGACAAAGGAGAACACTTAGACAATTCACTTTGAGTACAGGGAAGTCTAATTGTAGGAATTCCTCAGGGCATATTACGTTTTTCACCGAGGGGGTGGATCGAAGCGATTGCAGCGAAGAACTGATCTGAAATGAAGCACTTCGTCTATAGGCATTATCGTAAGGATAGAATATGAGCCTAATCGTTCTTCTTGAATCGCTCCAGTACAATGGACCGAGAGAGGGGGGGTCCGCCAGAGAAAATGCAAAGACTATAGAAGAGTTCGCTTCACCGTGTAAGATCCTCAAATCAACCACGACTTCCATCTGTGGTTTATATTTGTTCTCTTCCCTGCTCGAGAAGAGGGATCAAGGAAAGGTAGCTTGCTTCTCTCCTGCACGGATGGCGACTTATGTAGTGTTCGGCCTTCCTACCAGAATGCCTTCTTGGTCGAAGAGCCCCTTTTTTCTAGTAAAGACGCAGGAAGCAAAAAAACATGCACGAAGGACGTTTTCTTCTCTGCCCTCTCCTCTCCAAAGGCCAAGAAAGAGACTGCATCCTTTTCCTTCGGTAGCTCTTTTGGTTTCCCAAGGATAGCGGTAGCTAGGGCAAAGCACGCTTTCTTCGCTCTGTGAATGAGAGAGAAAGTCAGAGTAAAAAACACGTTCTCTCTTTGTGAGATTCGAAAGTGGAGAATGCATAGTACTCTATGGGTACATAGGATCAAATGTAATGCAGCGCTCTTTTGGCAGATTTTTAGGCTGCAAGAGACTTTAGGGCTTGTTGGAGCTTCTGAGCATAACGAATCGATGCCGAAGACGGATCAAGGTATCTTGCCTGCCAAGCCAATAGGCAAAGGGCTGATGGATGGAACATGCAAAGTATATTGTGCACCTGTCGTATCCCTAATGGCATAACGTCTAAGTCTAGGAGTTAGTGCATTGGATTCCTGGGCAACTGCATTTTGTAGAGTTGACTTAACACCAAGCAAATCTCATTTCTAGTCTAGGACTTATAGCTTTGGAAATTTAATTAGTCATGCAACTTCCCTAGCTGCACATGAATGTACAGAGAAGGCCCTCGCTCGGGTTCTTTGACATCGACTCAGTTGCTAGGAAGAATGCAGGCTTAGAGCCAATAAAACTACTTTTCCTTCGTCACCCTCAAGCGTACCGAACTTGAGAGAAGCATGATTTAAGATATGCACGGACAAAAGTAGCTGCTTAGGTTGCATATATAAGAATATGAATCGAATCCACAGCTATTGATATTGAATTCGTTGTTCTCACCATAAAAGCTGGGTAAGCCAAGGGGGGACTTTGAACTGTTAAGAGGTGCCTAGCTCTTTCATCAATATGAAAGAGGAAAATTCTGGGATGTACCTGTACAACTAGGGATTGGGGGACGTTGAATAGTAAACTAAATGAAGATGACGATGTCTAATTGGCTGAACGAAAGATCAACATAGGAAGCCGATGTTCTTGGTACAGAATCCCATGCAGATTTCTTAAGTGTTTTGTTAGGCATTGGCATGAGCAAGAAAGCAGACAAGAGGAAATCAGAAGAACGGGGATTCGAATCGCCTATTTTTTCCCCTTTTTGTTTGCAAGAAAAAAAAGTAACTGACTAAACAGTAAACAGGAGGCCTATTAGCAAAAATAGAAAGATGCCCCTCCCATTGTATTTGGATTTGGAAAGAAAGAAGAAGATAGGCTCTTTATTCTTTTATTTAATCTTTTCTTAAATTTAGGTTAATCCGAAAATGAAAAAATTGCGTATAGTATATAAGAAAGGTATCCGCTCTGGCTTTTTAGGAAGAACACTTTTTGCAAGATCCGGTCTTAGTGAGAGAGTTGGGATTGAGCTTTCACTAATACTAATAGAAGAATTTTTAGTAAAGGGAGGAAAGAGATAGGTCTCATATAGAAGAAGGGGTTTTTTCGCTTTTCGACAAGAGATGATACATAAGCGCTCTTTGTCTTCTATCCGTATCTGCTGCTCTAAGCCTTATTAGAATCCAATGTTAGAAGGAAGAATTCAATAGGCATCCCAATATCCTTTTTCTTAGATAAATAAGAGATCAGCTAAAGTAATGGTCATACCCCTCCTCCACCTCCGTTTGAGGGAGATATCTCAGGTATTTGCCTACGAGGTCTTCACATAATAGGTTGAAAAAATCCTTATTAGGATGAAGACTGGGATAAATCTCCGGTCTTATAGAAGTAGCTAGCAAGTGTAGGCACCTCAGGAGTGTGAGGGTAACAGAAGGAAGTCTCGTTGGCACGGATGAATAGCTGTCACGAATCGAAAGTTTCAAAAGACAAAAGAGAGATTTTCCGACAAGAAAAGGTTGGTTGAGACACGGGATGAAAGGGCGGGCGACCGAATTTCGATACATTATGCCAACTCGATTTCAATACTAAGTAAGCTCATCAACGCATAAGTAAGAAAGTTCAGCTACAGAGGGTAAAGAGAGGGGCGGACGAGAGTTCTAATAATTCTCTTCCTTCCATACAGGTCTGCGAGCGTCCCATATTTTTCTTACTTGAATGAAGAAAGACAGAACCCCTCTTTTCAGCCACATCCAGCAGTTCACTTTCCACTTCCGAATACCAAAGAGCGATTGAGAGAAGAGCAGTACGTAGGACTTAAAAAGAGGGTTCCTTCCTCTCTTCACTCTCCGAGTTTCGATCCTCACCTTTCTGATGCCAAAGGCCTACCCTTCCACTTTACAGGAAATTCTAAGGGAAGAGAAAAGAAAGTCACCTTTCCTGCCAACCTCCTGGCTTTATTCTTATACTGATCGAGCTGCACTATTTTCTATTCTAATAGATTCCACTTCGCTTGCTTGGACGACTTCCACTTTGCTTAAAAAAGGGGGGCAAGTCAAGTAAGTAAGCATTGATCTCAACCAAAGCACGAGCTTTGAAATAGAAATAAAGATAGAAGGAAAGCAAGAAACAACTATCTGACTTCGTTATTTTTCTATGAGCTCCTAGGAAAGGTATCCTACTCCCAAAGAAAAGAAGCTTAGTAATAGTCATAAAGCGAGGTGATGGTGACCCTCATTTACTTTTTCAAGCTATGAATGTAGAGTTAGGTTGAAGAGTGAAAGGCATGAAGTGGTATGAAGTTTCTTCAACCTAGCGCTCGGGAGGTTGTGCTCGACTAAAAGGGTAAGGGCAAGAATACTTCGATGGACGTAGTTCAGGATTGATGTAATTAAGACAACTATGTAGAGGATGGGAAGATGTGAGACCGGCCAAAGGTTGTTTTATATATCTCTTACGCTTTTACATCTCGTACTATTTTATTATAAATTTTGTGAAATTGTTCTTTACTCGCTATAAGTATTTCGCTCAAGCTCTCTATTTCTCGTAGCTATTGTTGCATTTTTTTACACGTGGAAAGTGGAAAGGCAGAAGCGTCGGCTAGTCAATCACGGACTACTTGACTTCCTTATGATGATTAAATGTTAATGACCTAATTCAATCTTTTTTTGAGCCTTCGCTATCGTGGGCTAGATGGTTAGCCAGTAGATATGAGAAGCAGTCCCTTTACTATAGATAGGAAAAGATGTAGAGGTGCATGCCACACTCACGAGGGACTCAGAAGTTGACGATGTAGCGAGTTAAATGAGAGGCAAGAGTAAAAGGCAAGCCAATGAGCTTCTATTAAATGAAGAGCTTCCCTTGATGTGAGCAGAACTTCTATTTGAATAATTAAGACAACGGCCCTCCATTCCTGATTTGAGGAGTAAATTGAAGGGCTTATCGCTTCTCCTACTGCTGCTCCCGGCCCCTTCCCGCAGCCGACCGATCTGCCCGTAGTAGGCCGGCCACCCTACCGAAACCAATCATCATATCGGTCCCTAGGCCACATTGCTGGAGAGCCTCGACTTCAAAACTGTATGTGGAGCTTCGCCCTCATACGGCTCCTCTAGTGATCGAGGTAGGCCCTGCCCAGGCTTGTGCGGTAAGGGTTGTTGTACACGACCTCATAGGAAAAGAATGAAAAAAACGATGTTTCCAGCTTCTGGTCTTTGACATACAGAAATAAGTAATAACGAAGGGGACATTTTCAAATTATCTCCTAGCTAGTGGAACAAGAAAGACATGGATGGTTTACTCATGAAAACCAATAAAAAATGAGAAAAGAAATACAAAAAGAAAAAATCAAAGTCGAGTGTTATGTCGGGTTTTATCAAAATCATTGAGAAACTTATGAATTTCTGAAAGATTTTTCATAATGCTATGCTTCAATTAAAGATCGAGTCAAAGGAGAATTCCGCTTTACAAAATGAAAAATCTTTCTTAAGAACCTAGACGACCTGCTTTAAAGCGGCGCCTTCCTGTTTTGTATATGAAAAGAGATCAGCCAGCTTTAAGATGAAAGAAAGGAGACCTTTCCTTGTAGGAATAGCTTTGTAATCTATTTTATATAATACGAGACCACCAAGGCCTCCCAAAAGATTTTGACAGTAGAAGATTTTAACAAACAAACCTTTGCATAAGCCGGTTATCATCTACGTAACCGCAAACTTGCTTTCTTCAAGGAGAGTGAAGCAAAGTTTCTCCTCGAAAAGAAAGAGGGACGAGCGGAACGGCTTCGGTTCCGGTAAGCATTCCCCCGCCGGGCTCAGTTTGGACTTTCCAGTCTCGTTCCCTATAAGAGGGTAAGGGAAAGGCAAGTAGTCAGAAGCAGGAAGTAAAGGAAAGATTAGTAAGAGCAAGAGCACTCCACAAAGCAGCTGGTTGAATCATGGTAAGGGGAGAATACTTTGAATGAATGTTGAATGGAACTGGGATAGGAACTGCTCCTGGCGGATCTTTGCCTAGAACAAAAGCTGACCTTTAGCTAGTGGACCATGTGCCAGAAGTCTATATTTGCATTTCAATAGGGCAAGCAGGTCCGCTGGCAAGCTTGTAGGCTATTGGCTTCTTCTATATCCCTATTCGGGAAAGCTATTAATTCCATTATCGAACCAAAAAAGAAAATTCCCTCAATTCTACCTACCACCCTTTCACAGTGTTTAAGGGGCAGCATCTATTGAGAGTGGATTTCAAGTGTTTAGATACTTCAAGCATAAGCAGTAGTTGAACTAGCATAATGAAAAAGCTAGCAAAAGGGTAGGCCCAGAGTCGGATTCGGCCAAATAAAGTGAATGGCAAGCTTCATTACCATTCAAAAAATCCAATCGGTTTGAAAAAAAATCCTAAACTTCGGAGTGGCAAGTAGCAGAAAGATAAAGTCCAACTTAGGCCTCAGGCTTGTGAAGGTTCATCGATCCCGGCTGTCCCATGTTTGTTGTATTTTTGCAGGGGGAGCCCAACCCTACTAACGCCATGTTTTAGGGTTTCAATGAGCTGGTCTCGGAGAGACTAAGTTGAGAATAACGCTCGCTATCTTTCCAGCCATAGGCATGTCTACTTACTTCTCTAGGATCAAGGGCTCTTTACTAATATGATATCATATGGGACACTTCCTTGAAGAAAGTCGTACTCCCATCAGCTTTCAAGTAGATAAAGAAGTTAAGGCTAGTGACATCAGCTATTGGCTATTGGCCTTTATGAAAGCTCCTCCTCAATATGTTTGATCCCTTTCCAAGCCTTCCTTTCAGCACTAATTATGGGTCGCTCCTGTCCTTTAGTTTGATACACTACTCTAAAGCCAGTTCCCTATACAACATCATTACTTACTAGTAGATTCCACTTTGGTTATCGCTACACCTATATAGAAAAATGATTTAATTCAAGACACTCCACCACTACTACAATATCACCCTTCCTTAATAATCGCATAGGCACCCGGGCTTGAAAAGTTCAAGCAAAACCGTAGAGAGAGCTGGCTACACCTAGCTTAACCTATCCAATATCCGATTCAAAAAGAGGTTTTTTGCTTATTTTCCTCTCTATGAATAAAGTCAGTCTCAGTGTTGGGCAGAGCCCATTGTTAAAGGATCATTTCGCTGGAATGATTGATTGAATATAGATACTCCCATTAAAAGGCATTTTTCACTCTATACGGTATGGCTACAAACCGAATGAAGAAGTCGGAAGCAGTTCATCGCTTGTGGGAGCTTGCTGATAGTGAGGAAGCCATAATCTATCTATCAGATTGCCTATTTGTCTATATGTCTGGTGAAGAGAGAATTGAAGAGACTCTCAATAGGGCAAGAACAAAATACCTCGTTCGAGTCCCCGGACGAAGGTGACACCAACCTTATTATGATTAGTGAAGTCCTTTCCAACTCCGTCGAATGGTTTCACTCCTCGTTTCCCCTTCTGTCAGTTCCTTGTCAGTCAGTCGACTCCCCTCCCTCAAAAGATTGTCGAACTTCACGGTTATTCATCCATACATGGGTAATCTCCGAAGGTTAGAGAAGAAAGGATCTCCATGAAAGCGTGAGGTCTTAAAAATTAGTATGTCTTCAAATGCGTGAAGGGTAGAGATTCAGTTCGATGAGGGCAGCTTCCCATACATTATTTTTAATTGATTGATTTGGAAAGCTGGTTCCGTAGCATTAGAAGATTAAGTATTCGGAAAGAAGGAGGAATGAGGATCTGGAAAAGAAGAGACGATCTTAGACCTTATCTTAGCTGATTAAATAAAGCAGGGGCTAGGTCTCTGTCCCCGGATTCACTGATTCAAGGGTTTAATATGGGAAGGACAGAAGAGTTTGAACCGGTGAGTGACTTTTGGGTTACACAGGTTCCAAAGGCTAAAAGCCGGAGTAGTTGATCCAGTAGTTCTAAATATAGATAGAAGAATCCTGAATGAACAAGCACACACAAATGTCGATTCATTCAAGCAAGAGAGTGCAACAATCCTTTCATTTGACACTGGTCCCGTAAACGAGTGAAAATACCTTGTTCAGTTTTCCCTTTTCCCTTTTAGCTAGTCCAAGAGTTGATTTCACTCGAAAGCGGGTAGCCATTATGGAAAGCGGCTGTTGGATATTTTGTTTTAACCGGTTGCCCCATCCCTTATAGTAAGTACTGGTGAGAGGGAAAGAGTGCTCCTGCCCTTTACCCAAACTGTACAAGAATGGCAATCCACCTATTGGTGTGCTGCTGCCCAAAACCGACATTATCGTCCCAATCCGGTTGTCCTCACTAAGAAGAGATCCGCAATCTCTTATCTAATGAATATTTAATTGCTATATAATATTCCTTTGCCTAGCTGCCCATTGCTAGAACATCCAGCACTAAGGTTGTTGGTGTGGTAAGGCAAGCAACTCCTCTTTCCGAAGAAGATTGCCTGCTCGAGCTATCTCAAAGTAAAGCTCTCTAGGTTAGCAATAGGTAATGTTCTCCTAGAGCCCGAGGCACAGTCCTCAACTCTTTCAGAAACTGGCAATCCGCAAGGAAGGATAGGACACATAATAAAGACCAAAAGTTGCTCGTAGGATGATACCGAGAACCGAAAGATGTCTATCAAAGAGCGAGAGTGACAGACTAGACGGCTGTCAGCCAGTTCTGAAGGTTGCAAAGCCTTTAGAGTGCCCATTAACGGTAGGAATGAAATATATTTTGAAATCTTTCCTAGCTAACAGGGAAGGGTAGAGGAGAACATAAGTAACCATCAAACTATAGAACCTCACCTCAAACAAAGGCCCTCGGAAGAGCCTGAAGTAGAGAAACCCACAAATAAATAAAAGAATACCTGTCAAAAGCTTCACCTCCGTAAACCTTTGGAATAAAGATCGTCGAGCTGCCGAAAACTCCTAGGGTTCACTAAAATAGGGGATAAACTGCGAATGACTATTGAGTGACCTGTCGAGCTGATCCGACACCAAGTGGGCCGCACCTCTGAGGAGTCAATATGAAACATATAGGTGTTCCTTTAAACCCTAAAGTCGTCCGCTTTCTCACCGGCCACAGAAAGTTTTTTAAGAAAAACGCGTCCCTAAATTTTCGTGGTATTCGGATCGGGATACCCCGGCATAACGAAGACTGGCCCCTTTGTTTCGGGGTACCACCGTTGTCACGGAGCATGGGAAGGACACGCGGAGATTACCCCGAAAATCTTCGCTTGCTTGGAGGCATTTGGAGGCTCACGCAGCACAACCGGCGAGGAGAGCCAAGCCCAACCATTATAGTCAGGAGACGCGTGGGCGTGACGTCCTGGAAGCGGACGTGTAAAGCATATCGCTGTTTGCATATCAATTATCCCGGTCACCCCTTCCATCCAAAGAAGGTAAGTTCAAAGCCTAATTATTTCCTTTTCTACTTATTCACATCCTGACTAGAATAAGACAAAAGCCTTCGAACTTACAGCCACCACCCCAAACATCTTTCTATGACACCCTGCCCGACGTCGTCACGAGTAAGCCCCCATTCATTTTTTTATGCTTTTCAATCGCCATTGTTTATTGTGAATCCGTTCGACATATATGCCTTCACTCGGGCCTAAAAAAAGCATAGAAATGTTGAAATGACGTCCAAGCCTGTGGTCGCAATGCCGCCTCAACGCAAGCCCTCGGTAACCGAGCCAACCTCGTCCGCTCGAAAGGACACAACCTTGGCCAGCCTTCCGAGTTCTACCCCCGCTACCACAAATATCACAGCCCATACACTGCTCGAGGGCACCTCCGCTCCCCAACTGAGCAAAATGGAGCAAATTCGATTGAGGCTCTGGAGATGAGGGAAAGGAGAGAGAAGAAAATGGAAGGTTCTGCTGAGACTCAAGTCGCCCTACCGGAGTTCCCCAAACCTGAAGTTGAAGTCGAGGGGCTGCTTAGTGAGAAGAAGCGTCAAATGATTTGGATAGTTATCGCGCTGGTGAAGCAGTGAGCCTACGGGTAAGGTTGGGGAAATGTGGATCTAGACGAGTATCTGCAGAACCTCTACCCCATCGACTACATCTATCGCTAAACCAACTGAACATTCACTTGAAACGCCATAATCATCAGAACCGGCTGCAGCTTCATTGACTGAATGAAATGGTGCCTATACCTTTCTAGGATCCTTGTGCTGGCTATAGCCGTGGGAGGTAGGGGCTCTACAAAAAAGCATGCAACGACACAATCAACAGGTGAGCCTTTCCCCGCACTCCGAGTAGGTGGGTATCGACATACACAATGACTTAATCAACCAGATCCAACGAAGCTATTTCCTTTAGACAGAATGAGGCTCTGGTTGAGAGATCAATTAATGATTGGGCCACCCCTCATGGCAAAGAAATAAAGGTTAGTTCAGGAGATTGATCAAAAATAGATTTCCTTCCCTTTCTTTATGACAGTGCAATTGAATGAAGCGGTGCGGGGCCTATAAGATTATGAATAAGCTATTTATTCTCCGTCCTTTTGAATAAAAAGAACCTTCGAAATTATAGTAGTAGAGTAGTCAATCTGATCTCGCACGTGGGCCGATAGAAATGCCTATAGATGAGGTAGGCGAGGGTAGTTTGCCGAAAAAAGGCGTGTACGGTAGTTCTTTGTTTGATGATAACGAGAAGGGCAATTAAATGCAACCTTTTTCGGCATATTGGCTATTGGATGGGGGCAACTGGAGGAAGATAGCACGAGGCAAAGCAAAGGGCAGAGCTTCAAGTGACTTGTTAGGGCTGTCGAAGAGCAAAGAAAAAAGTCACTCGAAGCTCCTCTCCTTAGAGTAAAGTGGCTTTCAGCTCCTCTGGCAAGCCCTAGCCGAGCGGTCCTCGCCTGCACAAGCAAGCAGATTTGCTCCTTCATTCTCTTATTGTGCCGGAAGGCCTGGGCGAACGAGGTAAGGTTTGATTAAATGGAAGAGGATTGCGAACGTCCGTCCCATGAAGCGCCAGGTAACAATGCATTCCTCCCGGGCTGGGCTATCACGTGTTCGGGATCTGATCAGGTCTACCAGCGATTGGTGTATGGAACAAGGAGTTAAGCAAGGGCCAGGAGATTGATAAATGAACCTGGTCGAAGTCAGTCTTGTGTTCAATTCTACGGTTGGAAGAATTTCATTCTGCCATCTGTATTTTCCTTCTCTTTCTTCTATTAGCAAAGGTATGTTCAAGTCAAACTTTTTTTTGGCATGCGGGCTCAGGGACTGCAGTCAGCTGCTTCCCTTGTAGTCTTCAGCTTGTTCTTGACAGATCCGATCGGGTATTCATAATCTAGAGTAAAAGGATTCGAACCTTTGCATGCCGGTACCAAAAACCGATTCCTTGCCACTTGGCTATACTCCATAGGCCTGTTTTGGACGGTAGGAACGAGGAGAGGTGGAAGGGAGAAGGAGGGCTCGAAGAGCAAGCCGTGCTAGGACGCGGGGATATATCAACTAAGCAGCAAGGTTCTCCCCTTATGACCGACTATAACAAGCTCGTGACTCTGATAGAAAGAAATGGTAAGCTCTCTGCTCTATTTGCTTGCAATGCTATGCCTATCAAAGTTGGCGAGGCTTCTGTAACCTTAGACTCGTTACGCTCTTCGACTTAACTCGTTGGCTCTGCGTCCACCGAAAGTCGGTAACCTTCGTCACTGTAAGCATTTGCTACTCTCTCGATAGGTTCAATAGTTCACTGAAAGCCTTTGGTGTAATAAACTGCAAGCCCTTCAGAAAGAAAGACATAATATAATAATGAATTAACAAATAAAAAAAAGGGTTGGTTAAGAACTATTGATCGTAAACCATAGAAGTTACAGTCACTCAATGGAAATGTTCGCCTTTGTTTGGAATGAAGATGGATGAACAGGCACTTGAGCCTTCAACTGATGAAATCAGGGAAAACATGGAAGTGGTCAGAATACTGGGGGGGCAAGACATGACCGCGACATAAGAAAAAAGTACCCTTGAAAAGACAAAAGAAATGGGGGAATGACTACTTGTAATGAAGCACAGGCTAATACAAGCCGACCAGAAGAAGCAAGGCTTAGATTACCAGATCCTGGACACAATCTTCCAAGAGATGGAGAGCCCCTTGCCTTGCCTTTTTGCACCTATCCTTCTTTCTTGCTTACCTATAGCTCTCTTGTCTTAGTGACTCTTTCTCTTTTCTAGGTTTTTTTTCTGAGTGTTAAAACGATAGATTTTTCTTTTGCCAATGAATTGGATCCGCCTCGATTCGATCAATAATGTGATTCTTGGCAAGAGAAAGGTTCTGTGACATGGACGCCCAGCCTAACTCGGTCAGTCGGTTGGCCCACCTAATAGATGATGAGATTCTCGATCGATTTGATCAAATTTCAAAAAGTCTTTCTCACTATTCAGAACAGTGGAGCTTTCGATCAAGATCTTCTCGCCTTACCCGTTTGGGATCTCGCTCGAATCGGAACCTTTATGCGTTGATAGTCTTTCGACTCAATCTAATAGCCTACCTATCGGGCGACAATAAAAGAGGAAGTTTTCGCATTAGCTCATCATCTGATGCAGAACCGATGCGAGAGGGGGAAGTAGGGATTGATAGCTTTCAAGAACCAGTAGGAATGAAAGACTTCTTCCCTGCATTCCTTCGTTTCCAAAAAATTAAATTTGTTTGGGCTGGCATAGGCATAAAAGATTTGATTTAATTAATGCCACCTTGGTAGTTTTCAAACAAATCCAATGTTGGGCCAAGCCTTGCCAGCCAGTAATAGCCAAAGGAAAAAAGGGGGAGATAAGGAATAGCACATTAAGGATAGTCACTCCACTCCAGAGTTAGTGCACACAAATTCTTCTTTCATTTTCCATTCCTTTCGGGTAGGAAACGTGGGCTGCTAGTGGTGTTGTGTCCATTCTCCCTCTTCTTCGGCTTTACAACCGGAATAAGGAACTTTAGAATTCACCCTACCTGTCGATGAAAAAATTATATTTGAGAGGAGCTGAAAGCCACTTGACTCTAAGGAGATGACCGCCAGCTAGCGGATCAGAAAGATTTGTATGGAATGTCCTACTCCTGCCTGAGCTTTCCGATCAACCAATCCCCTATTTCAGAAACATCTTTTTTAGGTAGGCCCAGGGATAACTGATTAGTCAATTAAGCCCATCTCTATGGCCTATCATTTGTTGGTCGATCCGTCTGGCAGCTCCTGCATCTCCTGCCGCTCTATGAGGGCGCCTTTTTTGGACTAGTTTGATGCTAGGAGTCCCTAGAGTAAAATTAATAATCAATAGAAGTCCCAATAGAATTTTACAGACCTACTCTTCAATCGACGATCTACTGCTCCCTCTTAATAGCAGATGCCCATGCTTTGATTCGAAAGCCCTACCCAGTGATGAATCTCCAAGAATTCAGTGTCTGGTTCGATAGGAACAAGAAGAGAGGACTCTTTTATTCCTCCTCCCTTCAGTCCAGTTTGAACCCGTCCCAAAAATGAACACCTTCCTACTACAAGGTGAGGCTCTGTCCTTCCCATAGAATCCACTCCGGGTCGGAGGATCAACTAGTCAAACTTCTTGAGCAGCCCAAATATTGAACAACGAACATTTGAAACAATTCCTTGCCTCACCTTGAAATGAGAGGGAGGTAATATTGACTCGAACCCTGGACCTGATCTTGAATCCTACACCGGTTAGTAATCCGATGGGGGAAGTTTTTCTTTTTTCATCAATGCCGGCCTAGTTGAGGCTCGTCCATGCCCAATCCTGATGGCCCTTCGATTTGCCCCTACCCTTACTCTATAATCCACCCATCTTACCCTGTCCCTGAAAGCCCTCCGGGGGCCTAGCCCTCTTTCTCCACTCGAGTCTGAAGTTCAGCAGCTTTTATCGTTGACGAACACCTGCGCTAATAAGAGAATGAAATGGAGAGTGTATGCCTTGAATGAATCAGTAACAATGGATTAGTGGAATGAGGGATCAGGAGACGGATAGGGAAAGGAATGGCCTAACAATCATTGGTTGAGCTTCCCTTGAACCAGTCACGAAGCTCTCAGCTGAGTTGTTTAGGTTCTGGAATTCCATCTCTAGTTGGGGGTTTCGATTCGAAAAATGTGGTGCGGGTTCATATCTCTCGACCAGTTCAGGTTCAAGGGAGGGTGATCGAGGGGACCCATACTTTCGATGTCTTCTCAATGGCGGGAGCTTTCGTATCAATAGTGTGTTGGGGAGGCTAGGGAAGATGGATTAGATCGAGAGGCGATGCTTATGCCTCTTCTTTATCGATAGGATTCCCATCATTTTAAGTCTACGGCGAAATAGACAAGGGCGAGGCACCGAACATGTTCTACCCTCAACCTCTATCCGTCATTAGTAATCTCAATTCGCTTTTCCTATTCAGTAGTACAATGCGCGCTACAACAAGCAGCCCCTTTATTAGGTTGGGAAAAGGCTAGCGCGCTAGCGCGCAACGGCTGATGAAAAGCCAGCAACATGTTAGGAGTCAGTTTTGGCTTGACCCTTTCCTCTTATTAGTCAGATAAGTTTTCCACCCTATACAAGGGGATGTTTGCTGCTCGCCGCTATCTCGAAAGTGGCTTATGCACGGAACTTTTTACCACTAAACGATGAAGCCAGGAGCGGAATGAGGGACTTGAATTCTCAACCTCTGCCTTGGCAAGGCTATTCTCTACCATTAATCTATTTCCGCCAGCTAGGGTAGTGGCGAAGCACTACTGAGCAATTCAGGTATCACTTGATACGGACGACTTCTATTTTTCCGCCGGACCACAGTCTTGACCTCCGATCGAGCTACAAACACGAGTAGATAGGCGGTTATGGGGGGAGAGGGACGGATGGGCCTGCCTTTTCAATCAATCTTTTGCCGCTCAGTGCCTCTATTGGTACGAGTTGTATGGAGTCTTGGTCTCGAGTCAAGCTGGGGCGTCATTTCATTCTCGTAACGGGAACGAGTGCACCGCAAGACAAGACAAGTTGCTCCCTCACCTCGCAGCAGCGTCATCTATCTTTTAAGTAATTTCCTAAGACAGCTCCTCTTATTCTACAATAATCCAAGTTGCAGCGGCACCTCACGAACTTCTTACTGGGGCAATACTATAATAGGTATTTGCGAGTGTCTGGATGCACGTGTTTTGTTCATATTCCTGCGAAGTTAAGAGCAAAATTGTCCCCAAGGCGACCACTTGTGTCTTTCTTGGATATGCTCAGTTCGGGTATATATATGCTATGACGTGAAATCCAAGAGAGTCGATGTATCATTAATGCTTTGTCTAGTAGGGTCGCCTCATATTTTCCTTAACCTAAATAATCAGCCCCAAGGGAGAATGATGATGAAGATTTATTACGTCCTTCTCCTGTTCATCAACTCGAACCTCATTCTTGTGCAGTTGATGTTACAGATTAGCCTCACTCTTCAGGCCAGCATCTTTGCTTAGCATTTTCTGCCGATTGTCAGCCTATTCAGCTGACCTCAGAGGATTCCTGTCACCCGGCACACCATGTTTATTCTCGCCAGCGATTACAGTCTCTTTACTAGTGTCAGGCTACTCTAGAAAATCAGCAGTCTAGTCCAGTTGCTTCCCTTCTAGTCGCTTCCTCAAATTCTGGATCCCGCTCTCAGCTTCGTCGTTCCTCTCAAGTTTCTTATCCTGTTGAAGGCTTATGAATCGTTTTCCCCAAAATATCGAGCTTACCTCGTCTCAGTTCAATCTTCTCATGAACCTGAATCATTTGGTGAAGAGACGCTATACAGGAAGAAAACAATGCCCAGGAAAAAAATAATAAGACTTAGTCTCGTTGCATGCAGGGAAAGAAGCCATTGGCTGCAAGTGGATTTACAAGATCAAGCATAAAGTAGATGGCTCGGTAGATAGATCCAAGGCTAGATTAGTAGCTAAATTATTCCTTCAAGAATATTTAGTCGAACCCCTTTAGAGATAGGGAAAAAATTTGCTTCAGGTTGCTAAACTCCATTCGTGGCATTCTTTCCTTGGCTGCAATCAAAAGGTGTCCTTATTTCAATTTGACTTGAAGAATAGAATGCCTTTCAACAACATAAGGGAAGGGGGCAAGAATAAGTTTCTATTCAGCCTCCTCCAACTCCAGGCTTCTCTTCTCCTAGGAATCCTAACTTGGTATGCAAGCTCAAGAAAGCGATTTATGTTACGGCCTCCGGCAAGCTAAAGCAGGCACCAAGAGCTTGGTTTAAAAAGTGACAGGAGCATGTATAAGAGTTGAAATAAGAGTAGAGGAATGAGCCGATTTTTAAATAAGTAAATCGGATCATTTAATGTTTATAAGGAGGTCGACATCAGGTATTGTGTCCTTCTTCTGCTTTATGTGGATGACATTGCTTTCTCTAGTAATGACTTAGCTTCAATAAATGAGCTTAATGGGTGATTAAGAACCCAGTTTGATATGAAAGATTTAGGAGAGTCAAAGTCTCTTCTGGAGATTAAAGTGATGAGGTCGCAAAGAGTTTTGGAACCCAGTGCAAGTAGTCATTGGATTTATTGTCAACAGCTGGTCTTTCTGCATACAAATCGGAATAAGATCTAAAATTAGCCTCGGATGCAGGAGAGCTATTGGATGACCCATCTACTTGCAAGGAGACTTGTTGGGATTCTTTTTTACCTGAATAATTATCGCCCAGACACTGCTTACACTTACTACACAGGAGGGAGTGATCAGCCGATTTTTATATGGAAAAGCCGAGATCATGTCACTTGGAAGCTGCTTTTCTGATTCAGCGATACATCAAAACCTCAACGGGAAGAGGTTGATTCTTGTCTACATCATCCTCTCTTCAGATGTCTTGTTACTATTATACTGATTTCATTAAGGCAGTAGATTATTCTGATTGGATTTCGAACATCGTCCCCATGCCCATGAGGGATAGACGTGTTCGCGTATGCATCTATTTTTGAAATCTCAATAAGTCATGTTCGCAAAGATGATTTTTCGCTGACGAACATTGATTTGCTTGTGGACAATACTATTGTGAAAGTATGCTTACTACTCTTTTCTGATGATTCTAAATTCTTGTCGTCGGCTTCCTCGAGGTAGAGTTCGTTTTGTATCAGGAGCCTTGGTGGGCTTTTGCGGAGCTTGGCCTGCTTTTGCATTTACTCACCATTTGGTGATTTGGTTCATAGCAGCCCAAGTATATCCAAGAGTTCCTTTTACATGATACGCTATCCTCGGCGACGATATCGTCATCGCAGATGAGCGGGTGGCTGAACATTATCGCGAGCTAATTTCGCCACTGAATCATCCATTTTCGTTAGAGAAATCATTAGTATCGTCTGTTAGTGCTTTGGAGTTTACTAAGCGGTTCTTCGTACGCAGAGTGACTAAGGACTTTTTTCTTGTCTCCTCTCACATGTTAAGATCCTTAGTTATTTCCACATCCCTTGTTCCTGTAATGAGGGCTATTATGTCTTCGTATCGTTTATGGGAAGTTAGGTAGCGGGTGTATACTCGACGCACGCCCCATCTTCCATAGCTAGGGATTAGTCATTTAAGGATCAGTTGATGCGCTGGGATGAAAGAAAGTTCTTCGGTGCTCCTCCGAGAAGAACAGAAAAGGCGCATGAAGGTATTGGCTCTTACTATCGATCGGATGGAGAGAACTGCAGCGCAATACATTACGAATATCTGAAGGTGAAGATACCTACTCGACCAGCAAGTTACGTAGGTCCTAAGTTTCTCATTTCTCGGTGAAGTCTGACTTGAGCCCTTGTCAAACTGATCCCTCCGGCGGGCGGAGGATGGTCTCATATTGGCAATAGTTTGATTGCGCCTATCTTTAGTTGCCAATGAATCGATCACCAAGAGAAAGTCTCTCCCTTAATCGTAAGGTGAAACGCGTTTCAGCCAGCGGAAGGAAGTTTGCGTTAGCGCCCCTGCAATCAGAAAACCTTTTGATAACCTTACTACTAATAGAAAGGAGAAAGATGCACTCAATCATTTGCTTCTTGCTCCAACTTAGGAGTACGGGCTCTAGATCTTTTTTCGCAGGCTTCTATGCTAGTAAGAGTGCGGTCGCGCTTTACTAATATAATAGAAAGTCAAGGTAGTGTTATGGTGTAGCGGAAATGCAAAAAAGAAGAGCAAAGATTCCCGACCCAGAGCAGAGTATGTTATTGACTCAAGCACAAATCTGTTGAATGAAGGTAGCTTGATTACTCTCAGACACTAGTTAGACGGGAATTCCTTGACTTCGCTTATGCCCTTATTTATGCAGCAAAGAAAGCAAGTGAGGCGGGCTAAGATTCCATTCGAAGTAACGTAACAGGATTCGATGTTGCACCATCTTCCATTCTTCTCCACATTTACCCGGTGAGGGTGGCGCGTGTGAGTCAACTTTGACACTTTCAATGTGTGGATCACACCTTTGGCATCCTGGGACAGTAGCCCCAGGTACTAATGAAGTGGCTCTCGGGTAGAGAAAGTGCTGGCAGAAAGGGACTCTCAAAGCATGGGGTTTCGAACCCGTCCTCTATATTCCTTCCGTATCGAGACCTAGCCCAGAAGTTAAGACCTACCATCCAATGGAACCAGAAAGACCGAGTCCAGGCATCCCAATTCTGATATTCATTTTCCCTCGTTGATCGATCATTAATTCACTTCTTTAGGAAGGAGCTGAGAGGGTTCGGACCGGGGTGATTTCGCGAGTAGATGGCCCAGCGTTCAAGCAATCAATCATTCATTCTATCGTAACCTTCGAGACAGTAGAAGTCAGACCTTCCCATCTTCATCTATCGGCTCAGGGCCATATTAGCATGCTCGTCTACGAGCTATGCTGGTTCTATAGAGTAATTGCCACGCAATAAAAAGAGAGAGAGGCGGGCTTGGTGACAAACTGATTCATAGCTATTCCATTCCGTCTGTATTATAGTTTGGTGGAGGAACTCTAACAGAACAATTTCAATCCGTGCTCTAACTCGACATATGCGGCTTAATCATATTCGATCGTATATTTCTTCTAAATTTTTGACATCTTCAGAGGAATCTTCTTCTTTCTTCTCCAGTAGATGATGCATATTCATATTTGCTTCAGGTTGCTAAACACCATTCGTCGCATTCTTGCGTTGGCTGCAATAAAAAGGTGTCCTTATTTCAATTTGACGTGAAGAATAGAATGCCTTTCAACAACATAAGGGATAGGGGCAAGAATAAGTTTCTATTCAACCTCCTCCAACTCCAGGCTTCTCTTCTCCTAGGAATCCTAACTTGGTATGCAAGCTCAAGAAAGCAATTTATGTTACAGCCTCCGGCATGCTAATGCAGGCACCAAGAGCTTGGTTTGAAAGGTGACAGCAGCATGTATAAGAGCCGAAATAGGAGTAGAGGAAGGAGCCGATTTTCAAATAAGTAAATCGGATCATTCAATGTTTATTAGGAGGTCGACATCAGGTATTATATACTTCTTCTACTTTATGTGGATGACATTGCTTTCTCTAGTAATAACTTAGCTTCGATAAATGAGCTTAAGAGAAGATTAACAACCCAGTTTGATATGAACGATTTAGGAGACTCAAAGTCTCTTCTGGAGATTAAAGTGATGAGGTCGCAAAGAGGTTTGGAACCCAGTGCAAGTATTCATTGGATTTATTGTCAATAGCTGCTCTTCTGCACGCAAATCGGAATAAGATCTAAAATTTGCCTCAGATGCAAGAGAGCTATTAGATAACCCATCTACTGGCAAGGAGACTTGTTGGGACTCTTTTCTAACTGACTAATTATCGCCCAGACATTGCTTACACTTACAACATAGGAGGGACTGATCAGTCAATTTTTATATGAAAAAGCCGAGATCATCTCACTTAGAAGCTGCTTTTCGGATTCTGCGATACATCAAAACCTCACCGGAAAGATGTTGATTCTTGTCTACGTCATCCTCTCTTCACCAGTCTTGTTACTATTATACTGATATAATTAAGGCAGTAGATTATTCTGATTGGATTTCGAACATCGTCCCCATGCCCAAGAGGGATGGGCGTGTTCGCGTATGCATCTATTTTTGAAATCTAAATAAGGCATGTTGGCAAAGATGATTTTCCGCTGCCGAACATTGATTTTCTTGCGGACATGACTATTGTGAAAGTATGCCTACTATTCTTTTCTGATGATTCAAAATTCTCGTCGTCGGCTTCCTCGAGGTAGAGTTTGTTTTGTAATAAGAGCCTCGTTGGGCTTTTTCGGAGCTTGGCCTGCTTTCGCTTTAACTAACCATTTGGTGATTTTGTTCGTAGCAGCCCAAGTATATCCAGGATTTCCTTTTTCACTCTACGCTATCCTCGGCGACGATATCGTTATCGGAGATGAGCGGGTGGACGAGGATTATCGCGAGCTAATTTCGCCACTAAAATGATCCATTTTCGTTAGAGAAATCGTTAGTATCGTCCGTTGGTGCTTTGGAGTTCCCTAAGCGGTTCTTTGTACGCGGAGTGATTAAGGACTTTTTTCTTGTCTCCTCTCACATGTTAAGATCCTTAGTTAGTTCCATATCCCTTGTTCCGGTAATGAGGGCTATTATGTCTTCGTATCGTTTATGGGAAGTTAGGTAGCGGGTGTATACTCGACGCACGCCCCGTCTTCCATCGCCAGGGATTAGTCATTTAAGGATTAGTTGATGCGCTGGGATGAAAGAAAGTTCTTCGGTGCTCCTCCGAGACGAACAGTAAAGGCGCATGAAGGTATTGGCTCTTACTATCGATCGGATGGAGAGAACCGCGGCGCTATGCCTAACGAATATCTAAAGGTGAAGATACCTTTTTGACTAGCAAGTTTACGTATGACCTAAGTTTCTCATTACTCGGTGAAGTCTGATTTGAGCCCTTGTCAAACTGATCCCTCCGGCGTGCGGAGGATGGTCTCTTATTAGCAATATTTTGATTGCGCCTATCTTTTGTTGCCAATGAACCAATCACCAATAGAAAGATTCTCTCTTAGTCTTAAGGAGAAGCGCGTTTTAGCCAGCTGAAGGAAGGTCGCGTTAGCGCCCCTGCAATTAGAAAGACTTTTGATAACCTTACTACTAATTGATAGGGGAAAGATGCGCTCAATCCCTTGCTTCTTGCTCCAACTTAGGAGTAGGGGCTCTAGAGCTTTTTTTGCAGGCTGCTATGCTAGTTATAGCGCGGTAGCGCTTTACTAATATAATAGAAAGTCAAGTTAGTGTCATGGTGCAGCGGCAATGCAAAAGAGAAGAGCAAAGATTCCCGACCTAGAGTAGAGCATGTTATTGACTCAAGCACAAATCTGTTGAATGAAGATAGCTTGCTTACTCTCAGACACTAGTTAGACGGGAATCCCTTGACTTTGCTAATGCCCTTATTTATGCAGTAAGGAAAGCAAGTGAGCCGGGCTAAGATTCCATTTGAATTAACGTAACAGGATTTGATGTTGCACCATCTTCCATTCTTCTCTAGATTTACCCGGTGAGGGTGTCGCGTGTGAGTCAACGTTGACACTTTCAATGTGGGGATCATACCTTTGGCATCCTGGGACAGTAGCCCCAGTTACTGATGAAGTGACTCCCGGGTAGAGAAAGTGCTGGCAGAAAGGAACTCTAAAAGCATGGGGTTTTGACGACCACCCTCTATATTCCTTCCGTATCGAGACCTAGCCCAGAAGTTAAGACCTACCAACCAATGGAACCAGAAAGACCGAGTCCAGGCGTCCCAATTCTGATATTCCTTTCCCTCTGTTGATCGATCAATAATTCACTTATTTAGGAAGGATCTGGGAGGCTTCGGACAGGGGTGATTTCGTGAGTAGATGGCCCGGCATTCAAGCAATCAATCATTCTTTCTATCGGATCCTTCGAGAAAGTAGAAGTCAGACCTTCCCTTATTCATCTATCGGCTGTGGGCCTCATTAGCATGCTCGTCTGCGAGCTATGCTGTTTCTATAGAGTAATGGCCGCGCAACAACGAGAGATAGGCGGGCTTGGCGACAGACCGCGTCACTGCTATTCCATTTTGTCAATACTACAGTTCGGTGCAGGAACTCTCAGAGAACAATTTCAATCCGTGCTCTAACTCGACATATTCGCCTTAATCATATTCGACCGTATATTTCTTCTAAATCTTCGACATCTTCAGCGAAATCTTCATCTTTCTTCTCTAGTTGATGATGCATATTCATATTGAACTTCAACCAATGTCATTTGCTCAACAACTGCTTCATCCACAGTAGCTTCCACTCCATCATGAGGCGAGTCAACAAATCCAATTTTTTCCATTTCTGCTGCATCTGTTGATGATGCTGAAGCGGATTTCACTTCAACGGGTACTGGTAGATTTACAGTGGAACAGTGACACTTCTGGCTTAAAGGCTTTCTTTCCAGGCTCCTTTCAAAGGTAGACTTACCGCCAAGGACAAACCAACCGATCTACGCTCGAACCTCCTTAGAATACTGACTGGTCAGAAATAGGTTATCCAAGAAGGCTCCACTACGAAGGGGCGAAAATCGTTCACATCTGATGAAATTGAAACAACTAATCTACTGGCATATCATATATAGTTTCATTGTCTTGTAGATGTACTTAATAGATGCACTATAAGTCTTCGATAGAACCCCAAAAAGGTGCTTTTCGGTCACCATTAGCTTGGGGCATCCTCCTCTAACAGAACAACTTCCAAGTCAACCTTTTTTGCTTAAGCGCTTCTCTTCTTTGGGCGCATGCTCTCCCATTTGGAATTTTATATCCTTGTACCACTAAAGGGCTCTGGCTCTTTAAATTAGAGGATGGTCTCTATCAATCTCCTAGCCGAAGTCAGTGTTCAACTCCGCGGGGGTTTCCAAGTCCAATCCGAGTATTCGCGCCTATGGACTCCCATTTTTAAGGAAGCTTGGGAAGGGCTGAATGAGAGATAGAGCTTCGATCAAGAAGAAGAAAATTGAATAGACCTTCCCTCACGGGAGAACCAAGCAAGGGATGAGCGATAGCGTTAAAGCCGTTGTTTTCTTCCTTCATTTCATAGCGGAAGGTTGACATTTTGGTATTCAACTTTGTGTTGCAGCCCAGTGAGACGACCCTGACACAGGAGGTTTAAGCACAGCCTCAGGGCGGCAGACTCTCTATCAGGCCCCGCTGCTTCAGTCTCTTTCTCTTTATCCGCATTCCTATACTGAATAAAAAGCCATTTTGTACTCTCTTCCTAGCATTAGAAAAGTCGTCTAAATCTCAAATATTAGTATAGGTGGGGCAGAAAGGTTGAGCGGAGGCAGGCAAGGTGGCAATGAGGAAAGAAAAGATAACACCTGGAACTAGATCAATACAATGCTCGTCAGCCTAAGACCGTAAAGCTCCAGTTCCAGTATTGAATGAAGCATTGCATAGAAAGCATTTTTTTATAAGGTTCCCACATCCAATAGATAAGGGATCTTTCCTTATAACCTAGTTAAGAGGGTAAATAAGATCAAAATATATGACTTTTTAACTTCTAAATCTAATTTCAAAATACCCTGAAGGCAGCAAAGAAACCAACAAGGAAGAGATAAGGCCTCTCATTTCCATTACGGCAGATGCATTCCCATTGTAACAGCGGCGGAGGGTGCCTCCGGGTCACAGCGGTTCTTCCATGTCAACTTAGTTGAAAACCATCCTAGAGATTGATTGGTTTTTCCAGTACTAGGCTTTTGCTTTCTTGTAGTTCTTCTCTTTACATCTACCTCCAAAAAGAAACAAAAAGGACGATGAAATATATATATCTATATATAGAAAGATGTGGACTAGAGAGTTTGGATTAAGGTCACTATGCTTAACACATCGTAGTTGGACATCATATTAAAGAGAGGAGAAAAAAAAGCTTTTTCGTAATTTTGAACTCTAATGACAAAGCGTCCGTTCACGTCAAGAATAGAGGTCGTTAAGGATGTACTTACTTTTCCTTTTTTTCGTCGAGATTGGGTTGGTTTTCAGTGTAATAAGGTACAAGATAGAAAATAAGGAAAAATGCATTTTTGATAGCACTATAGGATTGGGTTCTTTGATCAATAGAACTGGAAGAGGACGATTAATCGACTATATAAGATAAACAATGCAAGAATTCATGGAAGCTGTAATGCCTTTCTTGGGTCCTTTACATGAATGTTTGAGCGGCTCACAAGGGGCGCTCCCGCATGGTCCCGATGCCCTTCCTTTGCCCTCTCAGGTTCGACCACCGCAGGGTCCCAATTCTCCTGCACTCGAACAAGTTGCTCAAGAAACAGGGGAACCCTCCGCATGAAAGCGAAAAGAAGCGAGCGATCAAGAAATGCAAAGAAAAGTTCTACTTCTTCTAAGATAGAATAGGAATAAGAAGAATTGCTTAAGTAAAGTAGTCGCTTATTTTATTCACTATACCGCTTGCGAGCAGAGCGAATGAACATAATTCTTTCCGAATATGATGAATATAGCGATTTCCCGCCCTCGCCTTCGTGTTTGTCTTAGTAGTATTCGTTATGTATCGGAAGTCGTTACTGGTCGTAGATGTGTTCCCCCTCTCCTTTATCCTGGTTATACTTATCGATTTACAAGTACTTTTTTATTTTTCTTCTTTTTTTGGAAGCAAAGAATGTTGCGAGGATTTCCCCTCTTAAAGAGGATCTCACCCAAGGTGTATATATCTATATGCTTTTTCATTTATCTAGTTCTCCCCAAAGTATGAGTCTCGCTTGGGTACCTCTTTATGGATGAACTTTAAAGGGCTGTCGCTCAATTTCTTCATGCATGGGGGGAGGGAGGCGCCCCTTACTGTAGAAGAAGATCGACGAACAAAGATAATCGCCTTATAGGAGAGGAGCGAGTGCTTGTTTAAAACGTACTAACTGAGAGATTCATCTATCCTGACTTTCAAGTCGTGCTTGATTGAGTGTTAACAATCGGTTATAGCAAACATTCGTTAATTAAGGATGATGAAGGAAAATTAATATATATATATATATAATTTATTTTATTGGCTGATCAAGCATTGAGGTGTTCAGGGGAACCAGAAAGTGGGACTACCCAAAGGCTAGGTCTTCATTTTCGCAGCCTGGACCGTCTTTCGATGGGCCGCTGAACTGTATCTTCCCCATCCTGTTACTGCCTTTGGATTAGGTGATTGCCCGTCGGTCTTCAGGCTGACAATGCTCTCAAAGCCCTTACGATCGCTAGCCAAGAGAGAAGCTCCGAGCTAACAAAGGTAGAATAAGGATGAAGGTAGGCAGGCGAGTAGAAGGATAGCTAAAAGATTGGTCTAGATATATATCAGCAGTAAAAGAATGTAGACTTCACATCCTTCGCGCATGAGATTTCTAAGTGGCTATGGTGTCTTTAGTCAGCTCCTCGGGAACTTCTAATAGTAATCTAAGCCACCAAAGTCTTAGAGGCCAGGAAGATTCTTTCGATTTTTTTGGATTCCCGTACTGTTATTTAGAAGCCGTAAACAAGAGAGAAACTTCTTTTTGTCGTACTTTTCCGAGCCCAAGTGTTATTTGTTGTTGTTCGATGATCCTTTTTATCCAATTCGAGGCTGGAAGAGGCTACTACATTTACTCTCTAACGCGCCTGAGAATAGATTCCACGGTAAATCTGAAATATACAATAATAGAAAGTATATATCTTATAAAAAGTAAGAAAAAGGGCATTTGTTAATGATTTCCTTTCGAAGCGGTAAACATAGAAAGACTATGTATCAGTTCTGAGTCCCATAGAAGATCTTCCTAATACCTTGGAATTAGGTCCTATGAAAACCTCTTTCTATGAATTTCACCTGAAACTCTTATTGTAGCAGTAGAATTAGCTTCAGTTGAATGAAATGGTCTTGAAGTCAAAATGGATTCTAACTCTTTCGAGGGCAAAGCGAGAATCGGATCCTCTCTTCTCCTCTGGGCTAAATCTTCCTGGCTCTTCCTAATCCCTCGGAAACATACTCTAGAATCAGCTACTCTATCAGCTAGAATAAATGCCTTAGAATCGAATCTTCTTCCTTACTAGGGCTTACTACTGCCTTTGATGTCTTTCGGAAGATTTATTTTACTGTCGAAATGACGATAGAATCCATTAGCAGCTAACAGATCAAATGGATCTCACCTACGTTGCATCTCATCCAACATTTGGTTAATCCCTTACTTATACAACTTATACAGATAAATGGGAGTTAAGCCTAGGAGAACAACAACTAAGTATGAAAGCCACTAAAGAGTGGCTAACGCTGGCGTTACTTAGATCGGTAACTTAGTATAAATAACATAGAAGAGAGCTGCTATAATCTTGACAGTTTAATTACCATGGGAAGAAGGGCAAGGAAGTTCGAATAACTGCCTATGCCCTGTAATTCTATTTCCAATCCCATAGAATCTTTTCCTATGATCTGCCTAATTCTCAATAGTGGGTTGAGTTCTGTATATTTCAGCTATTGAGCTCGAAGGTATCTAAGACAGATCCAAACCGGGACTCTGAACACAACTAAAAAACCCTGGGCCTAAGCCCTGTAAATTGAGACGGAAGCAAGTATGAAGATTTCTCTACCAAGGCAAGCCTTTATGAGGGAGTCAAATCGTGCTTATGAGTCTTTGTTCAGACAAATAATACACCTACATAGCATAGACTGACTTACAAGCATAGATTGATAGAAAGGCCTACTTATACACTTCTATTGGATTGGGTTACACGTTCATCTAGCTCCTATCTCTGATCCCGTCTGGTGCATAGAGCAATCGTAAGTCCTTAAGTCATTAAATAAAGTTTTATAGCTGTATCGGGGAATATATCTATCGGAAGTAGGTTAAAGAGTTAGCAGGAGAAATAGTCTCCTTCTAATTAGTTACTGGGGAATTAAAGTCAGTAGTATATAATACACAGTATTTAAATACACGGCCTCATGCTAAGATATAATAGGACTTATCCACAGTTGTTCAAATTACGTATTTAGAGATTAAAATCTTGAACTGGGTGACTAATCTTGAGAGTATAATTTGTTCTACTAAGATTTAGACTTCAATTTGTCTAATCAATTCCTCAGTTTTTGGAGGAAACTCATTCTATTTAGTAGATACCATACAGGCGGGAAGAATGGCCAGATAACTCCACTAACAATACTTAGGCTAAGACTGGGGAAAACAACTAAGAATATACCGTTTGTGCCCAAGATGATCTAGATGATATATAAGAATGACTTTGATTAGGTGCATCTTCTTATACGTCCTGAGTTAAATTGCATTACTAAACCTGGGTAAGCCATTCCTAAACCAAGATTTTCACCAGTAACAGATCCTCGGTATGTTAAGGAAGAAGCTAGTATTGAGGAGTAAGTTGAGCAGTAATCATATATGTATCCCTTTGATTCCATTACAACGGAGAAAAAACTATTATAACTAAAAAGATTGGCGAAAGCCTGGGAATCTGAAAGCTTTTTAATCTATTTCAAGATCCAGGGATTACAAGGCCGGAAAGATATGGAGAGAACACTAAGTCACTCAAAACATCTATTCGTTCTTGGGGGCCTCCTACCATGGAATCTCTTTCCCTGCCTATAATGGATACAACCAGGACTTAGAATACACTAATAAGGGGGTCTAACTCAGGCAGAAAGCATCCACTCTTCGATTCATCCTTATGGAAAAAGGCAAATAGGCCATAAGCTCACTATCTTGCTTCTTAGGGCATAACTACTTTATCCGCTAGAGAAAGATAAGCTGCTTTGGCCAAAAAAATCTACCAGGCTAGCAAGTAAAGAAAGGATACAACAGGTAGTTAGGAAAGCTCTGCAATTTAAATATCCCTTCCTCATCCCGTATGTTTGACTGAGGAAAGCAAGCGTAACTCATTGCAGGTATTCCACTCGTTGGTGTGGGTGCTTTACCTGTGTCTATCTCTGAAGGTCGGGCTTCTAACTATAACAACTATCAAGTCGCCTTCGCTACTCTCTTTATTCTTTTTGGATTGAAAGCGCGTACTCTCTTCCAAAGGACATGAACTGAAAGCAGCAAGCTTTTGCCATTGCGCTAGAGGAATGGAAAGAAACATATTATATTTGATCTCTAAGTCCGTACATAGCAATCCTGGATGGGTCATCAATTGTAGGAATTAGATAATGCTAATCCATGTTCCTCACGGCCAAGGAAACGTCGTTTCTATAGGCAAACTTAGCAGTTGGAAGAACTTATCCCCCTTGCTCGCTCTCACTTGCACTAAGCTCTTCAGCAAGTCTTATAGTAAACTGACGACTGGATTTTGGCCGTCTTGAGTGATAAGCACTACTAAAACTCAGTTCAATGCGTAATTTCTTCCATAGCACCCTATTTTAGAGGGCAGACTGTTGCCTTGATCGGGCGTAATGCTCCCTATTTATCATAAGGCGTGCTTTCTCACCACCTAATGATGATCAAATCACGATCATGGGTTCCAGATGATGCGCATCCAATCTCATCTCCTGAGCTATACCTATAACTAATGCAAATTTTTATTTTCCCAAACTTAGTTAATAAATAAGGCGAGATGGAGACCATGATTTGGACCCTGGAAATTGCACTGGAATCTCTTCACAACATTCGAAATTGCTGATTTCTTCGTATCTTGTGGAGTTGCCGTGAATATCTCGGAATTTGGCATAACACATTCAGAACAGTTGGCTAGCATTTTCAGACAATGCAGAAAATTATACAATTCGATTTAACAGGTGGCAGCCGCGAAATTTTGTGTTGACACTCATTACGACCTCTATGGGTGGTATTAGCACATTCTGCTCATTCCCTTGAGGAAGGAAAGGTGAATTTGCACGGGCAATACATCAAGTTAAGGAGCTAACGACTATTTAGTGGATTAGCATCACATTCTCTATTATAGTTTGCAATATCTAATACAATGTTTAAGAATATCTTAACTTTGCATTTAGGAAGATTGTAACTGTCAAATTTTAGTCATCTTTTTGCTCCCTGTCGGACCTTGTAATTATTTGTACTCGGTTTACTTTAATATTATAATATCTAGCCCTAGGTGCTTGCCTAGCGTATTGCCAAAAAAAAAAGATTTGTACCCTCGTGATCGAGCTTATGGTTGTAAAGAACGCAGAGCCATAGTCAAACGATCCAAACCAGGTTGAAAGCGCCGAAGTTTATCCACCTGAAGCACTCACTTCAACTCCTCTCCTGCAGTGGAAGTTGTAGCCGGAAGCTTCACTGTGGAGGCTGGCGGTCAGATGGAGCTGATTAGATCCACAACCGAGATGGGGCCATCCCCTTAGAGTTATCACCCGTTGTACCATTGATGCGGACGCGGCTTCCTCGCATCATACCGTCGTTTCATCGAAAGATGATTCGACGTCGTGATGCAAAGGTTGACCGGTTCTGCTTTATCTCTCATGGTATTCGATATTGCGGGTAGTCCACTTATATCGTAAGATAAGTGTGGCTACCTTCGAGTCGATCATTGAGAGATGTAGCTCCTACTACGTTGTTCATTCTATTTGTAGTGAATTAACTACACCTTTTCATCACCTACAAAAGAAATATCTCCGGTGGATCTCGGAGATCCCTCTTTCTCGGGGTATTTCCTGGGTCAAGTATTCCGCTCGTTTGCTGTCAGGAATTCTGTAGAGTGGCCTTGAAAGAAGCAAGCGTACTTTTCTTCATATGTAATGCTACTTTTAAGGATATCTTTCTTTTCGTAAGCCCACATGGGAATACATCAGGGTAATTCCAATCTAACTATTAAATAAATAATTACGACTAATCGTAAGAGGAACTATTCTTGAAGAGCATGAGGATTTTAAGTTACCTTTAGGGCTTGTTAGGTAACACCTTATTTACGCAATTATCAGATCGATCTTTGAAGGACACGATGTAACATTCCTCCTTGACATCAGTTTAGGAATATTTTCATCCGGGATTGGAACGACCTATGTTGTAACGGAGGAGAGAAGTTGAACCAGCTTCCTTTGGTCGCCTCTCCTGTCTGATCGAGTAGCTTTCGCTCCTTCCTACTTACTTTATTATAATATAAGCTTAAGTTGCTACGTGGCCTATTGGGAGCTTTTTAGTCATAGTGGGAGCTTTCGGAAATCACTTAGCAGGTCTTCATCATAGGAAGAGGGAAGAACAAGGTAGAAGATCTTATTTAAAAGAAGACGATTCCAAAAGAAAGTCAAAACGTGGATAGGATGCCTTAAAGGTTAATAAGAAAGATCCTATATAAAAAAGAAAATACCTGCCTTTCTAATGAGATGTGATATGTCTAGGGCTAGCCGAACTAAGCCTCATCAGAGGAGGAAAGATTTGCTGCTTTCATACTTCTTCTTCCTGCTACGCCCTTGCTTTCCCACCGCTCCGTGGGGGGCCTTTTCTTCTTACTTGAGAGATGCAATTTGGAAGAAGAGAAGTGGTTCTATCAGTTAATCACCATCCCTTCCTCTAATGAATTAGATCCCATCTGCTTACTATAACTCAACTCCGAGGGAATAATGAAAACCAGAAAAATCCTCTACTCTAAAGTCGTTGCTGATCTGATCTTTTCTTTCCTGTGCGTGGGTGAGACAAAGTCTTCTTAGTCTTCCGCTTTTTCGGTGATATCTATAAGAAGGAATACCTGTCTCAGGGTAAACAGGAGTTCCCGGCTCAAGCGAAATGATACTGGCGCAAGGTAATTCATTTCTTTAGTTTGTGGCAGAGAGTTCTAGAAGACACTCGGTAATTAAGGTCACTGCTTAACAAAGTGATTTTGATAGCCACTGACGTACTAAGGAGTTATGTATTGGAGCTTACCTGTTTGCTCTTACAGTATTGAGGATGGCCCGACGTTTGGGGATGTTGCATTGCGCTTTCTATTTAAAGTAGTGTACATCCTCGCTTCAGAGGGCTTGTGGCAGAGAATATAACCATTACTCACTTCGTGTACCCATCTTTCTGACACGCTCCTAGGGTATCATAATCTCCTCATTTCATCGAAAAACTTATATACATACAAGAGGGATGATTATAGTGATTGTGTTAGTTCAGATCTATCTTTCCTTCGTAACCTTGGCAAAGGTTGTTTGCCTTGCCAAGAAGGATACGTTCTCTAGCATTATCACTCAAGTCTTGGACTTGGATTCTGTGTTGTCTTTGATGTCTGATATTTAGGTAGTCTAATTCAAAACCAACTGCAGTACCTAAGCTATCCATTAACACATTACCCATTCCATAAATAAGGGGCCCTTAGAAGAAGTTCCTAGACTAGGGAAATCAAACATCTCCCCGGGAATAAGACGTAACTCCTGTGGTTTCTTTTATAATAAAAAAACCAGGATCCCCTTTTGAAACGGGCTCAAAGGCCGACCTCTTCCGAGCCAAAGCTAAAAGAAAGTTGGACCATGGTCCATATCGAGAAAAAAAGTTTGTAATGAACGGATCTCCGATGGTCGAGCCTACCAAAGACACGGAACCTAGCACCACCTACCCGGTACAAGGTACTCAACCTTTGGAAAGGGTCTTTATTGTGAATTGTGAACAACCCACAAGGGTGGTATGATTGAAACATAGTTTTAATAGGGGCACAAGTCTAGAGCTGTGTTATGGAAAATAGATGAGAAAAAAAACCTCATCTATTTACATAGTCAGAGTCATTGTTTTACTCTTTCTATCTGCATGACTGCTTTCTTATGATGAGTAGTGCCCATCACTTGCCTCCCTGTGCCCTGTATGAAGTGGCATCCACTGCGCTTACTAGTGGGTATGAATAAAGTCAAGAGCAGGTCTCTCACAAAAAAGGACCTTATCTGTATCTATCTCTCTTACTCGAACTAGCCACCCCTTGGGAACCGTCTTCCCTTTTACCCTGCAATGAAGGGCGGATATCTTAGCCTTGCTTTTAGAAAGAAGAAATATACAAATTTCCTTTGAAGGGCTTAATCAATAAGAGAAGATAGTCGCAGACAGAAGTAGCGGCTATTGCTATTTCATTCCCTCCAACTCTTTTAGCTCTGATCGTAAACGCTCTTCTTCCAATAGGAGTGATTCTTTCACTTGACGCTGTGAGAGCTTCCGGTCCTTGAGTATGAGTACTCCTATCCGCTCTTGGGTTCATAACCGGTCCTATTGAATTAGTTACATATGAGTATGTTCTTCTCGGGGTCGGGGTTCCTTCACCGCGATTTCCCCTTGGCAGATAGAGCGGAAACATAAAGCGATATATCCGCTGCTATTATCCACTCTTAGGATGCAGTTGATCTTTAAGTTCTCTCTTTCTTTCTTTATGGGTCTTCCCACAGCGTTAGATCAAGATAAGAAAGATGTGAATGGCATTAGATAGATGTCTTCTTCTTTATTGAGGGAGTAGGTATGGGGCGCCCTTACTTTTTGAATGTGTTACCTTAGGGTTAATCTCGTCTTCTTGAAGAATTACGAATTCCTAAACCTAGTAAGGGAAAGCGATTCTACTCCAATTGCATTCGTCAGTCGGATGAGAGTGAGAATATAAAGGAAGCCAGGAGGAAGAATGGAGTATCGCATTACCTCTAGAGTACAACCCGGAGCCTTCTTTTAGTAACCCGTACTCCTGCGCCCCTCAATACTATATCTACTACTTTGTCAAGCCCTTAATTACTTCTATATATTAGAACAACCCTGCTCTCTGATCGACGTTTTATAGTCTGCATATCCATGGAAAGAGTAAGCTAGGATTCTGAACAATTCTATCAAGCCGAACAACAAAAAGAGAAAGATAGAATACCTTTCTTAGCTAGCCTATCGTGCTAGAAACCTACAGGGAACAAGAGCCAGATCGAAGACATCCCTTTCATTCTTTTATGCCCCTCTCTTCTTAGTTCCTCCTCTTTCTAAGGATCTAATGGTCGTAGACCACCTTCTTGTGACTATATTGAAGAATTCTTTCCCCCCTTTGAGTTCTCGAGTGAAACGGTCCAAGCCATAGGAAAAAATCCAGTTTCTCTCGCAACAAATCTAGTTTATCCTGAAGCAGCATTTCTCGAAGTAGCATTCCCATAAATAGAGGATGAAAACCTTGCTTGTTTATCCAGACTATGGTGTATGAATCACTCAAACGAGCCTTTGACACCGCATTTGAATCAGCATCCCTATCCATATGTTTATGCGCAGGGGCATCCAAATCCGAATATGTAGAATCTATTGGGGAATCCCCATCCGCACCCGAATGGCTAAATGTAGTATAGTGGGTCTTGTTCAGATGCGGTAATAAATCTTTTTATAGGGCATCTCGGCGAAAGAGGACTGAGAACCATAAGGCGAGCGCCAAAACGCTAGCACAAACTGCTCCCATAGACACGCATGATAAGGGGGTGTGGGGACAACCAGGCCACCACATTTACAAGATATGGGTCAGGACGACCCAAGAGCCCGCCACTAGAACCCAACCCTTAAGAGGCTAAGGTCCAAGGGGCTGCCGCAGAAAGTCAGCTTCACCTTTAACCTTAAGGAATACAGAAAGTTACCCAGAATTCCTAGCAAGGACTTTGCTTGCTACTCATTCCTAAATACCTTTCACCCTTCACTAGCTAACTTAGTAGGACGTCAACACCGGGAATTCCAAATGCAAGACCTGGACCTGGTTCACGTAGTCAAGCAGCAAAGACCTCTTTCTCTTCGGGAGCTTTCGTAACGGCTATAAAGAATGGGTCTTTCCCCTCGTGAAAGGCTATTGGGATCGATCCCTTCAACCCTCCTTGGCGTGGAAGGTCGCTAGAGAAAAGAAAACTTTTCTTTTTAGCAGATTTTTCAACATACCCGAGCTAAGGAAGTAAGGCAACCAATAGCCTTTTTACCTACTATGCCTTTCACCGGGTGAGCAAAAAGTAGTTACCTTTAGCCCGGTCTTCCTTATTAATTATTGATAAGGAACAGTGGAAGCATCATCCTTATAAGGCTGTTTCTAAACAAAAGCAATTCTTTTTCACATTCAACCTTGAGAGGGAAACTTGAGCAATCAAAGTTACGCCCTTTTCCACGAAAAAGAAGAGGAAGGGGAAGGGGTCGCCCAAAGTTGTGGAGATAAGGTGGAAGATAATAAATCTGTATTTATAAAAATAAAGAGAATCTATTCAAATTAATATTAGAAAATGGGATTATCAACTATACTTGACTTGAAAAACCAGCCAATCTACTCTTCTTTTTTTGGTCTCCCCCCGTAACTTGATAAATCATAAGAGAAGAAGAAATCGTTGCGTAGACAGTCTTGCTTAGTATAAGTTATGTAAGAGGAAAAGAGCAAAAAGCTTACTTTTAGGTAGTGGCCTAAGCGCTAAGAAGCTCCAATCATGCTACTCAGACTATATGCTTAACACATGCAAGTCGAACCTTGGTTTTCAGAGTTTGAAAGAGAAGGGGAAGAAGCGGGGTAGAGGAATTGGTCAACTCATCAGGCTCATGTCTTGAAGATTGCAGGTTCTAATCCTGTCCCCGCCTAATCAGTGGAACATTGTTCACCGGGATAGAAGGCCGGTCCCAACCCATCTACAAAATGGGGCTAGTGATTAGTTTTTGTTGGTTCAACCTCTTTGCAGGGTGATGACACCAGTAGCTGTTTCGCATAGATGACCATTTCTTAGACTATTGAATTCCAACATAGAGCTCCTCTCCTTACAGTCAAGTGGCTTTCACTCATACTCTAAACTACTGTGTGCCAATTTTCCGCTTTTCACAGTCAAAGTCAAAGGTTTTTTAGTTCCAAGATCAGCATGCCCTTTAGTTATAGTTGAAACTAAGCGCACCTAAACTACACTTAGTCGTTTATTTACGGGCTTGCACTCAATAGATAATCCATTCCTTTTTCCCCTTTCTATCGCACGCTTCAACTATTTGTTTATATAGTGTTTGTTTATATAGTGTGTGTGAAGTCTAACTAATGGAAAGTGCCTATGAATTAGTTCCAAGAAAGTGGCCGTTCACGTCAGGAATAGAGGCCGTTGAGGTTGTACTTGCTTTTCCTGCTTTTTCGTCGAGATTGGGTTGGTGTTCAGTGTACTGCTTGTGACACCTATGCTTTTCAAGCCTACATAGGGTACAAGATCGAAAAGAATGCATTGGATGGATGCCCGAGCATTGAGAAGGAAGGACGCTTTCAAAGGTGAAAGGCCATGGGGAGATATCGTCTGTGATCCATGGATCTCCGATCGGGAAACCGTATGCAAGCTCCGTGGCTAGTCTGCGCTCTTTGGACTTTACAAACATAGCGAACTGAAACATCTTAGTAGCTAAAGGAAGGGAAATCAACCGAGACCCCGTTAGTAGCGGCGAACAAGAGCGGATTGGGGGTTTGAAGAAAAACAAACATGAAGCTTCATTCCTCAGCAAAGTGTTCACTTGTTTTTTACGAGGTTTCATGCGATTTGTTGTGGATTGGATGATGGAAAAACCAGCAAGCTAGGCTTCAAAGCTTACCTTATTTAGAAAAGGAGAAAGTGATTTTTTATAGTTGTTGAGGTTGAGTAAGGGGGCGGAGCTTGAAGGGCGAAGCGACCGCGCTAGCATAGCAACGTTTTTCAGCAGCAAGCTACGGTCTAACGACACCCTAACCTTGGTTGGGGCGAAAACTCCAAAATCCAAAACGTTGGATAGGGTTCCAAACCTTCCTCTACTAATAAGGTGAGCTTTCAAGTCGCCGCCCTGTAAAGTAGCGGGCGCAGTGAACTGTAATTGTGATAGCCCTGTAGATTTGTTCCCATGGTTCTATCCTTCCCAGCAAAACGCTGCGTGTTCGAATTCTAATTGCTTTTACGCGAGAAAGGGGGACCACCCACTAAGCCTAAGTATTCCTCAATGACCGATAGCGTACAAGTACCATGAGATAAAGGTGAAAAGAACCCTATTTAGGGAGTGCAATAAATAACCTGAGATCCGATGCGGACAATCAGTCGAATGAGCGGAGCATAGAGCCTTTACTTTATGTAAACCGCAGTCACTCTAATGGCATACCTTTTGAATGATGGGTCAGTGAGGAATTGGGAACAACGGTTTAGGCCATTAGGTGTAGGCGCTTTCCACAGGTGGAATCTTCTATTTCTTCCTATTTTACCCGAAACTGATCGATTTAGCCATGAGCAGGCTGAAGAGAGCTCTAATAGGCCTTGGAGGACCAAACCCACGTATGTAAAAAAATACGGGGATGACTTGTGGCTAGGGGTGAAAGGCCAACCAAGATCGGATATAGCTGGTATTCCGCAAAATCTATTTCTGTGCAGCGTATGATGTCGATGGCCCGAGGTAGAGCACTCAATGGGCTAGGGTGGCCTCATTTCACCTTACCAACCCCAGGGAAACTCCGAATACAGGCCTAGATCATTTGTACGGACAGACTTTTTGGGTGCTAAGATCCAAAGTCAAGAGGGAAACAGCCCAAATCGTACGCTAAGGTCCCTAAGCAATCACTTATTTGAAAAGAAAGCATAATAGCTCACTGTTCTAGCTCCATGCAACCGCCTTTAACCCATATCTTGTTGATCGGTATATCCCTTAGTCCATTACTGAATAAGTAATTAGTTAATTACATCATAAGGCTTAAAGAAAGGGGAGGTTTCATAGCTCTAGCTTTTTGGAACTTCTCCAAAGTAAAGGTAGAGATACTTTATTCATAAGGAAGAGAGCTAGAAAAAAGTCTTCCTTGAAACGCATTGAATCAGCTGCTAGTGCTCGCTTTCCGTAATTACCGCTAAAGCTCGAAGCTGCCGCGCTTTCCTTGGAAGGATGGGTGCGGGTCAACTTAGATTACAGGCTGGGTAAGAAAGCCGAGAAGGAAGGGATGAAAGGTTCGAAGACTTGATTAAAGTATCTATATCCAACATGGAAACTAGACAAAGAAAGGATTTCCGAAGGAAAGGACCTTCGCCACTTGAGCCGTATGCGGGGGAACTCGCACGTGCGGTTCGTTGGGGTGGAGAGCTAGTAGGAGCCATCCCATCCCAATAGCATATATTTGGAGCTCAATATGAAATCCTATTTTCTTTCAAGACCCGTTTTGATAAGGGAAAACTCCAGAGATTGCTTCGATATAAGATCGTTGCGTTGACCGTTTCCTGAAACTGTACCGGGGGATGATGAGAGGAAAAAGGGATCAAAATGTCCCATCAATAAAGTTAGGGCTTTCCATTCATCCTTCCCCCACCCCCCTCACTCCCCCTTTTTCAATAAATAAGCCCCGCGGGCCCGTCTATGATAAGGAAGGAAACGAAATAATCTCAACTTTACGACAAATCCGGTCTGATGGCTGTTCTACACTAACCACAACGATATAAGAACTCTTTATTTCATCTTCGCTGCCATTGCTGGAGTGATGGGAACATGCTTGTAAATACTGATTCGTATGGAAGTAGCACGGCCCGGCGATCAAATTCTTGGTGGGAATAATCAACTTTATAATGTATTAATAACGGCTCATGCTTTATAATGATCGTTTTTATGGCTATGCCGGCGATGATAGGTTGATGTGGTAATTGGTCTGTTCCAATTCTGATAGGTGCACCTGACATGGCATTTCCACGATTAAATAGTATTTCATTCTGGTTGTTTCCTCCATGTCTCTTGCTCCTATTAAACTTAGCCTTAGTAGAAGTGGGTAGCGGCACTGGGTGGACGGTCTATCCGCCCTTAAGTGGTATTACCAGCCATCTTGGAGGAGCAGTTGATTTAGCAATTTCTAGTCTTCATCTATCTGGTGTTTAATCCATTTTAGGTTCTACTAATTTTATAACAACTATCTTCAACATGCATGGACTTGGACTGACTATGCATAGATCACCTCTATTTGTGTGGTCCGTTCCAGTGACAACATTCCCACTTTTATTATAACTTCCGATACTGGCAGGGGCAACTACCATGTTATTAACCGATCGAAACTTTAATACAACCTTTTCTGATCCCGCTGGAGGGGGAGACCCCATATTACACCAGCATCTCTTTTGGTTCTTCGGTCATGCAGAGGTGTATATTCCCATTCTTCCTGGATCCGGTATCATAAGTCATATCGTTTCTACTTTTTCGGGAAAACCAGTTTTCGGGTATCTAGGCATGGTTTAAGCCATGATCAGTGTAGGTGATCTTGGATTTCTTGTTTGGGCTAATCATATGTTTACTGTGGGCTTAGACGTTGATACCCATGCCTACTTCAATGCAGCTACCATTATCATTGATGTCCCCGATGGAATCAAAATCTTTAGTTGGATCGCTACCATGTGGGGTGGTTAGATACAATAAAAAACACCCATGTTATTTTTTGTAAGGTTCATCTATTTGTTCACCATAGGAGGACTCACTAGAATAATTCTGGCTAATTCTAGGATAGACATTGCTCTACATGATGCTTATTATGTGGTTGCAATGGGATATCATATGGGAGCCGTTTTTCCTTTTTTTTCAGTATTTCACTTCTAGGTAGGTAAAATCTGTGGTCGAACATACCCTGAAACTTTAGGTCAAATCCATATTTGGATTACGTTTTTCGGGGTTAATATGACCTTCTTCCCTATGCATTTCTTAGGGCTTTCGGGTATGCCACGTCGCATTCTAGATTATCCATATGCTTACGCTGGATGGAATGCCCTTAGCGGTTCTGGCTCTTATATATCCGTAGTTGGGATTTGTCATTTCTTCGTGGTCGTGACAATAACTTCAAGCAGTGGAAAGAACAAAAGATGTGCTCCAAGTCCTTGGGCTGTTTAACAGAATCCAACCACACCGGAATGGATGGTACAAAGTGTTCCAGCTTTTCATACTTTTGGAGAACTTCCCGCTATCAAGGAGACGAAAAGCTATGTGAAGTAAAAGAAGAAAGGTTCACCGATTGCTACTAAGAACATAACAATACTTTTCAAAATATGGGTTAAAAAACCACTTGTGTAGGTCGGGGTTGAGAATTGGGGGCCGCGCCCTACCCCGTAGGCCTAACCCTTGCCATGAGAACTGACGCTTTCTAACTCTCTATGAGGAGTGAAAGCAACTTTACTGTAAGGAGAGGAGCTCCGCACCTACTTCAAATTAAAGCTCGCCCCCTTTTTCCCTCTTAAGCCCCTCGCTCCACTCATTTATGAACTTCTAATAAGACGTGGCTGAACTTTCCACTTAATAGATCGAAGGGTCGCTCATTAGCCATACTAGTCAAATACAGGAAAAAGAGGGATGGATTTAGACCTTGCTTTTTTAGGTCTCACGCTAGCTTTTGACTTATATGGTGCTTAGGCTTAGCTCATCAAAAAAGTGCGCCAAAAGTGGGGGATGGTATCATATTCTCTTATAAAAGAGGCACGCCTGCTTTTAGCTCGTAGTTTCACTATTGTTTTTGCCTTACCTTCTATTATATTATTAAAGGGCAAATGGGGGTTGTGTGCAATAGTTTTCTTACTTTCTCCGGATCACTTCAATGCCTGTAATTTGAGAGATAAGAGGAAAGCCCTCTCTCGAATTCGAAGATGTAACACAAATAATGACTCTCTTCGCCGGGAAGTCAGCAGGTTAGGCTGCTCTAACGTTTTTTATATTCGGTGGAAGGCAGGCTAAAACTATGCCACAACCAAGTGAAACTAAGGGTCTGAAAGAGTTCACGATCTGATCTATGGGGTGTTAACCCTCTGAGGACGGCTTAGAATGTCCATTAAAAAAGAGCTATGAGGTCGTTTTCAAGCACAAATAGAACGAACTAAAGGGGTTGTGCAACCTAAAGAGATGTCCATATCTTTTTGATGAATGTGGTATCGAGGTTCGGTTTACTTGGAAAAGAGGTCAATCTTAGGGGAGACCATTCAAATGGTTGAATTGATTACTTCTCTTCGATTTCTTTGAGTGAACCTAAAAGAGACTTCGATCATTCAACTTTAGCTTCTGAAGGAAGAATCATGTCACTAGGAATTTGGGAAAGTGAATCCTCTTTATCAGATGGAAGGAATAAGAAGAAAGCCGGGCAGGTGCTTTAAGAAGGCGCCAGTTGACTCCCCATAGGCAGATGATTCCAATCCAGTTGGGGTCCCTTAGAGAGAGTTCCATTCTATCAGCCCTGAATGTCTTTCCTTCTGCCTCCCCAGTTCAACAATAGGATTCTATCTTCTGGTTAAGCAAGATCTTAGTCATTTTGCCTTTGTGTGATAACTCTATCTTTTTGGAAGCTACCTCCCCTCTATTTTTATGCACTTGCCTAGAAGCCTTAGGTGTCCGTGGGTAAGCAACCGCTGCTTATCGATTAATAGAGTCAGCTCCACGTCCGAGCCTTAGAATAGAACAAGACATTTGAATTCTAGCTTACTAGCCTTAGCTAGACTCCTGCTTCAACTGCTTATTTGAATTTCTTAGTTGAAGGAGTGAGAATAGGCCTAAGGGAATAATCAATACCAGGGTTCCTTTTGTCTCACCATTAGCTTCATTGGGATGATTTTCTAAGTATAGGAAGCAGAGAGGTTGCTAGTAGGTTTTTCTAAGTCCCTCAATGGTGCAGTCCTTGAGTTCTTTCTTTGGAAGTAGTGAATGTGGTAAGAGGTGTATAACCATTACCATTTCCTTTTGTTATGAAAAGGATATTTCCCCTACCTTTCTTTCTAGGCGCAAGATTTCATTCCCCTAGTGCTTTTTGTCCTTCTGAGTGGTCAAAGCGAGATTGAATGCTCCAAGCTTAGTGTAAAGGTAAGGTCGAGACAGTCTTGGCAATTCATCTACCTTCTTTTTCTGTCTGATAAGAAGTTATTAGTGAATCTCCGCCCTTTCCTTCGGTTCGTGAGAATATGTCACATGATTCCCTATCGTGATACAAGCAACAATAGGATAGGAGTGCACAGGTTTGCAACTGGACTCTTCTTTGACTAGAAGAGCTGCACCTAAGACTCTAAAGCGAAGGGAGGTGGTCTCGAGCCTTGTCTGCAAGTCACGTCAGTGCAGGCGCAGCGTACCGTCATGGTAGCCTTAGCTATGCTCGACTAACAGGATGAGTCATGTGATTGACCTGATATTTAATTGAGATGAACTTCGAGCTATTGAACAGACAACGTGTTTTTCTGCTTGTTTTGGAAGCTTGAAACGACAGACAAGTGGTGACTATGAGACGGCCTTGCTACTGAGCTTCTTGTCTTCCCTATTTATTTATTGTTTGGTCCGAGCAACAAGAACAAGAGCGTTTTCTCATTCTTTTTCTTTGCCACCATGAGTCCGGAAATCAATACTTTCGCGCAAAGTCCTTGTCACTGTGGAAAACTGGTCTTTCCTATAGTATATCAAGGATTATTGATCTTTCAAACTTGGTCAGGTCTTGGAATCGGGCTAGGAGCAGCTATTGAATCTGGTGATGGCGGTGTGATAATGCCAGTCGAAAGGGAAAGAAAGGGTAAGACTTTGGTCAGGCAATTGTTGTAGTTTCTCATTCTGCAGATCATCCAATCCTTCTTCTTGAGCCTTTTTGAGGGCTTTCGGACAGTTTTGTATCGGCTATCGGCAAAGGAAGCATATGCCTCTAACTCAGTTCATTCCATATATGGTAATCGTAGGTACGTTGATACCGCTTTTTTGGTTCAACAAAGATAGGCTCATGCCCGGGTTCACTCGTGAAAGGAAGGTTCTAGCGGCAAAGTAAAGAAAATCCTCCCTTCTTGCTTCCTTAGGGTACGCCCCCTATCGCCTTTCATTCAGAAAAGGAATAATTTGTACTGCCTTCAGTTAGTCGTGAAGTACGCTGATACCCTGGTTGTCAATAAATCGTCACAATTAAGTGTGATAACCTTAAATTCTCTCTGTACTTTGTTTCAAATAAGCACCTTGAAGCTAGCTAATCAAGCCAGCAAGCCATAAAAGAAAGGGGAAAATTAGTAAAGGTGCCCTGTACGAAACTAACTCTTCTACAACCTGAAATGGGGAAGGAGAAAGAAATGAAGGACTAGCTATTCGATTGATTTACTTTTTATTACCTCGTCTGCTCTCTTGTTCACATATTGGTTTTTATATTTGATTCCTCATATGCTCTAATAGAAAAAGGTAGACTTCTTTTCTCTATATTAGTAAGAGAGATTGAACCTGCAAGCGCTAACCTAACAGAAAAAAACCTCCTATAGGGAAATGGCCCCGATGCGTGTAATAGAGAATAGGCATGCTTGGCTTATTTGAATCTGCATTGGGTATGGGATTGCCTACCTGTCTAGTTAGCTTAAATGAAAGCGTAAGGCAGGCCCAAGGGCTTGTCGTAAGGCATTGGGGATCGTAGACCACTAAGGAGAGATGCCAGTCTTGCTACTCAGCATAGGACTTAGCTGGGAAGAGACTTTCTTCTTCTCCCCTTGTCGATCTGGGAGCAGCCTTGTCTTTTCCTTTGTACTATTTTTAATTGATAAAGAATAAGCTCTGGAAGCGGACAGGCCGATGGTAGGGAAGGCAATCACACATCCTTTCTCTAAGAATAAGTGAGTTTCACGATGAGTCCACCTCGTAGTGACACTAAGACTGTGTTATGGCGAATTGGGAATGCCTTCCAAGTCTATTGTCTTATTAAAGTAGTAATGCCTCATTCCTTCTTCAGTTATCGTGAAATTTCTCACGGCTCTTCTCTATTAAGAATGCATCCTCGTTCTTCGTCCATTCCCGTTCGAAGGAGAAAGAACTTCTTTCGGGTGTTCGGTCACGCTTGCTTAGGCCGAGTAAGCAACTGAAGAAATTTTGTATACAGGTTTTCAGTATTAGAAAGGTCTGGGAGATTGCAGTATATTTTGGCCTGTAGTTAGCTCCACTTAAGGTTGTGAAGTGAGCCATTAGCTTATATTCCGCATCTAAATAATTAGCTTGGCTAAGGAATAAAGAACCCAATCCGATAAGAGCATCAAATACGAATCACGTCGGAGATGGGAGAAATAGCATACTAGTAAAGAAAGCTCATAAACCCATTCATTCGCAAATGCCGCCAAAGCCAACGCTCTATCTAAAAACCATTCTTTCTATCGGGCCGGTAGGGGGAACCTTGCGCATGAAAGTTAAAGGAAGAGAACGATCAAGAAATACAACAAGAGACGGGGAATGGTTAGTGATGACGGCATAGGACACAGAAAGTTCTTTCTCTCTCTTTTGAATCCCAGGGATTGCCTCAGGGAAGAGGCCAGTCCCTGCAAAAGCCATCTAATTGGTATCATTTAAATGCGAATATAGGCATGATTGAAGCATAAAAGTTAAATAATAATAATGAGAGGCTTTTGTCCGTTGACGGTCATCTTTCTTGTCTCCTACGCTACGCTCTCAACTGGATCAATCGCTTTGTCCTGATTTATTGAACAAGTGCCCTGTGGAACATGTTTTATGGAATTTAACTCTTTATGTAATATTTCTTTCTTACTAATTAAATTCAGGTAGAGAGAGGAATATTCGATCAAAACCCTTAGTCCGATATAGGGATAGTATACATTCAATTCGGATAAGACACTGAGATGAAAGACGAATCAAGCAAGAAAGGCAGAAAGGGGGCCGCGTTCTCCAGTGATAGTTCTTTTTTGGGGTTAGTCTAACTATCCTCATTCTAGTTGGTATGCGTGCGAGTTAGAGGGTAGTCTTTGAAATTATATGAATTGAATAAGACTTCAGATTTGACAATCGTATCCTCCCTCCAGCAAATAAGGTGGAGTGGGCAAGGCAGAAAAGATAGGGAAACACAAGCTCAAACTTCAGCATTTCAAGTACCTGCGGAAGGAAAGGAAGCATTTCCAGTGAATACGAACTATTATTTCCATTAGGTCGGGAGCTAAGAGATATAGGAAAGGTTTAAATAATAGTGTGCCTAGCGTCTTTCGCTTTCTCTTATTAGAAAAAGAAAGGGGTGCGACCCCACTCAGCTCGAAGAAGTAGGTCTTTCAACTAATCCATACTTTTCCTTTCCTTCTCCTCGCTACAACCAAGGAAAGAGATAGATCACATCTTCGTCAAATGCCAATCCTCCTAGTTTAAAAGAGAGAAAGAGTGGAGTGTTACGAAAAAAGATCACTCTTAACTAACCAGTCAAGTGAAAGGAGCCCGCTTACCCACTCCCCTTTCCACCCATTGGTAGGAGTCTCGACCTCTTGACTTGATATGTCAAGAAGACTACAACATATAGTGGATCACCTTTTGCTTATAAAGGCCCGCCCATCTCATATATATGATAAAGGAGGCATGCTGTTTTTAGCTATTTTTGCTTTTTCTTTTGTTTTTTTTTCTGCGGGTCAAATATGAGATGTATAACGTGCTCATACTCATCCATTAGGATGTTGCCCCCTTCAAGAGCTCTGGAAGGATACTAACTTGGTCACCTAGCATTGAATTAGGTAGGACACTCGTCCTACTTCATAGATAGAAAACGAACTAGTAAGTACATTATTTGTGGTACGCCTTAGAGACCTTTTTCCTTTCCTTGTATTCTATTAAATAAAAGCTAAAGCACTTTCTTTTAAGAATGTATCTGGTTCCACCGTTCGTTCGTTAGTTAAGCCACCTTTTTTTCTAAAAAGGATTGTAGTAATTATGGTTTGACATTATTTGTAATGGCTCTCTCATATTGAGAAATTTGTCTAGTGGCATTCAATCATAGAATCCATTGACAGCTGCATAAATGACTAGGATTTGTTTTTCAATTGGCAGTGGTGCATATTGTGGTTGTTTCGGTACTTCTGTCAGCCTTGCACCTCGATTGAGTAATGCCTGAGTCGCAACATCAAGGTTTGAGCCAAATTGAGCAAGGGCAGCCACTTCGCGATATTGTGCCAATTCAAGTTTTGAACTACCGTAGACTTGTTTCATAGTTTTCAACTGAGCGGCAGACCCGACGTGACTGATAGATAAGCCGACGTTAATCGCAGGTCTAATTCCGCGATAAAAGAGCTCTTTTTCTAACAGATTTATCAATCAGTTATCAGAATCAAATTGGTGGGAATATAGGCCGATACGTCTCCAGCTTGTGTTTCAATGAAAACATCCCTGGGAAAGCCTCACGACTTGGTGGTCGGCGTAACAATAATGACATTTGTCGATATACTACCGCATGTTTACTAAGATCTTCATACATTATTAATGCGTGCATTCCATTATCGCGGAAATATTGCCTCATGGCACACCCAGAATATGGGGCCAAAAATTGTAGAGGAGTATGATCCGAAGCGGTGGCTGCTACAAGAATAGAATATTCCAAAGCATTTGCTTTTGAAAGAATTTGAACTAATTGTGCCACAGTTGAGCGTTTTTGTCCAATCGCTACATAGACACAATACAATGTCTCACTCTCAAAGGTGGCCCTTGACTTCAGTTGCTTTTGGTTTAATATGGTATCGATAGCAATAGTAGCTTTTCTTGTTTGTCGGTCCCCGATTATAAGTTCTTGTTGACCACGACCTATTGGAACCAGGCTATCTACCTCTTTTAACCCAGTTTGCATAGGCTCATGCACAGATTTACGTTCAATAATACCAGGGGATTTTACTTCGACACGTCTTCGGTCGTGATCGCTTAGAGCCCCCCTTCCATCAATAGGTACTCCCAAGCCATCTACCCCACGCCCTAGCATAGCCTTTCCCGCAGGAACATCCACAATATATCCAGTGCGCTTGACAAGATCTACTTCTTTAATTGAAGTATCATTACCAAAGACCACAAACCCTATATTCTCATTCTCAAGATTCAAGGCTATTCCTTTCACCCCGCTGGCAAATTCAACCATTTCCCAAGCTTGAATCTCATTCAATCCATAAACACGTGCAATCCCATCTCCAATTAAGACCACTCGATCGATCTCATCCACTTGAAAATTGGTGTAAAAGTTGCTAATTCGACTTTCTAATAGACTTGTTAGTTTCACAGCTCGGGGAGAAAGTTCCATAATTCAATTATAGATAGATAGAAGGGAGAATGCCGCTGAAAATGATGATCTCCACCAGTCTCTCCTTTTTTTTGCTTCCACCAAAGGCCAATTCTAATTTATCCTTCGAAATTTCATCCATAAGCCTTTTATAAAGTAGGCTCAGGTGGGTCCCCTAGTTCTCTATTTGCTTAAGGTGGTCAGAGTATGTATCCAACGAGAATGCCCTACCAAAAATGATAGAAGAGCACCCCCCTAATCTGGTGCCTTTTATCTAAAATGGAACCTTCTTAAACCCTGTCCGAATGAAGTACTTCCTCTATCTTAAGCTCAATTTGTAGGTGGGTCTCAATTATTGCATTAGAAATATCTTCGGGCAAGGGACGCTTAGCAGTATTTATGCTAAGACGATCACTGAGCCCCCGATGCCTCTGTTCGTCCTCCTGTAACGGATGATAAACCTCAGCAATAGGCGCTGCGGGTTCACCAGGGTTGGGAGAGTCCGTGGCCGGTTGGTTGAGACTGGCTACGGAAATACCAAGGGAAATGCTTCCAAATAAATCATCCCACTTGAAGTCCCTTCCTCCGGCGCTCTCACCTGATCCTGAGCCAGAGGCCCCCGAAGGAGCCATCATCATCTGATTTTCCAGATCAAGAGCCACAAAAACCATTGCAAGTAGGAAACCTCTGAAATACCACCCGAACCGACTAACAACCTAGTGAACAAGAATTCGTTGGTATAAGGGCTACAACAAGATCTCAAAATGCAGACCAAAAGATTGTAGTAATAGAGAAGTGAAGCCAAGAACACCAAAAAAATAAGTAGGGAAAAGACCCTTCCTCGAAGACGATGAGATAAGGGGCGAATGATATTCATGATATTCAGAAAGATTTATGTTTAATCGCTCTGCTCGCAGAGCGGCATACCGAAAAAATGAAGCGACTACCTTACTTAAGCTTTCTTAGTTGAAGTTCCTATATTGGGTTTTTCTTTCTTTTATGAATGTTATAACTCCTAATTTTTTGGTAGCGGACCTCTTTGATAGTTCGACCGTTATCCCCCGTCTAACTCAACTATTCGACTACCTCTCCCACACATCAAGGCAGACATCAGAAACGAAACTATTGCCAAGGGAGACCGTAGTACGCTATGCCCCATCACCTACAAAAAGATCAATTACGGAAGTACTGCGCTTCTGAGGGCCCTCTGTGTCAGAGTGACCCCGCCGGGGCGATCCAATTACCCGGAGTTCATGTTCGATCCATTAGGTTCTTTTTTTTTTCAGAAAAGAAACGAGACAACATGATCTGCCAAGATCCAATTTCGGGTCAATCTCAAACAGACCAAGATCTAATTTCGGGTCATTTCTTGGTGAACATGATCTGCCATAATCTCTTCGATCCCTTCATTTATGTGCCAGAATAGAGAGATATTTGGTAGGAAAGTGGAAGAGACATTTTAGTATATGATAATCAAAGGGAGTTGGAAAGCTGCAGTAATTCTTTGGAAAAGCCCGGTTCTCTTTGTCTTCGAGCTTTCATTCCTCCCCACCAATAGATAGAGGCAAATAGGAATAACCGAACCACGTCTACAAAATGCCAGTACCATGCAGCTGCTTGAAAGCCAACGTGATGCTCCTTGGTCAGATGACCAAGATATTGGCGAATACAACATATGATCGAGAAAATAGTACCTATAATCACATGAAAACCATGAAAGCCAGTTGCTAAGAAAAAGGTAGAACCATAAATACTATCCGAAATAGTGAAGGGTGTTTGATAATATTCCATTCCTCGAAAGCCTATGAATGCTAGAGCTAGTTAAATGGTAGCTACTAAAGCGAAACTACTCATTTTTCCTTCCCCGCGAGTACAACATGATGAGCCCAAGTTACGGAATCTCCGGATGAAAGGGGAATAAGGGTATAAAGAAAAGGGATATCCCAAGGATCTAAAACCGCAATCCCCTTTTGGGGCCAAATACTTCCGATTTCTACAGTAGGTGCCAAAAAAGAATGAAAAGAAGCCCGAAAAAGAGACAAAAAGAACCTAACCATAGATATGATAAACAGAATAAAACTGTATCGAGGTCCTAATTGTACGAATTTGGTATGATGTCCTTCGAACGTGGATTCATGTAGAACATCGCACCACCATACGAACATGGTATATAGGATAAATATGAGGCCCAAACTGAGAAGTGTTGCACCCCCTTGAAATGAGTGCATGTACATCACACCTCCTACAGTTGTTGGCAAAGCTCCAAGTGAACCCGAAATAGGCCATGGACTTGGATCTACCAAATGATAAGAATGCCTCTGAGATTCAATCATAAACCACTTTGCCTCGGTTCTATGTAAACCCTCCTTCACCCCCACCCCCTAAAGTAGTAAAGTAAAGAAGGGCTCTTTGGGGTCTAATTTGCTTTCTATCTGACAGGACAAACAAAAAAATAGGAAGGGATGGTTCTTTCATTCCATTGATAGAAGTCTAACGAGAAAAATACTCTCTCTATTACTTTACGCAGAGAACCGTTGGTTTGACCGACGAACTACGTGGGAAAATAGACCTTCTTTCTTTGATTTGAAGCAATTTTTTGAAAGTAACAATTCCATTCAGTTCGCTTTTGGAAAACTTGCTGGTCGCAGATTAGTTCGTTCTGTGCCGCCAGCGACCTTAACCCAGAGGCGCAGGTTGATCTTTCTGGTGGAGGCTGCATTCATTTATTCATATTCAACTTTACACGTGGGAAGGGCTTACTCTACTAGTGGCTTGGCTGGGTCTCGCTCCCTTCTAGCACTATTTCTTCCCACTAAAAAGAGCGATTGAGAATCTCGAGAACCTTTTCGAACGTCTGTGTTCGCGGGGCAATTGGAAAAGAAATAAGTATTTAATTCTTTTACAGCCTTCCATTCCACTATTCTGATCAAATTAATTGCTCTTCCAAACGACCAAGTCATATTAAGATTAAAAACCGATGCTTCCTTGGCCGTGTAGAACATGGATTAGAATTATGTCATTCCAACAAGTGATGGCCCACCCGGGATTGCTATGTACAGACTTAGAGATCAAACAGAATATGTTTATTTCCATTCCTCGTGAGCCACTTATTTCTCCGAAACAAGAGATTAAAGTCATCATCTTCCTTTTTCCCAAGAAGTCGACGACGTTATACCATTGGGATACTTCAAATAAACTTGAGTATATATAGGATACACCGGTTCTTAAACCTTTTCTCAAGATATCTTCCGGATCTTGTTCACCCGCTATGAAACCAGTTGGTTCCGTAGTTTTAGAATTCTGCTGATCCCAAGTACTCCATCTCCATCATTGAATATAGGAATATAGAAAGTAAAGAGGAAAAGGCATGACCAGAAGAATTGTGTGAAATAAGTGAATTTATCAAGTTGAGGCATTTTTGGTTGATTGAGACAAAACGATTCCCTTAATATAGCTTAACTCCGTCAAGCCTGTACGAGTAGTGAAGAAGTATAGAGCACTTTTGTTTGTTATTGACCAACGGAAAGCATGGGAGAAAAAAAGATGGACGAAGACAACAAAAAAGCTCACCCCTCACCAAGTCTCCCCCATTCCAAAAATAGCTGAGAAAGTCATGATAGACGGGGCTATTTCGCCCTTGCTGTTGTAGCTGAAGTAGCATTCTCCGAAGAAATTCTTCTAGTACTGTCTTCATTACAGGATCGCAGGGATGTGGACCGCTTAGACCGGCTCTATGTAACTACAGAATTATATACTCTAGTATTTATGGCCTTAAGCCTTGTTCCCTAAAAGGGGATTCACGTAAAATTGCAAAAAATTCACTGTCAGGTTCGTTGAGAAAGAGATTAAAAAGTTGATCCCGAAGATTCACTGTTAACTCTAAAACTTTGATATAGAACATTTCATTATTTACCGCGGATAGAAATGCAATCGGAGTCCGCGTTTCAATCAAAAATCTTCTCACCAAGGCTTCGTATCCCCCAGCGTTAAGTTGAGGAGGTAATGGTCGATTAGGCGTGCTTCTAAGAGAAAAATTCGCACATATAGGTCTATATACAGATCCTCAAGCTCTGGGAACAGACGACCCCAAAGAAAATGAGAATTGGAGAGAAGGGGGGGGGCGCCGGATTATCCTGCCTAACTGGAAATGAATTTGTATGGGATGATCCTACAGTTATAGTAGTAGTATAACTCAATGAATCCGTTTCTCCACTTGAGGAAGGGGAGTCAAAAAAATGTGGAACATAAGAGCAAAATGTCTATATGACCACGACACTTTCTTAATAAGTAAGAAATTAGCAGCAGATAGAGTATCCGTAATAAAAATCTTACTACTCGGGATAGTAAATAAAAACGTTTCATCTAAAAAAGCATTTGACCTAAAGTTGAACTACCATATCTTGTAAAACATCCCTTCCATATAGATCGTCGTGGTAGGAACTAATTTCTTCTCTTCGAACCGCCCGTAAATCTAGCTCCTACTCCTCCAACTTCTCCTTTAGTATAGGATCCTCCTTGGTCCTTTTTACGCAAAACTCTCGGCCGCCCAAGAGGACTGGCTATCTTTCTCTTGATACGCAATATCTTGAAAGGCAAAGAAAAACATCTACCTTGGCAACGTCATTGAATGATATATTTATTGCATGGAATGCCACACTCAATTGTCAGCGACTGGGGACCCGGTCTTCATTCGCAATTTATGGCATGAGCTCTTTCGTTTATAAGGGACACAATTTAACATGAGTACTGCTTTACCGGGTGGGGCTTCTTATACCTAAACGCAGCAGGCCCCACGAGTAGTCGAACAAATGAGAGGTTGTCGACGAAGGGGTCAAAGTTTGCGCTTGCGATAACTCGAAGGTTGCACAAGACCCCTTAAACCTCGCCCGCGTGTTAGCTTGCTTGTACTATCGCTCGTTGGCTTGACCTGCTTTCTGGCTAGCTTCTATATGGCAAGTGGTACCCTAACCTAGCTAGTGCTGCATCTTCCTAACGTCTTCTTAATTGCCTTGCATGCGCTACATCTATATGGCAAGCCCACGTCGCCTTCGTCTCCCATTGTAGTCACCTTCTTTATATGGAAAGTGCTACCCGTCGCTTGTACTACATTGTCTGATGATAACCTTGCCTGACCGCTTCCGCTCTGACTGAGCTGACCGTCGCACCTGAATTCTATATCCCATTATCCATAGATCTCCTTCCTTATCGTTGCCGGTCTAAGTAGAAGGTTGCTAAGCCAGATGTCTGGTGAACGCATTCGTAATGAGTATGGGTCTAGTAGGTGTACTAGCAAAGATGCAAGTTACTGAGTTTAGCGTTGACAAGTTAAGTAGTGGATGTTTATTGTCGAATGATATGGGAGACATTCAAAGCATCAGTCTCAGCATCAACAGAAGAAAAGGACTGACCGGCTGCCATTCAAGAGAGATCCCAAAGGCTCGAACTTTTTTCTAGCTTTGAAATATGGTCCGAAGGAAAGAGGAAGACCAAACAAAGTCGCGGTCAAATCAAAGAAAAAGATGCCAAAAAAGATTCACTTTAGCCTCTAGCTTGCGTAACTTAGTGTAGGTTGCTTGCAAGACTTTCGATAGCTGGCTCGGCCGAACGATACCAATGATCTACATAGATGGGTCGTTCACACCCTATTCTTTGAGAGGTTGCTTGCGATGGTGGCATTAGCTATGCAATAAAGGCATGTCGAACTGAGTCAATCCTAGGGTGAAGATAATCAGATGAAAAAATGGATAGAGCTGGCTAATTACTTGATGACACAGTGGAGAATGGGAACAGAGAGTCGCTCCCATAATCGAATAAATGGGACTCCTGGTCCTGATCGAACCAGAGATTCCGAAAACCCGGGGAATTGGCAGAAAGAGATGGGTCAGATACTTGAATCTGCCCAAAAGTCTTGACTTTTTCGAGGCAGGGCTTCGACCCCTATCTGGCCAACTCCTCGAACTGCTGGGTGCGGCATATTCATGGAATGAGAAAGCGAACTCTCAATTTGATCAGTAGAGCCTAGAGAGCTCTTTTTCTTTCCCCAAATTCCAACTAGCGTGGTTCTTTTTCTCGACCAATTTGAAATCCATTTCATTTTTTATTTTATGTGTTGTAGAGTAGTCAGTAGCTAGGTGGATTTCAGGTTGCACTGAGAATATCCAAAGAAATTAGAAGCACATATGATAGCGTATGATTATTCCCATTTGTGACAAACGGTTGCTTGCAAGAGGTGGCGATCGGCAGTGTTCCAAAGCGCCATAACAGCATGCGTTAGAGCGTTATGGCAAAGATCCCCAGCACCTGTCGTTATGGGTATCGCCTTTGGCTTGCTATACTCTTTCCCTAACGCATGCTGGTTACCATAAAGACACCGAGGGATATCGCATGCGCTAGTTTTGGGGATGTTGTTTACACTACTATTGGTAACAACTCAAAGTACCGGACCGACTCTAGTGGTGCAAGCGAAGATTTCAGTCTTGTCGAGCGAAGCAACCACTAGTCGCCCTTAGTTCTTCAAAACACCCTTTCGCTTGTGTGAGCAACAGCCCCTAGCTCCCAGAGCAAGCACCTTCAGTGTTCCCGACCGCCCGCCTTTCGGACTTAGCCTTCCAAACAACCAGTAGTGTGACCGATTTGTGTTCAAAACAACCGATGATGCTAGCGACGACTCGTGGGGCGCCCAAATGTAGAATAAAAAGAACTAGTGCTATAGCGACTAGTGGTGTTACGGAAAAACTACCCGACGAGAGGTAATAAGGACAACGTAAGTAGGTTTGAGAGTAGCGTTAGGACGACTGGTTCTCGTAGTTGTATTGCCCTAACGCAACGACTTAAACAACTACGAGTGCTCCCAAGATGATGAGACGCATGCGCAATACCGTTGAGTATTGCTTGCGAAACAACCGCAACTCGTTGTAGGTCCTCTCCAACAATTACAGTCGAGTAGCTTTCACTCCTTCGCTTGAAATATGCGGTTGGTTTACCAAACGCATGGCTTCCCCGACGCTAATAGTCGCATGAGTTCTTCTAGGCCATAACCTATGCATTGAAATAAACCGCATGATGCGTTCCGGAGTTGCCGTAGTTCCTTTACCGCCTCGTCGTCTTGAGTTGGGAAGTATATGACAAGCTCAATTCAAGGACATTCAATTTTAAGCTCAATTTCAGGCGGTCAAAGCTGTGACGCTTTCTGTCGCATTTGTTCTCTCCTTTGTTTACCTTTCATTTTCACTTTCTTTTTATAGAATGTAGTGCCCAACAGTTTAAAGGAAGGCGTGATGTCTCGGGATCTTCATCGACTGGATAAAGAGTTTCCACTGATGGGGAGGTTCTTTAACTGGCTAATTGACTTAGTGAATCGGCTCTGACGCTCTTCGAGTCCGTGGGATCAACTCCACCTTAGAGATATTCGAGATCTGCAACTACAAGCTCTCAAGTGGGAACTGGATCTCTTACTATTGATAGGTATGCAATCGAAGAATCTGACAAGATATAGGGAGGGTATGCTTGAACCGGACTGCATCTCCATTTGCACGTCCGGCCTAACATGGACGGAGATGCTTATGTTTATCATATCACGGCTTCCTAAGATGCTAACATAGGGGCTACTATTCATACGGGAGCTTATTGGTGGAGCAAGAAGAGAAGAGATGGAGATATAGGCTAGCTAAATGCCCTCAAATCCGTCTATGAAAACGTGCTGGTACACGACAAGTAAGTAGAGCTAACCTAAAAAGAGGTGCTTTCTTGGGCTAGGGAATGAGTGGTAAACCAGGAATCGACCCTATGAATAGCTCCTTACCTTAGTCATGGTTAGGTTAGGCCTACTTCTTTCAAAACAAAAAGGGGAATTAATAGCCAAAGCCCTTTCTATGAAGTCAAGCAACCGAACCTCTCGGGTCTCCTTCCCCTCCTTTCCTCCTTCATACGACTAGTCTGATTTTCTTTATTCCTTTCTTGTCGTGATTCGCTCCTTCCCACCTTATAGAGAGGGATGTCCCTGCCCCACCCCAGGCAGGAGAAGGGCTTATACTGCTCCCCTGTCGCTGTCGAGTTGCTCATTCTAGCTAGTCGTGATGACCTCTCATTATTCTTTTTTCCTATCGCCTTCTTCCTTTGTCCTTTCCTTATTGCACGACAGAACTCGTGTCCGTCTCAGTCTCTGATTAGCGAGTTCAGTTGCTTTCTGGGCAGTAGAGTTGCTAGACTAACGACTTAATGCCCTCTCTATCGCCTTGATTGTCGGTATAGTCCTCATTATTGCTAGATCACTTGGATTCTCTCTAACTAGCTTCCCTCTCGCTTGACTCACTCTGATTCTACACTTGCCGAGTGAGCATAGCTTGCAATCATTTTGAGTCTCGCTAATTGCTCTGATCCATTTGCTTATTCTTCTCTCCTTTTGCGCTAGACCGAGTTCGTTCATTCTCATTCATAGTAGGGGGCTTCACTGATAGAGTGCAATAAATTGTCTAGCCTTCGTCAATTTTCAACAGTCTTCTGCTTACGCCGCTAAAGAAGCCTTCAAACCAATCAAGAGTGAGGCGGACTAGCGACGGGCTGGCAACCAATAAAGATTCAGAGTGACTGGCAAGCAACATGAGCGAAGGAAAAGCCTCGTCTAGCAACAAAGAGGCGAGTGACCGCTAGCTAGAAACAACAAAAGAATGAGCGACAGCAGCTCGAAACGCTTTAAGCATCTAGCTTCTTGCAAGAGCCTAACTCTACCCGAAAGCGAGACAGGTGGCTATGTTGAGAATACCTTGTGGCGCGAGATAATTCTCTCCTTTGAACTCGGCTATTTATCCTGGCCAAAAGGGAACTATTTCTAGTTGGGGGTGGAAGGTGACTGAACTCCATTCGTGATCCAAGCCCTGGAATCACATAAAACTCGTACAAGCAGATTCTATAAGTAGATAAAGATAAGATAATAAGCTTTTTGCCTGTTTTGAAAATCGACGTCGCGCCTACTTGTGAAGAGTCATCGGCAAGATTCGTGTGCGTGCCACGCATAGGATCTGAAGACTGAGCTCAATTCTTATCTTACGTGATTGACGGTGACACCTCCTAAACTTCTTGTGCTTGGATCCACAACATGGTATCTTCCACCCTTCATTAATGCTAAAAATACGTTGATGATAAGGGGGTATTTACCGACAAGAAGCCTTTTTTTCACTTAAAGGAGTCTAGTCTGTACGGATGCGCTTACCCCTGACAATGATGGATATGGATGACGAAAGCCCGCCAGCAAAAGCCAAAGCACACGTTCACAAACCTCTCTGAATCCCAAGAAAGGGATTTACGGTCAACACTATCTCACTTAGAGAGCATGACCCCATTGACGAATAGAATATCTAAACTGGGGCTGGGGACTTTCATTTGATCGAAGGGCTTCTTTCGCCTTTCAGGTCATCTCGCGTCTTGCCGGGCATCTAGGAATACAGAGATTCTTTAATTAGTCAATCTTGGTGCCGGTTTTTGCTGAATCCGCATTCCCTAAGGAGGCCTGGTCAATCTGATGATTTTATCTGGTTGAAAGTAGTCAACCGGCTTCTTCACTCAAGCAGCATTCAAACGAAAGAATTAGCAAGAGGAAGGAGTTTTCCATGGGATGGAAACGAAGTGTATCGATACTCCCGGCCTCTTCTCTTTTTAGTGGGTAAGGAGCTCTATAGTCCAGGTGCACTTCTTCGTAGATTTCCTAGAATCTCTCGGCATATCACCAGTATTTCCTTCCGGTGACTCATCGATTGTATCTCTGAGGCCTATCCCCGGTATCTCTTACCTGTTCGGGTAATTCTCCCATTCTTCGATCTCTAGATCGAGTTGCTAGCTTCTTGTCTACCAGTCCTGGATGTAGATTCTCGACGAATTAGCGATATTTCCTTCGTCATTTGATTTGTTCCCCGATGCCAATCTCTCTCTTGTTACCGAGCTAGAAGCTAATCAAAGCATGCTTCAACCAATCAATGTTGTTTTTTCTGATATCAATGCTAGCATCTCTTGTTTGGTGATCTGTACTGAGGTGTTCGCAAGGAGCTATGCCGAAGGGGGAGGGTGTCGAGAGCGAGGATCCATTTTATTATTCTCGAATGGTTTTGTAACATGCTCTTGTAGCTCTTGTTCCTATGTTATGAAGCTAGGATTCCTCTTGTTCTTCTCTTGAGCTTGTAAAGGAGCCTCAACCTTGGTATCGATGAATCATCACTCTTTCTTTTAGGGTATTATCCACATGAGATCCGGTGCTATAGTTTATTGTTAGCTGGGCCTAGAAGCCAACCACGAAGCCAAGGTCGAACGCAAGCCCGAAGCGAACCCAAGCTTATGGAGCTCTGAGCCCCAAGCCAGCACTAGCTACTCTCTTGTTGGTGGTCGTGTTTGGTAGCTCTTTGGTGTATCGACTTCCCGGTTTTCCACTCGATAGATCTCGCAAATATGCAGCTAATTCATGGGTGCCTATTCTTCGATCCAAACTTGTGATTCACCGCATTCCCTTCTCTAGTCAGGAATGGAGTCAGGGATGCCCAACTCAAGATAAGTCCTAAAGTTCTGTTAAAGTATCCTTAATAGCATCTCTTTTTCTAGAATCCTGGCTTGTAGATCTTTGACGAATCAACAGGGGTTCTTTCGTAATTAGGTTGTTCTCCGAACCTTGGTTCTTACTGAGCTGGGTAACTCAAACCCTATCCCCTTCCTTTCTTAATAGTAGATAGATGTTGAGCTGGAGACTCCCCCGATAGGGCATCTCAATCTGGCTCTCAATCTATCATGTAAGGAACGAAGACCATAGGCATAGGGTAATAGCTCCCTTACTTGTTATTGAGATAGGGGCTCGTTCGATACAGGTATTTCGTTTCAATCTCCTCCCTCTCTTCTTTCTATAAAGAATTCTCAAAAAAGGAGTCAACCTGTCTAAACTTCTCTACAAAAGTATTCACCTCGCTGCCTGTCATTAAACTTGCAACTGCTATTTAAGTCTAAGACAACAAATTTTTCTTAGTATTAAGTTTGATCTTTCTCTAGGACCCTTAGAAAGAATGGTCGGAACCGGTCTGACCTATGAGACTACTCGAAAGGGGGCTTTCTACCAGCACTAGAGTGGGATAAGTAAACCTTGCCTTAGGTCAAACCCTTTCCCCTACTCGGGCAAGCATCAGACCCTTATTAACAACCTCTTATGAGTTATTCACTTCCTCCAGCATTGGCTTCCTTCTTACCTATGATATCCCCAAGAGCAAATTCGATTGCAGTTGCATCGGAGCTAGCTTAGGAAGAGAGGAGGCATCCTTATCTGAGCCGATCGTTAGCCTATTTCTTCTTCTCGAGTAAAGTAGCTTACGCTTGCTCTGTGCGCTAGGGAGTCAGACTATGCTTAGTTCTCATTTATGTTTGCACTGTGTGAGCTCTAGCTAGTAAGCAAGCACCGCAAAGGGTTGACAGGGCAGCTCCGCTGGTAAAAAAGGAGATGGTACCGAAGCGGGAGGCTCGTAGACGCTTCTAGTGAAATGATTAGTCTAATCTCTTTTCTCTGCATGAACTTTTTCATATGTAAACCCGGTGGGTTATTTAACTCTTTTAACTAGTCCAATGGAAATCTCCTCTATTGCAGCAAAAGTAAAAAAAAGGGTACTCGCGCTGCAGCTTGCTTACCTAAAATGAAAATCCTTACTAGCCGAAGTAAGGGTCTTTCTTACTGGAGCATACATAACGGACAAGGAGTTATAAGACTATTCTTAGCCTGTTATTCAAGAATCTTTGCTCAGAATGGATGATTAGTGGAAACGAGATTGGATTGACGTATAGAAACTACAACTAAGGATTTGATTCCTTTCTTTTAGGGAATCTCAACTAGACGAGGGAGATATAAAGGTAATGTTGACGCTACGAAAAATAAATTCATTGCATAAGTAATTAATGAGCGAATATCTTAATAGAAGCCTATTTGACTAGACAGGTCTCATTCACCGGGGGGTTCCCACATAGAGGTCTTGCTCTCGCTTGCCAAAAGTGTTTTATATTGAGAATCTTGGATGTATTACACACTAGTGGAATTGCGTAAGTAATAAGGCTCTTAACTAGCTTAGTGAATCGATATTAACTAGTAAATAGAGTATGTTTTTGTTGGCAGTGAGTAAATCTTTGATTTAGAGTCAGCGTATAGGCCGACAAAAATTCCGTTCACAAATCTGAATCCTATCTGTTGGCCCTCCCATTCATGTCTACGTGAGGACTGAAGAACGAGTAAATCTTGTTTTAGGATTTATGCCCATTGCCGATCATGTGGTCAGTTTCCCTGCTTTCGATTCTGACCAAGATTTACATATTATTCCTCCTCGTCCATTAGTTCAGTTCCTTAGTTCAATCAGTCCCTTCCTCAAAACCTATTTTCGCAAACGCCACTGCTCTTATTCCACGATATGGGATTGTTGGTTTTACATGCCACCCCTTTTATATAAATAAATGGAATTGCAATCTCCATTCTATAGCTGCTGTGATGTCCCGCCTGCTTGCTTGGTCATTGGGCTATAAGTGAGCAGGGCTTTTGAAAATAGAGAGGTAGAGCAGCTAGGAGCTAAATAATAGAAGAGCGCCCTCTCTTTTCTTTGGGAAATCGAGTTCGCTGGGCTGGTTCCTTGTCACCAATATGTAATGAAAAGATTGATTGGTTTACCGCATTCCTGAATGCACTTGCCTCTCTGGTGGTCCTTTACCTTTCTAAAAGAGAAGAGAAGAGAGGTAGTCGCAGCAGGAGAAGGAGCCCTAAACCCTGAGGATCACTCGACCGCGATCGGTCAATCTTCTATCATTGCTATCTTGTGCGCGAAGGGTTGCCCATGCTCCTAACTAAGTCAATCCGGGTCTTCCTTCCATCTTTAAATTGAGGTTGAGACTCAATCGGTTGTCCTCTCCGATTGGCGAACGTCGAATGAGAAGGCAGAGAAAGGAACTGATTGCTTTAGACTCAGGTCAGGGACATAGACATGTATTACGAGATTAGGCCGATTAGATAATGCCAATTATTAATTAATAATAAAAGAGGTATCGAATCTTTGCTTTAACAACTTTCAAGTTTGCACTAGCATTAGTAGGAGGAGGAGCACTAGTAGAAAGAACCTCGCTCAAATGTCCATAAAGATGTTATCCAAGTTATTCAAAAGGAAGTCGGTAAAGATTCATCTCCTGCTCTTAGTGCTAGCTCTTTATGCCTGGTACTGAAGAAGAAAGATCAGATGCGCCAACAATGCTCTTTGCATGTTTTCATGAATCATTGGACAATGGTTGCGACGTGAATCGAGACTAGGTACGACCGATTTCTATTGAATTAGCCCCAATTTATATAATAATGTTTATAGGAATCGCTAGTTGTAATAGATCAGCAAGGGAGAAGAAGGCAAAGATGCCCCTCCGTTGTCTCGCACACCAAGGCAAAAAGAGATTCAACAGTCGACTGGAGAACCGGAATCTAAGCATACAAAGACTCAGGATAAGGAAGGGTAAGACATCTAAATATAAGGCAGGTAGACCCATACTCAGGCAAGAAAGAAAGTCTCTTACAGAAAAGGCAGGAAGAAGAGGACCTCGCTCTACAGGAAACCTAATAGAATGGGCTACTTCTTAAGGTGGAATGGACCACTTATCATAGAAGAATCTTTCTTACATTGATTACTCACTATACGGACAAGGCAAGTCAAAGAAAAGTCGATGCACCAGATATGACTAAAAAAGAGAACAATGGTCCGAAACCCCAAGCAATTGACCAGGAGAGGATCATCGGGAATGGACTAAGGGCCTACCAACCCTTTCTTAATCTAAGGCATCTACCCCTGGCAGAAAAGAAGACGGAAAGAAAGTCTATTGATACCTTAGCTTTGAACCAGCTTCTTCAATCCTGCTGAAATCAAATAAGGAACAAGAGAGAGAAACAACTCAATTTCAAAAGTTAGGCGCGATAGCCACTCGTGCAGAAGGAGATGTTTGGGAGAAAAGCCCCGTCTCATGGTGCTTTTGTTAGGAGTTCCCCCTCTCCGGTATGTTTTACTGTGGCAACCCTAATGGAAAAGATTGTTGGCCCCCTCTCTGCTGGTTCTCTTAGGACTAGCATCAACTGATGTTAAGGTTAACCCAATCGTAAGGTTTTATTACTTATGAAATCCTAGTGATGGATGTGGAGAGGTGTGTGAACAGAAAGATTCATGATGTAAACAAAGCCGCTCCATGTAGGAATTCAAGTACAAACAAGAGTTTTGTCCTATATATTTTGGGTATGTTGGACCTTCATTGCGTGCTGATCTATCCAACGATTTTCTGATTGGATAGTTCTATCGTGGTGACCACAATATCGCATTACCATGGCGGCTGCCTTGTTGGGAAAGTGGTTGATAGGAACTTAAGACTGGGGCACTCAGAGTTGTTGTTGGTTCAACCTTTACTATGTCACCGGGCGCCAATTCACATGTTACTCTGTTGATGCTTGGCCGCTAAGTGCTTTAATATACGTTGGATATTGCACAGAAATGCGATTGCGACTAATCGAGAGCTTTCATATAAAAATGATAGAGTAGAAATCACCCTTGATAACTGAATGCACGCGAGGCTGGACCTAGGTTCGCGTATGTAAGTGAGAACGAAAAGAAAGAAGTTCCCCTTTCCCTTCTCCTTTCTTGTCTAGAAAGGGGAAGAGGAGCTCAAAAAAGGTTCAAAGATCCCCTCCCCAAAGTATGGTTTAAAGAAAGCCTTTCGGGTTAGTGAGGAACATGATAGTGAAAGAGAGAAGAAAGGAAATCAGTTTATGGCGGCTTTCCTTGGTATATTCAAGAATAGTTGTGACTCCTTGGTATCTATCAATGAACCGGTGTCCCAATCTTATATGTTTACATTCCTTCTTGTTGGCCTGCCTTCGGACTATGAATGTTTTGTCACTACGGTGAAGCTTCAACGACCAAAACCAACTATTGCTGAGCTTCAGTCTAGCTTGTTGTTACATGAGTCTTGCCTTCAGCAGATGCATCCTATTACAATATTGATGATCTTGTATACTAACCGAGTGCGCACTCGGCCGAGAACAAGTACGTCCTCCCTTTAATTGTCTTGTCTTTTTTATTGTTTCAGGGTCTACGTCTACCCATATGGAGCCACCATCATTCTCAAGTCTTGCTTTACATTGGACCCGATGTTGAGCCTCTCATAGCCTAGTACCGGTGAACTAGGCAAGCGACCCTGCAAGGCAGCCAGCCTTTCTGCAAAATCAATGTCTGTCTCGCCGCTGCTTTCGGGTGATTGGAGAATAACTGTAAAGAATACAAAACGAAAGTATGCAGTGAGGCAAAGCCGATTGAGAATATGATGGTTAGCCCCTCGGCGCTTGGGAGGCATCCTATTCAATAAATATTCTTCCTCTAGTTGAATAGGGTATTAGTCCGCTCCATTATATTCCCCATTATTTCACTTTCTCGTTATTCGAAATATCATATGAGAAGAAAGCTGGCAGGTTGGATCCTAGGTAGATTCCTGCTGTTGAATGATTGACTAGCTTCCTCTTTAGTTCTTCGATATTGGGTTCGTGTTCACTGTACCGCTCCTTTTATATATGAAATGAATTCATCCTTTTTTTAGCCCTTTTTCGTTGGTGCATCTTTTTTTCTCACATGCTTTCCGTTGGTCAACAACCAACCAAAGTGCTCTATACTTCTGCATTGCTCGTACATGCTTGACGGAGTTAAGCTGTATTGAGGGAATCGTTTTGTCTCAATCAATCAATAATTCCTCAACTGGATAAATTCACTTATTTGACACAATTCTTCTGGTCATGCCTTTTACTCATTCTTATTAGGTTCTATCTCCCTTTGGATTTAGAAGTGAAACTATTTTTCTACTATATAATAAGGCCCAGGTTACAACAGGCTCTTTCTATTCTGAAATGGTTCATATGTCATTATTGCTTGGTTACTTTTGGATATATGATCTATGCTAACTTCATGATGTTATTTTACTTCATTCCCTATTTGGTATTCTCCCATCTGAGCTGCAGTTACTATCCCACTATATGCATCAACCGGATAAGGATCCAGAATTGGTGGAATTCGTACGACAGCGCCTACAAACCCATGGACTCTCACCCAGGGAGTACGAGGTCATGGTGCGGGACTTCCTCAATACGGAATTGTGTTTTGCGACTCGAGAGCATATTTCCTCCCTCTATCAACTCCTTTTTTATGGTCGGGAGGGTCTACAATTCTTCATTGATCCACAAGACCTTGATTCCATACTGAGGGTGCACCTTGAACCCTTAGAATTAAATCAACCTGCTCTATGCCAAGTCTTACAAAGTCCATGTGTTGAGAATCATGATTCCCTTTTTATCAAGATCTAATGGGAACTCAAGCGCATCATTTTCGTGGCTTTATAAACATAAAGCGCCAAGCGCGATTGGAAATGCAACATCGCCTAGAGTTACGACAGTTATGGAAATCTCTTGAGAGAAGGAACGCTTGTCTAAGCAAAGAAAACGCCTCTCTAAGAGAAAAACTTTTAATTCTCGACACGGAAGCCCCATAAAATTCAGCTTTGTTGTGTTGCTGTCGTATAATTGCGTTCTTCGTTCCATCGTCGATTTTCCAATTTATTCCAGTTTGCCGCTCCGCCAGAAAGGAGCGAAAGAACCAAGTTTTCTGTGGTGATGTCAGAATTTGCACCTATTTGTATCTATTTAGTGATCAGTCCGCTAGTTTCTTTGCTCCCACTCGGTCTTCCTTTTCTATTTTCTTCCAATAGTTTGACCTATACAGAAAAATCTCGGCCTACGAATGTGGTTTCGATCCTTCCGGTGATGCCATGAGTCATTTTGATATAAGATTTTATCTTGTTTCCATTTTATTTATTATTGCTGATCCGGAAGTAACCTTTTCATTTCCTTGGGCAGTACCTGCCAACAAGATTGATCGTTGGATCTTGGTCCATGATGGCCTTTTTATTTATTTTGACGATTGGATTTCTCTATGAATGGAAAAGGGGTGTTTCGGATCGGGAGTAAGCACTAGTGAGAGGGTAAACATTGAGGGGAAGGACAAAGAAAAGAGCGATGCCTACATTAAGTCAATTGATTCGTCATGGTACAGAAGAAAAAAGGCGCACGGACCGTACTCGAGCTTTGGATAAATGTCCCCAGAAGCAAGTAGTATGCCCGCGTGTTTCTACGAAAACACTGAAAAAACCAAATTCAGCTCTACGTAAGATAGCCAAAGTACGGTTGAGCAATCCACATGATATATTTGCTCACATTCCAATCGAAGGTCATAATTTGCAGGAACATTCTATGGCCTTAATAAGAAGAGGTAGAGTGAAAGATTCGCCATGTGTGAAATTCCATTGTATTCGAGGAGTCAAGGATTTGCTGGAAATTCCGGATCGAAGAAGAGGCAGATCAAACTATGGTGCGGAGAAACCCAAATCGATATGAATGGAGGATTCCTTATGAACTCCTTTTTATCAGTTATGATAGGTACGAAGTCACTCGACTGATAGGAGAGGGAACAACCACAACGTTACACCCCAAAACTATACGGAGCCCTTCGGACTGACCTAGAATATAGTCTACTAGACTAGCCAAGAAAGAGTCTAGTAGAATATATTTGCCCGTGGAGGTGAGTGGAGGAAGTTGTGAAGCTTCTAACTCTAATTACCAAATCGGGACTTTTTTAGTAAAAAGCGGCATTATCCCTTTACTAAACCCCCCCCCCTCGCTTACCACCATGAACAACACCTTTCCCGATCCATTGGTTTTTAATTATTTAATAAGAAAGATGGCAAATCCTACCATTGTATTTCCTTTTGCCATTTGGATCCTACCAACTTTGAGATTCTAGATTAAGACACTTCTCGTATTTGGACTATCAAGATCGACTAAATGAGAGTGTGGCTGACATGGTAAATGAACAAATCAGCCACACTTTTCTGGACCCCTTTTTTTGGGGGAAGGATAGTGGGTAGGGCTTATCTTTCCCCCAGACTACTTGACTCACTGGAAATAATTCCACGTACAGGAACTGGGAAAAAAAAGGGCTCGAACTACAGGTATCTGATACCTTCTTCCCTTGGTATGAGAAGTTGTTTATATAGGCTGACAACCTTCCCTATGCTATTTCGATCAGGCCAAATAATCTATTAGTAGTATGCTTGAGATTGCCATAAGAACTTCCCCCTCTTGAAAACTGACTAATCAAAATAAGAGGGTAACTTTTTGTATGAGGGTAGGGAGTTTGGCTTGGTGTTCAGTGTACCGCACTTTGGGTAGAAGATCGGAAACTCCATTCTATTTTTTACAATCTAAAATCAAAGAAAGGAAAGAAGGGAGAGATAAACAAATAAAAATCTAACTTTCTTTAAACTTTATTTATTACTATGTAAGATTATAAGGTTCAAAATTAATCGGCGCAGGAGTTGCTAGAATGTCTTCAGCGAGAGCTGCTGCTGGTATTGGAAATGTTTTCAGTTCCTTAATTTTGTTGCGAGAAATCATTCATTGGCAAAACAATTATTAGGTTATGCTATTTTGGGATTTGCTTTAACCAAAGCTATTGCCTTGTTTTCCTTAATGATGGCCTTCTTAATCCTCCTTGTCTTTTCAAAAAAAAATAAAAGAGTGGAAGCGGGCTAGTCTCCGAACATGCCCGGTACTTTAGCGTTGGGGAAAAGTAAGATTATTATCTGGTGTATCCGCCATCATTATCACAAATTGAATATCCCTTTCACATGCCAGCCCTAGCCCGTCTTGCTCTTCCAATTCCATTTTTAGAGTCATCATAGCTCTTTTGGACTTATGCATGCAGCACCCTTTTATTTTTCGGCATAGACCCTTCTTCCTCCTTGCGATGCAAAGGAAATGTCTGCGAGTCCGACTCTTCAATCAAAAAAAAGACGGTCATGTGCGAGTCAGCTGGGAAAACACAAGCTTAACACGTCTTTCTTTATCTTTTTCACATCTGAATGTCCTTATATTTTTCCTTTCTTTCTTTTCATTATCTGCCTCCGCCCGAACAGATATGCACTAACCCACCTGAAATAAGGTAAAAGCCTTCTTTCCAACCCTTTGTACGAGACTCCTTTCTTCGTACAAATGCTAATAGGCGGAAGAGACCTTCCTTTGCTCCTATCGGCGGGATCAGCCAGTGTCCTCGTGTGTAAGGCCCTTTCCTGAAAGAGGCCGAATAGTTCCTGTCCAATTCATACTAGTGTTGGCATATGTGCTATGTCTAGCGGCTGGTGAATCCTACCCCGTATCAGAATTGTGTAGGATATTTCCTCGATTTCCGAGAAGGGTTTTAATGGCGACCGGACTCCTCTTCTCTGGAAGTATAATGGTTTGGGGGACGTCGATTTCCTGGATTTTCTGGCATCCCTTCAACCAGCCACTCTTATAGTTTCCAAAATATATAGAATCCAGAATCCTTATCTGCACCTTATCACGAAAGTGACCAAGCAAGCAGATGATGATGGTTCAGCCGGTAAGCTAGCAAGCTTACGACATGAAGGAAGAGGAGACCCTTCTATTATAAGTTGAAAGCGAAGTAGATTGTCCTCGTATTGGTAATTATTATACGCTAAAAGTCTATACAAGATATATAAGGCAAAATATGATAAAATAAAAAAATAAAGAACAAGAAGAAGGCCCTCTATATTATTATTAATTAACGATGTGTTAGGGTGTGTCTATTTTCTTTCTCTTAACTCAGAAGTTTTTTTTTTAGTAAGATAGTAGTGGATCGAGAAAGAAAAGCTTAAAAGGAGAAAGTGCTCTACCTACCCTCTCTTGTTTCAGGTATTCCACTATTTCTCAAAGTATATAGCTCTAGTAGACCTTTTTGCCTATTACACTCCTTCGCTGTGGTGATCGCTTCGTATACTATGCTTCTTATCCAGCGTATTGAACTCATTTATTCCATTCGCAGCGTAACTCTAAGAGCAACTCCTCGTTTTAGAATTGTTGAAGAAACTACTAACTCAAACTATCTAACTACACTGATCGGGGTCGATCTCACTGACCCCTTGCTTCACCACACCCAAGCCGGAGGCTAAGGAGAGAAGAATAAGGTGAAGGTGGATACCACCCATTAAGAGCTTGGTTAAGTGTCCAAGACAATATGCCTTGCTGGTTGGATCTGAATCTGCTCTATAGTTATCTAATCTCTTTCTTTTTCCAACCTCCCCTACGAAGGGAAGTACAAAGGAAGTTGCTTCGAAGTTGAAGGGGCTCGTCCATTCACTATATGTCTGTTATCTCATGCATAAGACAGAAGATCCGTCGGCTGCGGGACAGGGCCGGGAGCAATAATAGGAGAAACGATAAGCCCTTCAATCTACTCGTCAAAGAAGGAATGGAGGGCCTCTTTCTTGAAAATTCAAATAGATAGTTCTGCTCACATCAAGGGAAGCTCTTCATTAACTGAGAAGCTCATTGGCTCGCCTTTGGCTCTAGCCTCTCATTTAACTCGCTACATCGTCATCTTTTCAGTCCCTCGTGAGTGTGGCACGCACTTCTACATATTTTCCTATCTATAGTCAGGGGACTTTTGCTCATAACTACTAGCTATCCAATCTACCAACCTTTCACTTCTCATATGGGTAATCATCCACATGAGGACCAGAAGACGTCATTCTAAGACTATATAGAGCCCTTATCCAAGAAATGAGCTATCTTGCTTAGCATACCTCACCAATGCTCTTCAAATCAATCTCCTTGGTACTTGAACTTGATTCTTTAATGCCGGGAACTCCATTCAATTATCCGGGCATATGCTCTCCCCTTGCTTTGCTCATTTTCTCTTGATACGCTTACCTTGCCCCTTTAGGTTTTCAAGAAGTAGACAGGGGCAGGGAAATTCATAGCTAGGTTCTTTGTCTCAATGCTCTCTCGGCGGCCAGCTCGTCAAAGTACCAAACCCTGACTTTCTACCCTGAACATTGGGTATCTTCTTCTGACCCCTCGGGGGCAAGTGAGAGCATTAGATCGAATACACAGGATTGTCCATGTTTTTTACCTTACCTTTACTTAGATTGCTTCTCGATTATTCATTTTTACGATTGTTTGCTTCCAAAGGCCTACGCGAGAGAGCAGTTCAATTCATAATCATAAAAGAGGAACGAAGATTCCCAATTGGGTTCTTGCATTGGGAGGCCTTGCCACATGCTTCATTTCCATTATCGCAATTATTGTCATAATTTCTTCCTTCACCATCAGAAAGATGGACATATACGAGAGAAGAGGAAATGGAGGCCAAACATATAGTAAGGTAACAAAACGGTTGTCACTTGCGGCACAAGAATTCGGTTCAGCTTCAAGGGTGGTGCTGTGAGGGACAAGGGTAGTAATCCTTTATTTTTGGAAAAGACCCGTATGCCCACAGATCAATGAACCAGAGGGAGCAAAGCACCACAGCGGATATGGAATTCTATTTCCACTTTCTGTTTCACCTTGCGATTCGGGATACGTGTAAGGAGAGCCATGTAAGGGGCAAGGGGTTCACCCACTTTCACGAGTTTCATACGTTCAAGATATCCCACTATTGAAGTGTCTAGCCGTTCGCCAAAAGAAGGGATTCTTTATCAAAGTCTCCGAAAGGAGCACTTAACCTCATTGGATGATGGGGTTGGGGCAATTGACCGATCCTAAGCTAAATCTAGCTCTAATGGTGTGTCCGCGGGTCTCTTCCTCTCAACGTCTGAAAGAATACTGTAATGGCAAGTCGGGATAATTCTAATATAGGGTTAGAAAAGGAATTGGCAAGGGCAAGGTCCGATCGAAAATAGGATAAATAATGGAAAAAGTCCCTCTCCGATAATAGGACTTGAAGGCTTTAGCTATGCGAGCTTGCCACTACGCTCCCTTTTTACATAATTAATGGTCAAAAACTTGCCTTACTTAATCTCTTTCGAGATAAAGGTTCTTACAGAGGTGAAGGCACCCATGTCACATAAAATAGTTAGAAAGCTCATGCTCCATTAAGTGTATAGATTGAGATCTAGTATAAGTTGGAGTGCCGCAAGGCTCTTGAGTTAAAGATGCTCAGGATTGAGGAAGTGGTCTTATTGGCATTCGGAAAGGAGTCTGTCCCGAAGGAATCTCATCTCCCTCCAATAGAACATGAAGTCTCAAGACAGTAACACGATAGCAGTCCATTCAATCCATTTAGTCAATCCTTTCCAGGTCATCTTGAAAAAGGATGGATAAACTTTATCGAAAAAGGTTAGGAAAGAAGGTGCTCTTAGTGGACGTTACGGGAGAAATCCTGATGGCTGAGAGGGTCATACCCTTCCGAGCTGTGGAGCGTACCAACTTCACTTTGATTAACATCGAGTTGTATGCTTCGCTGCTGTCTAATGAGGCGCAGCATCGGTCTGGACTCAGGACGGCCTGTCCAATGGACTGGAAACCAAGGCTCTTCTTAGTGTAACATGATTGTTGTATCCTCGGTTGGTTGCTCATTGGATTTAGATTTAATTCAGTGACAGTCCACTCCTTAGGTCTAAGGTGCCTTCCAATGGCAATGAGGGTTCTCATCTAGGGGATTTCACAGTGGTGAGATAAGTTATAGTAGGAGAGGTCGACCAGGCGTTGGCGGGGAGGATTGCAACTGGGTTGATTAGCCGGTATTGGGGGCGGGGGAAACTGACCCGGGCTCCATTTCTTAAGACCTTTCGTCTTTCTCCTAAGGGCCCTCTTCCTATTTAGGGGGTTGAACGTGGGGGCTGTTTCTATTTTACCGGAGGGGTTTGAATTAGCTCCTCCCGATCGTATCTCTCAAAAGAACCAAATTCTTGTTAGCGATTATTTATGGTCAAAAAAATGAATTTATGAAAACTCTTTTGTCTTATTTAGACCCTACTGAAATATCTACATTGCATACTCTTTTTCTAATAGATGCTGGGAATCCCGTTGACTTCTTAGGCTTTCATGTTGACAACTCAATTCATTCGATTACTACAGGGATGAACCCAATCCGGAATATGAACCATAAAAGAAAATACCTATTTAAACGATTACAATAATACCAGTTACAGTACATATTATCGAAAGAGGAATCCTTCTAGTAGTATCGGCCATTAACCCCACTTCCCTCCAGATTTCATCAAGTGGTCATGCTAGAGACATAAACAGTCATGGATAATGAAAATATGAGATACTTCCGAATCAGCTAAGAGAATCTTATTATTCTCTTTTGTTTTGTTAATTGAAGAAATTATTGGAAAATAAAAAAGCACGTACAAAAATGAGTAATAACCCCCAGTAGAGACTGGTACGATTCAATTCAAGATTTTGTTTGTTCGGGTTTGATTGTGTCGTAGCTCTATAATTCGGATTAAGTTTATCGTTGGATGAACTGCTGATATCGTAGGTACAGCTAGGCCGTGAACAACCAACCATCGCACAGTAAAAAATTGGATAGGTTTGATCTATAGTCATTAAGGCCTCCTAAAACGATCTACTAAATTCATCGAGCTGTTCCAAAGGATCAATATGGCCAGTTATTAATGGAATTCCTTGTCGGCTCTCTGTAAAATACTCGTTTGGCCGAGGGCTTCCAAACACATCGTAAGCTAAACTAGTGCTGACAAATAACCAACCCGCAATGAATAGGGAAGGTATAGTAATGCTATGAATGACCCAGTATCGAATACTGGTAATAATATCAGCAAACGAACGTTCTCCTGTGCTTCCAGACATGCTGAGCTCCACATATTCTTGTACAGTCAAAGAGGATCGATTCCGTAGAAGATGAGATCAGTAAGTGACAATTCACTGAAATTGCATCTTTGTGAGATTGTCAATATTGTACCGAGGGCGTCTTGAGAGTATACCAAATCAGTATAGCCATTATTCTAATTGATTCGAGGAGAAAATGAAACAATAAAGGTTCACTTTCATTGGTGCTTCCCCCTACACGTATATTGGAGCGAGAGCGGGTGCTAGCTTCCTTAACATGATTTTCTATGAGGTAGAGGCTCGGCCGCATGAAGCAAGAGGAAATAGGTATAGGCTAGATCAATAAAATAAGGATAAGGAAAATGTACAACATTCCAATCGGGCTACCTCTGAAGGAAGGTGGCGGCGAGGAAGGGTATTTAGAATCTCGATCAAATAGCGTAGCACGGGACCGCGCCAAGCATAGCGAGTTAGGTATGGGCTTTCTTTCACTACAAGAATCACCATTTGGCAGGGCTACTAGGACTTGGGTCTCTCTATTGGGCGGGGAATCAAGTACATCTATCTTTACCGATTAACCAATTTGTAAACGCTGGAGTAGATCCTAATGAGCTACCACTCATGAATTTATCTTGAATCGAGTTCTTTTGGATCAACTATATCCCAGTTTGCCGAGGGAGCAACCCTATTTTTCACCTTGAATTGGTCAAAATATGCGGAATTTCTTGCTTTTCGTGGAGGATTAGATCCTGTAACTGGGGGTCTGTGGCAGACTGACATTGCCCATCGCCATTTAGCTATTGCATTTTTTTTCTTGTTGCTGGTATAGAACATATTTCACAATTGGGCACAATATGAAAGATCTTTGAAATCCTTGATAGTCTGGAAAGGGAACGCAAATCTAGCCACCACTTTCTTTATTTAAAGAAAAAGAAAGAGGGTGCGGGTCAAATCCGCATCTTTGCGCCCTTTACTTACTTCAAGGGATGGTGCGTCTGATACATGATTGGTTAATGACAATTCTCAACAGCATTTTGTAAGATCTCGAGGCTTACTAGACGGAATTCGATCAAAAATGAAAACTTCGGATATTTTTCTTAGAAGGAGATGAACTACCGATAGATCTGTATGGAAGTGCGCGATAGGAATTAAGAGAAAGTTCCCATCCAATAAAGAAAGAATCACTTCGGACAATTAGACTAAGCTTCCCCCTTCTCTCTCTTCTTAGCTATTAATGAAGCAAATTCCTAAAGTCAAAGTAGTCCATGAAAGCATCTATTTTTTCTGCTCAAGAAATTGCTTATGTAAAGATGGGGTGAGTCTCTTATAAGATCTTCCTTTCTTCTCTTTTCTACTATTTGTTAGATTGGATTGATAAAGCTCCGCCTAATTGTGCTTAGCCATGTGTGTGAAGACCGAAATGGTCTCGCGAAGCCGGTCAACGGTAGCGTAAGAGCAAGTCAAAACTACGAGAAGGGCGCGATAAGTTTTGTGAAGGTAGAGAGAGATTTTAAAATCAGACTTCAAGTTGGTGTGCCGCGTCTTAAGGAGGAAAAGACCGCCCAAGGCTTCGCCCTAATTCCCATCTAAGGTTGAATAATATTAGATTAGTCTCGCTAAATTCGTTCTCGAATGATTCATCGATGGAATTAGGCCTACGTCTATGAAAATTTCTTCTGATGCCCCTTCTTTCATTGACGAAGGCATACCCGGCATACTAAGACTAAGATTAATCATCTCAGTTCCTCAACAGGTCTAGTTCTTAAATCCCTAAACTAAATAGGACGCCTATAATCGCGATCATGCCGCATCGGCTCTATCAGTCACTACTACCTGAGTCGCACCTACAGTGGCAGAGAGTTTGCTAAGACTCTCAAATAAGAAAGATCAATCCTGAATAAGCTTAAGCTGATTCTCATTATAATCTTTTTATAAGCAAGGAGCTATTAATAGGAAGATACTTCTTTGCCAGGTCAGTCTGGTCGGAAAGAAGCTTGCTTACACCTTGATTTATATTGAAAGAAGTCTTCCTCCTTGAGAAGGTAGACTTTCTATATTTTAGTGGATAACACCTTGCTCCATTCCTCTTAAGGTGGCGCGCCTTAGTCCCATAAGCTTATGCCTGTACCTCTTTTCCCTTGAAATATACATAGTAAACAGCTTTAAACTTGCAGTTAGTCCTTGCCCAACTCTGCCCGGGGGTTGGCCTTTTTAGGCTTATTTGACTTCTTGTTTTCTTTTTCTCTTATTGCTAATTGGAACTCCGGCTCCAGTAACCTCTTGAACCTTATCCATTACATCAACCCTTCTTCAACAAGAGGAAGATAGGAGGGAATTCCCTTTTTAAAGGCCCCTAACCTAGTCCTGGTTTGGTTCTCCATTGGAAAGATTTGAGATACCTTCTCCTACCCTATAAAGTAAGGGATACTGACACTATGATTTATAGAAAGCGAAATAGTGATAAGGAGTTGCGGAAAAGTCCCCAAAAAAAGGAAGCGACTTTTCCCGGAATAGAAGATGGGACAGTCTTTGGCCCAGGTAAAATAAAACCTGGCCTCCCCTTCCACCCAAGTGGACTATTCTCTCCTTATGGAGTTTAAGAAAAGAGAGATATCCTTGTGCAAGGCGAAAGATCGATGTCCTTCAGAATTCTAAAAAGATCAAGAATTGCGTGCCTTTAGATCTCGTCTTTCTTGATTATGAATCAAGACGAAAGGTCGGATGTACTTGTTCAGGTCAGGTCTACTTTTGGTCATTCTTCTCTATGAAAAATAGAATATTGCTCGAAGAAGGTGACTCGTAGTCCCTTTTCGAGTATTATCTTCGTTGTGGATGATCCAGTTGGTGTGCATATGAACGAACGAATTCCCCCTCTCTATGGGATATATGCTCTTCTTGTCCCTCATACCCCTCTCAGCAAGTGTTGACGTGGTCTCCAAGAATCTTCTTCCGACCTCTGAGGTGGTCTGTCAAGTCCTCTAGCCTAGGGTAGTCAAAATAAAGGTAGGATTCTCTCGTCTTTTATTTCCCATTTTTCTTAGAGAGATGTTGTCCTTCCGGTTCCTGATGAATTAAGTCAGGCATCTACTTCATAGTAATCAGGAAAGGCAAGCCCTATGTGTCACAAGCAAGCACCACGGGTTCTTTAATTTTAGGTGGGGTGGAGGGATTTTGTGCATTCTAGCACAGGCCGTGACTACCTTTTTACCTTTATTGATGCTGCATATCGGCCGCTTGTTCTATAGAAACTAAGTGCTTATCAATTAGTTCCAAGAAAGCGGCCGTGGTCAAACTAGAATTTCATTCCAATCTCGATATTGGTTGAATTGGTCTCGAAGAAGCGATTGCCCGCGAAGTCGTAGCCCTTTAATTGCTTAACGGAATCAGCCTTCTTAATGCTTTCCTATATCGAGTGATTTCAAGTGATCCACCTATGAGATCGTTTGCACCGGCTTTGGATTCAAGAAGATCGACCATAGAATAAGGAATGAGAAGAGAGCCAGAGACTCTCGATTCGCTGCTCTACATTTCGAGAAAGTGGAATAAGAAAGGCCGTAGTACCCTAGTCCCGACTGAATAATGAGAAGAAAATGGCCGATTGAAGAAGTATTGTTTGAGAGGCTAAGGGACTAGACCCATGAAAAAGCAAAAAGAAAATGTGTGACTAAGAAAGGTAACCCTAGAACAAGTTGTAAAAAGACTTGACCCCTGAAGAACTGATCCAAGCAAGGACATTCCGGAAGTTGGTCGGTCAAGACGAGCACTTTCCCTTCGCTCCTTTTGACCTTATCTCCAACAAAAACCAATACAATGAAGGTTGAAGTGGGGAGGAGAGGAAAATGGATTCATTAAAAGATGAGCCCTTGCCTATACCAACCATAAAGAGTTGCGAAATCGATATAAAGAAGGAGACCATGGGAATTTCTACTTTTTTCATTGAATAATAGAAGGGGAATAGGGATTGGACCGATAGGCTTGTTTTGGACACGAGGACCTAAGCTTTGCTAAAGCCGTGAAAAGGAGTGGACGGTTGTATTTTAGCCTAATCGAAGAGCCCCTACCTTACTTGTTCATCGTACTAGACCTCCATATCATATGTGTAAAGATCCAACCTCGGATACGAAAGAAGGACAGGAGTGGTTCCACTAGCCGATGCTTAAGCGTCAGCCCTTGCCTCCTCGATCTGGCTCTTGTTCCCTGTAGATAGAAGGTCAGTCCCAACCCATCTACAAAATGGTGCTAGTGCTCAGTCTTGGACGGTTGTATTAGAGCTTGGGAAGCTCGGATCTGGTCAAGATACGAACAACAACGAGCACTCGGCCTGGCCCGGTCGCCCTATGCGACTGGCGCTTCAAAAGGCGAAACTCTCTGTCGTAGTTTAGCGACCTATCTTCAGTAGGGGCCTTTTGTCTTTTGATCAGAGAGAGAGCAGAGCATACCGCCCTGCCATAGTCACGAGTCTGTTTATAGTCGCGACTGTTGTCACAGTCAACAAGGTTGAAACTTCCAGGAAAAAACTTCTAATTGGGAGGGCGATCCTTCCGGTGAACTGACCATACCCCAAACCGACACAGGTGAAAAAGTAGAGTATACTAGGGTGCTTGAGAGAACCATGTCGAAGGAAGTCATCAAAATGACCCCGTAACTTCGGGAGAAGGGGTGTGCTCCTATCTTATCATTAGGGAAGCCGAACATACCTGGGGGTAGGGACTATTTATTAAAAACATAGGACTCTGCTAAGTGGTAACACGATGTATAGAGTCTGACACCTGCCCGGTGCTGGAAGGTCGAAAGGAGAAGAGTTATAATCTTTGAATGGAAGCCCCGGTAAATCATTGAATGGATTGCTCAGTAAATGGCCGCAGTAACTCTAACTGTCCTAAGGTAGCGAAATTCCTTGTCGCATAAGTAGCGACCTGTACGAATGGTGTAAGGACTGCCCCGCTATCTCCGACATGGACCCAGTAAAATTGAATTCTCCGTGAAGATGCAGAGTACCAACGGCTAGACGGTAAGACCCCGTGCACCTTAACTATAGCTTCGCAGTGACAACCTTAATCGAATGTGTTGGATAGGTGGGAGGTGGTGACACACAACGACCAATCCCGAAAGATCACTATTTTGTCTAAGGATGCCTAACCGCCGCACCGATCATTCCGGGGAGGCGGGACACTGCGAGGTGGGTAGTTTATCTGGGGCAGATGCCTCCTAAAGAGTAACGGAGGTGTGCGAAGGTAGGCTCAAGCTAAGATTCTGCTCGTGATCGTAATGGTATAAGCCTGGGTGACTGTGAACCGGCAGGTCGAACAGAGACGAAAGTTGGCCATAATGATCCAGGAGTCCCGTGTGGAAGGCCTCTCGCTCAACGGATCAAAGGTACACTAGGGATAACAGGCTGATGACTCCCAAGAGCTCTTATGAACGGAGTCGTTTGGCACGTCAATGTCGACTCATCACATCCTTGGGTTGAAAAAGGTCCAAGGGTTCGGTTGTTCACCGATTCAAGTGCTACGTGAGTTGGGTTTAGAACATCGTGAGATAGTGTGGTTCCTATCTACCGTTGGTGTTAAAGGGAGAACTGCGAGGAGCCAACACTACTACCAGAGGACTGGGTTGGGATAACCTATGGTGTACCGGTTCTTATGCCAATAGCAGGCCGGGCAGCTAAGTTTGTTTGGAAGGACTGCTGTGCCGTGGGAAATCCTTCTCTATACAAGTTCTAGGACAAGGCTTTTGAACAGAACTTCGATAGGCGAGAGGTGTAAGCACCGCGAGGTGTGAATCGATCTCGTACTAAACGAAACAACTTTCACTTTCCATAACAAAAATGAAAGAAAGTCAACCTATTCCTGAAATTGCGGTCAGTCTTGCTACTTCTTTAGTTGCCGCCCCCTACTTGCTCATTCGCAATTACTACCACAAAAACGTCGCCCCTATCTCTAAAGGGGCTTATGCACTCCAGAATTTTCTTATGTTATGGGGTCTCGAAGACTGAATTTAGCTGCCAACCCTAGTAAGCAAGCTGAAAATTTTTCTCAAGAACATGGAGAGCGGGGACTCTTTAACCTAGCAAAATATAGATAAAGAAATGCAAAAATGGGGGGGGGGGGGGCGTGATCTCTTGGAAATACGGATCTTTCTCAGCACCAAGTGGGTTGAAGCAATACCAATATCCTTAAGATTGGAAAGTCGCTTTTAAGCCCAAGTGCAACCAAACTAGCAGGAAATGTAAGCAAAAATGGATCTGTGTCACTATATGTATGCTTGTCTTCAAGAATCAATCAACCAAAGAAGCGATCAACAAATCAAATTTAGGTAACTAAGTATATCCTGTCTTCTTTCGTTTTGAACCTGATGTATGAGATGAGGAATCCCTCATAGCTAGATTAATCAGTAGCTTAGAAACTAGGAAGTGGATGAGGGGAAGAGATGAGAATAGGCCTCGCCCATTCCATTAAGTCATTCTCTTCTTGATCACCGGATATTGATAGAAAAATAGTCACACCAAAAGAAAGACTCAGGGGGAGCATGCGGCAATGGTCAGCTTGAACCTAGGCTTAATGCCCCAACAAGCACAGAGTACGCCCCGCCCAAACAAACGGCTCCGAAACAAAGAAAAAGGTGCGTGCCGCACTCACGAAGGACTGCCAGTGATATACTGGAAGAAGGTGGGGATGACGTCAAGTCCGCATGGCCCTTAGGGGCTGGGCCACATACGTGCTACAATGGCAATTATAATGGGAAGCATGGCTGTAAGGCGGAGAGAATCCGGAAATATTGCCTTAGTTCGGATTGTTCTCTACAACTCGGTACATGAAGTTGGAATCGCTAGTAATCGCGAATCAACATGCCGCGGTGAATATGTACACGTGCCCTGTAAGGCACGATTCGCTCAATCAAAGACATTTCAATTCGATCTTAGCCAATCTAAGGTTTACCGTCTCTCCGGCCCTGTTTCGGTGCACTATTGGAGAGCTCACTGGGCCCGCCTCTTTCTCAATCGAAAATGGATACAAGCCTACTAAGCGATTCCATCTATCACTTACGTCATTTCTCAAGGTCAGAAATCTCAACTTTAGAAAATAAGCATGAAGTCATCGTTCCGTCATCCAACATGCTTCGTTATAAGTGATTTCATACCTTACTACTCCCCTCTGTCACCCTTCTAAGCTCCTTTGCCCTATGCCTTAAGTCTGCTTTGAATGATCCTTTCACTCTTTGAAGGTGAGCGTGCTATGCCCCCCCGATCTTTATAGAGCGAAAGAGTTGCCTGGTGATCCCTAGGTTGCAGCACGTCCGGTCGTTAACTCCTCGCGCCGCTATTGCCGTTTCTAGGATCGACCGACGCCTCACCTGCACATGTACCTATGTAGTGTAGTCTCGGTCGCACATTCAACATCGCGTTCGGACTCATGTGCCTTCCAAAACCAGGGGTATTCGAGCATGGTGCATACGATTAGCCAGCCTTGCAGCAGCAAATGGATTAGACGTCACCCCATGCTACGGTTCCCTGTGGTCCAAACCTCGTGCCGCATTAGGTTAGGGAGCTGGACGATAACAGCTCCTCCGCATCCCAAAGCGCGCTGCCCTCCTAGGAGCGCAACACTAAGTAATCCAAGCCAACCCACATTACTGACTTACGGTGGATAATTATATTTGTTAGAGTTACTAAATACAACTCCATGAATGAGCAAAATGAAGGTTGCATTAATGATAAAGATCTCTGGAGAAACCGCTAATAAAAGATTGAACATATGGGAGGATCCTAACAAATTCTGCTTTCATTTCCCCCGTATGGAGCACTGAGTTACTTACATTACAGTCTTCAGCAGGCAGGCTGCACTCTAGGCGGCTAGGAAGGCTCGCTAGACCAGCAGCCAGACAAAGAATGAATGTGTAATGATGATGAGTCCACACCAGGCTCAATTAAAAATTTAATGTAGAAAGGGGATCCTAATCAAAAAGGGAGTCCATGACCCCTTTTTAGAACATATAATGAGAGGTCGAATTCCAAACCCTTTCTCTCGAGTATACCCATTACAAAAAAATATACGTCACTTTGGGACACATGCACATAGCCGGCGCGCGTGGGTAAAGGTCAACCAAAAAAAAGAGCTCAAACTCTCTTTTTTTAGTTCCACTGAGAAAGTCTTTTCTTATAAAAGACGCTGCTCTACGAGGGAAGATGCAGATAAAAGGCCAATAGCCTGATGTCAGGTTCTACGACATAAGCTTTCGATCTACTAACGAATAATAAAAATTTCATAAGAAAAGTAAAAATTTTTGTTGAAATCTCAAAGAAAGGCATATGTGAAATTTGGAACAGTCATTTCAATCTTTTTCTTCCATTATACAAATAATAGGACATGGCTAAGGCAGTAATCTCGACGAGGATTAGGATGATCGTTGATGAATAAAAGAAGAATTGGTACAATTTCTCATAGGTGAAGCTAATCAAACCAATTTTCAGACAAAGAAGATAAAAAAAGAAAACTACAGTAGCTAGGAAAGCTCTAGAGATTCTATGGGAAATTGAAAACGTCGAAGTTAGTTGTGGCTTATAAATAGGAAGATGAGGAGATAAGTGGCAAAGGATATTCATGATATTCAGAAAGATATATGTTCATTCGGAGCTCTAAGTTTGAAACATCAACACAATCATTCCTTAGTAGCTCGTTGCTACAACTTCTATTTAGTTCGTTCCGTGCTTACTCACTTCACTCGCTCTCGTATAGCAGGGGTTCTTCATTGTCTAGATAACCATGTGAGAGCTCTTAAATTCCATTCATTTCAGGTCCTTATTTCCAGTCGAATCGCGAGCAAAGCTAGACACTGCTAGCGAAGCTCTACGACAGAGCATATCCATTATTTCCATTATAGAGCCAATCACATTTCTCTCTCTCTCTTTCTGGCCGGTATGTAGAATCGTCGGTGCGATCAGAGAAAGAGGTTTAAAGAGCTTCCAAAAGAATGCATGTCTTAGAGGGTCTCGTCTGGGAAAAGAAAGGTTAAAGATTCAGTCGGCTTGCCAAGCTTGCCTTAACTCAGAGATGAAGCCAAAGGAAAAAACCTGAGGAGTTGTTCTCCTCTGAGGTAGTGGAAACCCTCTCTCCTTCTTATTGATAGCATTGGTCTTGGCCCTCGCTGGGCAAGTTCACTCTTTCTACTGCTGTTCCGGGGAAAGAAATAGAATTTGGGAAGGTGTGGATCCTCGATCCGAGTTTTGAAATAGAGTTTCGATTTGGTGAGCAAAAGAAAGCAGAACAGAAGAGGAGACCTTTATCCTGCGTCGAAGGTTGGGTGTAATTTTCACACTTTCTCATTATTTTAGGATGGACAAGGTCAGAATTAAAAAAGCTATTTACGTAGCCGCTCGCGGCTTTCCGCTTTCAATTGGAAAGGCATCTTTCTGTTGCTTGAAAGGTCAACGTCAAAATAATTTAAATAGAGTCAGCTGCTAGCTATAACCAAACTTTCTGTATATAAGTCCGACGAAAGACAACCCACTTCTCGAAGGCGAGGAAGAACCAACTTCAAGCAAGCGGAGCACTTTTTTCTAAATAGCGTGGTATGGGTGGGGAAGAAAGGAAAGAAGGGAAAGTCAACTAGAAGTTGCGTATAGTAAGATGGGGGGGCAGTATGGAAAGCAAAAATGTGGAACCTAATAGAAATTACTACTACTTGGACCAAAAAAATAATTTTTTCAAGAGATTGTGTGATAACTTTTTTTCTTCTTCTCAATCATTCAAGATATTATGTGAATTAATATATTACTGAATCTAATGAGTTAAACATAAATTAAAGTAAAAAGAAAAAGTTTCTAGTATGATAAGGTAAATGTTCGCTTTAAAATCGAAAATGGATTCGACACAATTCAACAGAATCTAAGAAATAATCAAAATAGAAATGATCTTAGAATTTGATTCTATAAAAATTCTAGTTTCATTTTTGAATGAAGATAGACGATACAACTCTTATTAGTTTAATAGTTTACCCAAGAGTTACTCAATGAATCGGTTGATTGGAATTGCGGAGTGGATAGATGTTACAGATGATGAATCAATTTCTTTTATATGTGTGTCACTTTATCTTTGTTAGTGCTGTCTGCCTATAATGACAGATGAATCAAAAACTTTTCATTCAACTTCTTCTTTAAATTGAAATTGAGATTTTGGCCTATGCTCCTATTTTGAAAAAATGGAAACTTAGGTAAGTTCTTTATTAACATATGTATTAGAAGAACATCTTTCATTTAATTTAGCCCTTTCATGCTTACTATAACAAGTTATTTCGCTTTACTATTAGCAGCTTTAACTAGAACCTCAGCTCTATTTATTGGTCTGAGCAAGATACTTAGTATTTAAACTGAATATTAAAATGAACAATTCATAAAAAGAAATCTTTATATGGGATTACATGCATTCTATATTTACTTACGTTACCAATTGTCAATTCTTTGTCATTGTCATTGAGATTCATGTCAATTCGGATTAATATTTAGCTATAAATATTACCTCTTTTTTTCTCCTTTCAAACAAAGAAAAATGATTGAACTTTTTCTATTTGGAATCGTGTTAGGTCTAATTCCTATAACTTTGGCTGGATTATTCCTAGCTACATATTTATAATACAGGCGTGGTGATCAGTTGCACCTTTGATTAATTAATATCTCTTTTTTTTATTGACCTCCTATTTTCTTTAATTCACATGCACAGGAGGTCAAATTCCGATAGTTGTGAAAGTTACTGAATGAATTGATTTCATTCTAATTCGATCTAAGAAGAAAAAAATCACGCTTAGTAGGATTTGAACCTACGACATCCGGTTTTGGAGACCCACGTTCTACCGAACTAAACTAAGAGCGCATTCTTATCACAATAGATACGACTATAAAGAAAAAGGATTCTATTTGTACCCTCAATGCATCTTGCATTCATATAGTCTCATAAAATGAAAATCTGCATGTCCAATTTGAATCGATCTCAACGGATCCCTCGTTACTGCCCAGAGGAGAAGAATAGGTAGGGATGACAGGATTTGAACCGGTGACATTTTTTACCCAAAACAAAGGCGCTACCAAACTGCGCTACATCCCTTTCAATTGGTCTACAACAATGTCATTGCAGAGAATCTCTGCCCACCACTCTCCCTGTAGGCCGAGCCTCCTTTTCAATCGCCCTCTACATCGTTATTTTTTCCATAGATATCTAGTTTATCTTTCCATTTATTAATTTTTGGTCTGTATTGATTTATATACTCATCATCATCCCGCCGCTCCTACCAACGCTTACTTACAACTAAAAAAAGGGTAAGAAGCCCTTTGAATAAGCGATGCTTTCCGGATAAAAAGAATTGAATGCAACAAAGATCCCAATTACGTGTATCCGGTTAAGCAAGCCCTGCCCTCCAAAGGTCAGCGCCTAGCATGAAAGTTGCTTTACTAAGTAAGATATGGCAAGAAGAAAAGGCGTAGCAGCTGCGCAAAGTTGCGCCTTAGCGCATCCGTTTTCTTGATCGTTAGCGCTGTTTTTTTATTTTTGAAAGAATGGACTGAGCTTGAAGAAGTGAATCGAGCCTAGAGTAGCAGCCTATTACGTTTTTTCAGGCCCCTTTGATATGTTATTAGTCAAGCGCTAGAGCCCCTTTAGAGTAAGTCTTTTCTATTATCAATGAAACCGAAAGAAAGAAAAAAAACCAGTGTGTTTCGAATAGATCGAGACTTGTAGCTTTACTGTTTACTCATTCCATACTGGGAAGAATTGCATGAAATCGTTCGATAACACTTCTTCCTATTTCTTTCTCAATGATATCCGACGATCAAGACAATTCCCGTGAATCTCTTTCATTTTCGTACAAGTGAATTCTTATTCATACGAAGAAAATAGCATTTCCTATTGATTTTTCCCCTTTACTTGACCTATTCTGATTATGAATTATCCGTCGCTACGCTGTTCCCTAGGATTAGCAAAATCGAAAACGAAATTCTTCGGTCATCATAATGGGTTCAGAAACCACACATTTCTCTGGATCATCATAACGTACTTCCACATATCCACTCAGAGGAAGGACTTTTTGTAATGGATGACCCTCGAAACTATAATCTGTTGAAATACGGTGTACATCCGGATGATTTATGGAAGAAACACCAAACATATCCCAAACTTCTCGCTCCCACCGGCCGGGTGATGGAAATAGACTGAATACTGGAGATATTCATGTTACTTCATCTGCATTAGTTTGTTCACGCATGCGTGAGTTATACCAAATACTTAGTAAATAATAGACAACTTCAAATCTTTGTTTTTGAGAGGGATAATCAAATCATCAAATATCGATAGAAACTTGAACCCTTGTATAGGTATGCAATTTCAGAAAGCACAACAATTGAAATAGGTAGTCCTTATTGGTATCAGATCTATTCCCATGTTGCGATCTTTCCATTTTTTGACCCATTTCTTGGGTAAAGTCTTTCAACTATATTTGAAAATGAATTGGTTATCCATAGAGAGAAAGAATGTTTTCTTCTAATTCCACTTCTTGCTCTTCCAATTCACAAAGACTTGTCGGAAATCGCCAGTTGGGTTGCTCCGACCAATAAAGGCATGGGACTTTTGGGCATTTCTTGGGCCGAGTGTGGTATGGCTACCTAGTGATTTACAAGCACCCTCACTGCACACTTTCTATATATCTTTCTCCATCCAATCAATGAAGTCCATGCCATAGAGAATCAGGCTCGGCAAAAACGAGACTTGGGACCATGCTCCCCACTTTCTTCCAGTGGTTACTATTTGAACACAAGACAAGGAACTCAAAACGACAACACAAGCACCCTTATATACTAGTTTTGGAGTTTTCGCCTTTTGCTTCCAACTTTGATGAATGTAAATAGTCAAAAACGTTCCCCGTAGAACGCGAGTGTTGAGGCTTTCATCGAATCAAAAAGAGAGGCCCACCTGGTGCATTTTTCTCTATTAGCCAGGTGAAAGGCTTGCTTGACCATAAATAAATTAGTGTATTAAGTGAGGAACTACTAAAACCTCTATTCCCGTTTTTGGGCTATAAGACTCTTAGCTTCAAGCGAGCTAGGTGCATAAGCTTTTTTAACTACAAAAATGATTCCTCACCCGGCAAAAAGTGGTCCGCCAACTGAACTTGCCTTATTGTGATTGGGGTACCGCCTTTTCATTCCCACCAAGGAGGCGTTGCTTTACTTAGAATGGGCTTGACTGCCTTACTTTCTATTATATTAGTAAAGGGACTTTTGGCTTGACTTTACTAATATAATATCAAGTAAAGGGGCATGTATCCTTTTTTGTATAGAAAGAGTGCTACTTCACGAGCCGCTACTAATAATCTAAGAGTTTCACAGCGAGTTCAGTCTATAGTGACCAAGGCAATGTTTACGCCGGAGTGGTTTGTCTCCATGGAAAAAGTATTAACTACTGCTTACAGCGCCTTCATTCACTCGTCTTGCTATGTCGGAACTGTTCAGCGGACACGTGGAGTCGAACGTCTCTCTACAATGTTGCGTAGGTAGACTGATTATTGTCGGTGACTGTCTCTAGTGGATTAGAAAGAGTTATGTTGCTACAAACTTCTTTCTTTGTAGTCTAGTAGATCTACATGCTCTAGTGGATATATAGTAGTTTTAAGTTCAGCAATAGAAAGAGGTGAGGTTTTTCTTTCTTACCTGAGAATATTTACAAGGGGGAAGCCTTGAAAGGCATACGAGTGTGCCTCTCGTAGACGAATACCGACTCAGTCCACTCCTACTGTGCGGGAGCCTCAACCGGTCAGTGCCGGGTTGGCCCCTACGGCACAATTCGCCTTGGGAGTGGCTCGGCCATCAAGCTACTTTGTGGGGTAGGGGACCAGACTGGTGAATGATGTGGTTGTTGTCTGCATGGTATGTGACACCCCACAAGTTGACTAGTGCTGAGCCAGGAGATTTTCCTTTGGATCGTTACAACGCTCGATAAACGGTTCAAGTAGAAGTGACTAGGTATGAAGTAGAAAGCCCCATATCAATCCATCTCCATAGGAGACAATATGAGAAAAAGACAGGAATCCCAAAATCCCACAGAAAAGATCTCACTCCGGAGGGAGTGAGGGGGGTATAAAAAAAGGGGAGCTGTGGGTTCTTTCTTTCCTTGTTGAAAAGCTCATGGTTTGGTATGGCATTAGAGAAAACTTGTTATGGTTATGCGGCTATTAACGAAAAGGTGGGTGGGCATCAGGCGGCTTTTTTATGAATAGTTTTAATCAAAATTCCATCGATTGTAGCTAGTGATTGCCCGGGTCCGGTGTGTGATCACCAAAGGTGAAGTAACCCTTCAGATTCTCTCTCCGCCCATGCCGAATACCCCCTGCCGGTTCGGCCGGTTAAGGCCAGGAGCTGGTTTGGAGAATAATGGGGCCTTACTTATTTAGGGGGGACTTGATTCTGAAATGGAATGACTGATAGAATCGATATTTCATAGAAGAATGACCCAGACCATGAAATCCTTTGACACCCGCACATGTGGCTGAATAAATAAGGAAGTTCACAAACCCTGGAAAAATCCATCATGTATCCCTGACTTGCCAGCTTGATCACTTGTCTTATTTACCGTTTTCTTGGCGGGTGGTATATGTCTGGTCCATTGGGGTCGCCTGACCTGGGCTGATGGCGCTTCTTAACGGCTTGTCTGGTGTCCAGCGGCTTTCTAAGGCTTCGATGTACTAGTACCTGCCACCAAAACATCGTGAAGGATTAAGTGAATGTCTTGAAACTTAGTAACACAAGACAACTCAGTGAATGGTTATTGGCTCTACCAGAAGAGTCTAAAATCAACAAGGTGTAACTGCTTGGGCATGGAGTGTTCCGCTGCTTGAGGAAGTATGTGAGAGAATTGATGTTGAGCAGAAGTGGGGTTAAAGCAGCCAACAACGCATCCCCCTTTACTTTGTAGGGCTTAAAAGGCTGGTCAGTTTGTTTTCCTTTCCTGTCCACTATTTTCAATCCAAGCCGAAATATTAAAAGCCGCAAGCACCACTAGGCCCGGTCGTTAGTTGACAGTCATTAGGGTCCAATATTCATTCCTTACTCAAATAGGAAGGTGGAAGTCTCAATCTAGTGGCGTGGGCCAGAACAAGCCTTTGCTAAACCATGGTGTTTTTGTTTTGATTACAAGAAGTGCTTCTTTGCTCGCTTGCAGCGCCTCGACCAGAGTTTCCGCTGTAGGATTGAGTGAGGTGACTAGAGCTGAAGCCAAGGTTCCTTGCTACGCTCCATAGATGTTCATACGATTCTTGTGGATTTTCGGTGTGTTTGAATTCTGCCTCTCGTTAGGTCTTCACTGAAGGATTGTTCACCTTCTCAAGCCTCTCTACCATACCCTTAGAAAGTGACAACGGATGAATTGCATTGCTAAATGGAAGAAATTTTCAAACTACGTGATAGTTGTTCCCTGGTTGGACCCCACAATGGGTTCTAATTTAGTAAATCACATGTTTCTGTTTCGGAATATCACATGTAGAGTTTATTGGGGGAGAATCACTCGGTGCGGGTCCTCCCGTATGTGGTCAGGTGATGGTCAACAACTCAGGCAGGAACTGGTGAAAAGCGGCTAACGATGCAAGAGCTCTTTTCCCCTTATACGCTCTAAAAAAGGGTACGTCGGGTTTTTGGACCCTATGTTGAGTAAGGGTTCCAAACCTTCCAAAAGTTATAGGTATGTGTTGTTTCTTGGCACTCTCTTTCTATATTATGCCAACCCAAAAAGAGCGATGGAAAATGGATTTCATGTTCGATAGTCTCGAGAAGGTATTAGCCACCGGTGACCATACTTTCATAAAAGCACCATTGGGCGGTAGTTTATCTCCTTCCTCTTGAACCTCGAACAAAAAATCGATCTCGCCATCAGTTGGACTAAGAGTTTTGAATCGAAAAGTAAACAGAACTTGACTTAAGACGAAGGAAGCGAGTGCCGAAAAAAACCCCTTTCTTAAGGCTTCAAACTCCTAGTCATTATGACTACTATGAATGAAAAGTAAGGAAGTCCTTTTCTTGACTTGGCCTGCGTGCATTATACCTAACGTTTTAACTTAATTTCAATCTCAACAAAGGAATGAAAGCATAACTCTTTGCTCGATTGCAGCGCCTTTTAGTCTTTTGTTTTAGCCTGCCTTGTGAAGATCTCTTGGTTGTCTACGACAGATCCGATCAGTCTCGTGATGAAGAGAAGTCTTTCGATGTTGAAAGGTATCGTCACGACAACTTAATTTGTCCGGTAAACTACTCGGGGCTCCCCACGGTTTAGTAAAAGGGAGGGAAATTCTTTTTTCATCCGGGGGTTCATTCATTATGAACTAAAAAGTGGTTGGCTGATTAGTGAGGTCTTAAAAATGTCATAGAATTAATGATCGGCCATTCCGTTTTTGCTTTCAGCAACTAGGCGACGCGAATCTATGCTTTCTATCTTTCAGTCGGATAACAATTGCTTGGATGCGTTTGAAAGCCGCGAATCCGCCCCTACCCACGCACAGGTTGAAGTCTCTATCTACGATCAGATCCTTTCTGAACTCCCCTATAACCGCTTATCAAGGAGAAGCTTTTTTCTATTCTATTGTGGCAAGTTTATTGTTGTGTTTCAGAATTAGGGGAAACAAAGCTTCAATAAGTAGAAGCTTCCTGGCAAAGCTTCAAACAAAGAGGTTGGGCAGTTCACTTCATTTTGACTTCACTTTACATAAGATTAAATATAGGGGTCGGGCGGGCAGTGAAGGCTCATTTAGAAGACAGCGAGCGAGCTGCAAGCACCTACTCCTATCTAAATCAGAAGCAGCAAGCGCAACTTGAACTTCAAGAAGCGAGCCTCTATCAGAGAAAGCCATTACGCGCTAGCCCCTTGTCTTGTATAGGTTGGAAAACATGCGCAACCCTAAACTACAAGCTTTCTTTGAAGCCCCTACAACATGGGATATTTGAAGAATCCCCTTTCTACAAACCGTTGTATAATATGAGAGAATCTCTTCGAGCTTTCTTCGCATGCTTGAGCGCATCCCCTTTCTATTTGTAATGTTGTCAAATTTACTTTAGTTCCTTTACGACAATAATATAAATAATAGGGGCAGGGGGGCGCTAACGAGCAAGAAAACAGATGCACTAAGCCGTAACTTTGCGCAGCTGCTACGCCCTTGCTTCTTGCCTTATCTTTTACTAATAAACTAATCTAAAGAGAAGCCCTTCTTTCTCAAAGTCAACTTTCTCCCTTCTTACTTTAGTGAAATAACGGGCGCATACGCGACCTTCATTCAGCAGGCTTCGTTCTATCTATTCATCTATTTTCTCAAATGGATATTTAGGGATCTCTCTTGTTCATAGATCTTGAAACCAGATCAATATCCATTTATCAATAGATCTATTTATCAATAGAAAGATATAGATCTCTATATGGATCTATCTCCATATCTAAATACGGAAGAACCGACACAACAAGGGCGTAACCAACGAAAGGTTCTCACCCTGTCTCTGACATTGTTCACCAACGATGTCCCCTGGCCGAAAGGAGCCACCATTTTCTTTCTTTCTTCAATCGTTCTGATCAGGACAAGTGGTTCGTTTCGTCCTCCTATCTATGCAATTCTCTGTCTTCGTTCGTGATCATGTTGGGTGAAAGGTAGTTGTAGAGGAGCGGCTATGAAACGACGATTCCTCCCTTTCAATTGAAGTAGGGAGGGCCTCCATCCCACTATTTTGGCGTATTATTGATAGGGATTTTACCGGTGATTATTATAGCTTGATTACTAAGCCGCCCGCTTGAGAAGCTAGTCGCCACGAAAGAAGCGAGAAGGAAGAAAAGCTGTCTACGAAGCTTTGCTTCTTTGCCTGTAGTCGTAATACTCGGCTTGTCCCTACTTTGATTCAGAAGGTAACCGACGGTTCCCGACTTTCTCCTCTTTCCGCAACCGTGATTGACTAATTAAAGATCTATGTACTCCTAGATGCCCGGCAAGACGCGAGAAAGACTTGAAAGGCGATAGAAGCCCTTCGATCAAATGAAAGTCCCCACCCCCATCTTCTTGTATGTTGATATAGCAAACCAATGCCTTAAGCCACTTAGCCATACCTCCAAGTTGTTGATCGGAATAGAATTTTATATGCCAGGTTTTGTTGCTTGCCCGAAGGAAGGGCTATCTGATCCGATCAACTACTTAAGCCGTAGCGCGCTAGCGCGGGTACTCTTACTCTATGAGCGAGAATCTATCCAGATCTATGGATCTCATCTCCCCAGCATCAAAGCCAGACTCCATCAAATTCTGCCACTCCTTGGGTGAGGCCTTCTGTTATATGAACATCCCACCACTGAATGATGCACTTTCAAGTTCTCGCCTCCGACCCGGGAGAACACAGGGTCAAGCCAAGCCCTGACCCGCCTAAATTGAATTCCTATCTCCTTCGTCTGGTCGAGAAGGGAGGGGAACTTGTCTCTGTCTCTTCTATTACATTTACATTACATTACCAAAAAGTCCATTCTCGTCATGATCGATCCACGTCCTAGCATTGTGTCCGGCTTGCTTAGCAACCAAAGCTATTTTACAAAGGTAGTTTACTTTTAAATTTGGAAAACAAAAGGCGAAGGCATTTTTCCTTGATTGCACGAGCTAGCCAGCAAGCCAGCAAACCCCCCCTTACTCACCTCAACATCTATCAAAAGAGGTCTTTCTCCTTTTCATAATAATAAGGTAAGCATCTAGCTCTCGATCCAGAGCTACTGCTTCAAGAATCAACTGTGCTCCAAAAGTCAAGTTAAGACGTCGACTTTGACTGGGGAGACGAAAAAGAATTCCTGTCTTTAGAAGTAAATCCCACTAAACTAGAGTTGTACGCTTTACATTAAAAGTAGAGGCAAGAGGAGTCAAAGGCCGAGCCTCAACCAGCAAAGGGGGACAGCCATGCCAATCCAAGCACGGTAAAAGTGTTACCACTCTACCCTTTATCTTTACCCAAGACTTCGTTCTTCAAGGAGACCTATGTGCATTTCCTCAATTCTGTGATCGCTACGCCCTTGTGCCTTTCGTTGAAGTATAGTTTGTCGATTCAATCTATCTTGATGGGATTTTCCTAGTAGGTAGTGAGAAGACTAGTAGTATCGACAAAAGGCTACATCAATAGCTGAAACATTTTTTCGGGTAAGGTAGGCTTGGAGTCAGAAGTCCTATTCTTCCAGCCCAAATAAGTACTTTTGCAAAGTTCACCTTCCTGTGGTCAAAACAAGACTTACGGATAACAATCAGACCTTTACCAGGGACATGGACCAGACTAAAAAGCGTAATTAAAAAGAATTCGGGCTTGCTTTTTCAATTCACATCTACGAGCGAGGATTCCTCAATCTCTTGCTCGCTTCGATCAGACTCTAACAGCTTAAGGAATAATGATGGGTCGCTAACGAGGCCCCTAAGTGACCTCTCAGAAGGCCTACCCATTTTTTTCCCAATTTATCACTTGCTCGTCCCTCTCTCATGAAAATGGTATCTCCCCTCCCAGCTGCTTAGACTCATGTCTATAGTCAGTTTCTAAGATGATTCCCATTCAAGTATTCTCATTCAATGTCAATGCTGCCTTATTATTATTTGTTTTAAATTCCTTTCTTTCTACTAGTTCTTACATAAGCAATTTGCAGGAAGTAAACGAAGTCCTTCCTTCCGAAATTCACTCTTGAAGTCACGTCTTTCAGTACTGGGACTGAAGTAAAGTACTTTCGAGTTGCTCTTTTCCCAAATCCCTCCTTCCGACTTAGTTAGAAATACCATCTCTAAATAGCTTTAGAATTTCTTGAGTTGAAACGGTATTAATAGATTCTAGAGCTCAGGGGAAGGTTTGGAACCCTAGTAGCAGAATGGAATCAGTTTACCGGGCTGACTTCCATGCCAACATGAGTAGTTTAACTCATCAGTACCTCTTATGGGTGTACGAATTAGTGTACGAATTATGCTTTGTTGGGACCAAAACACAGGAATTTTTTTCTTAGAGTCAGACCACGCCATATGACGAAAGGGGAAGAAAGGACGGATCAGTTGTCGAACTGTGATCAAAGAAAACTATACCTGAAGAATGGGATACAGACTGATAAGCACAAAAGGGTAGGCTTGGCAATTAATCTACGCTCATTGATGAGACGGCGACATATAGAAGAAAGTATTCCCTTTGTCACCCCATTGTCACTTAAAAGTAAAGAAGAGATACACACATTAGAATCAAAATTTGGTGGGATTTAGGATGGAATGAATAGCGAATGCACTTACGGTTAAGACATGTCCTGCATCTCCTACCTAATGTAATTGACCGACCAGCCATTTCTTTCCTTCAATAATGCCTTCGCTTCACTTCGAGACTCAATTTACGAAGGAAACACTACCTTTTTTTTGAATGGAAGAAGTCGAAGGGGTGAACGAGCGCTGCGGTAACGAGCCGTAAGAAAGATGACCAGAGCATTCCTTCCGCCGGCCTTTATAGGAGTGGGGGAGCGTGGTGAGATAGATAGATGTCCAATCATGCAGTAGCTAGTTGCTCGGCCTTAGTCTTGGGCTGATCTCAGACTTCAATCAAACCCTTCGAACTTCAATCCAATCAATCGATTGATCAAGAGGCTAATCTCCAGTTTAGTACCATCGCGCAAGCATCTTCTCTCTCTTCTAATATGATCTGGGGAGGATCCGCAGCAACTAGAAGTCGATCATCTTGTCCCCGCTCCCTTTTCGTGGGAATCCCGGATCTCTGTCTTAAGCTTCCCGCCATGCTCCTGATTCCGTTCACGTGGCACCTTTATCCGGCCTAAGCCTAAACCTCTTCAAGCTTGCCTGCCCTCAATCTCCGGACGAGCATGAGTTCCTTTTTTCCCTAGGGAATATCCTTTTTAGTTAGTTAGATTGATCCTATCCTATCTGCTTCTTAGCTTAGTCGAAAGCTAGAGATTGATTCGAAGTAAAGCAAGTTTCCTCGGTCAAGATTATCATGCATTAAAGAAGTGAATAGACGATGGCTTAGTGGTAATAAGGTAGACGGATTTAGGGTTCTTCCCCGATAAACCCCTTACCCTAAAAATAGGAGGGAGATGTACTCGGTAAGATCATATGCCTAACTCAAGCAATTCGAAGGTTGAAATCAGAAGGAAAGTTGCCGATAGGCTCACCTTCAACAGGTGCTAAAATCAAATAGAACCCTTCTTAGCCAACCTCCCTTGGTGCACTCGTCTATGCTTTAGTTGACTTTCTCTCCCTTCCATTTATGTAATCTAATGCTCATCAGTGTCGGGACAGCTCCAAAAAATGAATAGATAGGTGGTTCAATATAGTTTTAAGTAAATATCAAAAAAAGAGTTTGTTAATTATATGCCATATTTTGATGGTTGAGTGACGAAGGAGAAGAAGAGTGAATTGAATTAGCCCGGGTGGCTGAACTGCAGGTATTTCTATTATTGATCTGGGTGAGCTACCTTAGCGGCAGCCTGGTATTCCATATTATTGGTAGTAGAGGAAAGAGAACTCCGCCTTCTCCTTCGACGGTTTAGATTATATAGAGGACTTCCTTTAGATCTGAGACTAGGGATCTAAGGAATTGGTGGGAAATCCAGAAAAGCGAAAATCCCACTCTTAGAACATTGTTAAAAGAGCTGAGCCGGTCTTGCACACTAAGTCATGAGTGAACCTAGGCCCTTCAAAACCACCCTTTCACTCCTAAGAAGTGGGAATAGGAGTCAATCGATGACTGAAATGTATACGAAAATTTGATTAATGCCTTATCTCTTCTGGATTCCATCTCACCCTCTTTCAGTGCGAAGCCGATAGGAAGTGAAAGTGGCTGAGGTAAGTTCTGATAGAGCTAGGTACCGGGAATTCCTACAATTTTTCATATAGGTTACTCTTTGAACATAACATTAAAGCACCGAAATAGAATCGGTATCCTCTTTCTAAAAGGACGGGGATTTAGGTCTATTGCTTATGTCCGATTTTCAGAGGCTAGCTTTAATTCACTCACTTCAAAAAGAGAAAAAAAGAATAAGAAATGAGCGTAGTAGCCAGAAAGAGAAAGAAATCGCCTCTTCCGCTTAAGGCACCGAAGTCCCTAAGCTAATATCAATAGCTGTAGATTCAAGGGAAGTTCTTTCTAGAGTAGTAAGAGCATATTCTGTCTTGCTTTCTGATTTAATTCCGTTGCTAGGGTGAGCTAACTCCAAGTAACTTGTGCACAGTTCAGATTTCAGGCTGAAACTCGCCCGCATGAAGCCTGAATCGCTAGTAATCCCTGGTCAGCCATAGGGCGGTGAATTCCTTCTAGGGCCTTGTGCACACCGCCTCTCTCCTTTTATAGCTGCCCATATTGAATTCCTCTAGGAACAACTAAACTATTACCCAAAGGTCTAGTGGAAACTGCTTAGTCGAGGGAAACTCCCCTTATTGTCTCGTACCTCCGCTCTGAGCTATCTAAGAGCGCTATCCGTTCCTATGCCCCTACCGAACGTGAGGATGAAACTTGAGATTCATTCTTCTCAATACAAAAGCAGTACCAAAGATAGTAAAAAATACGGACAAAACCTTCCTGTTTTTGGGGAAGAAGAAAGTACCAGATTATGTAGGCAATCTTAGGACAATTCTTTTTCTTCATTAAGGCTTTTAGCCCCGAGTCGATCGAGGGCATTTCACTCCTAGCCACAAAGGAAAGGGCTTGTTTGCGACTAGCAGTATCTGGCAACGGTCTTTGACGCATCTGTTAGCTGAAGAGGCCTAAGGCTGGTCTCTTTCCTCTCGTAGCGTGCCTGTTGAAGGTTCCTTGCCTTTTCCCTTGAACCGTGTATGAATTCCTTAATCCATTTACCTAAACCAGGATCAACTCCTTCTATGCCCCAGGAAAATGCTAAAAGTAAAGCATTCATCAAGGCAGAGATAGTTTCACAGCCACCGATTCGCACCCGCGGGTCCAAAAAGACCAATAAAATTCAGCATAAGCAAGGGATGAGAGAGGCCTTACGAGGGCTCTTTCCCACTTAATAGATTCATTCCTTCGTTACGGCGGTTGTGGATACTTGCCGTTAAGAGATGCATCAATGTACGAAAGTTAGCCAAGTTCTCCTGCCTAGTTTATATAAAGCACCCCTTATCCCCCCATGGCATCTGGTTAGGACACAACTTATTCTATTCCTAAAATAGCAGATTCTATAACAACTTTATGCCTTTTTGAAGACAGAGCACTCGTGGCCCACACTTGGCCTTTTTCCTTAGAAAGATTTCAACCCATTTGAAAGAGCAAAGGGGAGTATGCATAGTACCGGAAAGTACGGATTCGGGGTTTATCCTTCAATCAAGCGCTACTTGAAAGTCAGGATAGATTCCACTATCAGTTAGTACGTACCTTTTTATTAAGCAAGAACTCTTAATCGTTCGTATCCCATACCCATGGGCTATTTCACTGAGACGATGGTCAGAGTTTACAAGCTGCTTTGATAGAAGCAGGTTAAGAAAGATAGCTGAAAGTGCTAGCATAAGGAAAAGATTCTATGGATGGAAAGAGGCCCTTCCTTTCTTTCAAGGTTTCGGGATTTAAAGTCAAATGATTCTTTGTTTAAGTTAAATAATAAAGTAAAGGAAATCGGCCTGCTCTTCTCTCTTTTCTCTATTGAACAATGGAAAGCACTTTATATTAGTGACACGGATTGACCACAAATTGTGACTTCGCTAATTTGGCAAACGAAGGCTAACCCGTTCTGGTTGTTATGACTGGCAAGAATCGGTAGGTTCTTTCAGTGCGCTTTAGTCCTTCTTACAGAGACTATCCTTTGTATATGTTATGATCCATCCAAGGAATGAGCTTCCGAAGAGTAAAATCCCGTGGACTACAAGGAAAAGATAGAATGTTGCCTGGCAACAACAGCTGATTCAATAGCAGATGGTCTTGGAAAGAACCTTTCATTCGATGCTTCTGATTCAACTCCCAAACAACCAAGGAAGTATGCGCGAAGATAGGGTTAGCCCCTGCGGTAAGCATTTTCTGGGAATGATTATCCAGGAATTGGAAGATGGTTGGCGTGACACGCCTAAATCCCCCCACAATCTATCCACAAGGTTTCACGCGACTGGAGCAACCTTTGAAGGCACTCGGCCTAACGCGACCTTCCTTCAGCAGGCTTCGCCCTATCTATTCATCTACTTTCTCAAATGGATATTTAGGGATCTCTCTTGTTCATAGATCTTGAAACCAGATCAATATCCATTTCTCAATAGATCTATTCATCCATAGAAAGATATTGATCTCTATATGGATCTATCTCCATATCTAAATATGGAAGAAACGACACAACAAGGGCGTAACCAACGAAAGGTTCTCACCCTGTCCCTGACATTGTTCTCCAACGATGTCCCCTGGCCGAAAGGAGCCACCATTCTCTTTCTTTCTTCAATCGTTCTGATCAGAACAAGTGGTTCGTTTCGTCCTCCTATCAATGCAATTCTCTGTCTTTGTTCGTGATCATGTTGGGTGAAAGGTAGTTGTAGAGGAGCGGCTGTGAAACGACGATTCGCCCCTTTCAGTTGAAGTAGGGAGGGCCTTCTTCCCAGTATTTTGGCCTATTATTGATAGGTATTTTACCGATGATGAATATAGCTTGATTACCAAGCTGCCCACTTGAGAAGCTAGTCGCCAGGAAAGAAGCGAGAAGGAAGCAAAGCTGTCTACGAAGCTTTGCTTCTCCGCCTATAGTCGTAATACTCGGCTTGTCCCAACTTTGATTCCAAAGGTAACCGACGGTTCCTGACTTTCTCCTCTTTCCGCAACCGTGATTGATTAATTAAAGAATCTATGTACTCCTAGATGCCCGGCAAGACGCGAGAAAGACCTGAAAGGCGAAAGAGGCCCTTCGATCAAATGAAAGTCCCCACCCCCATCTTCTTGTATGTCGATTTAGCAATCCAATGCCTTAAGACACTTAGCCATACCTCCATGTTGGTTATCGGAATAGAAATTGATATGCCGGGTTTGGTAGCTTGACCGAAGGAAGGGCTATCTGATCTGATCAACTACTTAAGCCGTAGCGCGCTAGCGCGCATACTCTTCCTCTATGAGTGAGAATCTATCCAGATCTATGGATCTCATCTCCCCAGCATCAAAGCGAGACTCCATCCAAATATGCCACTCCTTGGGTGAATCCTTCTGTTCTATGAACACCCCACCACTGAATGATTCACTTTCAAGTTCTCGCCTCCGACCCGAGAGAACACAGGGTCAAGCCAAGACCTGACCCGCCTAAATTGAATTCCTATATCTTTCGTCTGGTCGAGAAGGGAGGGGAACTTGACTCTGCCTCTTCTATTAAATTTACATTACATTACAGAAAAGTCCATTCTCGTCATGATCGATCCACGTCCTAGCATTGTGCCCGGCTTGCTTAGCAACCAAAGCTATTTTACAAAGGTAGTTTACATTTACATTTTGAAAAAAGAAGGAAAAGGCATTTTTCCTTGATTGCACGAGCAGGCGAGCAAACCCCCCTATACTCACCTCAACATCTATCAAGAGAGGTCTTTCTCCTTTTCATAATAATAAGGTAAGCATCCAGCTCTCGATCCAGAGCTACTGCTTCAAGAATCAACTGTGCTCCAAAAGTCAAGTTATGACGTCGACTTTGACTTGGGAGATGAAAAAGAATTCCTGTCTTTAGAAGTAAATCCCACTAAACTAGAGTTGTACGCTTGACATTGAAAGTAGAGGCAAGTGGAGTCAAAGGCCGAGCCTCAACTAGCAAAGGGGTACAGCCATGCCAATCCAAGCACAGTAAAAGTGTTACCACTCTACCCTTTATCTTTACCCAAGACTTCGTTCTTGTGCATTTCCTCTATTCTGTGATCGCTACGCCCTTATGCCTTTAGTTGAAGTACAGGTCGTCGATTCAATCTATCTTGATGGGATTTTCCTAGTTGGTAGTGAGAAGACTAGTAGTATCGACAAAAGGCTACATCAATAGCTGAAACTTTTTTTTTGGATAAGGTAGGCTTGGAGTCAGAAGTCCTATTCTTCCCACCCAAATAACTACTTTTGCAAAGTTAACCTTCCTGTGGTCAAAACAAGACTTATGGATAACAATCAGACCTTTACCAGGGACATGGACAAGACTAAAAAGCCTAATTAAAAACAATTCGGGCTTGCTTTTTAAATTCACATCTACGAGCGAGGATTCCTCTATCTCTTGCTCGCTTCGATCAGACTCTAACAGCTTAAGGAATAATGATGGGTTGCTAACGAGGCCCCTAAATGACCACTCAGAAGGCCTACCTATTTTTTTCCCTAATTTATCACTTGCTCGTCCCTCTCTCATGAAAATGGTATCTCCTCTCCCGGCCGCTTAGACTCATGTCTATAGTCAGTTGCTAAGATGATTCCCATTCAAGTATTCTCATTAATTGTCAATGCTGCCTTATTTTTATTTGTTTTAAATTCCATTCTTTCTACTAGTTCTTACATAAGCAATTTGCAGGAAGTAAACAAAGTATTTCCTTCCGAAATTCAATCCTGAAGTCATGTCTTTCAGTAATTAGAGTGAAGAAAAGTACTTTGGAGTTGCTCTTTTCCCAAATCCCTCCTTCCGACTTGTTAGAAATACCAACTCTAAATAGCTTTAGCATTTCTTGAGTTGAAACGGTATTTATTGATTCTAGAGCTCAGGGGAAGGATTGGAACCCTAGTAGCAGAATGGAATTAGTTTACCGGGCTGACTTCCATGCCAACACGAGTAGTTTAACTCATCAGTACCTCTTAAGGGTGTTGAGAATAGTTTTTTTTTTTTTTTTTTTTGCTAAAAGTTTTTTCAAAAGTATTCAAAGAGCCTTTGCATAGTTTACGAATTCTGCTTAGTTGGGACCAAAACACAGGAATTTTTTTTCTCAGAGTCAGACCACGCCATATGACAAAAGGGGAAGAAAGGACGGATCACCTGTCGATCTATGATCAAAGAAAACTATACCTGAAGAAGGGGAAATAGACTGACAAGCACAAAAGGGTAGGCTTGGCTATTAATCTACGTTCATTGATGAGACGACGACATATAGAAGAAAGTATTCCCTTTGTCACCACATTGTCACTTAAAATTAAAGAAGAGATACACACAATGGAATCAAAATTTGGTGGGATTTTGGATGGAATGAATAGCGAATGCACTTGCGGTTAAGACATGTCCTGCATCTCCTACCTAATGTAGTTGACCGACCAGCCATTACTTTCCTTCAATAATGCCTTCGCTTCACTTCAAGACTCTATTTACGAAGGAAACACTACCTTTTTTTTGAATGGAAGAAGCCGAAGGGGTGACGAGCATTGCGGTAACGAGCCGTAACAAGATGACCAGAGCATTCCTTCCGCCGGCCTTTATAGGAGTAGGGGAGCGTGGTGAGATAGATAGACGTCCCATCATGCAGTAGCTAGTTGCTCGGCCTTAGTCTTGGGCTGATCTCAGACTTCAATCAAACCCTTCGAACTTCGATCCAATCAATCGATTGATCAAGAGGCTAATCTCCGGTTTAGTACCATCGCACTAGCATCTTCTCTCTCTTCTAATATGATATGGGGAGGATCCGCAGCAACTAGAAGTCGATCATCTTGTCCCCGCTCCCTTTTTGTTTACTCGATCTTGGTATGCCCTTTCTCTTTAGTTAGCTTTGTGGGAATCCCGAATCTCTGTCTTAAGCTTCCCGCCATGCTCCTGATTCTGTTCTCGTGGCACCTTTATCCGGCCTAAGCCTCATCCTCTTCAAGCTTGCCTGCCCTCAATCTCCGGACGAGCTTGAGTTCCTTCCTTCCCTAGGGAATATCCTTTTTAGTTAGTTAGATTGATCCTATCCTATCTGCTTCTTAGCTTAGTCGAAAGCTAGAGAATGATTCGAAGTAAAGCAAGTTTCCTCGGTCAAGATTATCATGCATTAAAGAAGTGAATAGACGATGGCTTAGTGGTAATAAGGTAGACGGATTTAGGGTTCTTCCCCGGTAAACCCCTTACCCTAAAAATAGGAGGGAGATGTACTCGGTAATATCATATGCCTAACACAAGCAATTCGAAGGTTGAAATCAGAAGGAAAGTTGCCGATAGGCTCACTTTCAACAGGTGCTAAAATCAAATAGAACCCTTCTTAGCCAACATCCCTTGGTGCACTCGTCTCTGCTTGAGTTGACTTTCTCTCCCTTCCATTTATGTAATCTAATGCTCATCAGTGTCGGGACAGCTCCAAAAAACAAATAGATAGGTGGTTCAATATAGTTTTAAGTAAATATCAATAAAAAAAAGTGTATGTTAATTATATGCCATATTTAGATCGTTGAGTGACGAAGGAGAAAAAGAGTGAATTGAATTAGCCCGGGTGGCTGAACTGCAGGGATTTCTATTGTTGATCCGAGTGAGCTACCTTAACGGTAGCCTGGTATTCCATATTATTGATAGCAGAGGAAAGAGAACTCTACCTTCTCCTTCGGCGGATTAGATTAGCTAGAGGTCTTCTTATTGATCTAAGACTAGAGATCTAAGGAATTGGTGGGAAATCAAGAAAAGAGAAAATCCCACTCTTAGAACATTGTTAAAAGAGGAGAGCCGGTCTTGCACACTATGTCATGAGTGAACCTAGGCTCTTCATGACCAGCCTTTCACTCCTAAGAAGTGGGAATAGGAGTCAATCGATGACTGAAATTTATTAGAAAATTTGACTAATGCCTTATCTCTTCTGGATTCCATCTCACCCTCTTTCGGTCCGAAGCCGATAGGAAGTGAAAGTGGCTGAGGTAAGTTCTGATAGAGCTAGGTTCCGGGTATTCCTACCATTTTTTCTTATAGGTTACTCTTTGAACTTAACATTAAAGCACCGAAAGAGAATCGCTATCCTCTTTCTAAAAGGACGGGGATTTAGGTCTATTGCTTATGTCCGATTTTCAGAGGCTAGCTTGAATTCACTCCATAAAGAGAAAAAAAGAATAAGAAATGAGCGTAGCAGCCAGAAAGAGAAAGAAATCGCCTCTTCCGCTTAAGGCACCGAAGTCCCTGAGCTAATATCAATAGCTGTAGATCCAAGGGAAGTTCTTTCTAGAGTAGTAAGAGCCTATTCTGTCTTGTTTTCTGATTCAATTCCGTTGCTAGGGTGAGCTAACTCCAAAAAACTCGTGCACAGTTCGGATTTCAGGCTGAAACTCGCCTGCATGAAGCCTGAATCGCTAGTAATCGCCGGTCAGCCATAAGGCGGTGAATTCCTTCTTGAGCCTTGTGCACACCGCCCCTCTCCTTTTATAGCTGCCCATATTGAATTCCTCTGGGAACAACTAAACTATTAGCCAAAGGTCTAGTGGAAACTGCTTAGTCCAGGGAAACTCCCCTTTTGTCTCGTACCTCCGCTCTAAGCTAACTAAGAGCGCTATCTGTTCCTATGCCGCCTACCGAACGTGAGGATGAAACTTGAGATTCATTCTTCTCAATACAAAAGCAGTACCAAAGATAGTAAAAAATCCGGACAAAACCTTCCTGTTTTTGGGGAAGAAGAAAGTACCGGATTAAGTAGGCAATCTTAGGACAATTCTTTTTCTTCATTAAGGCTATTAGCCCCGAGTCGATTGAGGGCATTTCACTCCTAGCCTAGAAGTGAAGGGCTTGTTTGCGACTAGCAGTATCTGGCAATGATCTTTGACGCATCTTTTACCTGAGGAGGCCTAAGGCTGGTCTCTTTTCTCTCGTAGCATGCCTGTTGAAGGTTCCTTGCCTTTTCCCTTGAACCGGGTATGAATTCCTAAATCCTTTTACCTCGACCAGGATCAACTCCTTCTATGCCCCAGGAAAATGCTAAAAGTAAAGCAGTCATCAAGCCAGAGCTAGTTTCACAACTACCGATTCGCACCCGCGGGTCAAAGAAGGCCAATAAAATCTCGATTCAGCATAAGCAAGGGATGAGAGAGGCCTTACGAGGGCTCTTTCCAACATAATAGATTCATTCCTTCGTTACGGCGCTTGTGGATACGTGCCGTTAAGAGATGCTATCAATGTACGAAAGTTAGTTAAGTTCTCCTCCCTAGTTTAGATAAAGCACCTCTTATCACCCCATGACATCTGGTTAGGACACAGCTTATTCTATTACAAAAATAGCGGATTCTATAACAACATTATGCCTTTTTGAAGACAGAGCGCTCGTGGCACACACTTGGCCTTTTTCCTTAGAAAGAGATTAACCCATTTGAAAGAGCAAAGAGGAGTATGCATAGTACCGAAAAGTACGGATTCGGGGTTTATCCCTCAATCAAGCGCTACTTGAAAGTCAGGATAGTTTCCACTATCAGTTAGTACGTACCTTTTTATTAAGCAATAACTCTTAATCGTTCGTATCCCATACCCATGGGCTACTTCACTGAGACGATGGTCAGAGTTTACAAGCTACTTTGATAGAAGCAGGTTAAGAAAGATAGCTGAAAGTGCTAGCATAAGGAAGAGATTCTATGGATGGAAAGAGGCGCTTCCTTTCTTTCAAGGTTTCGGCATTTAAAGTCAAACGATTCTTTGTTTAAGTTAAATAATAAAGTAAAGGAAATCGGCCAGCTCTTCTCTCTTTTCTCTATTGAACAATGGAAAGCACTTTATACTAGCGACACGGATTGACCACAAATTGTGACTTCGCTAATTTGGCAAACGAAGGCTAACCCATTTTGGTTGTTATGACTGGCAACAATTGGTAGGTTCTTTCAGTGCGCTTTAGTCCTTCTTACAGAGACTATCCTTTGTATAGGTTATGATCCATCCAAGGAATGAGCTTCCGAAGAGCAAAATCCCATGGACTACAAGGAAAAGATAGAATCTCGCCTGGCAACAGCAGCTGATTCAATAGCAGATGGTCTTGGAAAGAACATTTCATTCGATGCTTCTGATTCAACTCCCAAACAACCAAGGAAGTATGCGCGAAGATAGGGTAGCCCCTGCGTTAAGCATTATTTGGGAATGATTATCCAGGAATTTGAAGATGGTTGGCATGACACGCCTAAATCCCCCCACAATCAATCCAGAAGGTTTCACGCAACTGGAGCAACCTTTAAGGCACTCGGCCTAACGCGACCTTCCTTCAGTAGGCTTCGCCCTATCTATTCATCTATTTTCTCAAATGGATATTTAGGGATCTCTCTTGTTCATAGATCTTGAAACCAGATAAATATCCATTTCTCAATAGATCTATTTATTGATAGAAAGATTTAGATCTCTATATGTATCTATCTCCATATCTAAATATTGAAGAACGGACACAACAAGGGCGTAACCAACGAAAGGTTCTCACCCTGTCCCTGACATTGTTCTCCAACGATGTCCCCTGGCCGAAAGGAGCCACCATTTTCTTTCTTTCTTCAATCGTTTTGATCAGGACAAGTGGTTCGTTTCGTCCTCCGATCTATGCAGTTCTCTATCTTCGTTCGTGATCATGTTGAGCGAAAGGTAGTTGTAGAGAAGCGGTTGTAAAATGACGATTCCCCCCTTTCAATCGAAGTAGGGAGGGCCTCCTTCCCAGTATTTTGGCCTATTATTGATAGGGATTTTACCGATGATGAAAATAGCTTGATTACCAAGCCGCCCACTTGAGAAGCTAGTCGCCAGGAAAGAAGCGAGAAGGAAGCAAAGCTGTCTACGAAGCTTTGCTTCTCCGCCTGTAGTCGTAATACTCGGCTTGTCCCTACTTTGATTCAAATAGTAACCGACGGTTCCCGACTTTCTCCTCTTTCCGCAACCGTGATTGACTAATTAAAGAATCTATGTACTTCCAGATGCCCGGCAAGACGCGAGAAAGACCTGAAAGGCGAAAGAAGCCCTTCGATCAAATGAAAGTCCCTACCCCCATCTGCTTGTATGTCGATTTAGCAAACCAATGCCTTAAGCCACTTAGCCATACCTCCAAGTTGTTGATCAGAATATAATTTGATATGGCGGGTTTGGTTGCTTGCCCGAAGTAAGGGCTATCTGATCCGATCAACTACTTAAGCCGTAGTGCGCTAGCGCGCGTACTCTTCCTCTATGAGCTAGAATCAATCCAGATCTATGGATCTGATCTCCCCAGCATCAAAGCGAGACTCCATCCAAATCTGCCACTCCTTTGGTGAGGCCTTCTGTTCTATGAACACCCCACCACTGAATGATTCAATTTCAAGTTCTCGCCTCCGACCGGGAGAACACAGGGTCAAGCCAAGCCCTGACCCGCCTAAATTGAATTCCTATCTCCTTCGTCTGGTCGAGAAGGGAGGGGAACTTGACTCTGCCTCTTCTATTACATTTACATTACATTACCGAAAAGTCCATTCTCGTCATGATCGATCCACGTCCTAGCATTGTTCCCGGCTTGCTTAGCAACCAAAGCTATTTTACAAAGGTAGTTTACTTTTAAATTTTGAATAAAGAAGGCGAAGGCATTTTTCCTTGATTGCACGAGCAAGCCAACAAGCCAGAAAAACCCCCCTTACTCACCTCAACATCTATCAAAAGATGTCTTTCTCCTTTTCATAATAATAAGGTAAGCATCCAGCTCTTGATCCAGAGCTACTGCTTCAAGAATCAACTGTGCTCCGAAAGTCAAGTTAAGACGTCGATTTTGACTGGGGAGATGAAAATGAATTCCTGTCTTTAGAAGTAAATCCCACTAAACTAGAGTTACACGCTTGACATTAAAAGTAGAGGCAAGAGGAGTCAAAGGCCGAGCCTCAACCAGCAAAGGGGGACAGCCATGCCAATCCATGCACAGTAAAAGTGTTACCACTCTACCCTTTATCTTTACCCAAGACTTCGTTCTTCAAGGAGACCCATGTGCATTTCCTCTATTCTGTGATCGCTACGCCCTTGTACCTTTAGTTGAAGCATAAGTCGTCGATTCAATCTATATTGATGGAATTTTCCTAGTAGGTAATGAGAAGACTAGTAGTATCGACAAAAGGCTACATCAATAGCTGAAGCTTTTTTTCAGGTAAGGTAGGCTTGGAGTCAGAAGTCCTATTCTTCCCACCCAAATAAGTACATTTGCAAAGTTCACCTTCCTGTGGTCAAAGCAAGACTTACGGATAACAATCAGACCTTTTCCAGGGACATGGACCAGACTAAAAAGCCTAATTAAAAAGAATTCGAGCTTGCTTTTTCAATTCACATCTACGAGCGAGGATTCCTCTATCTCTTGCTCGCTTCGATCAGACTCTAATAGGTTAAGGAATAATGATGGGTCGCTAACGAGGACCCTAAATGACCACTCAGAAGGGCTACCTATTTCCCAATTTATCACTTGCTCATCCCTCTCTCATGGAAATGGTATCTCCTCTTCCGGCGGGTTAGACTCATGTCTATAGTCAGTTGCTAAGATGATTCCCATTCAAGTATTCTCATTCAAGGTCAATGCTGCCTTATTTTTATTTGTTTTAAATTCCTTTCTTTCTACTAGTTCTTACATAAGCAATTTGCAGGAAGTAAACAAAGTCTTTCCTTCCGAAATTCACTCCTGAAGTCACGTCTTTCAGTACTGCGACTGAAGAAAAGTACTTTCAAGTTGCTCTTTTCCCAAATCCCTCATTCCGACTTAGTTAGAAATAACAACTCTAAATAGCTTTAGCATTTCTTGAGTTAAAACAGTAATTATAGATTCCAGAGCTCAGGGGGAAGGTTTGGAACCCTAGTAGCAGAATGGAATCAGTTTACCGGGCTGACTTCCATGCCAACACGAGTAGTTTAACTCATCAGTACCTCTTAAGGGTGTTGAGAATAGTTTTTTTTTCCTAAAAGATTTTTCAAAGTATTCAAAGAGCCTTTGCATAGTTTACGAATTATGCTTAGTTGGGACCAAAACACAGGAATTTTTTTCTCAGACTCAGACCACACCATATGACGAAAGGGGAAGAAAGGACGGATCACCTGTCGATCTGTGGTCAAAGAAAACTATACCTGAAGAATGGGATACAGACTGACAAGCACTAAAGCGTAGGCTTGGCTATTAATCTACGCTCATTGATGAGACGACGACATATAGAAGAAAGTATTCCCTAAGTCACCCCATTTTCACTTAAAAGTAAAGAAGAGATACACACATTGGAATCAAAATTTTGTGGGATTTAGGATGGAATGAATAGCGAATGCACTTGCGGATAAGACATGTCCTGCATCTCCTACCTAATGTAATTGACCAAACAACCATTTCTTTCCTTCAATAATCCCTTCGCTTAACTTCAAGACGCTATTTACGAAGGAAACACTACCTCTTTTTTGAATGGAAGAAGCCGAAGGGGTGAACGAGCGTTGCGGTAACGAGCCGTAAGAAAAATGACCAGAGCATTCCTTCCGCCGGCCTTCATAGGAGTAGGGGAGCGTGGTGAGATAGATAGACGTCCAATCATGCAGCAGCTAGTTGCTCGTCCTTAGTCTTGGGCTGATCTCAGACTTCAATCAAACCCTTTAAACTTCGATCCAATCAATCGATTGATCAATAGGCTAATCTCCGGTTTAGCACCATCGTGCAAGCATCTTCTCTCTCTCTTCTAATATGATATGGGGAGGATCCACAGCAACTAGAAGTCGATCATCTTGTCCCCGCCCTTTTTGTTACTCGATCTTGGTATGCCCTTTCTCTTTAGTTATCTTCGTGGGAATCTCAGATCTCTGTCTTATGCTTCTCGCCATGCTCTTGATTCCGTTCCCGTGGCACCTTTATCCGGCCTAAGCCTAAAACTCTTCAAGCTTGCATGCCCTCAATCTCCGGACGAGCTTGAGTTCCTTCTTTCCCTAGGGAATATCCTTTTTAGGTAGTTAGATTGATCCTATCCTATCTGCTTCTTAGCTTAGTCGAAAGCTAGAGATTTATTCGATGTAAAGCAAGTTTCCTCGGTCAAGATTATCATGCATTAAAGAAGTGAATAGACGATGGCTTACTGGTAAAAAGGTAGAAGAATTTAGGGTTCTTCCCCGCTAAACCCCTTACCCTGCATATAGGAGGGAGATGTACTCGGTAAGATCATATGCCTAACACAAGCAATTCGAAGGTTGAAATCAGAAGGAAAGTTGCCGATAGGCTCACCTTCAACAGGTGCTAAAATCAAATAGAACCCTTCTTAGCCAACGTCCCTTGGTGCATTTGTCTCTACTTTAGCTGACTTTCTCTCCCTTCCATTTATGTAATCTAATGCTCATCAGTGTCGGGACAGCTCCAAAAAATGAATAGATAGGTGGTTCAATATAGTTTTAAGTAAATATCAAAAAAAAGAGTTTGTTAATTATATGCCATATTTTGATGGTTGAGTGACGAAGGAGAAGAAGAGTGAATTGAATTAGCCCGAGTGGCTGAACTGCATGGATTTCTATTGTTGATCTGGGTGAGCTACCTTAACGGCAGCCTGGTATTCCATATTATTGATTGCAGAGGAAAGAGAACTCCGCCTTCTCCTTTGGTGGATTAGATTAGTTAGAGGACTTCCTATAGATCTAAGACTAGGGATCTAAGGAATTGGTGGGAAATCCAGAAAAGCGAAAATTCCACTCTTAGAACATTGTTAAAAGAGGAGAGCCGGTCTTGCACACTAAGTCATGAGTGAACCTAGGCTCTTCAAGACCAGCCTTTCACTCTTAAGAAGTGGGAATAGGAGTCAATCGATGACTGAAATTTATTAGAAAATTTTACTAATGCCTTATCTCTTCTGGATTCCATCTCACCCTCTTTCGGTCCGAAGCCGATAGGAAGTGAAAGTGGCTGAGGTAAGTTCTGATAGAGCTAGGTTCCGGGTATTCCTACAATTTTTTCTTATAGGTTACTCTTTGAACTTAACATTAAAGCACCGAAAGATAATCGCTATCCTCTTTCTAAAAGGACGGGGATTTAGGTCTATTGCTTATGTCCGATTTTCAGAGGCTAGCATGAATTCACTCACTTCAGAAAGAGAAAAAAAGAATAAGAAATGAGCGTAGCAGCCACAAAGAGAAAGAAATCGCCTCTTCCGCTTAAGCCACAGAAATCCCTGAGCTAATATCAATAGCTGTAGATCCAAGGGAAGTTCTTTCTAGAGTAGTAAGAGCCTATTCTGTCTTGTTTTGTGATTCAATTCTGTTGCTAGGGTGAGCTAACTCCAAAAATCTCGTGCACAGTTCGGATTTCAGGCTGAAACTCGCCTGCATGAAGCCTGAATCGCTAGTAATCGCCGGTCAGCCATAAGGCGGTGAATTCCTTCTTGAGCCTTGTGCACACCGCCCCTCTCCTTTTATAGCTGCCCATATTGAATTCCTCTGGGAACAACTAAACTATTAGCCAAAGGTCTAGTGGAAACTGCTTAGTCCAGGTAAACTCCCCTTTTTGTCTCGTACCTCCGCTATGAGCTAACTAAGAGCGCTATCCGTTCCTATGCCCCCTACCGAACGTGAGGATGAATATTGAGATTCATTCTTCTCAATACAAAAGCAGTACCAAAGATAGTAAAAAGTCCGGACAAAACCTTCCTGTTTTTGGGGAAGAAGAAAGTACCGTATTAAGTAGGCAATCTTAGGATAATTCTTTTTCTTCATTAAGGATTTTAGCCCCGAGTCGATCGAGGGCATTTCACTCCTAGCCCAGAAGGGAAGGGCTTGTTTGCGACTAGCAGTATCTGGCGACGGTCTTTGACGCATCTATTAGCTGAAGAGGCCTAAGGCTGGTCTCTAACCTCTCGTAGAATGCCTGTTGAAGGTTCCTTGCCTTTTCCCTTGAACCGGGTATGAATTCCTAAATCCATTTACCTCGACTAGGATCAACTCCTTCTATGCCCAAGGAAAAAGCTAAATGTAAAGCATTCATCAAGCCAGAGCTAGTTTCACAGCTACCGATTCGCACCCGCGGGTCAAAAAAGACCAATGAAATCTCGATTCAACATAAGCAAGGGATAAGAGAGGCCTTACGAGGGCTCTTTCCATTTAATAGATTTATTCCTTCGTTACGGCTGTTGTGGATACGTGCCGTTAAGAGATGCTATCAATGTACGAAAGTTAGCCAAGTTCTCCTACCTAGTTTTGATAAAGCACCCCTTATCACCCCTTGGCATCTGGTTAGGACACAGCTCATTCTATTCCTAAAATAGCGAATTCTATGACAACATTATGCCTTTTTGAAGACAGAGCACTCCTGGCACACACTTGGCCTTTTTCCGTAGAAAGAGTTCAAACCATTTGAAAGAGCAAAGGGGAGTATGCATAGTACCGGAAAGTACGGATTCGGGGTTTATCCCTCAATCAAGCGCTACTTGAAAGTCAAGATAGATTCCACTATCAGTTAGTACGTACCTTTTTATTAAGCATGAACTCTTAATCGTTCGTATACCATACCCATGGGCTACTTCACTGAAACGATGGTCAGAGTTTACAAGATGCTTTGATAGAAGCAGGTTAAGAAAGATAGCTGAAAGTGCTAGCATAAGGAAGATATTCTATGGATGGAAAGAGGCCCTTCCTTTCTTTCAAGGTTTCGGCATTGTCAAACGATTCTTTGTTTAAGTTAAATAATAAAGTAAAAGAAATCGGCCTGCTCTTCTCTCTTTTCTCGATTGAACAATGGAAAGCACTTTATAGTAGCGACAGAGATTGACCACAAATTAATTTGATAACTTGGCAAATGAAGGCCAACCCGTTCTGGTTGTTATGACTGGCAAAAATTGGTAGGTTCTTTCAGTGCGCTTTAGTCCTTCTTATAGAGACTATCCTTTGTATAAGTTATGATCCATCCAAGGAATGAGCTTCCGAAGAGTAAAATCCCGTGGACTACAAGGAAAAGATAGAATCTCGCCTGGCAACAGCAGCTGATTCAATAGTAGATGGTCTTGGAAAGAACCTTTCATTCGATGCTTCTGATTCAACTCCCAAACAACCAAGGAAGTATGCGCGAAGATAGGGTTAGCCCCTGCGGTAAGCATTATCCGGGAATGATTATCCAGGAATTGGAAGATGGTCTGCGTGACACGCCTAAATTCCCCCACAATCAATCCAGAAGGTTTCACGCGACTGGAGCAACCTTTGAAGGCACTCGGCCTTGTTCACCCTTTCAGCTAAGTATCCCGCTTTTTCCTTGAGAGGAGCCGAGATTTGAAATATGTGCCTTAATCACCATATGTCAATCTATCCAATGAGCCTACCCTATAATAGATTCAGCTAAAGCTGCGCTTGGAAGATTTCTTTCTCAATCATGAATCCAAGCTTACTACTTGAATCACGAAAGGCGCTTTTTGTTACTATCTATTCAATTCCAACTTCATTCTCACTTATTAAATCAAGCTGATAAGGCCAAAAACAGAGCATGAAGTCCACTGGCATGAGAATCAAGCGAAGTAAAGACATAAGCAGATCCAAAGAAGAAAACCAAGACGACTACTTCCATTCCTCTCCTTAGATCGACAGTACTACAAGACAGAAATAAGGCGATTATTACCTAATACAATAACGTGAATTATAAAAATAACACCTCATAAATAAGGTAGGTGAATTGACAAGACTATCTCGACCTTACCCTTGCACTCAGCTTGGAGCATTCAATCCCGCTTTCACCCCTCGGAATGACAGAAAGCACAAGGGAAATGAAATCATGCGCCTAGAGAGAAAGCTATAGGAAATAGCCCTTTCATGACTAAAGGAAAGGGTAATGGTTATACAGATCTTACCACATTCACTACTTCTAAAGAAAGAACTCAAGGACTAGACTACCTAGGGACTTAGAAAAACCTACTAGCAACCTCTTTGCTTCCTATACTTAGAAAAAGATCCCAATGAAGCTAATTGTGAAACAAAAGGAACCCCAGGATTGGTTATTCCCTTGGGCCTATTCTCACTCCTTCAATAAGAAATTCAAATCAGCACTTGAAGCAGGAGTCTAGCTAAGGCTACTGCGCTAGAATTCAAATGTCTTGTTCTAATCTAAGGATCGGACGTGGAGCTGGCTCTATTAATCGATAAGCAGCGGTTGGTTACCCACGGACAACTAAGCCTTATAGGCAAGTGCATAAAGAGAGAGGGGAGGTAGCTTCCAGAAAGATAGTGTTTTCACACAATGGAAAAATGACTAAGATCTTGCTTAACCAGAAGATAGAATCCTATTGTGTAACTAGGGAGGTAGAAGGAAAGACATTCAGGGCTGAAAGAATGGAACTCGCTCTAAGGGACCCCAACTGGATAGGAATTTTCTTCCTATGGGGAGTCAACTGGCGCATTCTTAAAGCACCTTCCCGGCTTTCTTCCTTTGCCTTCCCTAACTCTTCTAAGAATAAAGGGGATCCTGTGCAAAGAAAGCCTCTAACCAGAGGATGCAGGCTGCTAACTCTAATAGATTTGCTATCAAATGCATTAAAAAAAGGCTGCATTGCATAAGCATAAATAGATACCAGAGAGAAAAAGGATAGAACATATGCTTTGACTTGATTGATAGATCTTTTCTCTTATACCTATTCCAAGCTTATAGAATGCGCATAGTCGTCCAACTTCGTTCGCTATTCCCACTCGGGAATTAATTCACTCCAGCGCCTCGTCAGTCTTCTTGCATCTTTTCCAGCTTTGAAAATCGAGTAAGCGTTGCACCAAGCCTACTTGTGAAGAGAAGAGTCTTCGGGCTATTGCAGAGTGAAGGAAGGTGTCTTGTCTTGGCCTAGGCCTACTTGTGTCAACACCCATAAAAGTGCGGAATATCGTATACAATGTGATAATTATATATATTGATTTTTTTGAATAAAAAGTATATGTAATTTATTTAGTATTTAATCAGGAGGTTTCTCTTTTTCCTCAAGGAATAGGATATCCCTTTGCAATTTCCTTGCGCTAGGTGTCAACTCCTCTTTACATTTTTTGTCAACATCCTTTCAATTTCTTTTCTGTTCTAATTCGAATTCCAGCTTTGGAATCTCTCTTCCTTCTTTGGCTCTCTTTTCTTTATTAATTATCTAATAGACTTCTCTCTTTAGATAGATTTTTCTTTTCATAATGTTTCCTTATGATTTTTCTTTTTTTCTAAAGCGGCATTCTCCCTTCTATCTATCTTGAATTTAATTATGGAACTTTCTCCCCGAGCTGCGGAACTAACGAGTCTGATCAATAGAGTCCGTCATTTTTTATATTCCTTCCTACTTTTTCTTCCTCTATTATGTGCTTTTATTATATTTGCCTGAAACTTGATAAAATAGAGTTGTTTGAGACCAAATGTTATAGAGTTGGGGGCTCTATGGGGAGGCACACCTTCACTTCCTTCTTAATGAAGGGGTTCCCCGGGAGTCTGACCTTGTCCTTTCTTATAATTGTTAGGGCCGTCATGAGTGCCAAAACCTATTTTGGTAAGATGATGATGGCTCCTTCAGGCGCATTAAGCTCTGAAGATCCAAACTGGATGGAAGCGCTGAGATCTTCTAAAGGGCAGGGAGAGAGTTTAGAAAGGGAAAGCACAGGTACATCGTCGTCCATCAACCTATAAAAAGAAAGAGCACGTCCGGCGCCTGCCCCAAATAAAGTAGCTTCCCCTGCCCCTGTCGTTCCCTTTCCATATCAAATAGATGAGATCATAGGAGGAGACAGTGTAGAATGCATCCAACAGCGGCCTTTGAGTTTGAGGAGAAAAACCACTCCTTCTACCGAGGTCATTCATCATACAACAGGCCCGAATTGAAGCCGAAGACCCTATTCGAGGTCAAGGTCGATATTTTCAGGGTCATGTCTGGCCTTGATCCAGAAGGAGATTGGCTGGGACGGGGAGCTCGGGCCCTCTAGAATCCGCGTACCGCCATGGTAGAGCATTCACTGGAGAAAGTCCATACCCTTCTTTAGGAACTCGAATCGAGGGGAGTAAATTCTGAGTCCTTCTCTCAATTAAAAGGGAAGGTACCCATGCGAAGGGGTGGGGACGAACACTCTACCACATAGTGGAGTGGATAGCTAGGAATACTAAAATGGAGATCATGTACGTTAACAATCCTCTCGATTCATCCACACTTCAATTCCTTGTAGAGGAAGGCTGTGAGTCACTGAAACGACGGCAGGAGTGCCCTTTTTCTATCAAGAGAGGGAGCAAATAACGGGCTTTGCTCCCCTTTACAATATGAATAAAGAAATAAGGGTCGAAGTTTAGACCGCTCACAGTAGTTCTACCTATAAAAAGGATCATGAAAGAGGCGATAAGAATGGTACTAGAATCCATTTACGATCTCGAGTTTCCAGACACATCGCACTTCCACTCAGGTCGAGGCTTCCACTCCTACCTAAGACGAATCACAAAAGAGTGGGGAACCTCTCATTGGTTTTTGGAATTCAAAATCAGGAAGTATTTTCACACCATCGACCGACATCGACTCATCCCAATCTTTAAGGAAGAGATCGACAATCACAAGTTCTTTTACCCAATTCAGAAAGTCTTTTCCGTCGGACGACTCGTAAGAGGTGAGAAGGGCCCTTACTCAGTCCCGCACAGTGTATTTCTATCGGCCCTACCAGGCAACATCTACCTACACAAGCTCGATTAGGAGATAGGAAGGATCCGACAGAAGTACAAAATATTGATTGTACAGAGAATAAGATCGGTTTTATTAGGAATAGGTCGTACTGATGACCAAGAAAAGTCTTCTCAAGAAGAAAGCTTCAACGCTCCCCAAGACAACAGAGCCATTATTGTGGGGAGGTTAAAGAGCATCCAACACAAAGCGGCCTTTCATTCCTTTGTTTGGTTGTGGCACACCCCTCCCCCCACAAGTACCCCCGGCTCAAGGGGGACCAGAAAACGCCTTTTGTTTTCCACCCGTTGTTGGCCCTTGCCGCCTTCCTTTACAAGCCCTTGAGCCTCCTTTGCGCCGCCTTCTTTCATAGAAGCCGCCGGGTTTACCCGGAAGTCCAAATTCTAAGGTAGAGAACGCTGTACTAATAATTGGTCCATGAGAGACTCTTTTAAGTATTGCAAAAGAAAGTGCCCGCTAATAGAGTTGGGCGGGGAGGCGATACTTGTTACCAGGTTAGAGAGAGGCCTGGCTCGTAAGCTGGCCCCCTTATAAACCTATTACATAATAAGGATTTGATACGCGCGATATGCCGACAACTTACTACTAGGAGTCGTGGGTTTCGTCGAGCTTCTCATAGAAATACAAAAATGTATCGCCCACTTCCTACAATCTGGCTTGAACATCTGGTAGACTCTGAAGGATCAACAACCATAGCTACACGGAGTAAGGTAGAATTCCTTGGTACGGTCAGTAGGGAAGCCCCTCCGAGGGCGACTCCCATAAATTCTTGCGAGAGCTGGAGAAACGTCTACAGGTAAAGCACCCATATAACTGCTTGCCACCTACGCTCCGCCATCCATTCAAAGATTAGGAACCTAGGTAATAGTATCCCGATCAAAGAGCTGACGAAGGGGATGAGCGGAACAGTGAGTCTACTGGACGCGGTTCAACAAGGGAGACTTTTGGAACAACTGGAGTAAGAAGTCCCCTAGTGAGCGTATTATGGGGGGCCGTCAAGTACATACGGCAAGGATCAAGGGAGATACTGTTGTTGCATAGCTCATGTCGGAGCAAGGTACCATCGGACGTTGAACAGGTACTCTCACGATCGGGCACTCATGCCTCAGCATTGTCATTGTATACTCCCGCAGGTCAGAAGGCGGCGGGGGAAGGAGGGGGACACTGGGCGAGATCTATGAGTAGCGAATTCCTCATACAAATAGAGGCACCTATCAAAAAGATACTTCGAAGGCTTCGGGATTGAGGTCTCATTAGCCAAAGAAGACCCTGGCCAATCCACATGGCCTGCTTGACGAACGTCAGCGACGGAGACATCGTAAATTTGTCCGCGGGCATTGCAAAAAGTCTTCTGTCCTACTACAGGTGCTGTGACAACCTTTACCAAGTCCGAACGATTATCGGCCACTAGATCCGCTAGTCTGCATTATTCACCCCGGCTAACAAGCACAAATCCTCGGTGCAGAATATATCCCTAAAGTACTCCAAAATCTCAATTGTAGTAAATAAAAAAGGTGGTAAGACCCTTCCAGAGTTCCCCAATGGCATAGAGCTTGGGAAGCTCGGATCCGGTCAAGATCCGAACAACAATGAGCACTCAACTACTAGTAAAAAGGGAGAAAGTTGACTTTGAGAAAGAAGGTGCTTCTTGTCGCTTTATTACTAAGTAAGCTTGTTTTATATCTCCTCAATGAAGGCGAATGATCGCTCCTAAAAGCAAGCTTTCTTTTATATACTATACCATACCACATAATTTCATTTGCCTTCCGTCTTAAGGCACTAGTTCAGATGGAAACCCTGATCAGGCAGGTGGCCTAGCTAACATAGCTATCCATCAAAAAATAGTTGCATTCCATTGCAGACTACTATAGAGGCATATAATTTTCTGGGTGTTTAAAAAGAGATAGAATCAAAAGCGGACATGCTTGCTCACTATCTAGATCGGGCTGTCTGTACCTATGCTAACTCTTCTGCCTGTAAGGAAGCTTGAAAGAGGGAATTCTCTGATCTATGACCCCAAAAGAAAGATAGTCTTTTTTCGATTCCGCGCGTTGGAACTTAAAAGGGCTATACATAGACAGTCTTCCTTCCTTCTTACCTCTTATCTTATTATATGAGATGATCAGAGAGAGAAAAGTCTTCCTATCAATTCCTTTTGAATAAGGCTACGCTCCTTCAAGCCTTTGAAACTATTGAAAATAGAATCTTTGTTTTCAGGCGGGTTTTCTTCTCCACAAACAACCAAGACGCATTAAAGAAGTTTCCAGCGCTGCTGGGCAGAAAGACATGATGGCATGAAACTCGATTACGTACGCTGATTGTTCATCCACTTCAAACGCTCAAAACAGACTATTTTCCGTGTGAAATGACAGGGATTGGTTTGGTTACTTAGGGAATCCCAAGCATAACAATCTACGCAATTTCCGGGTTGAGTAGTAGGAAAAAGGGACCTCTCTCAATTCAATATGATGTTCTAGGGCATATGATTATAATAATAATGTTCACATTTGACCGGGCTTTTTGGATGTTCCATGATTAAACCAACTAGCGGCACTTTCGAGATGCCACCTTGTTTATAAATATAAAAAAGCCTTTTAAATTCCATTTGACTGGGGGCGTCAGGGACCCTCCAACAGAAACCTCATCTTTTTTGTCGTTGATAAGTTCTCCCTCAGTGCCCTACTATTCATAAGAAATACTGATTATTGAGAGACTGATTTATGAAAGGCCGGTGATGCCTCAACCGACATTGTTGCTTCGTTCTGCGGCGGTTTTCAAGCTAGCACCCGTTTCAGCATATCATCTCGCTCGATTCAAAAAAAAAAGATACGTTGTTTTTGATTATCCTGTTCTATATCGTAAACAAGCAGTTGATCCAACGAAAGCAACGCTCGCTTTGTTGCGGGTTCAACTGGAATTGTAAGGACTGAGGTAAATTGCCTTTCTCTCCAACGCATATGCCTCCTCTGTTTATGCCACTGGTGATAAACTCACTATAGCTATTCAAAGTCAAGCTCAGAGTTTTTCTTACTACATAGGCGGCTAAACGAAGCTCCAGTCTTGATTTGTCAAACCCCAACCCCCTTATTAGTAGCCGAAGTAAAGGCCAACATGAGATCAAAGTTACTTGTCGTCCGTTCGCTCTCTGTTCAACAAAGGCCATCGATATTCCCTTACTTCTCAAGTTTTTCATTTTATGAGCCCTTCGATTGTATCCCATAATTAAATCTCTCTGATAAACATCTTGTCGATGATTCGATTTTAACATATTATTTATAATCTCCGTGTGCGCTTTTCGCCTGGCCTCTTTGCGTAAAGAACCTAACTCATCTGAACTTAAGAAAAATGAACCATTTAACCTTTTAACCGGTGTATGCTAAGTAGTGGCAATAAGAATCTGAACTTTCTGAAATTGGAACCAGAACTTGAATAGGAAAACAAGTGGACACACCCGCAAGGAAACCCATATCGAAACCAGCGAGTTGCCTAAAACCTCCCTCGTTGTCTTGCTTGCTTTCGGATAAGAAAGACTAGTCACTTTAACCTACCTTCCTATCTTAAGTTGCCTTAAGGCTTGTCTTTCTTTCAGAACATTGTTACTTTTAAGCTGTCTTTTTGCCTGAGGCTTTCGGAAAAGACTACTTACTCCAGTAGGTTAGTAATATACCTCTTTCGCTTTTAGGCAAGGGTAGCTCTGAACGGAGAGCTAAGCAGAACCAGGCATAAGGAGCAACAATCGCTATTTATTGTTTGCCCGCTAGGGGAACGTTAGGAGGGGGACATGATCTATGTCCACTAGTTATGTTTAGTACAGTATAGGAAGCCCTTGTTTGAGTGAGAGCTTCTACAATTCCATTCATTTCGCAATAAAAATCTTTTTTTCATAGAGGTTTCAGCTACTTAAAGCGAGAGTGCATCCAAATATTCGAGATGAGTGCTCGGCCATGGTTGAAACAATTATAGGTGTCAATGGACCGATTTCACTAGCAGAGCACTTTCTCCAATATGCGCAAACAGAGATGCCACTTCCAATGATGGACACCGGCCCTTGTGTTAAAGTAGCATCGAGTTTCTCTTTGAAACCGCAAGTTTCTAGTTTCCAAATAAGTGGTGCCCTTTCTTTAGTGTTCGGTAGGTCAATTAAGTTGCCTATATCGCTTCCTTATCTGCTGCTCTGTAGCTGTTATCCTCGTTTTGTTTTCGGCTTTCACAGTTGTGAACTAACCTCTTCCTTTTACAGCCAGACAACTGGCAGATAAGATGGGCATCTAAAGAAAATAAGATTCGAGCTGCCGCCAGGCATAAAAGTCATATTGTCAACTAGGGAAATTTGCCCAACCAGCCATCTCAAACATTGATAAGGGAAGAATCAAGCTCTCATTATGATGATATTCCTTTCATCGGAAGATCAAGGCTTGCTAGTTTCCTAAAGTACACTCGCATCGGTCTATCTATGTCATAGTTGCTTCGAAGGAAGGCTTCAGATGTACCTTCTGCATGTAAGAGATTTTCTTTCCTCTATTTATGTCATACTTGGGATTCCCTGATAGCCAATTCCAAGTAGATCCTCCCTCCCCCTCTCTCCACTTTGTTTTGCTCGTTTTCTCTTTCCTTCAGCCTGCAAAAAATGCTATGAGATTGGTTCTATGTGCGTTAGCGATCATCAAAGCTGTGACATAGATAAGATTTACATTCATGCAGTTGGAATGCCTAAGACCACTTTTTGCCTTGCTGCTCTTGCATCTCTGGCTACTGCTCCTGCTAAGGCTTTCTTTCCGCTTTGACTTGCCTTCCTTGTCTTTCAATCTAGACTTGCATGTGTTCCGCATATGACTATTTCGAGTGATTGCTGCTATCTGGCTTGAGTTAGAAAAGCAGAAAAAGATCTTATTGCACCGGTGACCGGCGTGTTTATCTAGTATCTAGTACTAGGACTAGTAGAGTAGAGGCAATACTGGGCGGGGCTTCCTCGATCACATCTTCTCACTTAGCTAACTGACAGACAAGGATGCAAATCAACTCCTTATATAGAATGAATATCGACATTAAATAAGCAGCCAGTACGGCAGACAAGCTACTTTCTTATTCTAGGACTGGAAGATCCTCTATCTATTAGCATACCCGTACCGGCAGTTAGACTAGAACTCTCTCCCCAATCAATCGCAGTAACTTGCTGTAAGAGAGCTGACTGTATATTATCTATTTCATGCCTTGGCAGGTGAATATGAGAGAGAGGCTGTAAGTGCATTCTCTCCTTCCCCATCTTCTGGAAAGCACTCTTTGAGTATGCTGACAGAATGATTGACACTCACATCTCTCTCATTTCCAGTGATTTCGCTACAGTTTACTAGCGCATTCCTAGACTAAGACTACGACATTGAAGAAGCAAGCCCAGTCTCATTCCAGGAATCAGAGGAAGGTATTGTGTCCAGTAATGAAGTTAGAAGTTTACGACTTGCTTTCTCTCTTCTCTTGCAGTTGGCAGTCTAAGTCCACCTTGTTCCGGGCCTTCTCTTCTACTCTATCTGCTTGTTGGATTGGTAGGTACAATCTTCTTCTTGGCTTCTGATGGAAATTTAAGGTAATGGGAGAGAAGGAAATTGACAGATAACTGGTAAGTAAATCTATGGACTGGGTTCTCACTCTAATCCAGTACCAGTAATTTGAAAAAACGATAGACATCTAGTGCGTTCACTGGTTTTTTCTTTCTGATAGGCCAACTCCTAGAGGGAAATGCAAGGGGCGTTAGTAGTCTTTTTTGACTGGCCTGCTAATAGGAAGAGAGAGCCGCTGTCATTCTTCGCTTTGTTCGGGAATCAACTGTACATGAATAGGCTCTTCCATACGCCTTCAAGGAGGAAGTGGCTTTTTTCAAAAATTCAAGGGAAAATGAAATGAACTTCTTTTCATATGGCAAGAAAGTCGCCTAAGGAATGTAGAAGTCTATGCACACTAACCCAATCTTTGGGGAATGATGGTGGTGCAAATTGGCCTTTTCCCTTCTCCTTTCTAAAGCAAAAAAGAATGTCATCATTCTGATCGTGACTTGAAAAAAGAAAGAAGAGAAGGAACTTGGAGTTGGCGCCCACATAACGGATTGCTTACTTACCAAGCCATCCTGGCTTTTTGCTATTTTCCTTACAGTCAAGTAGCTTTCGCTCCTCCGGTTCTATTATTATTGACTTGACTAAATATTATAAAACCTACTCACTATCCAAATGATAGAAGATCGATTATCTACCCAAGAAGATAGAGAGTCCCACATACGAGAAAAGGTCACAAATAGAGTTGAACCATGTAACATTGCAAAGGCATAATGATAGTAGGGTCGGGATATCCCTGCCCTCCGAGCGGAACGTGAGAGTCTACCCTCATCCAGCTCTCTGCAGGGGAATCTCCACTCACTACTTCCCCTAATATCCTCCCATTACCATATCGTGGGGGTTTACAGGAGATCACAGAGGCTCGCTTGGAAAGGCTGCTATGCCATACCTTTTGACTTAACTCAACTCTAGTAGTCACTAGCCTCACAATAGTAGTCCGTCTGGCTGCTCTTGCTGAAATCATTACTCTTAATTCTCTCGTGCTCTAGCAATTGCGCTCCCTAGACCACTACCATATTGTTAGGTAGGGACAATCAGTCTGTAGTGACGGGAATCTGGGAATGAATGGGGATCCCTAACAATATAAAAAGAATATCTAATTAGAGTTTTCTCCCTTTCTCTCACTCAATAGATCTATCTTATCTGATAGGACACAGTACAATATGATACGATGGAATGCAATGGGATAGATGGTCGAGGGCTTCCTGCGCCCAAAAGCGATGATTCACTTATTCCCTTGTCCATAGGGACCTCGTGCGCTAGATAGCCGCCACGTTCTCTCTTTCTACAGCCTCGTGGATGAATGAAAGAAGGGAAGCTACAGAACCGGGTAGATAAGGCTCGCAAAGTAGAGAGCAAGCAGCAAGCAAGAGCTTCTCAACCCCCTAACCTTTCTCTTGTATAATAATACTCCTTTTTAGAATCAGGTAAGCTTTGAAGTTGGCTGCTCTGCTATAAAATACTAAGTGTAGGGCGCTAGTGCTTGACTAATATAATAGAAAGTAAAGGTACTCTATTATGATCTTACGAATCTAAAGATCTCAAAATGGAAGAACGAGCTCTTTTGCTCGCCCCTATCTCCAAAGGGGCATAAGCACTTCACTCGCTAGGGGATACGATTCATTCACTTGCATTCCTTCTAGCACTACTAAAAGCTCTACTCTTAATGCCCCTACTACTGCTGAGCGACCTTTCCTCGGGTTCGTGGAGTCGGGTTTCTCGTTTACCTAGAACGGAGGAGCCGCCCTCACCAGGCAGGCGGCCACGGGTCATAACGCACTCTTCGCACGTCAAATCCACTTTGAAGTTGACTTATTCGCTCGGCCAATCGTTGGAATGTGTACGAGATACAATAAGGGGCCAATATCTCAATAGCACCTTTGTCTAAAGCATCGAAGGAGACTTCATATCCGAAATGCAGGAACGATCTGACTAGAAAGTCATTCGAAACTTGATCGAAAAACCAGCTTTTATTGAAGAAGCTATAGAGTTGATTACTAATAGTACTAGTTTGAACGGCTCGTTGGAATTGATCCGCCAAGGGATTAACATTATACGCAACATAAGCACCTGAAGTACCAAACCGAATAGGAATTAGTTTGGTAATGGTTGGAGCAGCAAACTTGGATTCGGCAAGAATCTAATTTTTTGGTAGTACGAAGGGGGTTGGCCCAAAAATTGGATGGGGGTGAAGACGCTGTCGGGAGCCGGCGGCTGACTCAAGTGCCCCCCGAACCGCGCGAAATGGTCGCCTATTACACGAATCACTAACTCTGCCTGGGGTGTGGGTACCTATTATTCGTCGGGGAATTTGTCCGCGTATTTCCACACAATAGAAAAGAGTCTTTCTTTCTCCTCTCTCGAGGAGAATTTAAAGGGAATGTGATCCCATCTATTGTAATGAAATAATTGAAGCTCATTTATTCTTTCAAGGAGAGCTTTAGAAAAACCCACATTTTCCTCATCTAAGGCCAACGGGGAAATAAAGTTGTCAAACATAGGATCGGAAAGGGTCATCTTTCGCCCAATATTAAAGAGGTATCTTAACTCTTCTTCAATATGGGAGCGTAGACATTCCGGTACAACTTTATTATCCGGTAGATCTAGCGCCATTTGCCATTCATCAGGCTTGGGAGAGGAGGTATATGCTCCCCCACCCGAATCCTTTCCTGCGCAGTCTACCGTTTCTAAGAACAATTCATCAAAGAAAAAGGAGAAGGAAAGCAAAAGAGACAGACTCCGAATGCTTTTCCATAATAGGTACACGACAAATGTCTGGATTATTTTTATAGTAGAAATGACATAAAGTGCGACCCAAGATCCATGATACGAAAACCAAAAGCAATATAAGTAAGCACACGAAATCCTGATGGATTTCTAACTCCAACTTGAACAATAAATAATTATACAATTGAAAACACCATCTAAAGAGCTTTATCTCTATCATAATTGCTAAAGTACTAGAAAAAACGATCGCTGAAAATTCAAGTAAAAAGGGAAGCATTTTTGAGAACATAGGAGAGGAATTCCAATTTGGAGAAATTCAAATGATAAATAAGTTGTGCTATGGCTTTCGCGCTATTGTTACTTACGATTTTTCTTATATTATGACATTTTGAGTTCGATGAAAAGAGCGCTACTAAATGAATCCTTTCTCTTTTATACAATATACCGGAATCCCCTGTGCGAACTCTGTTAAGCCCTCGCTAAGAGGTAGAATTGGCTAAAAGCATCGTACTTCTTCCCATAGCTAAGGATGTATCATTATCAGAATCTTTGTCTTCCGTCTACGACTTTGAGAAGTAGTTTTAGGATGAGGTTAGACCTTGAGCTTGCTGACATAACTACTTCCTTAAATCTAGCTCTTGAGGGAACGAGCGAAAGATGAAATTGTAACATACATATCAAGTGGAATCTCGGTATGGAGTTGGATCATTAGTCCACCCTCTAGCTTTGTTGGGATGGTTCTTTCTATATCTACTAGGGGGTTGGTTGTTAAACAATAGAGAAAAGGGGAAGTGAACTGAAAATACGGCTTTTTCTAAAGAAAAGAAGAAAGGCATCGATTTCTTAAAAATAAGAGTACCTTGTTTGCCCAATAAGAAGACTTTATTCCTATCTCTTTGGATTACAAGGAAACACTTTCTCAGTCGTAGAGCTAACAATAGGGTGGAACGATTCTTCATAGTAAGAATATATTATATTATACCGGCTGTACCTATTATATGTTGGATAGGCGCCCCCCCAAGCCACTGTCCATATTCATGAAATGGCAGTGGTAGACGGGATGGGACCAGCCTTCTATCCCAGTGAACAATGTTCCCCCAGCATCTCAAGTTATTAGACGGTGACCGGCTTCACGAGATCATTTCGGCCTACACATGGCTATGCTCTACAGGGCGCTGGCTTTTCGAAACCAAGATAGGCAAGAGCTTGAGAAAGCATTAAAAAAAAATTTCATCTCCTACGATAAAGGCTGACCCACTGACAGAAGAATGTGATCTCGGAAAGAAATGTGCCTCTCCTACTCGTACTTCGCGTCAACAATAATTGTATGCACTGGTATCGAAAAGCAAAATCCTTTCTTTCTGTAGTTTCCCTTTTGGATATAGAGACTTTAATCAAGGCTTTGAACCTTTCCTCCCTTCCTTCTCGCCTTTCGTACCCAGCTTCTAATCTAAGCTGTCCCGCACCCATCCCTTCAAAGAAAGCACGGTAGCTTCGAGCTTTAGTGTTAATTGCGGAAAGCAAGCACTAGCAGCTGATTCAATGCTTTTCAAAGAAGACTTTTTCCTAGCTCTATTCCTTATGAATAAATTATCTCTACATTTACTTTAGAGAAGTTCCAGCAAGCTAGAGCTATGAAACCTCCCCTTTCTTTAAGCCTTATGATGTAATTGACTAATTACTTTTTCAGTAAGGGACTAAGGGATATACCGATCCACAAGAGATGGGTCAAAGGCCAACCTTGGATTAGGCCTACTTTCTTTATGCATATCCAACGATCCTCATGGAAGATTCCTTTCTAGGGGTCTCTTTCTCTAGAATAGATCTTTGTGATTCAAAGAAGGTAAAGTTCTGTCTAGGGATAGCGAAAACTAGCAACTTCCCCAATTCAATTACTTTCTGCGGCTCATGCCTCTTCCCCTGCTTTAAGTTCAATTCCGGTTAGCCGGATCAGATTAGTTGCCAAAAAAAGGAATCTATTTACTTTACTAGAAAAAACTAGCGCTTAGAGTTCAGTGGAAGGGGAAACCATTCCCATATGGAGACAGTCTCCCTCAAAGGAATGTCTATATTGGGTCACCATCTTACCTTATTAGTAGAAGACAGTGTGGGAAGCAGCGGAACATGAAGCCAATCGATAAAGAAAGGTGTAGTCTGTCCTTTCTTTGTCTTTTCCGATGGGAGGGCAGCTTTATCGAACTCCTAAGAGGCCACCAGAGACTACGATATAGACTAGGACCTATCAGCCGCTTGGTGACGGTCAATAAATAGGAAAAAGGGCGCTGCCTCATCTTCTGACTGGCCAACGGGGAAGACTCTGACTCTGAACAGGCGCTAGCCCTGGGCATAGATTCGGGGGACAAGTCTAATTCATCAACAACTGGCTTACCGAGTACACTACAACTGCACTTCCTGAAGCTGATGGAAGTACGCTCAGATGAAGAAGTCCCGATTCCGCTATTCTTTCATGAAAGGTAGTTCGGCGCAAAAGAATCGGAGATAAAAGAGCTATGTTTCCAAACAGATTTATCCATAAGTAATGGGACGTTGGAGATGAAGCCAATAAAAAAAAATAGAAAGAAAATTCGATTTGGATAATAGCTTTTCTTATGACACAAGATTGTTCTGGTCCAGGACTGTAGTGAATAAAGAGGGTCAGCTCTTGTTAACTCGGTACAACAAAGTAATAGAAGAGAGTTTGTACTCATTTATTTACTCATTCTCCACAGTAATGGATTTACTTTATTTCATTCCCAAGCATCTGGTAATTCTGGATTCCTTTCCACTACTTGCTTTTGTTTCCACCAAGCCAATCAAATCTGCCACTTGTGCTCTTATATAATCTTTGGCCTCTCTCTGCTTCTCGACTTTACCGATCTTTTTGACATTCCATATAAGGACCTTCATGTGGAACTATTTTTGATTTAACATTCCCCTCGCACCTTAGCGCTACCTCTGGTTTTTCGTCTTGTGCAGCCCTTATTTGTCGTTTGTTCTTTGGCCTTAACTTTCCCCCTCCCCCCTCTTTCTTAGAAATCAACATTTATGATATGTTTTGCATCTTGTTCGCCCACTCTTCATTCGGGGTGATTCGAACCAGGGGAGGATCTTCTACCTTGTTGGTCATAGTACGAGTACTTGACCGCTTACTCTTGCTGCTCTTCTCAAGTTCACCTCTTTTGGAAGCCTTGATGTCGTTGTTTGAAGTCATTTGTTTATCACAGAACAAGTCCCCCTCAGACACTGCCATAGTTGACCCTCTCTTCCAGATCCTCGCTTCTATGATCCAAATCACTCTCCTCGAGAGTTCTATCCTTGACTACACCCTCCTCGGCTTTGATACCCAAACACTTATCCTGAGAAATCTCTTCCGGTTCAGTAGTGTCCAGATCTGGCATCTTTGCCTCTTCTTGTTCAGGGTCCTCTAGAACCGCAAAACGGTTCGGGCTGACTAGGTCCTGTTTGGTCATTCCACTCGAACAACTAGTGTCCAGCCCCTCTTTGCTATTGTCACTACTGGTACCTGACCCCGTCGGCTCGACATTTTTGCAAACACCATCCCTTACTCAATAGGGAAATTCAAACAGGAGAACGGGGACAACTGACTACCGCAAAAAGTCAGACTAAGAGTACACATTGTTTGATTGAAAACTGGCGGTGCATACTACCCGGTGCTTGCAGGTCTGACTGGTGCCTTCTATCCAACAGCTGCTTCAATCAATGTTAAGTCAGACTACGCCTGCAGCTGAATACTTATTGAAAGACCAAATAGGAAATGAAAAGTCGTACTACAACAACTGTAAATAAACATTCCCTCCCCGCTCAGAGTTTGATCGAAAGTCGTCTTTTGTATCGCGTCAAGGTAAATGACATAGATAAGGTCATTGCTTAAATAGTTTCTTTGTCGAATTTATCTCGAAATTGGATCCCAATTGTTGCTGCTGCACAAATGGGCCTTATAAGAGCCGGTCCACAGCAGTGAAAGTACGATTGATTCCGTCGATCGAACGAAAACAGCTTCTTGCTTTTTTTTCCTCTCTGGCTTGACTACTCTGCTTGCTTAGCACAAGTCTTATTTGATCTTCACGGACCACTTCACTACCCAGCAAGCTCCAGCTCGAAAGCAAGAAGCAAGGGCACAGCAGCTGCGTGAAGTTGCACCTTAGCTCATCCGTTTTCTTGCTCGTTAGCGCTGTTTTTTTATTGCATCTAACGCTCTTGAATAATAAGATAGAAAGGGACTTTCTCGCTTGTTTAAAACCATATAAGGCTTTCTTCAATTGGCAAGGGAAGTCTGATCGGGCTTTAAGAGATAGGGACGTAAGTGCAGCGGTAAGAAAAAGTCACTAAGTGAATCGGCGGATCACACACTTGGGGACAGGGACAGGGGCATGCCTGACTCTTTAGAAAGTATACAAGTGTTGAAAGAGTGAAGTCTGAAGACAATGGTAAACGCGAGGAATGGAACCTCCGCCCTACTAAAGAATTTCACAAGCAAGGGACATGCCGAGAACCTACCTTTCCAACTAAGTCCAAGGCGAGGACCCGTTAATTGACGATGCGTTCCGTCGTTAGCAAGCAGTGGCTAACAAGGCCCCTTTCCCTAAATATCATGGGAAGTGAGGAGGACAGGTTTGAAACTCATTTGGTAATCTTCTTCTGAAGGTAGGCATTTCCCCAAGGCACTGATATGATGACTCTCTCAATTACACATGTTTTAGGGAGTTGAACATCTTATTCTTATGAGTGGCCTATGTGAATATAAGCCAGGAGCAAGGATTCCGGAAAGTAAAATTCTATATTGATTTGCATGTATAGTATGGTAAAACCATAAGTGTAAAATTGTTACTACTTAATGCTATGCTAATAGAATAATTAAAAAAGACTTATTCCCTAAATGACTACTCTAACTTTGTCCAAAATAACTGGAATACGAATGAGATCCACAATGCCATCATTGTATGGCCGATAGTAGTATAGTAAATGATGCCTTCCTCTTCAGCACCACGCATAATTGGCTCGCATAAAGGTAGAACAAAGAAAGCCCGAATGAAAGAAAGTTGACCACGAGTGCCAAACCACTCTAATATCTTCACCCTTGCACCTCCTATGATATTATACTTGGAATAGGGGCCTCCTTCCCTTGTGCTTTTTATACACATGGAAGTACCTTTTCTTATCAATTCGCCTTCATAAAAAAAAATAGTAAAATTTGGTGACTACTATTTTAGTGTTCACCCTCTCATCCCAAACTTACCCTTATTCCACATAAGCCCTCCCCTCACATTATTGTTCTTCATGAGTGGGAAAAAAGCAAAATCTTTCTTATCCAATACCAATTCGGGTATACTAGGTTGAGCATGTAGCCTAGCCACTTCACTCGTCAAAAACAGGCTTAGTTGAATGGTACTAACTAAGAATGCTATTGGATGAGGAAATTTTGACTCCGGAAGACCTGGAAAGACGGAACTACATTCGGCGGGTCCTTCTATTATCTCCTTCACGCTACCAAATCCGAACTAATGAGTGCCTGTAGCAGCATTAAATGATCCTCTTCTCCGACACCGATACCCTAAGGATTACATATTGTGCTAACTCCCCTCTGCTGCCTCGCTCTACAACCGGATACATTTCTTGGCACAGGTTGAATTACTTGGAACCCTAACAAAGGATTGACTGTCTCTCGCTTAACTTTACCGGTAAAGCATTTCTTGATAGATCAGATTGAGACTAACTTCTTTCGCTGAGTAAGGTGTTTCGTTTGTGCATTTGCAGCATCCGAAAGGAAAGTTGTCTCTCTTCCATTCGGAGATAGCATCGTAATCATACTGCTATAAAATAATCCATAGGAAGCGGATCAACCTCTACGTATTGCCCATTCGCCATCCTTGGTGAGTCCGGTTTTCTCTGTTACGTTATTCTTAGATCCAGCAAAATCATTGGTATTGGGTTCAGAGTCCACTGGCTGCCTGGAAAGATGATTGTCAACTTGAATGTTTACACAAGAATCTCCAATCCAAGCTTCTTTTGTCAATATGGGGCAATACGAGTGGCATAAGCTATTTCTTATAAATAGGCTTTCGATAAAAAATTGGAGGACTACCGATTTATTGAACCCGGAAGTAAAGAATGACGGTTCGACGAGCTCTTATTCGCCCCTGGCGGAACTGTCTACTCTTGTCCTGTTGGGTATAAAGGACACTGGGAGCTGCCTTGGGTATCTCCAAGGACTTGATCCAAGGGATTGTTTACTGAACGTCCCATACTTTACCTATCATTCAGTGAAGTTCCCCCTTCCATTTCATAGGTAAGAGGAATCTACCCGTAATGCGTGAACCAGTGCCCTTTTCTTTTGTACTAATAAACTATATGAAATATAGAAAATAAGGTCTTCAATCTTCACACTTATGCGTGTTTAGAAATTTTTCAGGTCAGCTTTGAGTGGTTAAATTTTTCCAACTTCCATATCAATTATAGAGAGAGAGAGATCGAAGGTCTTGTCGTGCGTCTTGGAGCGAATAATTTCTTAAAATAAAGGCCGTTAAGGTCACATTGACATAGAATAATACGGATTAGCTCAGCAAGTGAGAAAGGCCCTGACCCTGCCAACCAAGTATCAAAAAGAAAGAGAAAAATCATATATGAATAAGGGTTAGGCAAGTCCCATTGAATCGATTCCTAATTCAGTAGGGGAATCACACATTTAACTATTTATAATGTCTCCCGCGGGGATGGAAATCTATATCGGGCAGGATTCGCTCAATCAAAGACAATTCAATTGGATCTTATCCGATCTAAGGTTTACCGTCTCTCCGGCCTCGTTTCGGTGCCCTATTGGAGGGCTCACTAGGCCCACCGCTTTCATTATCAAAACTGGAAACTAGCCTACTGAACGATTGCATCTATCACTTACGTCATTTCTCAAGGTCAGAAATCTAAAATTTGGAATTTAAGGATGAAGTCATCGTTCCGTCATCCAACATGCTTCTATCTAAGTGATTTCATACCTTACTACTCCTCTCTGTCACCCTTCTAAGCTCCTTTGCCCTATGCCTTTAGTCTGCTTTGAATGATCCTTTCACTCTTCGAAGATGAGCGAAGTACTTCGAGAGATTATACGGAAGGAACCTCTGCTAAGAATGGAATGCATTGACTTGGAGCACTTCTTCTCCTTATTTAGCTTTAAAGTGGGAGAGGACTTCCATATAGTCATTTATGTTAACCCCTACTTTGTGGTACTATCTCAGTCTAAGGCTTTGGGAGCCTACATTTGTGGGAGCTGAGGCCACATTCACTACCATCAAAGTCTAGGTTAAACTAGGAGGTGTTCCCATTGAATTCTATTACATACATCACCACATTGAACAGGATAGGAAAGGAAATGAATGGAATCTTCGCGTGGACAAAGAGAGAGAAGAGAGGGCTAGGTTAACATAATGGATAGCGTAGCGTAAGGACGGGATAGGAAAGAGAAATGCTCAATGAAGCGCTCAAGAGAAGGGTGTAGGGCGTTGAGCAAGACTAATCAGCGCCCGAAGTACACAATATACCGGCTGGTACAAAGCAGGTCAGGATTCTTGCCATGGCAGAAGTTTGAGTCAAACCAGACTAGCAAATAGTGGGGCGATTAGTAGTTCGGGCAGTGGAAGGGCTTGGAAGGCAGCTGTAAGGGATTGAAGGCGCGTATTCCCTCGATTTGGGGATCGGTAGCGTCTTCCTCGGTCGGTAGGTGGGCACGAATGGAGCTTCCAAGAGTTAGTGCATTGGATTCCTAGGCAACTGCATCTAGTAGAGATGACTAAAGACCAAAGCAATCTCCTTTCTAGTCTAGTCTAGGCTTCTAGCCTTGGAAATGTGTCATTAAACTCCACTAGCTGCATTAGCGGCCATAGCACTTTCCCTCTTTTTGTGGACGAGTCAAGCAAGACCAGGAAGAGTGAATCATTGCATAGGGGGAAGTAATATCACGACAAAAGCCTTTTGAGCCGGAAGAGCAAGCTTCTTCTTTTCGATCTGGTAAAAGGAGAAGGAGGACAGAACTTTCGACTAAGCATTTGTGTGGGTCTAGCTCTTCTTTCTAAGGGATTCTTTTCTTAGCTTCATCGGCTGGAAATATAATTCATGTGCATCAACAAAGGTCTAACAGTTTCATTGTAGGCACAGCTTTCCTTAGTGAAAGCCGCATTCACACTGTCCTATGCCCCACCTTTTTGTATTCATCCGGATTTCTCTGTCCCAAGCCGGTCTGTTCACAAATCTCGGATGTTACTTTTTTGCACGAATCCGACCTTTTCGGGGTTGAAGGCGTAAGCACAGCTATTAAAAAAAATTTGCATATACTATTGACTCGTCTCGCTTGAGGTTCGTCGAAGATAAGTATCAAGTCCTCTATGGCTGAACTAGACTAGATTTCGAGGATGAGTAGTGGATAAAATATCATCCCGAGGTATACTCATAAAATCTTTCATGAGCTGGACTCGAATGAGCATCTCTGGGAGCAAAAGAGAGGCCCAGAGAACAACCTTTCATTTTGATCGTGACAAAAGAAAGAAAGAAGAGAGGCAACTTGGAGTTGGCGCCCACATAACGGATTGCTTGCTTAACAAGTCATCCTGGCTTTCACTCATCCAGTTAAATTATTCTGCTTTGTCTCACCCAGACGGCCTACCCGCTTTCCTTTCGTTCAGCTGCCCTTAAGCGCGCCATAGGGACTTCTCAGTGCAAATCCAGTTCATTATCATCCACCGAGTATTCTATTTATATAGGCTGAGTTTTGGCCATGTGTTCGTATATCGCGAGATAGTAGATTAAAAAATAAGAGCTCTCTGGTCCTTTACTAATACATTCCCGCCTTGTTGGTCAAGTTCACTTCGTTTCTCATCTAAAAAGTCACAAAAGGCTTCTTGGAGGGTGTAGGCGGCATTTTCGGCCAAGGCAGGATGTGAAGTAAGTATTTGTCGAAAAAGAGAATAACATGAATGCTTTTTCTCACGGATCCGAAGATCCCTATTCTCGAACTCGATCAACTGGTTATATTCCTTTTGTGAGGAACAATTGTTGAGTTAATATTTTACTTCTTCCCAATAGACCCCTATCCTTATCCATCGAAAAAACGCTATTGGTATTTTACACTGCCAATATCCTATTTATCATCGATGACTCCAAGGCTATATTGTGAGTCGGGGGCCAAGGCTCCGACAGGACATGAAGCCCGAATTAATCTTCCGATGAGGAGTTTGAACGGCGTAGAAGAGGAAGTCCTTGCCCTCCCCCCACACTAAAAACAAAAACAAAAGAGAAAAGATCATCCAAACGAACATCTAAGCGAGAAAGTAAGTAGATCCGTAGAAAACAAAAAAAGAAAGAGATGAAAAATATTAGGAATAAAAGAATCACACTCCTTTTTCTTTTTGTTGAAAGAGAAAGTAGAGTCAGACTTAGTAAAAGTAAGAAGAAAAGAAGGATCAATTCTGGGGTGGTGCTTCTATCTGATCCTAGAAAACGTACGGAACAACCTGCTACGGAACTATCGATAAGGGGCAAAAACACTTTAATTAGTTGAGGCATCATGTCTTTACTTTATGCTTTGCGCTGTTGGCCTTACTGTCCAACCACGGAGAACGCTACCACATCAAGGTGACAGGATTCGAACCTATGGCCCTCTTTACCAAAAACAGATGCACTGACCAGACTGCGCTACACCTCGTCTCACCACCCCGAAAAATATAGATCCACTTGATCGATGAACACTCAAACCGAACTCGCCTATCCTTTTGGGCACACGGATGTGAGAACCAATCCGAGTAATCAACCGTCTTTTTTTGAATCTGCCTCAAGCAAGCCACCCAACCCTATAGCAAAAAAGCTGTCCGTGTAGTGCAGGAGCGCTCACATTTTATTGCTTACTCTTTCACTTTCATTTCTAAATCTGACTCGCTCCCGGCTATGGTTTGGACCATTCTCCTGCTTAGAAGTGGATTCGAACCACTGACGTAAGGATTTTCAGTCCTTTGCTCTTACCAGCTGAGCTACCTGAACCACTTTCAAAAATTCTGTTTTCTTCATCGAATAGCGCCCTACCTTACCACTTGACTAGTAAGGGAAAAGCCCTTTACTAAACTAAGAAAATAGAATATATAGGCTTTTTTCGCTTGTTCGTCAAGCTTTCGAGCAGCTCTTTCCACTGCCACCTAATCCCCAACATGCTCAAGAACCGAGAGCCCTCAAGGGACTGGACGGCCAGAGGGAGCTTGCTTATAGAAAGAAGATAGGCCGGTTTTGATTCTTCGCTCGATCAATTCTTGCCATCACGCTCTGGCTTTAGCATCTACCGAGCATATCTAAGTGAAAAATAGAAAAAACTGGATTTCAATTGGATACGCTTTTTCTCTGTTCCCTGTACAAGTCAAGTTGAACTTACAAAAAAGAATTCTGTGTTAGAAGTATTCAAATCCATAAATACACTACGACAAAAGGCCGGAACCAAGCCCTAAATTCCAATCTACTCAAGCGTTTAGGCCCCCATTTCGGTCTATGTCTGGGCTGCTGTCGTACTCAAAGGCGATGGGCTCCAAAAGCTAATGCGATCGGCATCAGAGGAGAGGGGAGGAAACTTGGGATTCTAGGCAATGTACCTTTTTGTATATAGGCCTTCGAATAGGATAGGATTTTCATTCCTCCCGCCAAAGCTAGAAAAGAAAGGAGCTCTCTCTTTTTTCCAGCCTTCTTTTTATTTTGAAGGCATATAGTGCGTTCTCGCTTTCTAGGGGAATTCAAGTCAAAATCTAGTACAAGGAGGAAACGAAAGGCTAGCTGCCAGGTACGATACAGAGTATGACTATATTAAATCATAGAGCAGGGGGGAGCATGCCCATCCCATTAGATATCATTTGAGCTTCCCCTTTCCTAAGATCTTGGACGTGGTACTGGCGCATGAACTTGGTTACTGGTTTGACCGCTTTGTTGGCAAGTCAAGTAAGGAAAGGTCTATTCATTTGTCCATAAATATGTTTTCGGCCTATCTATCGATTGAACCAGGGGCTGGGCTCTTGTTGACAGACATAAGAATAGGGAAAGAACAGCTCTACTCATACTTCTGCTTATGGAAAGACATAAGAAGCACCCTATAAAACATGCAAGATCTCTTAGTAAGCCCTTGTTGGCATATCAGGTGCCATTGAACACAGTCCACGGAAAACATATATCTATAGTGATAGTGATCCATTGCCTTGAATTGAGTCTCCACCACATCTATTTCCTTCCCGCTTGTAGCGGTTGGTTAGGCTAGGCCGGTTAGAACCTCTCCGCAGTTCTCGATTCTGATTGAACTAGGGAGGACCGGTATTGCTGGGGGAGATTGTTCTTCCTCAGTTGGCTTATTAACCATGGTCTCTTGAAGGTTTCATACTTTTACCAGCTCTCCCATCCAACAACCTGCTAACCATAAGCTTGCAAGCACCTTGGTCACATCTAAGTCCCTATTTTATTGTTCTTTTTGGGACGGAAAGAAAAAGATCTGCCTTAATCCGTAAGAATCACTCGAAAGCACGGGATGGGCCTTCCCTTCCTTTACGTCATCCACCACCCTGTCCTATCTACTCTCCCCAAATCTCTACTCGTAATTTGAAGAAGAAAGATAAGGAAATCCAATTAGAGATAAGCCGCCCATGAGCATAATGACATAGGTAAATGGGAATGAGGAGGTAACCCCCCCCCCCATCTTGTTCTTTTTTTCTCCTTGAGTCGGATGAATCAAGGGTTCCAAACCTTCCAAAAGTGATAGGTATGTGTTGTTTCTTGGCACTCTCTTAGACTGTCTATCCCTTTATACTTGGGTACACAAGCCAGAAAGAATGTAAATTATTTGATATGGTTCAGTAAATAGGAATCCCAGTAATACAGTAATCATTGGAAGAACATAGGAATATGGGTCCACAGAGGAATGAAGAAAGGGCATGATAGGCTAGTCTGATTCAAAGCCAAGTAGCAGGGCAAGATCAATCTTATCGGGCGGGGAATTGCATTCGTTTATAGAGCTTTCTACGATCACACCCTAAGAGAGTTCAAATGGAAAGTGGAATGGTCTGGTTCCACTTGTTTCTTGGCACTCTCTTAAACAACCCATAGGCTTACTTCGAAGTAGGAACTTGAACTCAAGTATTAGAATGAGTCTTATTAGGGTTTCCCTGGGGGAATGCTCCCCTCAACCCCCGTCACTCCCGTCCTGCCTTGCCTTGAACTAGTACTCAAAAACCAGGACACATAACTATAAGAGAGTATCTGCAAAAACAAGCTCCCTAAGATCGCACCTAAGATCCGAATGAATCGCTTGAGAACTTACTGCATACCTGAAGTTAGCTTGTGTGCGTAACGTTATCTTATCTTTGAATACTTCCATTAGGTGGCAATAAAGATGTTATTTGTGTGGTCCGTTCTAGTGACAGCATTTCAATTCAATTTTATTTATGTAGGAGCCGTTATTTTTGCTTTGTTTGCCGGATTGGTACGCTTTCTTTTCTAAAAACCCTTCTCTCATAAGTCGTTACATTTCAAGCCATTTAAGATCGTTTAAAGGGCCTTATATTATAAAGTATAAAGAAATTCAAGATTGTTCTTGCGGAGAAAAGCCTACTACTTGATCTTGCTACTTTTAATTAAAGAGCAAGTCGGTCTAGCTTCTTAATCTTTCACCTTACAAAGAAGTCGAAATAGAAAGGGGTAGGAAAGATCCCGTGTACCTTGTTCAAGTTGTGCATCTCCTTTATTAGCTTTGAGTTCATTGTTGTTTTTCTGGTTCTCCATTAAAAGGGGTCGTGGGAGAAAAGCCCCAGCCCCCTACATGCATTAAGCGACAACGGCTCAAACGAAGCAAACCATTTCTCATAAGATAATAGAAAATCACAAGAAAGATTTGATCAAAAGTGACTAGAAAAGAGGCGGTCTTGAGCTTGTCTTGGCTCTCTTCTTTGACAAATAGGACTTTGCTTAGATGGTTTGGCACGCTTAGATGTCGATCGAGAAAGACGGGAATTTTTGAAAGCGGGCTTATTTCCCCATGTCTTACCTATAAAAAAGGCAGGAACTTATTAGCACAGATGACTTGCTTGCATACCTTCTTCGAGATATGGAAAGGGGGTTCAGATACAAGCTCGCATTAAAGGAAGCGCTTTTAGCACACACCTAAACAATCGTGTACTTGGGAGCCCTGAGACTTCCTTGTAGATACAGACTTTTTGTACTGCCAAGGAAGGAATACACTTTACAAAGGATCTACTTAACTAGCAAATGAGCATTTCATACTTTCCCACGCTACTTCACAGTCCAATAGAGATCTTTCAAGTAAAAGGAGGTCGTGTAGCACAGTTCGAGTTAAAAAGAAGAAAGGGGCTACGATAGAAAGAGAGGGCACAAGACAAGCAAGATATGATATTCGTTGGAACAAAAGAGAGCAACAAAAAACAAGTAAAGTAAAGATCTGGTTGATTCCACTCGTCAGTCACTAGGGAAATGACTCTCGATTGAGAAAAAACTTGCCACCTTTTTTGTATCCATTTCACGGATTAGGTTCCAAGAGAAAGATACCAAAGAAATGGACCGCGCAATACGACACTAGCTGGCCTTTACTTCGGCCCATCCCAAGCCCCCAGCTAAAAGATTACAATAAAAGTGAAGCATCACATGAATGTTTTAGTTTGTTTGATCAAGCGAATTGACAGCGGATCGAAGGGAGTGATATATGGCATCATCTATCCGGGTCGGTGCCGGACTTCTTTGTGAATCAGTCCCTTTCCTTGTCATCAAGAGTTCGGTTAATTGATCGAGAAATCAGCAGGACCGTATAGCTTATCCTTGAATTGGACTGCGGTCCTGCGAAGCTGGTATCCTCAAACCGCCTAAGAGACTTTCCGACTGTCGAAGGAAGGAAGTTCACTTTTTAGTGACCAGAAATTGACTAGTTTATTTAATTGACTTAAAGATATTTCTTTATATTTTACTATTTAAGGCCTTCCATCATCTGTCGGTGAGGTCAATCGAAAAAGTGAAAGCTTGATGAAACCCTGTCTTTTTTAGCATCAACCACTTTTTCCCATCCCAAGTAATGTTATGAGCTTTCCCTCCCTATCTATAGTAGAAACTCGAGCCTCTTTCTTCTTTCTGTGCAGCTGGCGTTGATTGATAAGATAAAAGAAGCACGTTGTGGAATCGAACCACAATCTTTTTCCGTACATGGCGAAAGTCGAGAGTGAAAATCTAGACTCGAAAGCATACGCTTGTTAGAGGTGATCCCCGCCTCCCCTTTTGGACTAAGCCTTTCGTTCACAGCTTTTCCACTCTACCGACAGTCGAGCTACCACGCTCTTGAAACCTCGTAAATTCGCTTTTCTTCAATGAGAATATAAAGAAAACTAGCAATTTCCCTCCACAGCCCCACTTGGTGTTTGAGCACCACCACCTTCACTGGTTTTACACATTAGAATGAATTCGTCAATTCGATGGGATAGAGGACTGGATGGGTTATCCAATTCGTGACTTACTTGGTAGAGGTCAGAAAAGGTGGAGGCATTATCAAGTAAGTCGATAATAGGTGGTCGTGCTCCCGGAAGCTTGGCAGCGATAAAACGCAGTTCCATCCCTAACTGGATTGCGCCTTTGAGGTTTTGAAAGACGTGAAATTCCGAGATTAGGGAAAAAGTGGCTTAGTTTAACATAGTGAGACTATGGGGCTAAAGTTCAAACCCAAAAATGTGCGAGCGAGACCCAGCAAAAAAACTTTTTCGCGCGAAAGCCGTTGCTTGTTCCATAATTTGATGGGATGGGAAGTATAGATAGAAAGGCAGAAAAAGAGGCGTCGGCTCTGAAATGATGGAAGATTGAATCATTCTTTCATTCTATTCCGGCTATTCCTTTCCAGCGGGTGATTTATTCATGAGCTAGAGAGAAGAGTTTCGATTCGCATGCAGGATATAGAAATCGGGCACTATCTATATATAGTAGCTTCTAACTCTGCAACTAAACTAAAGGCTCTGGAACATAGTATATGCCTAGAACTGGTGATGCAGATAATGCGGTATATCTTGGAATTGGAACGAATCCAGATAAAATTCACCAAGTCAAAGCAAGGGGTTGAAAAAGCACCACAAGGGACGGGAACGTCGTCCTTACTAAAGAAGAATTTCATCAATAATGGCTTGGTCGAAAGTCGTTAAAAAGGCACCGGATAAGCAGCTCACATAAACTACTACGTACAGCGCATCCCGTGGGCGGCCTTCAAAGGCTATCATTTGTAGGACGAGACGCCAACCACGAGTGTACATTTCAACCTGTCTCCTTGTGACTTAGCTGTGAAGATGAATTCCCGGTTAGCCGATTACCTTTCCCGGTTAGGAGAACAATTATAAGTAGGAAAAGATGCTGACACCGAACAGTTAAAGAATTCTCCGTCACTTCAAGACTGCCAGCCTATTTGCTTTGAGACGAAGGAGACGATGCCCATGGACATCCATTTCCTTTGTGAACATTTGTGTGCCCATAAGACATGACAAAAATCGGGCTTCTAGACGCCTTACAATAAATAAGCCCCTATACCCCCTACTCTAGTCAACTTCAGTCTCTTTCTCTAACCTTCGATGATCCTCCTGCAGGCAAATCATCGAAGTCAAGAAAGAGTGATGGGCCTGATCTTCCGATATAGATATCTGATCCCTAAGCTGAGCTCCAAAGTCTGGATTTCTTCCTAAAGCTAAAGTAAGGGCAACTCCCCGGTCCGTTCTCCCTTTCTTTCCTGGTTATCTTTTCTCTAGCCGTATAATCATACCATTCTGCCATACTATTTTCATAATTCATTCCACGTGGAAAATTGTCTAGCTAGGGAACTTTTCATCAGACGATTTCTCATATGATTATTTTCGTGAATTCGACGTAGAAGAAGATCGCCTTGCCTCCCTTTATTAAGTACTGGGCTAAGGGCGGACCCTTAACCTAAGAGTTCTTGTTATGACCAGCCGAAAACAGGCCCTCAAGATGCCTTATAACCGTCCTTTTATCCTATTCCCGCTTATGCGTACTTCATAGGTGATAGGCCTACAAATGCTTGACGCCCCAAAATAGCCTTGCTTTCGCGTTCCCCCTCCTTCCTTAGATCAGGTTAGCACTTATGCTGCTTCATGCAACTACATTCAATCAATTAAGTGGAGAGGTAAATTTAATCAGCCGTCACCCTTCGCTCTTGGGCTAAAGGCTCTCTTACCACAGGTCGCCATTCAATCCTTTTTCGCATAGGTAGATGCTTTTATCCTCATATTTTCTATTTAGTCGGCACTCCTGTCTGTCGAGTACATTTAGTAGTCTTGCTCTTCCTTCCTCTATTTCTGAGGTTAGCTCTGTATTTTTTTCGGGTACTTTTTCTCTCTTTCTATTTGTAATGATTAAGTCTTCCGCTAATGTATCAAACAAGAAAGGAAAACAGGTTTATAAACATGTGAAAGATGAGGAAAAAACCTTCCATTAAGAGGACGAATGTCGCTCCAGTTATATAAACACCTATGCCTGAGAAGGTTGCTGTAATGCATGAAGTGGCATCTTTACCGAGAGTTTAAGTAATTCTCCCCCAGCCCCAGTTTATAGATTTCGTCAACGGGGTCATGCTCTTTGAGATAGCGTTGACCGTCAATCCCTTAGCTTTCGACTTTGGGATTCAGAGAGGTCTACGAACCTGTGCTTCGGCTTTTGCTGGCGGTCTTTCGTCATTCATCACTGTCTGGGCTGGGCCGTCATTGTAAAGACGTGCATCCGTACAGATTAGACTCCTTTCACAAAGGGCTTCTTGTCGGCAAATACCCCCTTCTCATCAACGTATTTGAAACATTGATGAAGGGTAGAACTTTTTCAGTCCCAAAGTGCACTCTTCGACTCTCCAGCCTTTGACTTAATAGAACTGGCGACATTTTCTCATACCTTTGCTAATCATGTTCTTGAGGGCCTCAATGACATCACCCTCGTTGCAACAATTGGTGACATAGGGGGGATAGCCGGAAAGAGAAATTAGCCTTCACGGGGCTCCCGTAGGGTATATTCCACCAACAAAAGCTGGGCAAAAGCGTCTTTCACAACTGATTCAACAACAGCCATTCTTATTATTCTCCCAGGATCAGAAGCAGAAGGCTAGGTACCAAGAACCGATAGCCTATGAATGCAGAGAAAACTCTAAACTCCTAAACCTAAGGCAGCCTTTCTCCTTATTATTTCTCTTAAATAAGAGATAGCACCATCCTAATCCAAGAATGTTAATTCTTCTCTTTCAAAACACTTTGACTATTCAAAGCAATCCGCCTAATGAGCTACGTCTAGATGAGCTAAGGCAAGGGGATTCCTCTCCAGAAATTCCTTAATAAAAGAAGACAGGATATTATTCTTCTTTATACATGCCAACTGCAACTGATTCCACTTGAGTAAGAGCAGCTTGCCCAAAAACAAGAAAGAGATATGCAAAATCAAGCAATACAAGCACACTGCAATCAAGAGGTAATCCCCCATCTGATTGTTCATTGAGTGCGGAGGAAGAAAATGTAGAAAAAGAACAAGCAAGAAAGGGAGAGTAAGCAATCAAGTCTCTTAGTGAGTATGATAATCTTGATAAGCAGTCTGGTGGGAGACAGAATACCACCTTTATTAGGTGGATATGAGTGTATCTTGATAGCCCATGATCAAAGAGATAGGTATGAGAAATTCAAATGATAACGAAATTCAACTGGCTAGAGTAGCGTAGCAATTACCATGTCTTACTCTTTTGGTTTTGCGACTTGCTTGCTGTAAATGGACAGAATCCCCTGTGCACGAATAGGTCTTGCTAGAATCAGTTCTTTGTATGGCTTGTGCAAGAATTTGATTCCCCTTCTGTTTGCGCACATTGGAGAAAGTGCTCTGCTAGTGAAATCGGTCCATTGACCCCTATAATTGATTCAACCAAGGCCGAGCACTCTTCTCGAATTTTTTGATGCACTCTCACTTTAAGTAGGTGAAACCTCTATGTGGAAATGTTTCTTATTGCAAAATGAATGGCGTTCTAGAAGCTCTCACTCAAACAAGGGCTTCCTATACTGTACTAAACAGAATCAGTGGACATAGAGCATGTCCCCCTCCTGACGTTCCCCTAGCGAGGGAACTATCAATAGCGATTGTTGCTCCTTATGCCTGGTTCCGCTCAACTCTCCCTTCAGAGCTACCCTTGCCTATTAGCGGAAGAGGTAGCTTACTAACCTACTGGATTAAGTAGTCTTATCCGAAATCCTCAGGCGAAAAGACATCTTAAAAGTAACATGGTTCTGAAAGAAAGACAAGCCTTAAGGCAACTAAAGCTAGGAAGGTAGGATAAAGTGACTAGTCTTTCTTATCCGAAAGCAAGCAAGACAACAATGGAGGTTTTAGGCAACTTGTTGTTTTCGAGATGGGTTTCCTTGTGGATATGTCCACTTGTTTTCCTATTCAAGTTCTGGTTCCAGTTTCAGAAATTTAAGATTCTTATTTCCACTACATAGCATACACTAGTATAAAGGTCAAATGGTTCATTTTTCTTAACTTTAGATGAGTTAGGTTCTTTACGCAAAGATGCCAGGCAAAAAGCGCACACGAAGATTATAAATAATATGTTAAAATCAAATTATTGCCAAGATGTTTATTAGAGTGATTTTATTATGGGATACAATGGAAGGGCTCATAAAATGAAAAACTTGAGAAGTAAGGGAATATCGATGGCCTTTGTTGAACAGAGAGCGAACGGACAGCAAGTGAATCAAGACTGGGGCTTTGTTTAGCCGCCTATGTAGTTAGAAAAACTTTGAGTTTGAGGTTGAATAGCCACAGTGAGTTCATAACTAGTGGCATAAGCAGAGGAGGCATATGCGGTGGGGAGAAAGGCAATTTACCTGACTTCTTACAATTACAGCTGAACCCGCAACAAAGCTAGCTTTTCTTTCTTGGGATCAACTGCTCGTTTTCGACATAGAACTGGATAATAAAAAACGTCTATTTTTTTGGTAATCGAGCGAGATGATATGTTGAAACAGGTGCTAGATTGAAAATCGCCGCAGAACGAACAAACGCTATCGGTTGAGGCCTCACCGGGCTTTCATAGATCAGTCTCTCAACAATTAGTATTTCATATGAATAGTAGGGCACTGAGGGAGAACTTATCGACGACAAAAAAGACGAGGTTTCTGTTGGAGGGTCCCTCACGCCCCGAGTCAAATGGAATTGAAAGCTTTTTTTATATTTATAAACAAGGTGGCATCTCGAAAGTGCCGCTGGTTGGTTTAATCATGGAACGTCCGAAAATCCTGGTCAAATGCAAACATTATTATTATAATAATATGACCTAGAACATCTTATTGAATTGAGTGAGAGGTCCATTTCTTTCCTACTACTAAACCCGGAAATTGTGTATATTGCTTTGCTTGGGATTCCCTAAGTAACCAAACCAATCCATGTCATTTCACACGGAAAATAGTCTGCTTTGAGCGTTTGAAGTGGATGAACAATCATCGTATGTAATCGAGTTTCATGCCATCATGCCTTTCTGCCCAGCAGCGCTTGAAACCGCATTAATGCGTGTTGGTTGTTGGTTGAGAAGAAAACCCGCCTGAAAACGTAGATTCTATTTTCATTAGTGTCAAAGGCTTGAAGAAGTGTAGCCTTATTCAAAAGGAATTGATAGGAAGACTTTTTTTTCTCCGATTATCTCCTACAATAAGATAAGAGGTAAGAAGGAAGGAAGACTGTTTAAGTATAGCCCTTTTCAGTTCCAATGCGCGGAATCGAAAAAAACACAATCTTTCTTTCGGGGTCATAGATCAGAGAATTCCCTCTTTCAAGCTTACTTACAGGCAGAAGAGTTAGCAAAGGTACAGACAACCCGATCTAGCCAGTGAGCAAGCATGTCTGCTTTCGATTCAATATCTTTATTAACACCCAGAAAAATATATGCCTTTATAGTAGCCTACAATGGAATGCAGCTATTTATGACAGATAGCTAAGTTAGCTAGTCCACCTGCCTGATCAGGGTTTCCATCCAAACTAGTGCCTTACGCAGGAAGGCAAATGAAATTTTATGGTATGGTATCGTATATAAGAGAAAGTTCGCTTTTAGTAGAGATATTTCGCCTTTATTGAGGAGATATAGATCAAGATTACTTACTAATAAAGCGACAAGAAGCACCTTCTTTCTCAAAGTCAACTTTATCCCTTTTTACTAGTAATTGAGTGCTCATTGTTGTTCGGATCTTGACCGGATCCGAGCTTCCCAAGCTCTATGCTGTTGGGGAACTCTGCAAGGATCTTACCACCTTCTTTATTTAATAAAATTGAGTCTTTGGAGTACGTTTGGATTATATTCCGCGCCGAGGAATGGTGCTTGTGGGCCGAGGTGAATATTGCAGACCAGCGGATCTGGTGGTCGACAATCGTTACGACTTGGTAAAGGTTGTCGCAGCACCTGTAGTAGGACATAGGACTTATCGCGATGCTCGCGGACCAATTTACGATGTCTCTGTCACTGACATTCGTCAAGCAGACCACATGGATTGGCCAGGGTCTTCTTCGGCTAATGAGACCTCGATCCCGAAGCCTTCGAAGTATCTTTTTGATAGGTGCCTCTATTTGTATAGGGAATTCGCTGCTGATAGATCTCGCCCAGTGTCCCCCTCCTTCCCCCGCCGCCTTCCGACCCGCGGGAGTATACAATGACAATGTCGGGGCATGAGTGCATGATCATGAGATTACTTGTTGAACGTGCGATGGCACCTTTCTCTGACCTGAGCTACGCAACAACGAGATCTTCCTTGATCCTTGCCGTATGCTTGACGGCCCCCCATAAGACGCTCACTTGGGGACTTCTTACTCCAGCTATTCCAGGAGTCTCCGCTAGTTGAACTGCGTCTAGTGGACTCCCTGTTTCGTTGATCTCCTTCGTCAGCTCTTTGATCGGGATACTATTACCTAGGTTCCTAAACTTTGAATGGATGGGGGAGCGTAGGTGGCAAGCAGTATATGGATACGGTGCTTTACCCATAGACGCTTCTCCAGCTCTCGCAAGAATTGTATGGGGGTTGCCCTCGGAGGGACTTCTCGATGATCGTACCGAGGAATTCTACCGTACTCCGTGCAGCTATGGTTGTTGATCCTGCAGAGTCTACCCAAAGGTTCAAGCCAGATTGTAGGAAGTGGGCGATACGTTTTTGTATATCTATTAGAAGCTCAACGCAACCCACGATTCCAAATAGTAAGTCGTCGGCATATCGTGCATAACAAATCCTTATTAAGTAATAGGTTTTTATGGGGGCTAGCTTACGGGCCAGGCCTCTCTCTGGCCTGATAATAAGTATCGCCTCCCCACCCAGCTCTTTCAGCGGGCCCTTTCTTTTGCAATACTTAAAAAAGTCTCTCATGGCCCAATTATTATAACAGCATTCTCTACCATCGAATTTGGACTTCCGGGTAAACCCGGCGGCTTCTATGAAGAAGGCGGCGCAAAGGAGGCTCGAAGGATTGTTAAGGAAGGTGGAATGGGCCGATGAAGGGTGGAAAACGAAAGGCTTTTTCTGGTCCCCCCTGAGCCAAGGGGTGCTTGGGGGGGTGTGCCACGACGAAACAAGGAAATGAAACGCTGCTTTGCGTTGGATGCTCTTTAACCTCCCCACAATGATGGCTCTATTGTCTAGGGGAGCGTTGAAGCTTACTTCTTCGAAAGACTTTTCTTGGTCATCAATACGACCTGTTCTTAATAGAACCGATCTTATTCTTTGAACAATCGGAATTTCTTACTTCTTTCGGATCCTCCATATCTCCTGATCGAGCTTGTGTAGGTAGATATTGCCTAGTACGGCCGATAGTAATACACTGTTTGGGACGGAGTAAGGGCCCTTCTCTCCTCCTACGAGTCGTCTGGCGGAAAAGACTTTCTGAATGGGGTAAAAGAACTTGGGATCGTCGATCTCTTCCTTAAAGATTCGGATGAGTCGATGTCAATCGATGGTGTGAAAAAACTTCCTGATGTCGAATTCCAAAAACAAGTGAGAGTGGAAGATTCGACCCGACTGGAAGTGCGATGTTTCTGGAAACTCGAGATCGTAAATGGATTCGAGTACCATTCTGATCGCCTCTTTCATGATCCTTTCTATGGGTAGAACTACTGTGAGCAATCTAAACTTCGACCCTTATTTCTTTCTTCATATTGTAAAGGGGAGCAAAGCCCGTTTTTTGCTCCCTCTATTGATAGAAAAAGGGCACTCCTGCCGTCGTTTCAGTGACTCGTAGGGCTTCCCTCAGCTCAGTCTTTTTGGTTCTTGAGAATGGTTGCCACTTCTCCCAGGACTGGAATGATTATCCCTGCCCGATGGGTCTACATCCATCCTTGAATATCGTCGGGTACTGTTAAGTTCCAGGCCATTCTTGTAACAGTCACCTGTAATCCTCGCAGATGTGTCCGCACCCCCCTGAGTGGACGAGAAGGAAAGAATTTCTCGCAGCAACCCCCTAGGTTCTAGACCTAGGAGTCAACTTTCCCGTATGAGCATTTGGTACATGTATCAGTCCGTGGAAGAGTGAATGGGTCACAACAAGGCAATTTCTTTCCACCGCCCTTCTCACGGAGCTGTACGTGGACGTTACCGCTCATACAGCTCCCAGCCAGCAAGCAGTTAGCCTTCCTCTACAAGGAATGGAAGTGTGGATGAATCGACATCAAATATAGGATTGTTGTTGTACGCAATCTCCACTTTAGAAGTCCTAGCAATCCACTCCACTATGTGGTAGAGTGTTCGTCCCCACCCCTTCGCAGGAGTACCTTCCATTTTAATTGAGAGAAGGACTCGGAATTTACTCCCCTCGATTCGAGATCCGAAAGAAGGGTATGGACTTTCTCGAAGGAATTCTCTCCCGTGGCGGTACGCGGATTCGCGAGGGCCCGAGCTCCTCGTCCTAGCCAATCTCCTTTTGGATCAAGTCCATACATGACCCTGAAAATATCGACCTTGACCTCGAATAGGTCTTCGGCTTCAATTCAGGCCTGTTGTATGATGTATGACCTCGGCAGAAGGAGGGGTTTTTCTCTTCAAACTCAGAGGCTGCTGTTGGATGCTTTCTACACTGTCGCTCGCTATGATCTCATCTTCTTGATATCTAAAATGGACGACAGGGGAAGGGGAAACTACTTCATTTGGAGCAGGCGCCGGACGTGCTGTTTCTTTTTGTAGGTTGATGGACGACGATGTGCCTGTGCTTTCCCTTTCTGAAGTCTCTCCTTGCCCTTTAGAAGATCTCAGGGCTTTCGTCCTGTTTGGATCTTCAGAGCTTGATGCGCCCGAAGGAGCCATCATCATCTTACCGAAATAGGTTTCGACACTCATGACGGCCCCGATAATTAAAAGAAAGGACAAGGTCAAACTCCCGGGGAACCCCTTCATTAAGAACGAAGTGATGGTGTGACTCCCCAGAGAGCTCCAAACTCTATAACATTTGGTCTCAAACAACTCTATTTTATCGAGTTTCAGGCAAATATAATAAAAGCACATAATAGAGGAAGAAGAAGTAGGAAGGAATAGAAAAAATGACGGACTCTATTGATCAGACTCGTTAGTTCCGCAGCTCGGGGAGTAAGTTCCATAATTCAATTCATGATAAATAGAAGGGAGAATGCCGCGTTAGAAAAAAAGAAAAATCATAAGGAAACATTATGAAAAGAAAAATCTATCTAAAGAGAGAAGTCTATTAGATAATTAATAAAGAAAAGAGAGCCAAAGAAGGAAGAGATATTTTAAAGCTGGAATTTGAATTAGAACAGAACAGAAAAGAAATTGAAATGATGATGATAAAAAGTGAAAAGAGGAGTGGATAGCAAGCGCAAGGAAATGGCAATGGGATATCCTTTTCCCTGCGGAAAAAGAGAAACCTCCTGATTAAATACTAAATAAAGTACATATACTTTTTATTCTAATCAATATATACAATAATCACATTATAAACGATATTCCGTAATTTATGGGTGTTGATACAAGTAGGCCTAGGCAGCATTGACATTGAATGAGAATGCTTGAATGGGAATCATCTTAGCAATTGACTATAGACATGAGTCTAAGCCTCCGGGAGAGGAGAGACCAATTTCATGAAAGATGGACGAGCAAGTGACAGAATGGGAAAAAAATAGGTAGGCCTTCTGAGCGGTCATTAAGTGGCCTCGTTAGCGACCCATCATTCTTCCCTAAGCTGTCAGAGTCTGATCAAAGCGAGAAAAAGATAGAGGAATGCTCGCTCATAGATGTGATTTGAAAAAGCAAGCCCGAATTCTTTTTAATTAGGCTCTATAGTCTGGTCCCTGTCCCTGGTAAGGTCTGCTTGTTATCCGTAAGTCTTGTTTTGACCGCGGGAAGGTGAACTTTGCAAAAGTGATAATTTTATTGGGAATAATACGACTTCTGACTACAAGCTTACCCTACAGGAAAAAAAGTTTCAGCTATTGATGTAGCCTCTTATCAATACTACTAGTCTTCTCGCTACCTACTAGAAAAATCCCATCAATATAGATTGAATCGACGACCTATACTTCAACTAAAGGCACAAGGGCGTAGCGAGCACAAAATAGAGGAAATGCACATGGGTCTCCTTGAAGAACGAAGTCTAGGGTAAAGAGAGAAGTGTAGAGTGGGCACACTTTTACTGTGCTTGGATTGGCATGGCTGTCCCCCTATTGCTGGTTGAGGCTCCGCCTTTGACTCCGCTTGCCTCTACTTTTCATGTCTAGCGTACGAGTCTAGTGTAGTGGGATTTACTTCTAAAGTCAGGAAATTTTTTTCATCTCCCCTGTCAAAGTCGACGTCTTAACCTGGCTTCTAGAGCTCAGTGGATTCTTGAAGGAGTAGCTCTGGATCGAGAGCTGGATGCTTACCTTATTATTATAAAAAGGAGAAAGGGCTCTTCTTATAGATGTTGAGGTGAGTAAGGGGGGTTTGCTGGCTAGCTCGTGCAATCTAGGAAAATTGCCTTCCCCTTCTTTTTTCAAAATTAAAAAGTAAAAAACCTTAGTAAGCTAGCTTTGGTTGCAAAGCAAGCCGGGAACTACGCTAGGACGTGGATCGATCATGACGAGAATGGACTTCTCCGTAATGCAATGTAAATGTAATAGAAGAGGCAGAGTTCAGTTCCCCTCCCTTCTCGACCAGACGAAGGAGATATGAATTCAATTTAGGTGGGTCAGGGCTTGGCTTGACCCTGTGTTCTCCTGGGTCGGAGGTGAGAACTTCAAAGTGAATCACTCAGTGGTGGGGTGTTCATAGAACTGAAGTCCTCGCCCAAGAAGTGGAAGATTTGGATAGAGTCTCGCTTTGATGCTGGGGAGATGAGATATATAGATCTGGGTAGAGTCTCGCTCATAGAGGAAGAGTACGCGCGTTAGCACGCTACGACTTACGTAGTTGATCAGATCAGATAGCCCTTCCTTCAGGCAAGCAACCAAACGCGGCACATCCGATTCAATTCTGATCATCAACTTGGAGGTATGGCTGAGTGGCTTAAGGCATTGGTTAGCTAAATCAACATACCAGAAGATTGTATCATGGGTTCGAATCCCATTTCCTCCGGTACGGAAATGAAAGGGGCGGGCGAAATTACGTGAGAGAAAGAACCTCTTGGTGGAGTCCAGTCCCCCGGAGTACAGAATAGCACTTCTTAGTGAATAGGAGCGGAGAGTCCGATGCACCTTGTTTTTCTTTGACCGGCCTATCTCTTTCTACAAGCAAGCTCCCACCGGCCGTCCAGTCCATGTACGACTCTCGGTTCTTGAGCATGTTGGGTGGTTAGAAGGCTGTTGAAAGAGCTGCTCGAAAGCTTTACGAACAAGCGAAAAAAGCCAATCTATTCTATTTTCTTAATTTAGTAAAGAGCTTTTCTCTTACTAGTCAGGAGGTAAGGTAGGGCGCTATTTGATGAAGAATACAGACTTTAGGAAAGTGGTTCAGGTAGCTCAGCTGGTTAGAGCAAAGGACTGAAAATCCTTGTGTCAGTGGTTCTAATCAACTTCTAAGCAGGCGAAAGGTCCAAAACGTAGCCGGGAGCCAGCCGGATTTGGAAATGAAAGTGAAAGAGTAAGCAATAAAATGTGAGCGCTCCTGCACTATACGGATGACTTTTTGGCGGTAGGGTTGGGGTGGCTTGCTTGAGGCAGATTAAAAAAAAGCGGTTGATTACTCGGATTGGTTCTCGCATCCCTGTGCCCAAAAGGATGGGCGATTTCGGTTTGAGTGTTCATCGATCGGGTGGATCTATATGCTTCGGGGTGGTGAGATGAGGTGTAGCGCAGTGTGGTCAGTGCATTTGTTTTGGGTACAGAGGGCCATAGGTTCGAATCCTGTCACCTTCATGTGGTAGCCTTCTCCGTGGTCGGACAGTAAGGCAAACAGCGCAAAGCATAAAGTAAAGACCTTTAATAACCCTCCTTTTGAATGACTAGGTTGTAACATTTATAGTGATAGCGCGTCAAAAAAGATCTTTCGATCAGAAAAAGGGAAAGCAAGACCGGCCACATAAAGACAAAATATACAAGAAAAGTGCCAGACTCCGTATGGAAAGACAGAAGCTGACTATTTGTAAAGTGAAGATCAGCGGGAACTTCCGCCTGAGTGAGCTCAAAATGGGCATTTCCGGCAAGTTTTGAGTTTGGGAGTCAGACTTTATGACTTGGCAAAGGAACTAGCCTAGCAAGGAGCTTAAGTAGAAGAGTAAACACCTAAAGAGTAAGGTAAGTCCTAAATCCTATCATTGACCGAATAACGAACTTATCTTGAAGTGAAGGCTTTACCTTTCCTTTAATCAAATCAATACCAGAGAATACATTGGAAGCTAGTTAGTGTGTAGGCAGCATTATGCCATCTGTTATACCGTTTTAGAGAGAATTTGAGTTAAGAGAGTAATCCAAAAAAAAAGGAAAGTGACCAATCTTTATGTGGAGGCGGCGAAGGGATGGTAAGGCATCGAAGCCAAGCAAGCAGCTATTAGAAAGAAGTTGAAGCTATAACAGCAGAAGGGGAGAAAAGAAATGACCTAGGAGGTATCCTATTTTGAACATAAATGGTATCAAACCTCAATTTCTTCTTTTGAATACTACTTATAGATAGTCTTCAGAAGAAGGGTTGGTAGCATACCCGCTATAAGGGGGGTGCCCCAAGAATCTGTCTCCAACTAATTTCATATTAGTTTCATTGTGAGCCAGAGCTCCTTTTGATTCTATTTTATCTCAGTCAAACTCTATTTACTAAATAGAAGTTCATTTAACGCTTCAGCGGCGAGCTCCGTGTGTGAACAGCGACTAAGCAACATCCAGTCTTTCTTAACACTTTGTACGCTTGAAGGCCCATCCTCTACGCAAGGGTACATAGACGATGCCTTTGATCCAACTCTTTTTTACATAAAGAAATGAAAATCCAAAAATCGGGGAATCCATCGGTCAGATAACAATTTTTTCTAGTAGCACGCACGACAAAATGTTCGGAATATACATCTTTTTTTTGGGACGGAGGCAGGCGTGATATAAAAAACATCAACTTGGAAACGCTATACATAATATAATAAAGAAAAAGAATGAATATGCAAGTAGAGGACCCTGCTCAAAATAAGTTTTTAAGGTTTTCGCTTAAGAGAAATCTCGGATCAAGACTTGTTTCAATAGCCTTTCGGAAGAGTGAAACATAAGGCAGAATGGATACCGAGTTCGGGGGGCAGGTCATAGCTTTTGATCGAGACAACTCATCACGATTGGTGCAAGATTGACCACTCAGCTATCCAAGTTACGTAAAAGACACATTTTTTAGTTTTTCCCTGCCTCATGAGGACACACTTTAAGTCCCAAACTTTATGTCAGAAGAAAATGCTGGAAGTCCAAGATGGTGGTTTAGAACATCCAAGAGGACACCTTATCCACGCTCTCTTCCCTTGGTAAAGAGGAATTTCAAATCTAAATCAATCATTTGATCAAACAAAAAAAGTACTTGTGCCTTAGAGGCAGCAGCTGGCAAAGCGAAGGGAATAGGAAGACCAGGAACGAAGTCACTTGACCAAAAGAAGTTCTTATTTGAGTTCAAAGCGAGGAGCCAGACAGAGACATATTGCAATTGCAAGAGCCAACTCTAAGAAGCAGCTTTACTTTAAAGAGGGGCAAAAGAAAAGAAAAGGAGAGAATAAAGGGGAGCTTACCATATATAGATCGGTTACACACTAAAGGAAAGATATATTCTAGTTATCCTACCCGACTACACAAGATATTCTACATGTGGTTAACAAAAGAGTCACTGGTTATTGACCTCAAGACAGAGACGAGATGACTAGGATCAAAAGGTTAAGATAGGGCTAGGCTTTCTCTGGTGGACCTTTTTATATTATATTACGATATACGACCGTTCGCCTTTTCATCACTTTGGCCTGGAGCCAGTCTAGGGTGTAGGCTAGCTTTGCATAGGATCAGGTCGGTGGTAACTAAATATAGAGAGAATAAAATCCTTAGGTTGACCAATGATAAGAAATCTACTCTATCTACTGATGCGGGAAAGGTTTTTTAGAAGGGGACATGTGATCAATTTGTTCTACTTTCTAACCGATCCATTGCGTGTCACGTCGCCCTATCCATAGAGGAAGATGGCGTATGCTCAAGTCTAAAATCTTTCCTACCAATCGTATTGTCAAGCTTGAGTGCCTCCATTTTTGATGATTTTGTCACTTCTCTTAAACTATAGCTTCAATCTACTATTGATGAAGGAACAAACCACTATAAATAGGTATCTCTACGCGTAAGAATGAATATATGATTAATTCAAATATATTAACCCGGCAAGAGTTGACCAAGCAGGGGAAGTGACTAATGAGCGGGGTACCTTAACTTATGCCATGTTGAAACCTTCCTTTAATAAGTCCCCCTAAAAAAAGCAAAACAAGAAAGAAAAGAATTTCCTACTTCGTTGACCCAATACCTGCTGAATGGGAATTGTTTGACGACTTGATGAAGATGTGCTTGTGATGGAAATTCTTCCACCATGGAAGATGTACTTTGATGGTGCTGCTCATCAAGATGGAGCTGGGGTGCCGCACTCCTTGACCTTGTCGAAACCTTGTTCCAATAATCTCGCAGAGTACCAAGCCCTCATACTTGACTTGAGATGGTTGTGGCTTTGAAAGAGTTGCAACTCTTATGGATATTTTAAATTGGTGATCAATCAACTCCTTGGTAATTATTCAGTTAAAAGGCCTGACTTGAATTCATTCTATACTGTAATTACGCAAACAAAAAGGCTTATTGGGTGGCTTGGTGATGTGACCATAGAGCATGTCCCAAGAAAAGAAATAGACAAGCACATGCCCTTGCAAGACGCTCAAAATCTATAGCTGCTTGGCTTGGTTGGAATGCTTTCCTTGGGGCAGAAAGGCCATGCTTTGAAAATAGTTACTCTACCTTATTTCGAGCAAGAGTTTGCTTCCTTTCCCTAGAAGGGTCAGAATTGACTTACATCTGTTCTCTAACTCGTCTTTCTTTTACTTCATTCCCGAGCTCCTCGATCAATTGGTCCGGGAGAGGAGCTGAAAGCCACTTCATAGTAAGCAGAGGAGCCGTGATCTTCTTCTCTTTCCTTTAGTAGGAATAGAAAAGTCTCACTCTTGCCCTTAATAGGAAGCCAAAAGCAGAGATCAGCCTACCTACATAATGATATCGGCCTAACTCAGATAGTTAAACTCCCCTTCTTCCTTAACCAACGATTAATTAGAGGTATACCCGTCCGGTGTTGGTACCTCACATTATTTAATTAGGGCGGCACCCTGGTTTTTTGAGTGCTACCCGTAACAGTAATAAAAAGAAAGTCTTATGGTGCATCGTCCACGGGGTTTGGGAAGTGCCCTTGCCCCTTCTCCCAATCGTCGACCCTGACAGTGAACTCGTAGACGAGGCTTTCACCTGTATTGAAAAGGGAATCTCGGTTGTTTGAAATGTAATCGAGACACTCGTTCATTTTAATCCGTTTCAGAGGGGAAGCTCTTTCTAGCCTAATATACTATTTGATCTTTTGCAGAACGTTAGAGCGCAGCTTTCGATGACAACATAAAACGAGTTTCCTTTTACCCCATAACTGCAGAATTATAAGGAATTAGCAGCCCTGAGGAAGCGGATAATGACGACTACATCCGGGACCACCCGGCTTGCACTCTTGTAATTGATGCTTAACTAATAGGTCCTGGTCCGACTAAACGAATTTTGGAAGAAATAGTTTAGTGCGGTCAGGAACCCGATTTGAATTCCAAGCCCAATAATCCAATTCGAATACAATGCCTACCTTATTCTCTCCCCAATAACACTGTGATGCTCAGTTGTCCGCCCACCAATGATAGCCTGTCAAACCTCATTCCAATATTGATAAAAACGTGAAAGAGACCCACATGCCCACTTCTCCTTCCCCGCCCCATTTCTGGTGCGGGCCTCGGTGTCGCCTATGGTTTGAGCTACGTTTGGTTCCAGGAACAGATAGCTTGCTGCCAAGTCTAGTTCCCAAAAGCAAGCCATATCGTAATTCAACCTACCAACCCATATTTTTTCCCTCCGTGGGGATCCCTTATCCGCGTTGAATATCCCTTCCTAATGCTCATCTATTAATCCCTCTTCCCGCCGATTCCATTCTCTTTTTTATTTTCCTCGTCGTCCTTCCCTGAATTGGAGGGGGTTTTCATTGCAATCACTTCGACTCCCCTCATCCAAATCACGCGGATCTTCACGGACCTTCCTTTTTTTGTATGGGCCAGGTAAGAATGTAAAACCAAAAAAGTACAGGTAGTTTGACTTATAAATACATAAGTAAAGAGACCATAAACAAGGATCCCTATCAAATTTGGGTTTTTCTCGGATACTGCATCGAAAAATTCCCTCATTATGGTTCATTATTTAACTGCTCTACTCCTCCAAAAAGAGGAAAAACTTTTTTGTCGTAAATTGCTGGTTTGGTTACTAATCAAGAAAGACATGGGATTTTTTTTTACACATCACATCTACTAGGCTGTCTGTGGCTTACATACGATATTTTAATTGTTACACAAATTCAATTGTGACAATAGCTTTTAAGCAAGCAGCTTGTATTCGTATAATAACAAGAATGCAATGTGGTGCTTCCCGCTTTTAGTCAAGTGAAGCACTACAGGTATTGGATTCAGCTTGAACTAATAAATGTTCCCAGTTCAAAGGAATTGATGGAGTGAGTTATAGCATCTTGCTACTTCTTACCAAAGAAATATTGATAAGAGAGACGAGGCAAATAAGGAATTGATAGAGGTGCGTAGAGAAGTTCAATACCTTCTTGATAGAGAAAAAGTCCTTGCTTGTACATCTCTTTATTTTTTGAGATTTGGTTGGTGTTCAGTCTACTTCTAAATAAGTACTCCGCTTTGTTTAGTCTCTTTCTTAATGCAAGTCTACTAGGTGATCGAGAAAGCACCGCCCAAAGGGCGTCATAGAGGCGGTCACCGGTAGGCTCATCTCAAAGCTGGAATGAAGAAAGTAAAGTTCTTGCATTTTTCATCCATAAGGTTTGCATTTTTGTTTGTTATCAGGAGTGCAAGTTCCCAACATCGCTCCGGTTGGAATTATAGAAACTAAGTTCGTTTCGGTATCAGAAAATAACAATCCTGAATAAGGGATAAGTCAGGCGTGTACAGACTATGGCATCGTTAAGCCCTTTTAATTAAGTGTGAGATGTGTTGTTTCAAAGTAGCTAACGGAAGTTTGGTCGGACACCTGATCTTTGATCATATAGCCGTGTGAGAAGTCTGGTACTCTATTAAGAAGAAAATTCCCTGATCGTCCGTCATATGCGCTGCCCATATCCTGAGCCTGCTTAGAAGGGACTCAATAACGGAGATCTTCTTTGACACGCGGACCTAGTTTCCACCAACCCAGATGTACCCGATTCAGTGATGACACTGACGGTACTATCCCATTTTTTTGGCTTAGGGCCTGATGCTTAGTTTCCTTCTAACTTAGTACTGACCTTTATTGTCCGATTTGCTTTCTTAGTGCTGGCACCCTCGTATGCCGATCAACCAAACAAGCGGCAGAAGACCCTTTGACAGTAATCTAGAAGGAACTTCAGAAAAAGACTGGAAAGTAAGGAACGAAGTGCTCGACCAAACAAGCAACGTCTGACGAGATAGGGGCACGCTTGCGCTCAAGCCTATTCTAATAAGGGCGTTAGTGCATCCGTTTTCTTGCTGGGGCTTAATGGTTTGAAATTTGGAAAATATGGAGAGTCACAGAACGAACATGGTGCGGAGATTGGAGGTGTTGAAAAAAGGGAAATATTGAGACGTTCGAAGATTATTTAATGAACTTTCCGTGATGCAACCGAGTTGCCATATTGATATAGCACAACTACTTGAACGGTGAAGAAGCAGCTACAAAGTAGAGAAGAAAGAGAAAGAGTGAATGCAGTCCGGGTTCTAGTCTTAAGCAAGACAGAAGCAGGGCTTTCAAGCGGGTAGTGAGTCCTAAGTCAGAGGGGAGCAGGTCGCAAGGGTTCTATCCTATGGTGATCTGTTGGGCCTTTCGAACATTAGCTGCCCTTTCCAAGGTTTAAGCCTTAGCAATCTCAGTTTGCTGCTGCCAATCCTTAGCGAACTTGTAAGCAGAAGGGATCCTTCCCGTGTAGCTGTCCACAACCGTGTGGGGAGCCAAAGGTTGCTGGCCTATCGCTAACTTGAAAAGACAGATGCAGAGCTTTTTTGCAAGTATTAGCAGAATTGTGCTACGTCTAGCAGTTGGACCCGGTTGGAACTCACAAAGTGCCCCACGGAGCGGTACTCCTCCAATAACGCATTGATCCTTGTGGCCATCTGCCCTAACTGAAATGTGGATGAAAACTCGTGGAGAAGTTCATCTTTGATTTGACCCCAAGAGTTTGAATACTTCTGTCCAGAATCTTCATGTGAACCTGAAACATTAAGCCGTTCTGTCGTGTTGCTTCACGAGTCTACAAGCCTTATGTTGAGGAAGAAAGATGAGTTTCATTATTGCATTGAAGCGAAGGAAGCATTTCATGAAATCAAGGATGAGCCCTATTTTCCTTTCGCCCAAAGATTTTTTACTATTCAACTTCATCAACCAAAATGGAGTTAGGCCAACTTTCTTTTCTAGGTATGGCCACATCCGTTGGCGCCATATTTTTCCTTACGCTGGGTGGGTTCCATGGGTGTTGCTTGGATTCAGACTGATTTTCATGTCCTTTCTTTGTGTTGACGAAGATTTTGACCTTGTGTGCCAAAAACGGTAACATGGTCTTCTATTTATCCAGTAATTTTGCTCCCATCAGTGTGTCTAGAGTGCTAAAATAAATAGATAAAGTTCAAAAGAAGGTGGTGAGAATTGTTAAGTCATCAAATTAACTTCTTAAAAATGAATCTTTTCTCATTGGGAGCTGGCTGTAATAGGAAAGCGAGCATTTTGACCCGCAACGAGAAAGGAATGGACATTTTCGAGCAGGGGGCAGTTTGGTTTCAAAGCCCTCGCAGGAGGAAGAGGCAGTTGTCATTTGAAAGGAAAGACTCTTCTTATAGAGTTTGAGCCCGCGACTTCTGGCGTGATAGACTAGCACTCTAACCGATTGAGTTATTTCCCCCTTTTGTCGCTACGTTATTTCAAAAGTAACCTACCGGCCTATTAGTTTACAAAGTCATCATCGGAGAGTATTCCTAACAGCTGTACTAATGTCGTTCGCCTTTGGTACTTCAGTAGGGCTTGCATTCGAAAGGATTGCGGGGTGAACGGCATTATGTTGTACTACTAACATTAACTGTACTAGAGTAGTTTAGTAGCGCCTTTTGAGTCAAATAGGCTCACCCTTTCTGAAAGGCGAACAGCCTGCTTTGCAAGCAAATATATAGCCCCCGCCCCATTCAGTTGTTGCGAGCCGGAAAGCGTACCGGCTGTTTGAGTCACAAAAGGAACAAGCAACGGATTGATTAAGCGCTAACGCGCTCAAGCCTATGTCTTAGCCTCGCGCATCTATTTTCTTGCTTATATTATTATATAATAATAATATATATAAGTAATATATATATAAACAAAGAAGAAAATCCTTTTTTTTAATTCTTCATTCCTGGGAAGAGAAAGAAGCAGATAGAACAAGGCCCGCTACAATTGCTTTAGCGCTAGGTCTCTCGAGTCTTGCCTTTTTCCATGTCTCCCGAAGAAGATTAAGAGCTGAAAGCGAATTCCCAATTATCTGACACTAGATCAGTAGAAAAAAGCTTTGTCATTACAATAGGAAATAGATGCGAAGCTGTTCATTTATCCAGATGAGGCTGAAACCATTTCTTTTGCGGGAACCGAAACAACAGCTTGAACAGGAGCTGCTGTCGATATTGGCAACGTTTTTAGGGAGCTTTTTGGGAGCAAAATGACTGACGCACTAGGAGTGGTCATTAAGAGCCTGCTTTCAAGTCACCCGGTGAATTTCCAACCCTGTTCGACTTCATCGCTACGACCCTTACCTCTTAATTGGGAGCAGGTTGACTACACAGGGTTCCCCCCTAAATGAACTCAAGCTTCTTTTTATGCTATTTGGAGCAAAATTCACTAGAACTAGAAGGAGCGAATAGCTACAATTGCCTTAGTGAGTCTTAGGCCCCTAACTGGAAATACGCTATTTGGACTACAATGACTTTTGCACCAACTCTTCTGGAAGCAGAGGCCTAAAAAATGCTTTAGTGGTAGGAGCGGAATCCCCTTTTGGTTTGGAAGGTTGATTTAGAAGAAATCAAAGTTTTAGACCCCGCCCTATCAGTCCCAAAAACAGGCCTTCAAACGCGTTTTATGGCCAATGCTGAGATTCTTTAGTTTGACGACCCAGGCTTTGTCTCGAAATGCTAAAATTGAGAACACTCCTAGCCCCACAGCTCTTTGACCTTCCCTCTGTTAAACAGCTCAGCGACTTGGGAAAGAGCTTGCCCACTGCACACTGATTGATTCGATAAAGCAAAGCAAGCTGGCCCACAGTTCTTTGTGTTGGGGCTTGATTCCCAGCCGAGATAACCGTTTCATGCCTCCCGTGATCATTGAAATTGCCAGTTGCCAAGGTATGCTTGCTTGCCTTATACAGCATAATCCGCTGGCAAAGGAGCAGCAAAAATAGCTTTTGCGGCAGTAGGTCACAAGGGAGACTAGCTCTACAGAGCCTTACTCTTTGGGATACTGTGCCATAAATGGGCATAGGTCCATACAATCGAATAGGGTCTCTGCCAACCAGCAAGGAGGGCTCTACGCATGTCGTTTAAAGTTTTCAGTGCCAGTAAGGAAAATGGCCTTCACGTTTGCGTCGCCTTTAAAGAAATAATTACCTGTAGGTTAGCTTTCTTTCTGTGCTCTCATTGCCCCTCTTCTTGTTTGTAAAGTGCCATTCTTTCCTCAGCGCAGTCTGGGCCTTTCGGAGTTAGGGAGGTTTCGTTCTCTCTCTTAGAAAAGTGCTTCTCTGCATTGTCTCTCTCATTATTCCTTTTTAGCAGTAGGGAAGATATAATAGTTGATGCTACGCTTGGGATAGGTTCCTCTTTGCTTAGCTTGGTCTATTCTGGCTAAGCATTCACGGTGCCATCCTCGTCTCTAGCTCGAATTGCATTGTGTGACTAGGCTGCTTCGGGAGACAGTGAGGTTGTTCTGCTTGGGGAGTAGCCCGTCAAATAGTCTTTCTATATACTTAAGCATATAAAGGAAAAATCTAAGATTGATGCGAACTTATAGGTGTATTCGGAATCGTGGAGTGCATTAGCTGTGATATACTCTATTAACATAACAGCCACTCTTCGTATTGGCTAACATGATGGAGACCCTGATTAGAGACTTGGTGAGGTGGTGATTGGATAGAATTGTCTTTCCTTTCGCTATAAGCCTCAGTGTGTGGAAGCCTTAGCGGCTTTGTCGCTGGATGGGTTCAGTCTTTTGTGGATTAGCGTCAAGCTTTTCTTTGTTCCATTTCTGCATTCCTGCATGACCTAAATTTCGGGTATGCCATTTGCCCTGAAGGAACTCGCGTCTTTCTCTCGTGATTTCAGGCGCTCAAGTTTGTGTCATTAATCTGGTGCTAACGGGTCACGTAGTCCACAGCCTCTTGCCCCACCCATGCTTTCCGCTTTCCTAGTATTATAGCCCTTCGTGTAGGAAGGTGTAGGAGCGAAGACACTCTTTCCCCTTCTTCCACTAGTCTTAGAGCTAGGAATTGGGAAAGAGTAACCGAGAAAAGGCAAGAAAGAAGGATGCTCTTAGCCTTCCCTTTGACTTTAGTTACGGGCTTACATGCTTCTTTCCTTCCGCCGCGAGTTCTACTCCCAGTCTCAGGTCAAATGCAGAAGAGAGACTTTATACCTCGAGAAAGTAGTAAGCAACTTAAGACCGAAAGAGGTTGAGACCAGGTAAGCGGGAAGAAGAGCATTTGAAATAGGAGCGGAGTCTGTCACGTGCAGCCTACTCTCTTCGTTCCCCTCCTCTTATCCTTCCTTTCTTTCATAAGGCAAGGCCTTTAGACTAGCCCTCTTCTGGAAAGAGATTTTATAGCACCGGAGTCGTGAAAAGAGCATTTCTTTCCATTTGTGCGTGTCAACTATTTATTATATGCCATCAAAGCATGCTAACAGCAGAAATGCAAGTACATACAACTGCGGTAATGCCGCATCGTTGATAAAGAACCTTGCCATCCCCAGCTTTGTCCCTGCTTAATGTTCATTGGCATATTCTCCTTCCCCTTCTATTCCCAATTCAATATTTAGACACTAAGGTTTGTTTCCATAGGGCGAAGCGGCGACCTCATTCGTTCATTCTAACAACCAACTCGTTGCCCTATTTTATCTAGTCTCTATAATTACCGAGACCCGTACATACAAAGATACTTCTAGCTTATCTCCTTCTAACGAATTCTGAGCTCCTTCCCATCCTATGAGCCTTTCTAAACTATTGAACTTAAGAGAGGCTTCTTTTCAAGCTGAGTGGAAATATCGTATAAAGAAAATGACAAAAGAAATATCACACGGAGATCAGTGTACCCATATATTGATATGAAATCTCATTCTCATATATCATATATAAACACTATTGCTCGAATCATCTCCGATCCGATTTAGCAAAGCGAAAGCCAATAGCTTCGCTATAGCGACTACGTTCCAGCTTGGATTTGGAAATTCAATCTCTCAGTCGGTGGGGGAATTCAGGACCCAGAGTTCTGTTCTCCCCCGGTTGCAAGTTTATTTCAAATTCAAAAGCCCTAAGCCCATACTTTACTTTCCTGTCCGGAACTAGAACAGCTACCTCGGCCTCTCACTAAACAACACTCGACTTGATCCTTCTTTCTTTTCTCCTTCCACTCCTGCCTTGTCGTTGTTGTTGGTGAGTGAATAGCTATTAGTGCCTTTCTTAGTGGCTTTACTGCTTTACCGCTTGACTTGCTTATCAACTATTAACCCTTTGCGCGAGTCTCCGTGCTATAGAATCGGAAGCAAAGAAGAGAAACGAAAGGAGCTCTTAGATAGGTAACTGAATGCGTATCCAGTGTGGCACTTGACTTTCACGGAAATAAGTGGGATATCGCTAAATGGAGTATTCCTCTAGAAATAGAAATTCCGATTGAATGGACATATGTCTTCTTTAAGAAAGTAAGGCACTAGGCGTAGGAGAAAGGACAACATGCCCCTAATCGAATTCAAGGCCAGATTGCACATTAAATTCAGGCACGGAATCCACTATGATCGAATAACTCCATCCCTGATTGCATATGGTTGACAGTTACGCTCTAAAAATCAGTTACTTTTGACCCGTAATTTCAAAAGAAGAGCTTCTGTCAATGTTTCCTACATGCTCCACATCTAATGACAGTCGCAACCGCTTAAGCTCATGATTAATTTGCAGAGATACCCACTGCCAGTACGCTCCTTCAAACTTATTATACAGACTTGTTATTTTCTTGTTCTCTCGGATAAGCTTGGGGCGAACAAGCATATTCTATTACAAGGTTTTAATACTAGTTATACGCCCGTGCCTCTGCCGATTAAAACTTTCCGGATGTGGCTTCATCAGCGGTGCCACAAGCAGCAGGTAACCATTCAAATCAAATGACGAGGAGCAACAAGAAGAACCAAATAAAGACCCAGAAGGCCTACAGCAAGTTCAAGAAGTTAGCTCATTAGACGGATGGCTACCCAGGGAGTTGGTAGCAGATCTGTACTTAGCTCTTACTAAGCAGCCTCTAACCTAAATGATTTCAGTTGCCTGGGTTAGTTCCTTAAGGATTGTAAGGGCCGAATCAACTGTGTCACCGGTAAAGAACCTCTACTTAAGAAAAAATCATAAGAGAAGAAAGCTGCTAGTAGAGGCTGGAGAAGTTCTGAATAGCACGACAGCAGGTTGGAGCGACAACGAAAATACAGGAGGCCCAGGTTGGAGTGCTGAGATAAGGTGCAGAGCTTCCAGTTCTAACTCCATTAGGCGGTGATGGTAAATTGGTTGTCTTGATGGACGGAGAAGGAATCTAGTTCGGTTGTACAATTGGTGGAGGAAATATGGGACCTGTTAATGACGGGAAAGGAGGAGGACTAAATAATGTGTCTGGACGAGGTGACTCAGTCCCTTGCTGAGACGGTGGAATTTTGACAGAGTATCCAACTAAGGATTCAGGTTGCTTCGACATCAAAAAGGCATAAAAGACAAGTTTTTCAAGAATTTCAAAAAAAAATTAAAAAATTAAGCCAAGAACCTAGAGGATTGAAAATTTGAATGACGCGAAGCCCTCAGCAGTCACATCCAAGATCTCCTCGGAGACTAAGAATTGATCGCACCCATGTAAGAATTAATCGAGATGGGGCGTTTGCTCCAGGATGATTAATCTGATGACAAATAATGAAAGGGAAAGCTGATATTTTGGCATCAAAAAAGTGAAGATTGCCCTGAATTTGATCCTTTGAGGGTCTCAGAGAGGTGGCAAGTACAAGAGGAAGTCAAAGTAAAAACTAGACTTTGTCTTGCAAAGTGACTCCAGCTATAGTGAACAGGGGAGGTTGCACACTTTTATAGCCCTACCCTAGTCTATGCACTCAAGTAGAGTAGACGGCACGCGTCACCAAGCATATCGCCCGAGGTTAAGGGTTCATCAGCGAATGGAGTTAGGCCCATTTCCTAGTCTAGTTTGAAGCAGAAGAGCTCCATCCTAGTCCATAGCAGTACTTCTCTTATATGCTCGAGGCAAGACAAGCAACTCTCTACGCTTCCTCAATTGCTCAAGGAACAAGATTAAATAATGCTTTTGTGGAACCTCTTCTGGCGAGGTATTGGGATTAAACCAATGTCTTTCTATTTGAAGCATTGTGCAGTATGCCTTAAATTCAACAAGAATACGTTGGCCAGAATAGTACTGAGATTTCTGTCTCTGTTTAGCTGACTCGCTCGGGATATCCCCGCATCGCTCTGGCGTTTCATCGTAAGAGGATTCTTAAAGGTGATTCTGAAAGTGATTTGCTTGTCCAGTGGTACCTGTCGCCTTTCTCCGAAGACTATTGAATTAGCTAAACCACGTGGGTGGCAGTTGTCCATGGATGTCCCTTGGGCCTATTCTTCATCAGATACGTGAGCAGGAAGAGCTTCTATTCCATCAACACAAGTTATTCCAGCAATAGCTCTTACTGCAACAGACTAGGACCGTCAACTCCAAATGTCCTTATAGATAGGCGAAAGCCACCTCGTGGACAGATTACGGAGCTACCCAGCTTCTCTTAATACCAAGTAGTAGAAAAACTGCTTTCCCGAGCTGTTTTTATCGAGTTAACGAGGTAACAAGTGGAACCATGCGCAAAGACATACCCGGCATACTAAGATGAATCACCTAACTTCCCTGCCGTCTTGATTGATAAGCTCGAATAGCCGGTTGATGGCAATGAATGGGTGAAGACGGGAAGGCTCTGACTTTGAAGCCCGGGCTCAGGTAATAAACATAATGAGGCGATCAAGAAAGTCACGACTGTCTGTCACTTCCTTAAAGCAAGGAGAGGAACCCTATCATGACTCACTTTAGGTTGAACCTTATCTGAGATCTCTCCCGTCTTAAAAAAGCAAGAAATGAAGAAAACTCTCACCTTCGATTGATAGATGAAAAGCCCCGCCAAACCAATGAAACTTGAGAAAGATTTGGCATCTTGAAAGGCAGCTAAGAGCGCATCAGCTCTTCCACAACACACTGGGGATATTCTCATGGACGCCAGCTGGAGAGGCTCTTATTAGTTTGTTTCGAGATGTCAGTCTGCAAAGCATCATCTTCATCTCTTTCATCGCACGTAGGCTCAACATCCAATCAGCGTAACGAGGCCCAAAATATTCTGGTTGGATGAACCAACTTGAGATGTTAAAATATTCCATCGGCATCCCTAATATAGTGATAGAATAATATTAGACACATCAAGCCTAACTAGGCTTGCTTCTATCTTTATAGATCGGTGTATGACAAAGATATATATGGTCTAACAGCTCCCTCAAGCTTCGTGTAGTTCCTCCCCTTCAGCTTGGATGGAAGAGGACTTAGCAGAAGATAAATCCTTTGTTTGGTAAAGACATCTGCCAATTGGTACATGCTGGAAACATAGCATACCCGAATTTCACCACACGACACTCTCACTGGGTAAATCCGGAGAAAGTAAACATCAACTAAGAAAGAATAAGAATAAACAGAATTGCTTAAGTAAGGTAGTCGCTTATTTTTTCGGTATACTGCTCCGCTCGCAGAGCAAATGAACATAAGACAAACCGAATATGAGGAGGAATGTGAGATCGTTGTCCGACATTTATCGTCGAATCCCCAAATGTGCATCTTCGAGTGTTTCAGCCGTCCCCAATCTCCCAGTATCAATATTTTGGCTGCTCAAGACGGTACAGGTAAACAAGTGGATACAACTGAGCAGCTTACTCCTGAGATGGATTTACCGATTGAACAAGATTTACCTGCATTTTTAACCCAAGCGGATTTCCCCGTTCTACCGAGTTATAAGAAGACTACGGATCCATTCGACGATATTTTTGATAATATATGTGAACAAATAATAGCTAAAGTCCAACCATTTCCCGAATTTCAAGGTGGGATTTGTATTTTTGGACGAAGTTATTTCATCGTCCCTTTTTTCCCTGATGGATGAATATTATTTTTCCATTGAATGCCTCCAAGGCATATACATAAATTTAATCACCAATGGTACTTCTTCATCCTTTTTAAACTTTTTTCTTAATTATTGAATTGAAGTTATATAAAAAATAAACTGACAAAGCGTCTGTTCACGAAAGTTGTTGTAGTTTTCGTAGTTGCAAGAATTTTTTTCTCATGATTGGGTTGGTGTTCAGTGTACCGCTTGTGACGCCTATGCTTTGCATGAACATCTCAATTTCCAAATAAAAAGAACGAGGGGAAGAATCGACGAGGTGTTTCTTCTCGAAGAGAAAATCGTGATGGAAAAAGCATGAGGAGAATTCTAAACCTGAGATGTTAGAAGGTGCAAAATGAATGGGTGCATGAGCTGCTACAATTGCTTCAGTGGGAGATGCTATCGGTATTGGAAACGTCGTTAGTTCCTCCATTCATTCCGTGACGCGAAATCCATCATTGGCTAAACAATTATTTGGTTATGCCATTTTGGGCTTTGCTCTAACCGAAGCTATTGCATCGTTTGCCCCAATGATGGCCTTTTTATCTCATTTGTATTCCAAGTCCGTTAGTAAGAATTTACGGTGGGTGGGTAAGCCGGAGGGGATCCCTGTTGTTAGACTAACTGGCCGAGAAGATTAGCGAGGTTCTTGCTACGGTGAAGTGAAAGATCTTTTACTATTGGGGAAGAAGACAGGTGGGAACGAGTGGAGCGAGAGCAAAGCAAGTTTCAGTGGTGGGTTGGCTTCCTGGTCCCATTGAAATCTTTTTCATGGTACGGAACTCATTTCATACCTGCAATAGAGTCAATGCTGCGGCAATACTGACTCACCTGGTCAATAGGGCTATTCAAACCAATCCCCCCTTTCTGTTTGCAATAACCGCTGCAGAATAGTCATCCCTAAAAGAAGAAGTTTTCCAATTCAAATAGGTTGCTTTTAGAATAGGTTGTTCTCGAATAAGCTCTTTGAAAGATAACTGAATGCATTTAGTCCCTTGGGGAAGGGTCTGCGCCCAGGGGCTCTTTATAGCACTTTTGAGTAAGTGAAGACGAATATTCGACTTTGTTGCCTGCTTGACTGATTTCATCTCCTGATGTCAAAAAAGGTGTTCTATCTCATTCTTTTAGCTGCAAGCTAACCGTCGGGTTGTAGTGGTTAAAGTAGAGCCAAGCAGCGATGGATTAAGCGAGTCAAATAACGCTGGTGCGGACCATGTTGGATGACGAGTAAGGGTGAGAAAGAAGTCCTGCTCTACTGCCTTGTGTTAAGCAAAGTGAATTTACTTCGTTTCAGGCCATCTTATTCAATCTCATGGAACTAAACTCTTAGATGCAGCATGTAGCCGCCTCCATCCATCGGCACATCCGCCCCATATGCTTGCTTAGCCGCATTGTTCATCTTGAAAGGGAGCCGCGAGGTGCTGTCATGTCAAGCCCAAGGTTCGTTCTACTGCTGTAAAATTTCTGCCATTTACACGTCTTGGTGGGGGTCTTCTTGCAACGATTTTTGTTTCTTCAGGAATGGTGCTGGTCAATTGGTGTATAGGCCATCTCGGTCAAGTTTAGAATTTACCTCTATTTTGAATCCCACTTCCTTGTTAGCTGGGAACCCCCTCCTCTATTAAGCAGAGAATGATGGATGGAAGACTGAGAAGATAGAAGAAGATCTTTTAAGCATCGGTCGCGACATCGAATGAGACTTATCCTGGGAGCAAACACTACAGTTTTCTTTCGTCTTTGAAGAAGTCAAATGCAGCCTAGAAAGAGGCTACGAAGTGGTCGAGGGTTGAGTGAGGGCCAGTAGTTGCATTGCGAATATTGAATACCATGTGCTAGATATCCCTGCTTCTTTGAATCTGTTACTGGGTAGGCCATGTAATAATGCCTTTGGGTGCTTTTACTTCTTCATTACAACAAAAGATCAAGATGCGAAGAGATGGGGGAATTCTTACTATCCATGGCGATGCTGATAGGAAAACAACTTTCTTCGAGGTGAACGATGACAATGCAGGATTTAGTCTAACCGGGTTCAGTTTGTTAATGCTATAGAAAGGGTCCCCTTTCTTTTTTTCCTATGCAAATCATTATGTGGCTCATATAGAGATGGGACATTTCTCTTGACTTGGCTTGGGGAAGAAAAACAAAGGGGTCACCAGACTTTGTGAATCACAAGGCAACTTATAGGCTGGGTTATGTTACAACTGAAGAAGACAAGGGCTGCCGAGGTAGATGGGCGAAAGAGAGAAGACGGTTTAGCCCCATATCCCGAAACTCTCATTGAAAGGCATAAATGGGTTTATCATAATCAGCTCGAGGTGGGTTAGTTATCAGGATATCCTGAGTAGTTAATCCCTATTCTCTGAACCTTTCGGATATCGTCCCTTTCTTCAATATAGTTTATTTAAGAGGCTATTCCCCAATAATGCCTTTCCTTTTTCTTTGGGGGTCACAGTCTTCCTTATTTGGTCAATTCATGCATAAAGGTAGGGTTGGGCAGTAGTTTTACCCGTTATCAAAATCAAATGTAGCCTTTCATTAAAAAAGGCAAGGCCCCTAGCGATAGAGGAAAGAAGAAAGGGAATGCGGACTTCTTTCGCCCACTTGAGTTTTGTTTTTGAGAGAGCATTGTGGAGCACCAAAAGGCATAAGGGGAGTCAGAATGGAATATCGTATGTAGTGTTGAATCCAATCTGAAGCACTTTCGAACAAGCGAGGAACGAGTGACCACAAGCTCCGCTTAAGCGCTCGGCATGCAGTTAGCGTAAAACATGTTCATCATGTGGTCGAGCGAAGCGCACCTCTGTGATGAAGCCTAGCATCACCTTAGATTGGAGCATAATGGATGACTTAAACTGAAAGTAAGTTCTCCTGATTGATATATCATACGACGTAATGGAGATATTGATCTAGATCCGGTGCTTTGCAGAATTCGAGACCTAACGATGTTCGGTTCATCACATGAACTGAACGGTAATAGTCTATTACCCCTCTCACTTCGTTCGAGCTCAATTACATCCACCATTTCACTTCGGTCGAGCTGAATTACATCCACCCTCTCACGGCCGAAGGCTCTGCAACACGTTGGAGAGCTTTTAGATCCTGCCCTAAAACGCCCATTCCCATAGAGTTCCGAAGTGATTCTACTTCTCACCGCTGCCTTCTTAAACCGAAAGAAAGCTGGGCAAGAATCTCATGGTAGTACGAAGGGGGAGCAGAATCGTATCTGGGAGTGGTTCTTTGGATCGATCATAGATTCTCGGCCCCGTCCGTTGGCTTCCACTCCAGTTGACCTCTCTTGTTTCCATCGCACCGTGAGAAGGTAGAGAGCAAAACCAACCCAGCAGACAACTATTAATATGCACCTATTATTAAAGCATGTTCTTCTTGCAAGGCTTGTTGTTCTTCTTTATGTGACAAATATCGCAAAAGTAGTCCGTTGAACGATTGCCGATCGAGGGCATCATAATAGCATACTATTTTTTAACCCTGATGGGTTTCGTAGTTGACCATTTGATAGCCCTGTTCCTGAATATACACAAAATAGGGCTTCGATGAGCCCTAGGTGTAAAGGGGTTCTTGAACCCTTCTAAGCAATTAGAAGAGCACGGAATTGGACCTCCATCAAACAGATGGATCTGGGATTGATTGTGGAACCGAGCATATAGAACCGGGGGCAGGCAGAAAGATAGGCTAGGTGGAGTAGTCGCTCTGGAGCAGGTTCTTTGACTGGATCAATAAAAATCCCGAAGGTCTAGTCTAGAAAAAACACGGATTTTGTTGGGTTAGCTTTTTGGTAGGAAAGGCGGTAACGGGAAGAAATTCCCTACCAATGAATAGATTAGTCTACTAACATCAACAATCTCTTTCTTCATATACGAGACCGTCTGCTTTTCTATCCTAAACTATAGATATGAAAGAAAAAAGAAAGATAGATATTCCCATGGTAGGAATAAGGCAGTTGCACTTAGGAAGAGACCTATGGATTTGATAAAGGTGATAGGGCAGGGTTCCAAACCTGCCTTAGTCTCAAATAGGGCGCAAGCTAGGGACATTACTATATGAATGAGACTTCATCCTTATTACATTACAAGCGATACCTCAAATTCCAAAAATGCTCCTCTAATCCCGAGCTTGCTAAATAAGGTCGTGGGAAATTTTTTTCTTTCGGCCTTTGAGTGATAGGGGGAGTCACTCTTGCGTTCTCTCTCTTGGGTAGGTCAATCTCGCTCTCTCTTGTCTGTAAGTATATATGTTATGGTATTGATGCCGTGCCATTGCAGTAGTGTTTGTTAATTTGTAGTTTTGAGGGAAGGAATGAAAAAAGGTAAATAAAGACCTTAGCCAAAAGCAAGGGATTTCTTGGGCCCGAACGAGAGCAGAGGCAGTAGGGCATGTATTATCAAAAAAGAATGAAATAAAAACAGGCAGGGAGGTAAGAGCGAGTAAGACTAGGTTATAGCAAGACAACAGAGGTAATATAGCTCTTACCGGAGGAAGAGGGTTCAAGTCACCCGTCCCCTTGACTCAGACACGAACTAATCATTTTCTCTCTCGAATGTATGCCTGGTTTTCGTCGAATCTTTTTTATCACCTTCAAAAACAAACTGGAATTCCGTCTTGACATGATAAATAGTGATGCCTACCTGCAGAGCGTAGTCCTCCCTGCAACCTTGAAGTAGAACATTTCTCCAGTCTGATATTATACCCAAAGCCTTTTTGCAAAAGGAGTAGGTAGAGAGATAGATGATTAAAAGCTGATGATATTTGCCTCTTACTAGAAAAGGGAAAAGCCCCATATATCTTATTAGTCAACCCTAAAGGCCCTTTAATAATACAATAGAAGGTAAGAACGGCTATCGCGCAGCAGCTGCGCTCTTACTTCTTGCCCATAGAGAGTTAGGAGATTTTGTGAGCTCCTTCGCCTAGCGGAAACCTCCGCTTTTTGGCCGTAATCATGTGCTTTACCAATGGATTCCACCATGAATAGGAAGCGAGCGAAGACATGCACCTTCCATTTACGGGGTACACAGTCACGTGCTGAGCAAAGAGGTATATATCACACTCATTCACAAGTGCAAGGTGCGGCATCCTCCTGAACGGGGAGAGGATTTCCCCAATACAAAGATAGGCATGTCAGGAAACAATGTGAAGTCACCCCTATTTCGCTGTCCAGGGAGCTGTTGAATAATGTCCTAAAAAATGCATGTCGTTTGGGAAGCATGAGCAACCCTTCGCGCACGAGATAGCAATGACAGGAGATTGACCGGTCGGGTCGAGTGATCTCAGGGGCTTAGGGGTGCTTCTCCTACTGCGACTACCTCTCTATTTTCAAAAGAATATAAAAATGGTAGGCACTAGGAGTGAGTGAACTACCCGGGAGAAAGGGGCAACCTCTCTATAGAAGGGGAGGGAAAGGGTTATCCGCTCATAATGATTGTAGAGTCTCTCGGGGTTGGAGGTCTAATATCAGTCACATCAAGTCCTCCCCCTCTTAATCAGAATAGCTAGCGAGAGGAAGACTACTGATTATCTATGAAAGAAGGCTTTTAAGAATGAAAAAATTCTTATCTTAAGGATAGAGAGCCCCCGGCCTGCCTTTTCAGATACGAGTGAGTTAGCGCTTTTTCTGCTATGAATGAATGACCTCTCTATTTATTTTCAAGCTTGCTCTTCAAATCGGCCTATCCCTCTCCTCTATAAAAAGGTTCTTCCGTAATCACTCTCAATAACACATCCATTCCCCATTCGAATGAAAATAGAACTAGACTTTTCTCTTCATCATTGAAATACGCCATTCAATCGCAGTGCAGTGCTCTTAAAAAGGTCAATTCTCTAAGGCTGAAACGAATAGATAAGGAATTCGACCTGGGATTCGCCCGTTCCGGTCCTTGCCTGCAAAACAGTTCCACCCCCGGATATATATGTTGGGAGAACCCCATGATCCTTCCGTGTGGAAGGTAAGGAAGAAAGAAGGCGAACGAATACTAAAAAGCGGTTCATAAGGACCCCCAAAAAAGGGGATAGAGAGCGTGGAACGGGCTTTCCAAGCATAAAACAATCCCTACCAATACATTCCATGGCAACAGACCGAAGGCTGTTTTGTCGTTGTTCTTAATACCACGCACATTTCCGTTCCCAATAATCTCCTTGGAAAGACTACCATGATTTCCGAACGAACCGAGGGAGAGACGAGGCATGAAAAAATTTATCTATGATCTGCTTATTTCCAAGTACGTATCATCCGCTGCCTTATCCCACTGTCTCTGCGGCCACCAAAAGCCTACCCTTCTTTGATATTGAGTGGGTTGACCTGGGAAGAGATCCGAATGAACCCTCAAACAAGCAAATTATAAGTTGACCAAAAGGTCATCTCGGGCATGGGAAAGAAATGAGGCGGACAACCGACTTAAGTGCAGAGCCTAAACGGCATTGAGGATGAGTCCACCGGTCGACAAACGACTTCTATCTAAAGGTGCTTTCATTATGGATCGGTCAAATTGTCACGATTGATTGAACACACACAATTAGGTTAGGCAGGCTTGGGGAGCTGATCTGAATCGCTATCGATACGATACGGGGCTGTTTTGCTGACCGTAACAAACATGACTCTGCCCCTGAAAAAAAACGGCGGGAAGACCTTTGCCCTGAGCTGGGGAGGGATTGGGGTCGCTTTTCTTTAGGACTTTAGTCAGTAACAAGGCTTGAAGACCTCCGGTTGGATTTGTAATGGAAGTAGGGCATCCATTTACGACGTGGGTGGGATTAGCAGTTTTCTCTATTTCCTTCAATGGTAGGAAATACGCATCACCGGGGGTATATAGGAAGAAAGTAGTCTGCAGTAATTCAAATTGCTCCTTCGGATCACTAATTAAAATCTTGACTCACACATACCGCGGTGTATTGTTGTCAACTCACATAGTCGCACCTACCAGCAACAAGACGACTACTCTCTACACGCTACTAAACGGCGCTATTTATCGCTTGGGTTCACCCAATACAAGAACTACAACCCAACTTAGCTTAAGGCTAAAGTCGTGGACTACACCCCCGAGAGAGCCCTCTATTTGACAAACATACTCACTTTTGATCTCCCCCATACATTCATATCAAAGCTGGGAAATGATTGACTTTCGGATTAAAATAATAGTGCATAATGGCACTACTCCTTGCCATTTCTTCTTTTATGATCTTATCTACTTGAAATGCTTACCTGTAAGTGCGGAGAACGTACCCAGGGGTCCAAACAAAAGGGCACTGAAAGGTCTTCAATTAAAGCTTCGCCAGTACTTGAAAGACTCGAAAGACCTACTTGATGAGTTACCTTATGAGTGAGTTTGTAGGTGCCATTAAGTCGAGTGTAGCGAAGGGATTATCCTAATAGATGCTTTAGCCCTTGAACCTGAAACGACTTATATGAGCTGTCTCAACAGTGACGTACTTTATTTTATAAGCTGTATGATTAGTGGCTTAGCTTAGCTGTCTAAAAGCTACGGTAAATAAAATCCCTTTTGAATATAAACAACTAATCCGCCTTAGGTACTCTGTTAAGTCAGCGTAAGGCGGAGGGAATGAAGGGAACTGCAAGAGGCTGAAAATCCATTGTGCGCTAGCGCTATTGATTTAGTGCAACAACTTAGTGTCTTATTTTTTTAGCTGCTTTTTCCTTACAAATGGTCCGTAGGAAAGCAGTTGCTAAGTCTTGTAGCTTGCTTCTGTCCTTAGTCAATTTTGTACAGAAGCTGTTAAGAGAAGAAGAATTTGTTGTGTAGAAAGTCTTGCTTACTATCTCCTCCATCTAAGTTATGTATGAGGAAAGAAGCAAAGAGCTTACTTTTAGGTAGTGGCCTAAGCGCTAAAAAGCTCCAATCATGCTACTCACACTATATGCTTAACACATGCAAGTCGAACCTTCATTTTCGGAGTTCGAGAGATAAGGGGAAGAAGCGGGGTAGAAGAATTGGTCAACTCATCAGGCTCATGAGCTGAGGATTGCATGTCCGAATCCTGTCCCTGCCTAATCAGTGGAACATTGTTCACTGGGATAGAAGGCCGGTCCCAACCTGTCTACATAATGGGGCTAGTGTTCAGTCTTGGTTGGTTCCACCTCTTTGCAGGGTGATGACACCAGTAGCTGTTACGCATAGATTACCAATTCTTAGACTATTCAATTCCAACTTAGAGCTCCTCTCCTTACAGTCAAGTGGCTTTCACTCCTTCTACTCTATACTACTGTGTGTCTATTTTCCGCTTTTCACAGTCAAAGTCAAAGGTTTGTTTGTGGCAAGATCAGTATGCCTTCTACTTATAGTTGACATTAAGCGCACCTGAACTACCCATAGTCGTCTATTTACGGGCTTGCACTCAATAGTCAATCCATTCATTTTTCCGCTTTCTATCGGGCGCTTCAACTATTTGTTTATATATGTGTGAAGTCTAACTAATGGAAAGTAACTATGAATATTTTCCAAGAAAGCGGCTGTTCACGTCAGTGATAGAGGTCGTTAAGGATGTACTTGCTTTTCCTTTTTTTCGTCGAGATTGGGTTGGTGTTCAGTGTATCGCTCGTGACGCCTATGCTTTGCAAGCCTACATAGGGTACAAGATTGAAAAGAATGCATTGGATTGATGCCCGGGCATTGAGTAGGAAGGACGCTTTCACAGGCAAAAGGCCAGGGGGAGATACCATCTGTGATGCATGGATCTCCGATCAGGAAATCGTATCCAAGCTCCGTGGCTAGTCTGCGCTATATGGACTTTTTGTTTCCAAGCTTCGTGGCTAGTCCGCGCTCTATGGACTTTTCAAACTTAGCCAACTGAAACATCTTAGTAGCTAAAGTATGGGAAATCAACCGAGACCCCGTTAGCTGCGGCGAGCGAGAGCGGATTGGGGGTTTGAAAAAAAACAAACACGAAGCTTCGTTCCTCTGCAAACTGTTAACTTCTTTTTCGTCAGGTTTCATTCGATTTGTTATGGATAGGATGATGGAAAAACCAGCAAGCTACGGCTTCAAAGCTTACCTTATTTAGAAAAGGAGAAAGGGGTTTATTCATAGATGTTGAGGTTGAGTAAGGGGGGTTGAGATTGAAGAGCAAAGCGAGCCCCGCTAGCCTAGCAACGTTTTTCAGCAGCAAGCTATGGTCTAACGACCCCCTAACCTAGGTTAGGGCGAAAACTCCAAAATCCAAAACGTTGGTTAGGGTTCCAAACCTTTCTCTAATAACAAGGTATGCTTTCAAGCCGCTGCCCATTAAAGAAGCGGGCGCAGCGAACTGTAATTGTGAAAAGATTATATGATCTGGCCAAAGAAGGTGATAGCCTTGTAGATTTGTTCCCATAGTTCGATCCTTCCTAGAAAAACGCGGCGTGTTCGAATTCTGATCGCTTTTCCACGAGAAAAGGGGACCACCCTCTAAGCCTAAGTATTCCTCAGTGACCGATAGCATACAAGTACCACGAGGGAAAGGTGAAAAGAACCCTATTTAGTGAGTGTAATAGAGAACCTGAGATCCAATGCGAACAATCAGTCGAAGGAGCGGAGCTTAGAGCCTTTACTTTATGTGAAGCGCACTCACTCTAACGGCGTACCTTTTGCATGTTGGGTCAGCGAGGAAATGGGAACAATGGACTTAAGCCATTAGGTGTTGGCGCTTTCCAGAGGTGGAATCTTCTAGTTCTTCCTATTTGACCCGAAACCAATCGATCTAGCCATGAGCAGGTTGAAGAGACCTCTAACAAGCCTTGGAGGACCGAACCCACGTATGTGGCAAAATAAGGGGATGACTTGTGGCTAGGGGTGAAAGGCCAACCAAGATCGGATATAGCTGGTTTTCCGTGAAATCTATTTCACTAGAGCGTATGATGTCGATGGACCGCCGTGAGTACTCAATGGGCTAGGGTGGCCTCATTTTCCCTTACCAACCCCAGGGAAACTCCGAATACAGGCCTAGATCGTTTGTACAGACAGACTTCTAGGGTGCTAAGATACAATGTCTAGAGGGAAACAACCCATATCATATGCTAAGTGCCTAAGCAATCACTTAGTGTAAAAGGAAGTGATCGAGCGATGACAACCAAGAGGTGGTCTTTGAAGCAGCCATCGTTTGAAGAAAGCGTAATAGCTCACTACTTAACTCTTTGGGCGGTTTCGTAATGTTCCTCACCAACAATCCCAGGTTGAATCATGGTTGACATTGAATCTAAAGGATTTACTACTGGATAAATACCTTTGGCAGCCAATCCTCTTGATAGTACGATGGTAGCATTTAAATGTGCAAATGTCGTAGCAAGAGCAGGGTCGGTCAAATCGTCTGCAGGTACATATACCGCTTGAATAGAGGTTATGGACCCTTATTTGGTAGAAGTAATTCTTTCATTGTGAAGAAACCATTTCGGTACTCAAGGTGGGTTGATAACCCACAGCGGAATGCATTCCACCCAATATGGCCTATACTTCGGATCCTGCTTGGACGAAACAGAAGATATTGTCAATAAAAAGAAGTACGTCTCGTTCATTAACATCTCAGAAATATTACTCTTCCCATGAACTTCCTAAGTCTCTATCTAATAGTCACCCTCCTCTCTTACTGACTAAGGCTAAGGTGGTGTCAACCAAAGGGGCAAGAAGTTCTCACATAAATAGACGTTTGAATATTCACTCAGTAACTCTATTCTCTTATGCCAGCCTTACCTCAATTCCCTTCTTCGCCTCAACAGCTAAAGCATCATTTTCTGCAACTCCTGAAACAGCCGAAGAATCTAGTGTTTATGATTCCAATCCTGAGGCAGGAGAGGAATATTTATAGCTCAGCTGGAGTGGATTATTCTACTATTTTTCAGTTACTTCCGCTACTGATAAACATTTTCCTCTTGATTTAGGAAGACTTTCCGATACAGCAACTAAAGAAAGAACAGCTGGTGAAAGCCTGACCGGTGAAGCCTTTACAACAGCAACTTCCAAGACTTATTCAACTCCTGCTAAACCATTCGTTACCCCTCCTTATGTGAATGTCTTTTTGGGAACCTGTCGGAGTCCGCTTAATATAGATGGCAAGGAATCAGCTATGGAATTTCCTCTTCTTGGACGGAGTTTAAGAGGGAAATCTTTTACTTGATGCCTCCCCTTCCAACTACTCTTATTCGCCCCAAGCTCATTCCAGAGAGCAGTTAATAACATCTTTCTATGATAAGTTTGAAGGAGCGTACCGGCAGTGGGTATCTCTTGAACTTAAACATGAGTTAAAGCGGTTGCCATTGTCATGAGATGTGGAGCATGTGGGAAACATTAACAGAAGCTCTTCTATTTGAGATTACGGAGCGTAGGTGATGAAAAGGTATAGTTAGTTCTCTACAAATAGACTGAACACCGTAGTAGGAGCTACATCTATCAAATATCGACTCGAAGGTAGCCATACTTATCTTACCATATAAGTGGACTACCCGCGATATCGAAAACAATGAGAGATAAAGCAGTATCGGTCAGCCTTTGCATCACGACGTCGAATCATCTTTCGATGAAACAACGGTATGATGCGAGGAAGCCCCGTCCACGTCAATGATACAGCGGGTGATAACTCATTGACTCCATGGATGGCCCCATCTCGGTTGTGGATCTAATTAGCTCCATCTGACCGCCAGCCTCCACAGTGAAGCTTCCGGCTACAGCTTCCACTACAGGACAGAAGTTGAAGTGAGTGGTTCAGGTGGATAAGCTTTGGCGCTCTGAACCTGGTTTGGATCGTTTGACTATGGCTCCGCGTTCTTTACAATCATAAGCTAGATCATGACGGTCCAAATCAGGGTCTACATCTCGCCTTATTTATTAACTAAGTTTGGGAAAATAAAAATTTGCATAAGTTATAGGTATAGCTCAGGAGATGAGGTTGGATCCGTACATCTGGAACTAAAGAAGCTTCGGGGTCTTGATTTCCATTATATTATTCATTTGGAATTAGAACCACGCGATCCCATGATCGTGATTTGATCATCCTTAGGTGGTGAACCCCCCCACGTGGGAGCGATCAAACTAAACATTTTGATTCAAGTGGGGACAACTATGATCATGGTAGCTGGGGTGAAGTAGGCACGAGTATCAGCGTCTAAGCCCACAGTAAACATATGATGAGCCCAAACAAGAAATACAAGAACACCTATACTAATCATGGCATAAACCATGCCAAGATACCCGAAAAACGATTTTCCCGAAAAAGTAGAAACGATATGACTTATGATACCGGATCCAGGAAAAATGGGAATATACACCTCTGGATGACCGAAGAACAAAAAGATATGCTGGTATAATATGTGGTCTCCCCCTCCAGCTGGATCAGAAAAGGTTGTATTAAAGTTTCGATCGGTTAATAACATGGTAATTGCCCCTGCCAGTACCGGAAGTGATAACAAAAGTGGTAATGCTGTCAATAGAACGGACCATACAAATAGAGGTGATCTATGCATAGTCATTCCAGGTCCACGCATGTTGAAGATAGTTGTTATAAAATAAATCAAACCTAAGATGGATGAAACACCAGATAGATGAAGACTAGAAATTTCTAAATCAAAAGCTCCTCCAGAATTGCTCGTAATACCACTTTAAGGCGGATAGACCGTCCACTCAGTGCCTCTGCCCACTTCTACTAAGGTGAGCTTAATAAGAGCAAGAGACTTGGAGGCAACAACCAAAATGGAACATTATTTAATCGTGGAAATGCTTTGTTAGGCGCACCTATCAGAATCAGAATAGACCAATTACTAGATCCACCAATCATCGCATTTATAACCATAAAAAATATCATTAAACAAGCGTGAGCCATTATTAAAACATTATATAGTTGATGATTCCCACCAAGAATTTGATAGTCAGGTCGTGCTAATTCCATACAAATGAGTACTGAGAAGCATGTGCCCATCACTCCAGCAATGGAATCGAATACGAAATAAAGAGTCCCTATATCCTTGTGGTAAGTGGAGAACACCCGTCGGACTGGATTTGTCATAAAATTGAGATTATTTCGTTTCCATCCTTATCAGAGAGGGGCCCGCGGGGCTTATTTATTGGAAAAGGGGGAGTGAGGGGGGGGGGGGGAAGGAAGAATTGAAAACCCTAACTTTATTGATGGGACATTTTGATCCCCTTTTCCTCTCATCCTCCCATGGTTCTGGTTCAGGAAAAGGTCAACGCAAGAATCTTATTTCGAAGCAATCTTTGGATTTTCCCTTATCCCAACGGGTCTCGCAAGAAAATAGGATTTCATATTGAGCTCCAAATATACTCTATTAGGATGGGATGGCTCCAACTAACTCTCCCCCCCCCCCAAGAACCGCACGTGCAAGTTCCCCGCATACGACTCAAGTGGCGAAGGCCCTCTCCTTCGCGCTTGGTAAGCACTTCGTTGTAGCCAAGCTTACTGCTAGCCTATCGACTAGAGCCAAGCTTCGACTGCGACTGCTTGTCGCTTCTGGCTGCCTTATTCCGTCACCCGAGATCCAAGTCAGCACCAGCAAAGATCTCTTGATTCCTCGCGGCCGGGCCGGCTTGGAAGTTATCTACCTCTTTCCCTTCTCACCTCCTTCCTTCAGCTGGGTGAGCCTTCGCTTTTTGGATCGTCTTCTGCCCTATGCGGTACCCCCCATTTTTCTGTTCCCATATGGTTTACCTTCTTCACAGGTGGACCCCATGGCAGCAAGAAAAGGCGATCTTGTGCTATACTCTGGTGATCTCTTTCCTACCGAGACACGCAAACTCCCATCGTGTCCCATGTCACATTCCGTTAATCGAAAGGGGAAGCCTACTCATCTATCAGCTCCTCTCGTAGATCGGTGCGGGTTTACAAAGCGTCTAAGCACAGTTCACTCGCGTTGATCAATCAAGAGGGTTGCAGCCACTCCTTAATAAGGTTATATGTTGTATCACTTCTTGCATTCTGTCCCACGCTTCATACCTCCTCTTTTTCATATGGTAAGATAAAGGGCCAGGCAAGGTGGGGTAGGAGCATCCAATCAGAATTCTTTTTGGCTTGACCAAGATGTCTTATGTCCTGCGAGTCGCACGACGTTTTAATCGAAAGAACTTCTTGTGCAATTCATGCCTTTCTATTTTTATGACCAAAAATTATCTCTTTATTTTCATATGAAATTGTTCTCTGGACTTTTTATCAATATGAGGTGATCGTAACACCGTATATAAGACTCTTGATTCAGGAAATCCAATCATCCATGTGTAAGGCGGAAGCCCCAAAAAATGGTTTTCATAAAATGGGTGATCAAAAGATCGAATTACTATGCCTATCTTGGTGGTCGTTACTTTTGGTGGTCTTTCTTTTTGGTCGTCTTCGTGTTCTATTGATCAGAAGCATCTAGCAGCACCACGACGGTTTAGAATTCGATTCTAAGGGCTAAGGCCCCCCTTTTCTTTTCCTCCTGGCCGTGTGTGGGCCACACTTAAGAAAGGCCAAAAAGGGGGTCTCCTAGTTCTCGTCCCATAGAGAATCTCCGCATTGCGGATTGCCTGAACCATCGTATGATAGGGCTTGCTCTGACGAGTACCATATCATTCGATCTGGCTCAAATACCTATTTATGGTATTTTCAGAAAGCGCAGCTTCCATTGTAGGGTGGTTAAAGAGTAGGCCGCTGATTTCTGACCTCCAAGCCAGAACTATATGGGGGGGGGAACCCATCCCGCACCAATTCTGCTTCTATCTTTTCTTCCAGCAGCATTTGTTTCTCCAAAATACCCAAAAAGGGCGGGAGGTGACTGGCATCGTTCATACCAACGAAATAGAGCGACAATCGCTGTTGAAGCTCTACCCTCTTTTGGATATCAGGAAGGAGAGGTTGCTCTAATTCCGGAACGAGGACCTTGCGTGGAATAGGTGCAGCCTCGGGCTCGGTAAGGCGCAGTTCTGGTTCTTTCGGAGGAGAGAAATGAAGAGCGCCGGACGAGGAACCCCTTCCCCCATCACACGCGGCTACGAAGCAGTAAAGATACTCACTTGTTGAATAAAAACATGTCATAATCAGAAGGAAGATAGCGGCCCCCAACCCCAAAAGGTTCCTTTGGAAAAGCTCTTTCTCCCTCCTAATTATGGTAGTCGTGGTTGATTCGAAGATCTTACGCGGCAGAGCGAACTCTTCTATCATCTTGCATTTTCTCTGGCGGACCCCGCTGGTCGACCGTACTGGAGCGATTCGAGAAGAACTATTAGGCTCATATTCTATCCTTTCTACAATGCCTATAGACGAAGTTCTTCGTTTCATATCAATTTTTCGGTTCAATTTCTTCGATCCACCTCCTCGGTGAGAAACCATAATACGCCCTGAGGAATTCATACCAGCAGACTTCCCTGTCTTAAAAGTGAATTGTCTAAGTGCTCTCCTTTGTCTCATTGTTTATCTCGTAATCATTCGATTCCGCCCCTAAAGCTAGCTCCTACTCCTCCTCCTTCTCCTTTAGGATAGGATCCTCCTTGGTCCTTTTTACATAACATTCTCGGCAACCTCCGGTCCGGTAGGTCGGTCGCCCTCAAGCCAAAGACTACACCAGCTATGGAGCTAGGTCTACACCGCCACTTCAAGACTCTCTTTCTAAAGTGAGATACCGGCTTTCATAAGAGGGAAAGATCACTCCGTCATGCAGCAGAGCAGTGTTCATCTAACTAGAAATTTCATAATAGAAGAAGAATCATAGCGTTGGTCGACATTAACAATCGGTTAAAATAGGCTAATGAGAAAGCATATGTTCACATATGTAGTTGCAATAAGTTTTCTTTTTTTAATCGAGATTGGCTTGGTCTTCAGTCTACCCTAATGAAACCTAAAATCTCACTCCCTCGCTTTCACTCCTAAATGTAGCCGTGATCTTTCCCTGTAACTCGAGAAAGAATAAGAGAGATGGGATCTCCTTTAGGGGTTAATCTATCTGAATGTCCTAACTTGGAAAAAGAGGATGTCTCAGATCATGGGAGAGTCATCCCCCATCTAAGGAGAAGAAGCACCGAGGGATTCAATGACCAAATGTCTTGTCACGAGCTGGACTCGAACCAGCATGCTCTAGATGCGATGCATGATCTCGATTTCAGCCTTCCGTATCGTGGCTTTGGTGAACCCGTTAGCCTTCTAACTACATCCGGGGGTTACTACAAGTGAAATCTTATGAAGCCATCTACCTGTGCTACTCCCCTGACCTCTGTCCGGCCCGAGGCTAATCTCTAAGCTGGAGCTTCCGTCTCTCACTGTTAGAGCGTAGCAATTCACTTCGTTCACCCACCCTCTCCTACGCTATGAAATGGATAACCCATGTTCCCCATAGCTGCAAGATTATCTGGGCATCGTTCATTATCTCACTCGACGGGCCCTTCTCCAAAAAAAGACATTAGGTTGTGGCGAGACTGTCGACATCGGTCAAATCCGGAGTGATCGTCCTTGAAATGACTGTCCTCGTAAGCTCAACCCAGGAGTTCCGCCTTGAAGTGATTCAATCCCTTGTTGATCAAAAAGGCGAAATTGCAGGATACTGGACATTTCATTAATATATACATCAGCCGCCTACGAATCGACATTCTCATCTTCCAGATGAATCTTGTCTTAATATGCAAATCCTTTCAAACTTCTGCCTTTCCTGCACTAGCGCCCTTCCTCTTGATATACCGCTATTATTTTTTTATGCATCTTTATGTTCTCATCCTCAAAATCGTTTTTATGTAGAAGAAAACTTACCAATTTGTTGACCAACCTTTCGTTCTTCCATCACCAATTCTCTATTACTTCTCTTTTTGGGGCATTCGCCACACTCGAGCCGCATGAATGGAACCCAGGTCGGCCACAACTCCTATAAAAAATCTTATGCAACTCCGCGACTGCATTATCTACTATATTATGCCACCCTCAGATTTAGCATGATGCGAAATTCTATTTCTCGAAACCTTTTTCTGGTGGAGCAGGATAGACCCCCGACCCCGAGGCATAACCAAACTTCGGCACCGCTGAGGTAGGGATCCCAAATTATTGAGAAAACAATCAAACCCTGTCATTCAAACCTACACATTGTTCGCTCCAGAACCGAGAAAAGGCAATAGGGGATGGATGTAGGTGGGGGTCGGGTATGAACTTTGGCGAGACGTAACTTTGCTTTCCCTTCAAGGCGAAATATGGAGTCACTGAGCAATTCATTCTCCCCCATAATGTAGGCTGCGAGCTCATGCCAAAATTGACGAGGAGATGTACGGAATGAAGATTTCCATAAATCATGTGTTAAGCACGAGTGGGAATAAGCGCCTAGAAGGGAGCTTTCACTGGTTTTTTCTTACAATGAGGATGGATGTAGATATAAGTCGTCTCTTGGCCAGGGCATTAGCAGAGCAGCTTCAACTCATCATCAGACTCTCCCTTTTTGGCACTGGACCTAGTTTCTGCTTCGTGAGAACATCTATTGATTCCGCTATCGGGGCATGCGCTAAGGTAAGGCTAAGACGGTCGCCATGTTCACTTAGCTGTAATATTGACAGGTTCATCTGATACTACGGCTGCTATCCATTTTCTTACAATGCGGCTCTTCTTTCAATAAGAAATTCATGTTCATACAGGCTCATGTTACTCCGAAGCAAAATTTTCTGAAGTACACTATTCTCGGTGATGACATGGTCATAGGGGATAGACACGTAGCAGAACTTTACGACGAAGCCAAGGAGGAGCTTCAGATGATCATATCAAAATAAAAGTCTCTGATCTCTGATCGGGGACTGTGGACGCCTAGAGTTTGCTAAGTAGAAGTCGTACCCTCCCAATATACGTGACTCTTCCGCCGATTGTCAGAAATTCCGGCCGGAATTCGAGAACGGCCCATCCCACCATAGTGGATCTCTCCTACCGCTACCTACTAGTGGATCGATTTAGGGAAGGAAAGAAATGCCGATGTTGCAATTCTTCCCATCTTGATAAAGGGAGTCAGCCGTGATTCGATAGTTCCATTTTGGCTGATGCAGGCCGATTGGGATCCCAGCAGTCAAACCACTGTTTTTGTTCCTCACCCTCCTTCCAATCAAATATATTGTAAGGTGTCCGGAGCCGGGGAAAGAAAGTAAGGATTGATCGACCAACTTGAATAGATCCATAACCTGCTTCCATTTGTCCTGAATGAGGGAATTAAGGCGGGTATAGTCGAACTGAACTGCTTGATTCTAAGGTGGGTGATAAGCAGTTGTATCAGTATCAAGCCTACCATCTCTTCTCACGAAAGACTTTCCATTACGTCTCTGAAAGTTTTGCAAAATAAGTGGCCCTGCTTCAAAGCCCAAGAAACCCCCCTTACTCTCTCTCTCTCTAATAAAAAAAGCCCTTTCCCCTTTCTTTAATAATATAAGGTAAGCTTTGAAAAGTAACACGCTTCTGACATGCAATTAATTTATAATATCATCCATCGTTGGCACTATTGGAAATAAATCACCCAGCTATTATTCAAAGCCCATCTACACACTCCAGCTGCTTCCTTTTGAGCTTGTCAAGCAGGCGTTGAACACGGACTGAGACTCTCCCGCCCCTTTGACAACAATTCCTACACTTGACATCGAATCTCCTCATTTTCAAATGGGGATAAGCGAGAAGCCGCTTTGCAGGGTAGACTCCCTCCTACCTGCAACTAAATCTACTTCTATATCCTCAGGCTGTCTGGGAATAGCTCCACCAGACATAGAAGAAAGGAGTGTAGTATTGGTAAGATTTACCGGAAAGAAGCTAGTCGACTCATTCAGGAGGCTACTACCGGCGAAGCCTGATTCGGAGCGTGCTATTGCGTGAAGTGGAAAAGGACAGCGAAATATAAGGCCACAGCAGACAGGGAAAAGGAGGATTAGATATTTCATCAACCACCACTTGAGCGCGATTCTCTTATCTGTTGAAAAGTACCATCCAGACAGTAAAGCTTTAGGGAAAATGACTAGTAAGGTAATCAACCCATCGTATCTACGAGATGCAACAAGAAGAAAATTAGCAGACTATGAAAGAAAAAGAATTTCTTCTCATCTACATTTGTCTCAATCATGGGCGATTGAAGAGAATACAATAAAAGAACGCAAGGAAGGGTTCACCCAGCAAAGGCATCTCGAGTGCTTCCAAAATCAGGTTATCGACTAGTAATGCGACTTGTAGAAGACTCCCTACCTATACCTAGCGTAGTTGGCACTAAACTAATAAGCAAAGCAGAAAGCAGCTAGCCGCCATCAGGAGATCCTAGACTTTAAGATTAAGATCCGCTTATTCTTTGAGATGACAAAGCTCCCCACTAGACGCAAATTGCTGAATCAACACCAGGCAGTATAGGAGTCCTTTCTTTGATTGGTCTTCCCCAGACCAGAACTGAATGGACATACCAGCCCCCTAAGGATTATTGGGCATTCCTTCATGTAGGGAGGAGGTAGCGGTTGGAGGAGAAGATAAGGACAACTTTCTTTCTTCCATTCCACTCTTGCTCCAATCCCAATAAGATAAATAGAGCTAGCACTTGAGATAAGGGCTTCTCACTCGCCTCTAACTGGCTGCAAGGACACTAAAAAAGCTTTCTTTCTTTCAACATAAAAGAAATATGTGCTCCTCCCCTCTTCTCTGTTGAGTTCATCTCGCAGAGGGGAGCTCCACTTCAATAGTATGGGTATGTATCCATATAAGAGGGAGGGCGTGCTAAAGCCATAGGGGTAATCTCCCACAAGGATTGATAATAAGCATAAATCAGGCCTTCTGCGAAGATAAAAGGAAGATTCTTTATAGAAGATTCTCTTTATTCCCACCTCAAGCTCAGTCATTCGAGGTCCTCCTCGATCGATTAGACTATGGCGAATCACTTGTGTATTGGTCTTGGTAAAGTGTAAGATGTTATTGCTCGCAACTGGGTATTGAGTATCGGTCTAACAAAAAAGTCAATTGTAGTTGCTTCTCTTGTCCGATCGGAAACTTGTCTTCTTTTTATGGGGTAAGGGTCGACAACAACTCCCTTTGGAAGGAATCGATCGTCAAAATCTTTGGTGCTCTCAACCCGCCACCTTCGGTCAACTCAAACAACAAGCTAGGAAGGACATTGTTGAAGGCTCAGTGAGTGATTCTAGGTTAACGCGAAGTACTAGACTCACTCAACGGGAACTAGCTTTTCGGTTTGCTTCATATTTTGCATTCATTCCCCCTCTCCTTTCTGGATTTATTGTTATTTTCTGCTATGCTAGCCTATAATGAAGGCCTTTCATTTTGGCTCTGTAGGGCTACCCTATGGTGTGGGCCGTTATCTCTAGGGCCTGGTTAGGCTCTTCTAGTTGGATTATCCTCGCTTAGAGGCTAAAATGAATTTAATTCTCTCTTTTCTTTTGGGAGTGCCTGAAGAGACTTGCTTAATAGAAGGTACCATTCTTTTAGAATGGTGAAAAGGTTACCTACCCTATGATCCTCCTTATCTTACAGAGGTTTACTACGAGCCATACCTAGCGGGATACATATTGCCATTATGGAACCTAAAAGATGGGATGGGTGATCCATAAGATCATTTGGCGAGGTTCATCCCTCAGCGTGGGGATGTTTTTTGAAATAAAAACTTGTTTTGTTGAGGCAATTTCCCTCGTCTCTTACCCGCATTTCTTTCGGTATACCCACCTATGTGCCTCCTAATTTCGTGAAGTCCTTGGAGCATGTGCAATTTTTTCAGGATCTTTGTCAATAAAGAATTCAGTCCCTTATTCGTTATTTTATGTTAAAAGGTCTGCACTCGAAGAGGGAGTCGATTCACGTACTTCACCATTTCCTGGGTCGTTATCGCCTTTCCCCTGTTCAGGGTATGGGTTCTTTCTCTATTAAGAAAGTGCCGATGTGAACTCCCCTACTGATCTGACTCCAGAGGATTCTTGAGAAGCCAATTCTCTCTCTCGATCTAGATCTACTTTACCGACAAGAGCTCTTAATGAATGAGCAATGAGTTTGATTCTAACTATTCAAAGCAGAGGATATAGAATATTATATAGCCTATAGTAAACTCACTTATTCTTAGAGAAATGATGTGTGCAAGCCTTCCCTACCATCGGCCTATTCGCTTCATGAGCTTATTCTTTATCAACTAAAAATAGTACACAGGAAAAGACAAGGCTGCTCCCAGATCGATAGGGGGAGAAGAAGAAAGTCTCTTCCCAGCTAAGTGATATGCTGAGTAGGAAGACTGGCCTCTCTCCTTAGTGGTCTACGATCCCCAATGCCTTACTACTAGCCATTGGGCTTGCGGTACGCTTTCATTCAAGCTAACTAAACAGGTAGGAAATCCCATCCCCAACACAGATTCAAGTAAGCCAAGCATGCCCATTCTCTATTACACGCATCGAGGCCATTTTCCTAGAGGAGGTTTTTTCTGTTAGGTTAGCGCTTGCAGGTTCAGTCTCTCCTACTAGTATAGAGAAAAACAAGTCTACCTTTCTCTATGCTAGAGCATACGGGGAATCAAATCTTAAAAAACCAATATATGAACAAGAGAGCAGACGGGGTAATAAAAAATAAATCAATCGAATAGCTAGTCCTTCCTTTCTTTCTCCTTCCCCATTTCAAGTTTTAGAAGAGTTAGTTTCTCGCATGGCACCTTTAATAATTTTCCCCTTTCTTTTATGGCTTGCTGGCTGGATTATCTAGCTTCAAGGGGCTTAGTTGAAATAAAGTACAAAGAGAAATTAAGGTTATCAAACTTTATTGTGACGATTTATAGACAACCGGGGTATCAGCGTACTTCACGGCTAACTTAAGCCAGTGAAGATAATTCCTTTTCCAAATGAAAGGCGATGGGGGGCGTGCCCTGAAGGAGCAAGAAGGGAGGATTTTCTTTACTTTACCGCTAGAACCTTCCTTTCACGAGTGAACCCGGGCACGATCCTACCTTGGTTGAACCAAAAGAGGGGTAGCGGCGTACCTACCACTATTGATTTCCCTAAAGGAATAGAGACTCAATCCCAAGTAGCAAACCATTCTAGTGCTACGATCTCTTTCTGTATAGAGTTGCCAGCGGGGTTGAGATATGGCCTCTGCAAAAGTATCAGGATAAAAAAGATGGTTGAAATTGCAAAAAAGACTCGTGGGAAGTAGACAGAGACTTAGTTTATACAAACCTATGAATAGGAAAACGAAGACGGGTGAATCTACGTACCCGGAGAATAGAATATAGAGAACCTAAGTCTGAAGAAGAGTCTTGGTTCGAAGTATAGGGAGAGAGGGAGACCACTAAGTTGATCAAGCTGCTGATCACAACTAATTGACGAGAATTTGTCTTCACAAACCAGCGAAAAATCCCTTAAGTTGATCAAGCTGCTGATCACTCTGGTCATCCGGATCTTGCTGGCTCTATTAAATCGAAGAATTCTAATGCTGTCTCACATAAACTACTCAATAGTTCCATCCCTCCCCTCTAAGGGGAGACAAGGGAAGATAATGGCCTACCATCACAAGGAATCTAAAAGACTCGAGCTCCGTAGTAAGGCACATGTTCGAAAATGGTGATATGTCGAGAAAGGTAGAATCCTCGTGTAGAAGGATTATTAACACTTGTAGCCATTTTGAGAGATGGGTATCCAAACCTCACTCACGAAAAAACATAGAGTGAAATGTAGGGCTCAGTTTGTCTTGTGCAGGAGATGGCATTTTAACAAAGCTTGTGCATCCGAATACTCTGAGGTTTGAATTTTCATCTCTTGGAAAGAGAGTAAAACGCCCAAAGATAACGTGTAGAGGAGATCACTCACCAATAATAGGATCCATCGTCTTCTTACTCAGATAAGCGACCATCATTAAATTTGCTTTACTAGGGATCCAATAATAGGGAACTTTCATTCCCAGTAGAAGTCCTCGAGCAACTTGCCTAATACTAATAGATAAAGGGAAGGCCCAACATTTTATATTAGTATAAGGAAGGCGCTATCTAGCGCCCAACCTATACAAGGACTTTCCACCTCCATTTGCTCATGCTGCTATGATGTAACGAGAAGTCGTCCCAAGGCAGCATGATGTATGGTATAGAGCCCCCTATTTTATCTCCCTTAATGTCCTTTATGGACTTCGAGTCGGAAATAGAGAAGTGGCTTATTCGGCGGTATATCACAATTTATTCTCGGGCATAGCTGTTCACGAAAAGTGGCATGGGTTATCTGTCAGCGGCGAGAGCCTTACATCCGAGCGAGAGGTAAGACCAATCCCATCCATCCTGGTCTGATCCGAACAGATCTTCTTAAATGAATTGATCCATTGTTGTATGCCCTACTTCTTAGTGAATTTCTTCCTACTCGGACATGCCGTACTTCCTTTGATTACTCCTCAGAAATAGTGGAAACATTTTGTTATGGTGGAGAGTGGGGAGTAAAAAGACCAATGCAGTAGAGAACGACTGCATGAATCGGAATCCACTTATTAAGACAGATGACCGAGAAATAAAGCCTCCGCGTTCGAACAATCGTTGATCTTAGCTTAGCGTGCTAGCCACTGCTTCATTTCGTATAGTGATAACGCTTTCTCGTTCTTAGCGCTCCGCCCCCTTGTATAGTAAGGGCTACCTTGGCTGCGTGGCTTTCTTTTATAGGGTGACTTGACTTAGCTTGACCTACTTGACTCAGCGGTTAGAGTCTCGCTTTCATACGGCGAGAGTCATTGGTTCAAATCCAATAGTCGGTAAAACCGACTGAAACCCCTGCTTTTGCCAGCATGACAGCAAGCACGGACTGGCAGCAAGGATTCCATTGAATGATCAAAGCATCAGTTGCTTGCACTTGTTGCCTTACCAAGGAAACAGATGTGCGTCCTAACTATTAGCTTCACTAACGTAGCTTGACTAACCAGTTTCAATAACATAGCTTGACTAAATGAGATTCAAATGAGTTTAACATAGTTCAACGAATCCATATTCCATATGTCTTCTAGTCTATAGCTTGTTCGCTCACCCGATAGAGCATCGTGGAATGAACTAAAGATCAGCCTTTCAAGAAGCCCAACCAATGAGATAAGGCCTGCCATGGATAAGGAATAACCTTATTGGTTACTCTGGTAATTACCCTACGAAGTAGAGGAAATAGTCCCTTTGGTATAAGACGAACCTCTGGAAGCTCTACAATATAGAAAGCTAGTTTGGTGCCCTTTGAAAGGAATCACACATAAGGGTTGGTTCTCGTCCAATTTTTCTATTAGGCTAATCCCATGTTGGCCTAATACGAGTTGCTTCGAAGCAACTTTGGAGGTACGAGTTTCACTCTTTAGATAGGCTAGCCTAAAAGAAAAAAAATAGTTGATTACTACAAGTGTCGGCGGTGACCCAATTCGTTTAGCTAACTAGAAGAGAAATCCATAGTTTGATCAGTTCCCCTTCAGCGGATATAGAATCCAATTTAGAAATCATGTATGAGAAGAAAAATAACACCTCGGTAGCTAGAATAGAACACGCAAGGAAGGGATCTAGAGGTCACCCAAGAAGGCCTCGCTTAGCTAGCGAAAAGTATGAAGAGGGGCAGAAGCAGAGCATTCATTGACTACGAAAACAAGGGATTTACTACGAGATCCCTATCTCTTTTGTGATGGACGAACTGGTATCGATGCATGGAACACTGAATCCCCGATTAAACAACACCAATAGGAAAGACAAGACTAGAAGCCGGAGGCGGTCTCACAAGGAAGAAAGTTCCGTTTTGGGTTATGCTGCTTTCCGTTGGAAGTGGAGGCCAGGATCAGAGTTTAGACTAGAAGACATAGGGAGTAGGGAAGACATGTTCAACTCATTCACTCACTGAGATACGTATCTTTCCGTTCGTTCAGCCGTAGGTGTAGTAGTGGATGGGGGTAAGCCCAAGAAGAGTTGCTCCTCGCAGGAAAAGAAAGATACATCCTTTAACCGGCCTAGAAAGTGGCTATCAAGGTCCATTCTTCTTACATGAAAAACCATGCTCCATGATTGATGGCCGACTTTCTCTCTCGTACCTCTGCCATGGACTCTCTGAAAGGCGCCGCTCTGCCTGACCTATCCGAGGAGAAAATGCACTCCCGCTCATTCAACTTCCGGAGGTGTGAAGCTCCAGGTACACTTCTTTTAGTCCCTTTAGGTTGAAAGAATGAGTCGATACGAAAAAGTCGCTGCTTTTGCCCTTTCCGGTTAGGGTGTTGAGTTAATACCTGTTAGATACGTCTATTTGAGTTCAACTGAATGAGTTGAACATAGTTCAACGGATCCCTATTCTGTTCTTTTTCAAGCTTTGAGTGAAACAAAATGAGTTTAACGTAGTGAGACGAATCGCTATTCCATATCTTTTCTTTTTCTAAGTTCAAGTTCAACTCATTCCGTTCGTTCATCTATCTATCCCGTGAGTGTAAAGGGGTAAGTAACTTCTCATGGCTCCGGGGTGGAGGAAGCCGGTCAATCGTATTGGACCCTCCCAGTTGTCCCCTATCCGGATGAGGTAATAGGGTGGATTCTGTTGAGTCGATCCAACGCCGTCTTTTGGCCAAACACTCCTAGCCTTCGGCCGAGGTCAAAGTAGAGATTTTTTATTGTGATCAGTGTACCGCTACTGCATTGGATGTAAAGAAGAGTTTAATCATCCCAAATGAGAAAAGGAATTTTGATAAAGCATCTGCTTGGTATCCTTTCAATTTGAAAAGACCGAAGAGTTGAAACAAAAGTCCGAACAGCAGATAAATATGCTTTCATCATCTCCTCATACTGACCTTTTTCATTTCTCATTAAGCTCCATCTACATAGAGAACCAACCTGGAATTCTCTTTATTTTTGATAGACTGAGTAATATGAGTTCCATCTACCTGCATTAAATTTTCATCATGCTGTGCTTCGCTTTGTAAACTAACTTCTTCTCCAGAGCTTGAGCATTGATTGCAGTTCTAGGCTGGAATGATATATCATGTTCTCCTAGTTCTATTGCCCACTTGTTTATCTAACCTAAAGCCTCACGCTTTGTCTAAGTGGTTGATCACTAAGAACACAAATAGGATTGGATGAAAAGTAAGGCCTCAATTTTCGAGCTGCATGGACTAGAGCCAAGACCAGTTTCAGTGCACTAGTCTATTTTGGTTCGGCTCCGTGTAGCGCTCTACTTACATAGTACACTGGCCTTTGTGTATTTCCATCTTGTTGCACAAGCACAACACTAATTGCCTCTTATATCTTATAAATATAAATATAAAGCTTCCCCCAGTTTGGGAGAAACTAAGGTGGAAGGGAATGGAGATAACCTTTGAGATCGTCATAAGCTTGCTGAAGTCGATCATTCCACTTCAAATAGTCATTTTTATTAAAGAATGGCAAACCTCGCTCAGCTCACTAACATAAAAATAGATTCAAAGATGCCATCCTTCGCTGCACTTCTTTGATAGTCTTAGGTGGAGACATATCAAGAATTGCTTTGACTTTATCTGGATGTGCCTCCATCCCATTTTTGGATAACATGTATCCTACAAATTTTCCTGATTTGACCCATTTAGTCTCATTCGACAAAGAATAGAGAAGACATAGTGAAACGAAATGAGTTGAACATAGTTCAACGAATCACTATTCCCTATGTTGTCTCATCTTTGATGATCTTTTCCATAGGGGCGAAAAGCATTATGATTAAAGCTCTGTACTTCTGTACTCTCGCTCTTTCATACTCCTTGTTCCCATTTTCATAACATTGGAATGCAATGCATTCTTTTCGATCGTGTAATACGGTACACTTAAAATCTGGACAAAAAAGAAAGTGAAAGCGAGTAGATCTCCAACTAACCTCCTATAAGCCCTGAGGCTTTCTTGGAACTCATTCATAGGCACATTCCATTAGCTAGACTTCACTTTTTAAATACGGAAAGAGTTTCCGCGTGCAATAGAAAGTAGAAGAAGAAGGAGCCTCCTACCTTCCTTCCGACCCCGCTCAATGAGCAACCATCAATCAATCAATTCGATTTCTTTCTATTTTAAAGTACACCAAACGCTTCACGCTCCTTGGGATTATTATAACAGTGAGAAGCCCGTTTCACTAATCGCCAGGGAGGTCATAAGCATGTCTTACTCAAAATCGATAGATAGGTTGGTAGAGAGTTGGAGATTGACCCCTCTAAGCTTGCGCATTCACTTACTAGACTAAGGTTCATACAAGATCGGATTGGAATCGATGACTTGATTCGTATATCAACTCATTCAGTTCAAGTGAGACGAAATGAGTTGTCCCAATTTCCTATGTCTAACTAGTCTTCCATTAGTTCATATTCGGCTAGATTCAGTTATTTAAATAGACCAGGAAAGTCAAAATATTGATTCCAATGTTGCGGAGCCATAATCTACTTTAGCGATTCACCTAGCAGCTAAGCTCGTTCCACAGAAATGTCATGGGGGAAAGCTCATTTGATTTTCCACGATCAAGAAGTTTAAGATCCTATATTTAAATATATATTACAAATAAGGAATTCTTTTTAGTTCTGTCCACGGTTGTTGTTGTTTTCCTCCTCTTCCTATGATAAAAAAAAGCACCCAGAAACACCACTCGGCTAAAGAATATATTCCCTTGTGCAGAATCAATTTTATCATAGAATAGGAAAATAGGGGAAAAGAGCCTATCTGTATCACTAAAAAATTAACGTTTACACAAGACGTTTTCTTTTGACAATGGGTTTTGCTCCTATCCGACTCGTTCTCTCATAAGCCTCACCCCCATATACCTTATCTTCCTTAGTGATCTTTCTATCCGGGTTTCTTTCTCTAGGGACAGCTGTCACGCTTAGGCTGGTTGGAAGCAGGAATGCCGGAAAGGGTAAGGCATCTATTGGATGGAAGCGCGATAGAAAGGACGTAGCATTGAGGAGTGCGCGGGTGGACGGAGAATGCCCTATTTCCCTTTCTCTCATACCTATAAGGCCAATGTGCCTTAGTGTATTTTAGATTTCGATTCAAAGCAAAGGAAACTTCCTAAGGAAAAAGGGCTTTAGAATCAGCTCTTCCTGAAGGGAGGAAGGAGATATGGCACTGTGCATCGTATCATCCATATATACCAAGGGAACTAGCCATTTTTATCTTGAATAGGAAAAAAAGGAACTGGCATCGTACCTTAAGGCTTTATTGGCTAACCAGAGCAGAGCACCCTTTAGCATTTAGGAATCCCGAGGAGGAATCAAGAGAGATGTCACTTATTAAAGCAAAATCTACAAAAGCCCTATATGCCAAGATCCACAGGCATTCCTAAGGCTTGGTGTGCTAGGTTTAGTGAATAGGGCGGACTTCTATTCTATATGATAGCACATGTCCCATTGTTGTACTAGAAGATAACCTCCTCCAACCAAGGAAAGAGAATGAATCAGAATAGGCTTTAAGGGAGAAGGAATCCCCAGCTATTGACTTTGCTACTATTTATTGCCGAGCTTGATGCTTTGTAGAATGTGCGGATTGAAAGTGAGCCATTCCTCGGAAGATAGTGAAAGGACTTACATGACTCAAGAAAGCTCCTTATTTTCTTACTTCCCCTTGGGATGGTTTTTACTTTACGGATTACCTTGAAGGCTCTAAGGAATATCCAGAATAGATCCCTGACATTAGTCAGCCTCTCGCTTTTCTCGTTCCTGCTGTTAGATCCTGTCTAATAAGCCTACTAGCTAATAAAGAAACCGGGAGGAACTTGCTTTGATCTAACCCGTCGGTCCTTAGGGGAATCCCACACCATTGTTTGAACGGATTTGGCTAAGAGAAGGAGGGGACTATGTATTTCTTGGCTTGATGAAAGGCAACAACAATCTCGTTTTCTTGCTAGGGAAGCTAGAATAATAAGCAAAACAAAAAGAGTGAAAGATTTTGTTAGAGAGGTAAAGAGGTTGGGAGGGGAATGCAAAATCTGAAGCAAAGCTACTTCCCGTGGAGTGTCCCTTTAACCTAGAGAGACTCACTGAGCCTTCCTTCCTGGCTGGTTGTTTGAGTTGACCGAAGGCGGCGGGTGGAGGAGCTTCACTTACCGAGAGGAATGAACAAGAATGAAGTAGAGCAAAAATGCGTAAGCAAGAGCTCAGTCAAAATAATGCCAAGGACGGTGGGTGTAGCGGATTTTATCCTCCCGTTGCTGAAGATCGGACAATATGCTATGTCACGAAGACCAAAGAGGACCACTTTGGTTGAGGTAGTATATCATTTATGTTGTATTCAGGATCAAAGAATTTCTATAAGAGACCTTGCTTTCGCCTGAACCGGAAACACATGAAAGAGGGGAGGCCGGGAACGTAGCCTCTTCAGAATCGTAGTTCCTAGGCGCATTCAGTTCGGGCAGGAAGGACTATGTTTCAAAGCTCTTTTGCCAGCTTAGGGCCTTGATTTTCTGTTCAATCAGTTGATTATGTCAATATGTCAAAACAGGAAAAAGAAGACCTGCTTTTGGTCCAGTTTCTGATTATAGAATGTTCCTATTATTCTTGTCATTCTAAATGTTTAGGTGAGCCACACCTCCAGCATGTGCATAGTTCTCTGGATGCATTTGTCTTTGTGGATTCGCTTCTACCAACAAAAATAATTTGAATCATTTCATATGGTCGAACAGTCTAAGTATACGACTTTTCAGATCAGATGAATATACTGCATCTGCTAATGTGCTTCTTGGTGGCAAGTAACCAAGCCAGGACACTATTAAAGAATTGATTTATGGGACAGGTGTATACTTGTCGCCAATTTAATGCTTCACTTCCTATGGCTCATACTATATCAGGCCGGGGAGATCCTATCCCAAAATCCGGCTGCCCACGGCCTTCAAAGGCTTATCCGACTAGTGGGTCTGATGCTTAAACTTCAGCGCTTTTTCCGACTTCACGGCTTGGGCACCACGGAGAAGTCTTCTACCGGCCCTCTCTTTTCACTTACTTCAGCGCTGCTTCCCATGCCTTATGTGGAACTCTACAAACAAGCCAGCCTACTTCTTGGCATCAACCGGTGCGCCTTCTTCGGTAAAGGAGTGTCTTCTTCCTCGAGTGCTTTAGTAAGGGGCAGATGGAAGGAGCCTAATATCTTAGCTGTTGTAGTGCACTTGTGTCCATCTTCAGTAGGTAGATGACTATAAGAAAGAGTTTAATGCTCAAGGCATACTACTCATTCTATTGAAAGCAGAGAATAAACTTTCCACTCTAAGTCGACTATGCCTTTTTGACTACTACTATTAAAATATTTAAAGTATTTATCTTCTTTTTCTTTGACATCAAAAGTCTCACTCTCAGAGAAGTGCTTTCGTACCTTTAAGGCCCACTGCTAGGGAGGAAGCCACTTTTTAACATAAGCATGAGAATTTGATTACAAGAATAAGAGGGAATCTCACCTAAAGTAGACTGAGGAGCGAATCTGAGTTGCACTAATAAAATAATTGAGCGCGCCCTCACCAATTTAAAAATAGAGAAGTAGAGGTTGGATTTTAGGGTTTCCCTAACTAGCGCCATTGTTAAGGATAGTCCGAAGCTCTTAGCGCTTGGTGCCAGCGGTGATTATAGGGGTCACAACGTTTTCATATGCATGAATGTGAATCAAGAGAAGAAAGTGACTTTACCAGTTTCCTAAACTAGCCATTGGTCTACAATGAGCTCTTTACTTTAACTACTTAGGAATGATAATGTATAAGGGTTGTTGACCAGGGGACGGAATCCAATCTTCGCAGAGTTAACACTCCTCCATCGAATGAGATAAAGCTCAATGGCAATCACAACTAGATCTGGGACCTATTCTCCCTCGGGCTAAATCTCTGATATATATTCGATCTTATGGTGTGCTAAAGAGTGGGCCTAGTCTCCCAGGGATTGATTAAACAGGTAAGGTAAATGCATACACCCCTCGACTTGTGCTGGTATTAGGCTACTAAAGCTGCTTTTATATAATTGATGGAATACCTTCTTATCATTTCTGTTATGGATTTCTTTTTCATCATACTCATACACATAACCACTCCTTTACTTCCTCTTTGACTTACTGAATAGGGTGACTCTCGATGTTCATTGGCCTGTTGCGCCTGTAGCTGCAAACTCAAATGTCTGCTTGGACTGTCTTTTGCCAAGTGAATTAGAGAGGCGGATCTTCTTGGTATGCTATTTGCAGATCTTTCTTTTCGTGCGGGTGCCATGGAATGGGCGAGAACAAATATTAGACCGGGAAGAAAAAAGGGGAAAAAGTAAAGTCTAAGTGCATATGGCACGAAAAGGAAATCCTATTTCGGTAAGACTTGATCTGAATCGTAGTTCAGATTCAAGTTGGTTTAGTGAGGCGACCGCGAAAGTCACAGAATGGGTCAGTCTTTTAGTTCTCCCAGATTAAAATATCAAAGGAGGACATTGCAGATGCCCGGAGCGGACACGACTTCTTCTAAGGCTAGAAGACCACTTGAAGACACCCAGGACTATTGCATGTCGTAAAAGAAGCACACTGGACGGGCGTGCTTTGACTCTGTCTCTGGGGCACAGTTGAATGTGAATATCATGAATGCCAGGTGCAGGATACCAGGCCGAGAAACTCAGGAAACCATTCCCCTAAGTGCCAATCGCTAGCGCATCCAGAGCCCGACGCCCAGCTCAGTAGGAGAGGCCTAGCCTGATCTGAGAAGTGCTAATTCGTTTCCGATAGATTTCATTCAAGAATGCCTCCGCCCCAGGAATCAATAAGAAAACAAGTGCTAAGTTTTAGATCAGTGAATAAACCGAAAGGAAAGAAGAGACCTTTCACGCTCAGCGCCTAAAGCGCACTATGCTCCGCTTTAGCAAATGAGAGTTTTTGGTGTAAACGGTGAACCACGCGAGCTGGTTAGACGCGTGGGACAGAGGCAGCGTAGTACCTGCTAGCGCGACTGTGCAGTGGAAGGGAAAGAGCCTAATTTGACCCCCTCTTTTTTTCTTTGAAAAAAGCAGTAAGGAGTAAGGAGATTAAACTCTCAGATGAGACTAAGAAGCTACCGACCGTTCCGACGCGCCCTTGACCTATTTTGATTAAGACCAAAAACCTATCAATAAAGTGGAGCCTAGTTTAAGTTGTCAAACAAGTGATGATTGAATGAAATAAAAACCACTAGTAGGGATATGGATGGAGTCTCGATCAGTAAAGAGAGTTGTAGGATTCGTAAAACAGGAGAAGAACCTTTACTTTCAAATGACAACTGCTTCTTCTTGCTGCGAGGGCCTTGAAACCAAATTGCCCCCCCCCCCCCCCCCGCCCGATCAAGTACCTGTTGCTTCACTGGTAGGCCTACTTAGGTTAGGGTTCCAAACCTCTGTTCTTGCAGACTTCCGGTGTGTAATCTACATCTTTCTAGCTAGAACTCGGTCGAATAAGAATCATTGATTCCCTCTGCTGTCAATTTCTTATTCATTCATTGCGTTCGGTCGGTGCTCCTTTCTCATCTCAAACCATAACTACTCTGATCGTTAGGGAAGATAAGGGAAGACTGCATGAGCGAAGCGACCGAAGTAACTTGACTTATTTGAACCGAATCATAGCGGCTTAAAGCGTTGCCTATCACGAGCAGCCTCACTCCTTAATCGGCAGGGAGGAGAATTTTAAAGTATGGGGCAAAGGATGTTGCGTTTTGACTTTGTCTCCCTGGATCCACCACAGGTTGGGTTTGAGAGCCGTGTGATAGGTGATTATTCAGCACGGTTCTGAGAGCACTTTTAGTCTGCGCTGTTGAATGGAAGCCCCCCAATAAAGCAAGAAGGAAGCGGCTCTTGCCACCGCAGAGTCACCATTCAATCTATTTATTATTATGGGAAATCAGTGTATCAAGATGTCAGTCTGAGATCTTATTTCGGTTCAATACGTCCACCTACAAGACTCACATTTGGCTTTCGTCTCCGTAGGTGTATTATTATACATTTCCCCAAAAGAACATTCATTCATTTCTTTCTTCCCGGTCGACCACGACCACCAGAAAGCGATATATCCGCGGCAATTATCCGCTCTTAGGTTGCAGTTGCTCTTTCAGTTCTCTCTTTCTTTCTTTATGGGTCTTCCCAATCCGTTTGATCAAGATAAGAAAGATATGGTGCTCCCTTACTTTTTGAATGGGTTACATTAGGCATTACTAACTAATCAACTATGTCCGCTATTTAATAACCTAGGCAAGATAGAAAGTCTCTCTTATTGTGTGGCTTCCCTTCCCTTACTCTAGGGCTTTTCTTATCTTCTTCTCTAACGGCAGTGAAAGCCATCTGATATAGGGCTTTCTAATGTAATCTGTCTCTCGATAAGAAGCTTTCTTTTGATCCGGGTTAATCTCGTCTTCTTGAAGAATTACGGATTCCTAAACCTAGTAAGGGAAAGCGATTCTAATCTAATTGCATTCATCAGTCGGATGAGACTGAGAATAAAAAGGAAGCCGGGAGGAAGAATGGAGTATAGCATTACCTCTAGAGGAAGAATGGAGTATAGCATTACCGCGAGCAAGGAGCGAGCTACGTAAATCTTACCTGAAAATGAGTGAGATTCGATTATTTTTCCTTTGCAGTTTTTGTTTTGTCATTTTTTTTCCTTCTTCTCTATGATCCCAGAACTTCACATAATATGTATCATTAAATGCTCGTCTAAATTTTCTTTTCAATTTTAAATAACTGTCGTTTCTGAATGTAGGTTGTGTCGGGGATATACTGTGGCTAGTAAGTCATTTCGTTTGCATTTTATTCAACGAGACCGAAAACACATCAATGATTTGTTTTATGGATAGTTATATTATTTCCAGTCCAAATGAGGTAGTGCCTAATGTCACCGGGAGTGAGTTGGTAGGGGGGCCTGAGATATTGAGAATGTATCAAGGAAATCCTAATGCTCCGCCAGCCATTCCTCATGCTGAACACGCTATGGGTGATCTGGATCTAGCCTTGCAATTGGGGCCGCCGAGCCCAACAAATGAGGCTCTCAAAAGTGAGCTTTCGACCTTTATTTCTTCCTTTGGAAATAGGGAAGTTAGAAGGGATGTCTTAGAAGGGAAAATAAGGAAACTCGACTTGAAGAGCGCGTCCCTAGAAATAATTTTTTTTAAGATTCGACCACTTATGCAGGAACTTTCTAACAGACCGGTTGCTGCTTCCACAGCAAAGAAGGCTTTATTGAAAGCTTTAAAAGAGTGGAAGAAGAGGGACGCATGAGCGTTGGATAATGGAAAGAAGTTAAAATTGCTTGGGAGTGATAGATTTTTTTTCATTTATATAGGTAGGGTTGGGCAGCGACTCTACTCCTTGAAGTGAAGAATCGAAAGTCGTCGCTCGTTAGATAAGGCCCACGTGATGTGCATCTCTGGTGTTCTTCTCGTGGGGAGATGAATGCGGGAAAGTGGGGTCCTCTAACCTATGCTCACTTCTGTTTTAGAAATCAGATTGGATTTCCAAGGTGCTTAACATAAAGGTGAAAAATCTCTGAAAGGCGAGGCAGATTTAACTCTACGCCCTTCCCTTAGCGCCTCCCTCTAGGCGGGGCTCACAACGAAAGGATGCGCGGGGTGAAGTTGCCACCATGAACTAAGGATTAGAAGGTTTGAGTATAGATTTTCTTTTCCATTTACAGGGTATTTGGCAAGAGCTATAGCAGCTTACGATGCAGTTGATTCGGAAACATACGCCAGGGCGGTTGGGTGGGGAGTCAGGTAAGGCCAACGTTCCTGCTCCCCTTTATACTACGAGAGTGGTTGGGTCTTACTCCGAAATAGGGATACTACACCAAGCAACTTCGAATTTTGCTGTGCCGCTGCACAAAGCAAGCACACAACGACTGCGTAAATCTTTGGTCTGTCTATCATTGCCCATGTTGGGCTGACTCCTTTTTTTAGGCAAGAAGACCACTAGTTTAATTATTAATCTACTAAAACTAGCTGAAAAAAAGGTACTACTCTTCTTCCTCCAGTACTCATATTGAATGAGATGTTGATAGGATAGCAGGGAAAGATGAGAGTATATCCAGAGAAAGATAAAAACCTTTTCAGGATGAGACGAGGAACCCTGATGGAGCCAATGAGAAAGCAGTTGCAGGCCAGTGTAGGCTTGCTCCGCACAGGTTACATCTGGGCCTTATATTGATATTCTTTTCAATTCATTTTTTAATTTCTTCGGTTTGGGGTACCACGCAATCCGTTTAGATCTATCTCAGTTGACAACAAAATGGAATACGGGGAACTCTCCGTCTACGTGGTTAATCCGACGAGTCAATTCTCAATGCGATGCATCCGTGGAAAGGGACAGAGATCTGCCCAAACTTAGTCCAATCCAATAAAAGATGCGAGCGAATCAAGAATTTCTTATAGATAGATGGGATAGGAAGGAAGAACCACTAATAGCATTTGCAGCTGCTTCGATCGATATACAAGGAGTTAGGCGCGAAGCTTTCTTCGTGAAAAAGCTCGTCCTTGTCAACATAGGGCTGTCTTTCATTTTGCTTTTACTTATTTTTTTTTAAATCTCTCATTTTCTAAATTTTTTCATTGTCTTTAGTACGATATGGCTTCACACCTCGCGGTGCTTACACCTCTCGCCTATCGGAACATCAACTCAATCTTGAAAGCTGATGTGGGTTTGAGGAATGGAAGAACAAATTCATCTTCTTTACCACCAAAAATGGTAACATAAGACCCTTCCATCGCCTCCGACAAGAAGAGGAATTCTATCCATTAAAGAAAGCCAAAAATCCAGGAAGTCGCTAAGAAATGAAGTAAAGAAAGCGACTTCAAAAGAAAAGTCCCAATTACAGTTTCAAAGGATAGGAGTAAGTAAAAGGATAGTGACACTGAGAAAAATCCGTTTCTAAAGAGAGAAAACTAAGCTGACGTTCGTTCTCTTCCTATGTACATCTCTGTGATGGGGCTCATCATAAGGTTTATCTTTTCTCAAGCTAATCATAAGCTTTTTTATCCTCTTCTTCGTGTTCTATTGATCAGAAGCATCCAGCAGCGCCTCGCCGGTTTCGAATTCTAACACAAAATGGCCAAAGAATCAATTAGTAATATGCCTTCTATTGCCAAAAGACCTTATCTTCTCCTCTTGGTAAAGAGAGCCTCCATTTCGAGTTCGACAAAGTGAAAGAATCGATTAGATCATTCATGTTGGATAGCATTGATCTACGCTAGGATCCGACCTACATGAACTTCTTTCTTCTATTATGATATTTCTAATAGCGAGAAAGAGAAATAATGGGGAATAGAATACAAATGTTGAGTACCAGCTTCTACTCTTGAGAAAGGTAGGCCTGACCTCTTCCTTTATATTTATAAAGTAAAATTCCTTTGCCGGAATGACAGTATGTGTAGACGGTGCTCTTCTCTTTCGGGGTTCATAATCGGTGCTATTGAATAAGGGAATATCGTCAGTTCTTTGAAAAAGAGTTCCGCTCACTTCATCCCTCTCCTTTCAGTCGAGACTATATGGAATAGAATAAAGGTTTAGGGTTCTTGCGGGAAGAAGGAAAAACCGGGCCCCTAGTGGTCCTTATCTTATCACACCACACATGGAGACATCTCAAATAGGTAAATTGGTTTGGGAAGACGGGGGTAAAACATCCATCGTTTAGGTTTATGAGTAGCTAAAGTTAAGATAGAATAGGTCATCACATCTTGGGGTTGAAGAATGAGCAGCATTAAAAAGGAAATGGCAAGCAGGAAGGAGAGTAGTAACGTCGTATTATCCATCCGAAGCAGTAGCATGCCTGGAACTGGTCTTTCTATCTTCTGGCTGTTCCTAGAAGGAATTTCCAAGCTTTTGATAAAATAGATGTGGCACTCTCTTTCTTCCATAGAGAAGGAACTTATCCTTACACTTTTGGAGCTTTGGCTTTGGTTTGGACCTGTAGTAGGTTGAGAAGTGAGAGCACCAGGTATGAAGATGCTGGTTCGAGAGGACTTGGAAAAATGCTAGTAAGAAGGAGGCTACTTTGCTAGGTTGTAGATCTTCTCCCTTATTCTTTATAGAGGAATCCCCTTAATTAAAATAAGATATTTCTTCGCTCTGTCAAAAGCCTAATTGAGACAAATCAGCTCTTACTGTTCTCCGGTCTTTGCTCTTGAAGATCCGCTCTTGAGAACCTCTATCTTTTTCTTCAAAGCCTCATTTGAAGCCTGTCAGTCTTACATACAATATATTACCCGCAAGTTCATCTTCTTTGATAGGATATTAGATTCGTCAGCAATCCAAATTACAGCTGGTTCTCAAACTTCAGAGGTGGCCTTACTTCCTTTTTAAAGCAAACATGTGGACATAAAAAAGAATGAAATTGATAGAATAGAGGAAGATTAATGTGCAGATGATTCTATTCCTAAACCGTGGTGGTTCTCTTCTACAGCTTCTTCTACATAGGCTCCTGAACATCTTGAATTGAAAAAGGAAGCTTTTCCAAGCCCGAACCAGATCAATAGAACTAATCGCTTTATAAAATAACAAAATAGTTATCTACTAACCATATTTTCTTTCTTTGATAATGTCGTAGCGTAGGGTTCCACGAATTTTGGAAGCTGAACATGCTCAAAAGATGCCTAAAGCTTTTTGCTTTGATCATTCCATACCGAGTGAAACGGTTCCTCACTAAATAAAACCAAAGTTCCACTACAACCATGGAAAGAGATAGATCACATCTTGGCCAAATGCCAATCCTCGTAGTTTGAAAGAGAAAAATAGTGGAGATGTGCGAAAAAAGATCACTCCTAACTAACCAGTCAAGTGAAAGGAGCCCGCTTACCCACTACCCTTTCCCCCCATTGCTAGGAGCCTCACCCTCTTGACTTGATATGTCAAGAAGACTACAACTGATAGTGGATCGCCTTTTGCTTAAAAAGGCCCACCCATCTCATATATATGATAAAGCAAGCAGGTTGTTTATAGCTATTTTTGCTTTTTCTTTTGTTTTTTTTTTCTGGGGTCTAATATGAGATGTATAACTTGCTCATACTCATCCATTAGAATGTTCCCTCCTTCAAGAGCTCCGCTAGGATACTGACTTGGTCACCAAGCATTGTATTAGGTAGGACACTCGTCCTACTTCATAGATAGAAAAAGAACTAGTAAGTCCATTATTTGTGGTACCCCTAAGAGACCTTTTTCTTTCCTTGTATTGTATTACATAAAAGCTAAAGAACTTTGTTTTAATAATGTATTTGGTTCCACCTTTCTGTCTGTCCTCCTATAATGGATGATAACCCTCACCAATAGGCGCTAGGGGTTCACAAGGGTTGGGAGAGTCCGGGGCCGGTTGGTTGAGACTGGCTTCAGAATTACCAGGGGAACTGCTTCCAAATAAATCAGTCCACCAGTAGCCCCTTCCTCCAGCACTGTCACCTGATCCTGAGCCAGAGGCCCCCGGAGGAGCCATGATCATCTGATTTTCCAAATCAACACCCACAAAAACCATTGTAAGTAGGAAACATCCGAAATACCACCCGAACCGACTAACAACCAAGTAAACAAGAATTTGTTGGTATAAGGGCCACCACAGCCGCCATTCCGACCACCACCGTTCAATCATTTGAAAATGACGTGGCCACTGACGGCGGAGCCGTTCCTCTCCCCGCCGTGATGAGAGCTCCGATCCGTCCGATGTTGTCACTTATGTCCACGCCAACATCTCCAAAAACTCCAGACAACCTTACGCCGTCTCCAAAAAAGCCGGTCACCAAACCTCTGCCGAGTCGTGGGGTACCGGTCGTGCTGTTTCACGTATCCCACGTGTTTCCGGTGGGGGAACCCATCGTGCTGGTCAAGATGCTTTCGGTAACATGTGCCGTGGCGGTCGAATGTTTGCCCCGACAAAAATCTGGCGGCGTTGGCACCGAAAGATCCCCGTTAACCAATAGCGTTACGCTGTTGCTTCAGCTATTGCTGCGTCTGCAGTACCCTCGCTGGTCCTTGCGCGTGGGCATCGTATCGAGTCAGTGCCTGAGCTCCCTCTCGTTGTTTCAGATTTAGTTGAGAGCATTGAAAAAACTTCTAGTGCTATCAAAGCTTTAAAACAAATCGGCGTTTATCCTGATGCTGAAAAAGCTAAGGACAGTCACGCTATTCGCCCCGGAAAGGGTAAAATGCGTAACCGTAGGATTATTTCTCGTAAAGGACCACTCATTGTGTATGGTACTGAAGGGGCTAAGTTAGTAAAAGCATTTCGTAACATTCCTGGTGTTGAAATTTGCCATGTGGAACGATTGAATTTACTGAAGCTTGCTCCTGGAGGTCATTTAGGAAGGTTTGTTGTGTGGACTAAATCAGCCTATGAGAAATTGGATGAGATTTATGGTTCATTTGACAAGCCATCTGAGAAGAAGAAGGGATACGTGTTGCCTAGGGCAAAAATGGTGAATGCCGATATTGCTAGGATTATTAATTCTGATGAGGTGCAGTCTGTTGTGAGGCCTATTAAGAAGGATGTGAAGAGGGCCACATTGAAGAAGAATCCATTGAAGAATTTGAATGTGTTGCTGAAGCTTAATCCATATGCCAAAACTGCTAGTAGAATGTCCCTTTTGGCTGAGGCCCAAAGGGTTAAGGCTAAGAAGGAGAAACTAGACAAGAAGAGACATCAAGTTACTAAGGAGGAGGCATCTGCTATCAGGTCTGCAAGCTCAGCTTGGTACAAGACGATGATTTTAGATTCCGACTACGCAGAGTTTGATGTTTTCACTTAGTGGCTTGGAGTTTCACAGTGAAGGGATCTTTTTTGTTTTCTACACAAGCTTCTGTTCTTTTTACATTTGTAACTTTGGTTGTTCAAGACAAGAAACTGTAAGTGGGAGGAAATTGCACGCTCAATTTACCTTAGGCTACTCTGAGAAGCTTCTCAGTGCCCACAGTTGGTGTCAGTTTTCTTTTCAGTTGGAGAATTTTGCTGAGGTATGGTATTGAATATTTAATAGAATAGCTTGTTATTGAAAAAAATAAATAAATAAAAAAAAAAGAAAAAAAAAATTTTACTAATATGTTTGGATGATGAGGCGCATGCTAAAAGTTCTCTCGGCGCACGATAGGCACTGTTCCATTGCCATTGCAAGCGCATTTTAGCAAGGAGCTAAATTCGCCGGAAATGGCTCGCCGTCGTCGCCTTCATCCACCCAATGCCTCACAGACCATCACTCCAGCACCTATGCAGACTACATCTCCAGCACCACTCACGTTTGGAAGTTTCCTACCACCAATTTTACAATCTGGTGTAAAATTGGGGAAAGTCACAGATGCTTGCATGCAAGTAGAGGAGAAGCCAAAGGAAGAGATTGTGAGGAAATTACAGTTCTCAAATGTTGTTGATGCTGAAACTCCTTCCCCTTCATTTGCTGAAGCAGTTCGAGGTAACCGACTTACTCACATGGGTAATACTCTGAAGTTTGTACCTCCAGTTAATAGGGATGGGAAGGTGATAGTCACCATTAAGGAGGAAGAGTTGAAGCCACAAGCTGAGCATTGGAAGGATTCACTAATTGGGTACATAATTGGGGACAATCCAACTGAAAAAGCAATGGAGAATTTCGTTATGCATGTTTGGAATTTTGTCTCTAAACCTCAAATTCTAATGCATGCAGAAGGATATTGTATTTTTCGGTTTGTAAACAAAATGGATATGGATCTGGTGTTACAATCAGGGCCATATTCCTTTAGGAACAAGCCGATGGTATTGAGGCCATGGGAAACTGATTTCTCTTTTCAAAGTGATATATTGAGTACTATACCTATTTGGGTAAAATTTCCTGGGCTACCAGTTGAGTATTGGTCAGCAGAAGTACTAAGCAAGCTTGCTAGTGCTATAGGGACACCATTATATACGGACAAAATCACATCACACTATGAGAGAATATCGTTTGCTCGAGTGTTAGTGGAGGTGGATGCCTCACAGCCCCTGCCTGATCATGTTGATATTGAGACTCCTTATGGGCATAAAATTCAGTTGATTGATTATGATTGGAAGCCCACCTTTTGTAATCACTGTCTAAAGTTTGGCCATGATATTAGTGAATGCTGGTATAGTGCAAAGGCTGAAGAAGAAACTAAGAATGAAAAGCAGGAAGCAACTAGGAGACCTGAAAAGCCTAAAGTTAATAGGCAAAGGTGGACTGTGAAAAAAGTCCATGCTCCTAAGGATGTTGAGCCTGAAGATGAGGAAAATCATATAGTAGCAGGGAAGACTATGGATCAGACCACACAATTGATAACTGTTGGTGTTAACTCAGATGATAGGGAAAGCATGAATCAAATTACTATGCAGCAAACAGATAATTCTATTGTTGATGTCAACCCAAAGGCAGTAATGGCAAATGAAGTAGATGCAGACCGTGTGGACAAATGCAACAGAGGGAAAGCCAAAATGGATGAGGAAGGAGCTGGTAAGAAAGGCCAGCATGATCCAGGACCATCATATATATGAGAATTGTTACTTGGAACATAAGAGGGCTGAATTTAGCCCATAAACAAAAGGAACTGAAAAGTTTCTTAAATGTAAATAAAGTAGATGTGTTGGGGTGTCTTCAAACTAGAGTAAACCACATAAAGCACAGAAAATTCAAGGAAAAATAGCCAAGGGTTGGAAGGTGTTCTGCAACTACTCTGAAGCTGTAAATGGCAGGATTTGGGTGATGTGGAAGCCTCATATTCAGGTCATTATTTCTAGTGTAACTGATCAAATGATTCAATGTCACATAGAGGATCCTTATAGTCATGTGAGGACTCATCTTTGTATAGTGTATGCTTATAACACTGGAGTTCAAAGAGAAAAGTTGTGGGCTGATCTCAAAGCTGTCTCTATTCCCAGCCAAGACACATGGTTACTTAGTGGTGATTTTAATAATGTTCTATCAACTGATGATAGAATTGGTTCTATAGTGACTGATGCTGAGGTTAGGGGTTTTAAACAACTCATTTATGATTTGCAACTAACACCTCTAAGAAGGATAGGGTGGAACTATACTTGGACAAACAAACATGTATATAGTAAGATTGATTGGGCTTTGGGAAATTTTCAATGGGTGCAGCAATATGGGCATATTGAAGCTGAGTTCCTTAATCCCTCTGTATCTGACCATACTCCAATTTGTATTAAGTTTGGCAACCAAAAGCTCCTTCATCCTAAACCATTTAGATTCTATACTGGTGTAATGGAATTCCCACAGTTCCATGCTATATTAGAAGATGTATGGCAGCAGGATTTCATTGGTGATCATATGCAGCAGATATGGTCAAAACTGAAGATGTTGAAACTGAAGTTAAAGGAGATAAACAAGTATATGGCAACCTATGAACAGAAGATTATACAGGCAAGAGAGCAACTTGATATTGTCCAGTCCCAATTGAAGGATAATCCTCAATCACAGGATTTATTCAATAAGGAAAGGCAAACTCTGGCAGATATTGAAAGGTGGAGCAACATTGAGGAACAAGTCATGAGGCAAAAATCTAAGGCCACTTGGATTGAATGTGGAGATGCAAATACCAAATACTTTCATGCACAATGGAAGATTAGAAATTGTCAGAATACTATAACTTCAATATATACTGATACTAGAGACCATATTTCTGATCCTGTTGCAGTGGAGAATGAATTCATGTCTGTATTTCAAGAGTTGCTGGGAGGAAAAGCTGAAGAATTGACTAGTGTAGATATTGCTACTGTGAAGGAAGGGAAATGCCTTAGTTTAGATCAACAAAGGAGACTTATCAGAGATATTAGTATGGAAGAGGTTATTGAAGCTTTGAATGATATGCCAAGGGACAAGGCACCTGGTGTAGATGGGTATCCTGTGGAATTCTTCACCATGAACTGGGAGATTATTGAGAATGGTGTTCTAGCAGCCACAAAGGAATTCTTCAGGACCAGCAGCATGCCTCAGTACATTAATACTACAGCTATTGCCTTGGTTCCTAAAATAAGCTCCCCTTATACTGTCAAGGATTATAGGCCAATAGCTTGTTGCACTACTCTGTATAAGCTTATATCCAAGATAATCACAAGAAGACTAAAGGAGGTTGTTACTGATATTGTGGGAATGGCTCAGTCTGCTTTCATAGAAGGGAGGAGTATTGTGGATAATATATTACTAAGTCATGAGATTTTCAAGGGTTATTCTAGGAAAGGTGTTTCTCCTAGATGTGTATTGAAGATGGATATGAGGAAAGCTTATGATTCCTTGGAATGGTCTTTTCTTAAACAACTATTGGTGGCTTATGGTTTTCCAGCAAAGTTTATAGAATGGATCATGGCCTGCACTACTACTGTATCTTTCTCCCTTATGATGAATGGTGGTTTTACTAAACCATTCAAAGCAAAGAGAGGACTAAGGCAAGGGGATCCAATGTCCCCTTACCTATTTGTGATGGCTATGGAATATTTGAGTAGAATATTGGGACAATTGCACATGAATGGGAATTTTAATTTCCATCCTAAATGCAGAAAGTTGAATTGCTCACATGTTTGTTTTGCTGATGATCTACTTTTGTTTTGTCGAGCTGATACTATTTCTATTCAGATACTTTATCAAGCATTCTCAAAGTTCTCCAAGGCATCAGGACTGGAAGCAAATCCTAGCAAAAGTTCAATCTATCTAGCTGGAGTCTCTCAAGAGTTCAAAGCAGCTATTACCAGCAGTCTGGGATTCAGAGAAGGGGTTCTTCCTTTCAGATATTTGGGTATTCCACTAGATTCAAAGAAACTATCTATCCAACATTATCTTCCTCTCATTGAGAAGATTACAGCTAGAATTAGATGTTGGTCTGCAAAGCTGTTATCATATGCAGGTAGGTGTCAACTTATTAAATCTGTTATATTTGGAATTCAGTCCTATTGGTCACAAATATTCATCTTGCCAAAGGGAGTTATCAAAGCCATTGATTCAATATGTCGCACATTCCTCTGGACTGGTTCTGCCAACTACTCTAGGAGGGCATTAGTTTCTTGGGAAAAAATTTGCTCCCCTTTAAATGCAGGTGGGCTGAACATAATGAATCTGACAACTTGGAACAAGGCAGCAGTGACCAAATTGCTATGGGATTTGGCAAGGAAGAAGGATTGTTTGTGGGTAAAGTGGATACACTGCTACTACATAAAGAGAGGAGATGTTGGAACATCCAATGTTCCTAAACAAGCTGCATGGGTAATTAGAAAAATCATGCAGTGTAGAGAAAATGTCATGGAGAATATGCAGATGGCAGGCTACCTGTATGACAGACTACAATCAGTCTGTTGTATGGGCAAGTTCCTAATTCACAAATGTTACATTGCTATGCTGCCTAGTTTTGACAGAGTCAATTGGAGGAATTTGTTACTAGTTAAAAATGTGATCCCTAGACACAAATTCACTGCTTGGTTGGCTGCACATCAAAGACTTCCCACTGTGGATAGGTTGGCCAAAGTTGGAATCAAAATTCCTCTACTGTGTGTGTTCTGCAAACAGTTAGAGGAAACATTCCATCATCTTTTCTTTGATTGTTTTGTTACTAGAAAGTTGTGGTCTCGTATATGTTATTGGCTGGGATGTCCTAGACAAATTCTCACCTGGGAGGAAGAGCTAACAATGATCTGCAGAAGTGCTAGAAGTGCTGCATGGAGGAACTCAATTACAGCCGCTGCATTTATAAATGTAATTGCTGTGATTTGGAAGGCAAGGAACACAATGAGGTTTCAAAATACAGTATATGATGAGGATCGAGCTGCCAGAGAAGTTGCCATGTTGATCCACATTCGAGGCAAACACAGTAGTAAATGGACAAAGGGGTTACAACAATTAAATAGTTTTCCATAGATGCATTTTAGAAATTGTATAGACTATGCACAGTAAATTTCTATGTTAAAGTTTAGATGCATACTGTAACTAGATGAGGTATAGTGAGTAGTAGAAGTCCATACTACTACTTTAGGATCATATTGTATATCCCTTTCGTTGATATTAATATAAAGATGACAGTTTAGATTTAAAAAAAAAAAAAAAAAATAGTGAAGCGAAGCCAAGAACACCAAAAAAAATGAGAAGGGAAAAGACCCTTCCTCGAAGATGAGGAGATAAGGGGCGAAGGATATTCATTATATTCAGAAAGATTTATGTTCATTCGCTCTGATCGCAGAGCGGTATACCGAAAATAAGAAGAGACTACCTTACTTAAGAAATTCTGCTTATTCTTATTCTTTCTTTGTTGAAGTTCCTATATGGTTTTTTCTTTCTTTTATGAATGTTATAACTCCTATTTAATTTGTAGCAGACCTCTTTGATAGTTCGACCGTTATCAACCGTGTAACTCAACTATTCGACTACCTCTCCCACACATCAAGGCAGACATGAGAAACGAAACTATTTCCAAGGGAGACCGGAGTACGCTATGCCCCATCACCTATAAAAAGATCAGTTACGGAAGTATTGCGCTTCTCAGGGCCCTCTGCGTCAGAGTGACCCCACTGGGGCGATCCAGTTACCCGGAGTTCTAGTTCGATCCATTAGGTTATTTTTTTTCCAAAATAGAAACGAGAGACAAGAAAACAACTTTGATTACGATTAAATGGAACAATCTCAAATAGACGAACATCCAATTTTGGGTCATTTCTTGGTGAACATGATCTGCCATTATCTATTCAACCCCTTAATTTATGTGCCAGAATAGAGAGAGATTTGGTAGGAAAGTGGAAGAGACCTCTTTGAATATGATAATAAAAGGTAGTGGGAAAGCTGCAGAAATTATTTGGAAAACCCCGGTTCTCTTCGTCTTCGAGCGTTCATTCCTCAATCCACTGAATCCTTCCTTCATATACCTCCCCACCAATAGATAGAGAAAAATAGGAATAACCGAATCACGTCTACAAAATGCCAGTACCATGCAGCTGCTTCAAAGACAACATGATGCTCCTTGGTCAAATGACAAAGATATTGGCGAATACAACATATGATCGAGAAAATTAGTACCTATAATCACATGAAAACTGTGAAAGCCAGCTGATATGAAAAAGGTAGAACCATAAATACTATCTGAAATAGTGAAGGGTGCTTGATAATATTCCATTCCTTGAAAGCCTATGAATACTAGAGCCAGTGAAATGGTAGGTACTAAAGTGTAAACTGCTCGTTTTTCCTTCCCCGCGAAAATAGCATGATGAGCCCAAGTTACGGCAGCTCCGAATGAAAGGGGACTAAGGGTATTAGGAAAAGGGATTTCCCAAGGATCTAAAACCGCAATCCCCTTTTGGCGCCAAATACCTCCGATCTTTACCGTAGGTTCCAAAGAAGAATGAGGAGAAGCCCGAAAAAGAACAAAAAAGAACATAGCCTCCGATACGATAAACAGAATAAAACCATATCAAGGTCCTAATTGTACAACTTTGGTATGGTGTCCTTCGAACATGGATTCACGTAGAACATCGCGCCACCATAAGAACATGGTATATAGGATAAACATGAGGCCCAAACTAAGAAGTGTTGCACCCCCTTTAAATGAGTGCATGTACATCACACCTCTTACGGTTGTTGTCAAAGCTCCGAGTGAACCTGAAATAGGCCATGGACTTGGATATACCAAATGATAAGAATGCCTCTCAGATTCAATCATAAACCACTTTGCCTCGATTCTATGTAAACCCGCATTCACCCCGACCTCCTAAAGAAGTAAAGTAAAGAAGGGCTCTTTAGGGTCTAATTTACTTTCTATCTGACAGGACAAACAAAGAAATAGGAAGGGATGGTTCTTTCATTTCGTTGATAGAAGTCTAACTAGAAAAAGACTCTCTCTAATACTTTTAGAAGAGAATCGTTGGTTTGACCGACGAACTACGTGGGAAAATAGACCTTCTTTCTTTGATATGAAGCAAGATTTTTTGAAAGTAACAATTCCATTCAGTTCGCTTTCGGAAAACTTGTAGGTCCCGGATTAGTGCGTTCTGCGCCCCCAGCGGCCTCAACCCAAAGGCGCAGGGTTATCTCTCTAGTTGAGGCTGCATTCATTTATTCATATTCAACTTGACACGTGGGAAGGGTTAACTCTACTAGTGGCTCGGCATGGTCTCGCTCCCTTCCCGCACTATTCCACCCCACTAAAAAGAGCGATTTAGAATCTCGAGAACCTTTCCGAATGTTTGTCTTCGGGGGGAGATTGGAAAAGAAAGGAGTAATTAATTCTTTTACTTCCTTCCATTCCACTATTCTGATCGAATTAATTTCTCTTCCGAACCACCAAGTCATAATGAGATTAAAAATTGATGCTTCCTTGGCCGTGTGGAACATGGATTAGCATTCTGTCATTCCTACAAGTGATGACCCATCGTTGATAGCTATGTACAGACTTAGAGATCAAATAGAATATGTTTCTTTCAATTCCTCGTGAGCCAATTATTTTTCCGAAACAAGAGAATAAAGTCATCATCCTCCTTTTTCCCAAGAAGTGGACGGCGTTACACCATTGAGATACTTCGAATAAACTTGAGTACATATAGGATACACCGGTGCTAAAACCTTTTCTCAAGATATCTTCCAAACAGTTGGGATCGTCGCTCCAGATCTTGTTCTCCCGGTGCGAAACCAGTTGGTTCCGTAGTTTTAGAATTATGCTGATCCCAAGTACTCCATATCCATCATTGCATATAGGAATATAGAAAGTAAAGAGGAAAAGGCATGACCAGAAGAATTGTGTGAAATAAGTGAATTTATCCAGTTGAGGCATTCTTGATTAATTGAGACAAAACCATTCACTCAATACAGCTTAACTACGTCAAGCCTGTACGAGTAGTGAAGAAGCATAGAGCAGTTTGGTTGGTTGTTGACCAACGGAAATCATGGGAGAAAAAAAGATGGACAAAGAAAACAAAAAGGTTCACCCCTCACCTAGTCTCCCCCATTCTGAAAATAGCAGAGAAAGTCATGATAGATGGGGCTATTTCGCCCTTGCTGCTGTAGTTGACGTAGCATTCTCCGAAGAAATTCTTCGAGTACAATCTTCATTACAGGATCGTGGGGATGTGGATCACTTAGACCGGCTATGTCTAACTGCAGAATTATATACTCTAGTATTTTTGGCCATAAACCTTGTTCCCAAAAATGGGATTCGCATAAAATTGCAAGAAATTCGCTGTCCGGTTCATTGAGAAAGAGATTAAAAAGTTGATCCTGAAGATTCGCTTTTAACTCTAAAACTTGTATATCGAACAGCTCATTGTTTACCGCGAATAGAAATTCAATCGGAGTCCGTGTTTCATTCGAAAAGCATCTCACGATGGCTTTGTATCCCCCAGCATTAAGTTGAGGATGTAATTGGTCGATTAGGTGTTCTTCTAAGTGACGGATTCGCGCATAGAGGAATATCTCCAGATCCTCAAGCTCTGGGAGCTAACGACCCCAAATAAAATAAGAATTGGAGAGAAGGGGGGGGCGCCGGATTATCCTGCCTAACTGGAAGTGAATTTGCATGGGATGATCCTACAATTATAATAGTAGTAGAACTGGACGAATCTATTTCTCCACTTGAGGAAGGGGAGTCAAAAAATTGCAAGAAAGAGCAAAATGTCTATATGACCATGACCCTTTCTTAATAAGTAAGAAATTAGCAGTAGATAGAGTATCCGTATTAAAATATGTATTAAAAATCTTACTACTCGGGATAGTAAATAAGAAAGTTTCATCCAAAAAATCATTTGACCTAAAGTTAAAGTACCATATCTTGTAAAACATCCATTCCATATAGACCGTCGTGGCATGAACTGATTTCTTCGCTTCGATTCCGCCCCTAAAGCTAGCTCCTACTCCTCCTAATTCTCATTTAGATAGGATCCTCCTTGATCCATTTACATAACACTCTCGGCTGCCCAAGAGGACCGGCTATCTTTCTCGATATACGCAATATCTTGAAAGGCAAAGAAAACATCTACCTTGGCAACGTCATTGACAGATATATTCATTGCATGGAATGCCACACTCAATTATCGGCGACCGGGGACCCGGTCGTCATTTGCAATTTATGGCACGAGCTCTTTCGTTTACAAGGGACACAATTTAACGTGAGTACTGCTTTACACTCTTTTCCCGGGTGGGGCTTCTTATACCTTAATGCAGCAGTCCCCGAGAGTAGTCGAACAAATGAGAGGTTGTCGACGAAGGTGTCAAAGGTAGCACTTGTGGTAATCCGAAGGTTGCACAAGACCCCTTCAACCTCACCCGCATGTTAGCTTGCTTGTACTATCGCTCGCCTGCCTGACCTGCTTTCTAGCTAGCTTCTTTATGGCAAGCGCTACCATAACCTAGCTCGCGCTACATCTTGCTAACGTCGTCTGAATTGACTTGCAAGCGCTACATCTATATGGCAAGCCAACGTCGCCTTCATGTCCCATTGTAGTCGCCTTCTTCATATTGCAAGCGCTACCCGTTGCTTGCACTACATTGTCTGACAATAACCATGCCTCACCGCTTCCACTCTGATAGAGCTAACCGTCGCACCTGACTTCTATATCCCATTATCCATAAATCTCCTTCCATATTGTTGCCAGTGTAAGCAGAAGGTTGCTAAGTCAGATGTCTGGTAAACACATTCGTAAAGAGCATGGGTCTAGTAGGTGTACCAGTAAGGAAGCAAGGTACTGAGTTTAGCGTCCGCAAGGCAAGTACTGGATCTTTATTGTCGAATGATATGGTAGACAGCCAAAGCATCAGTCTATGCATCTACAGAAGAAAAGGACAGACCGACCGCCGTACAAGAGAGATCCCGAAGGCTCAAACTTTTTCCTAGCTTTGAAAGATAGGCCAAAGGAAAGAGGAAGACCAAACAAAGTCGCGGTCAAAGAAAAGAAAAAGATGCCAAAAAATATTCACTTTACCTTCTAGCTTGCTTAGCTTAGTGTAGGTTGCTTGCAAGACATTCGATAGCTGGCTCGGCCGAACGGAATCACCAATCTAGATAAAAGGGTCGTTCACTCCCTATTCTTTAAGACGTTGCTTGCGATGGTAGCATTAGCTAGGCAATCAATGCAGGTCAAACAGAGTCAGTCCTAGGGTGAAGATCATCGGATGGAAAAATGGATTGAGCTGGATAATTACTTGATGACCCGGTGGAGAATGGGAACAGAGAGTCGCTCCCATAAACGAATGAATGGGACTCCTGGTCCTGATCGAACCAGACATTCCGACAACCTTGGGAATCGGCAGAAAGATATGGGTCAGATACTGGAATCTACCCAAAGTCCTGACTTTTTCGATGGCAGGGCTTCGACCCATATCTGGCCACCTCCTCGAACTGCTGGGTGCGGCATATTCATAAACTGGCAAAGTGAACTCTCAATTTGATCAGGAGAGCCTATGGAGATCTCTATCTTATCCCAAATTTCGACTAGCGCTGTTCTTTTTCTCGACCAATTTGAATTCCATTTCATTTTTTATTTTAAGTGTTGTAGAGTAGTAAGTAGCTAGGCGGATTTCAACGCATTCTGGATTGAGAATCTCCAAAGAAATTAGAAGCGTCTATGATAGCGTATGATTATTCCCATTTGTGATCGACGGTTGCTTGGAAGAGGTGGCAATTGTTAGTGTTCCAAAGCGCCATAACGACGTGCGTTAGAGCGTTATGGCAAATGATCCCCAGCACCTGTAGTTATGGGGATCGCCTTCGTCTTGCTATACTCTTTCCCTAACACATGCTGGTTACCATAAAGACACCGAGGGATATCGCATGCGCTAGTTTCGGGGATGTTAATTACACTGATATTGGTAACAACTCAAAGTGCCGGAACGACTCTAGTGGTGCAAGCGAAGGTTTCTTTCTTGTCGAGCGAAGCAACCACTAGTCGCCCTTAGTGCTCCAAAACACCCTTTTGCTTGCATGAGCAACGGCCCCTAGCGCCCAGAGCAAGTGCCTTTAGTGTTCCCGACCGCCTGCATTTTGTTCTTAGCGTTCCAAACAACTAGTAGTGTGACCTATATGTGTTCAAAACAACCGATGACGCTAGCGACGACTCGTGGGGCCCCAAACGCCGAACAAAAAGGACTACTTCTATAACGACTAGTGGTGTTACGGAACAACTACCTGAGTGGTAATAAGGACAACGCAAGTAGGTTTCACAGTAGAATTAGGACGACTGGTTCTCGTAGTTGTATTGCCTAAACGCAACGACTCAAACAACTACGAGTGCTCTCAATACGATGAGACGCATGCGCTATACCGTGGAGTATTGCTTGCGAAGCAACCACAACTCGTTGTTGGTCCTCTCCAACCATTGCAGTCGAGTAGCTTTCACTCCTTTGCTTGAAATGTGCGGTTGGTTTACCTAGCGCATGGCTTCCCCAACGCCAATAGTCGCATGAGTTCTCCTAGGCCATAACCCATGAGTTGAAGGAAATGCATGATGCGTTCCGGAGTTGCCGTAGTTCCGTTACCGCCTTGTAATCTTGGGTTGGGAAGGATACGACAAGCTCAATTCAAGGACACTCAATTTCAAGCTCAGTTTAGGTTTTCGGAAGCTCTGACGCTTTCTGTGGCATTTGTTCTCTCTTTTGTTTACCTTTCATTTTAACTTTCTTTTTATTGAATGTAGTGCCCAACAATTTAATGGAAGGGGTGAAGTCTCAGGATCTTCATCGACTGGATAAAGAGTTTCCATTGATGGGGAGGCTCTTTAACTCGCTAATTGACTTAGTGAATCAGTTGTGACACTCTCTGCGTCGGTGGGATCAACTACACCTTAGAGATCTTCCAGATCCGCAACTAGAAGCTCTTGAGTGGGAACATGATCTCCTACTGCTAACTGATATGCAATCGAAGAATCTGGCGAGATATGGAGAGGATATGCTCGAACCAGACCGCATCTCTATTTGCACATGGATAATGTGCTGCCCCTTTATTTTCTTCCAAACTCGGTCGAATACGTCGTTAGCATTTGTGGTGGATTGACGAGAGTGCGCCTAGCCAGGAGTGTGGTTGGAGTCACCTCTCGTGCGCTAGCTCTGCCTTTGCCGGATCTTTGTTTGCCCACTCCTTCACAGAGCAATGACTAAGAGCCGGGAATTCAGAATTCTCTTAGTAGAGCCTGAAAGTAGCCCTTGGATTGATTCCTACCACGGACAGGTATACATTTCATCCATATCGCCGGCCTCACATGGACGGAGATGCTTATGTTTATCATATCACCGTTTCCTAAGATGCTAACACAGGGCCTATTATTGCTATGGGAGCTTATTGGTGGAGCAAGAAGAGCGGATATGGAGATATAGGCTAGCTAAATACCCTCAAATCCGTCTACGAAAACGTGCTAGTGCACGACAAGTAAGTACAACTAACCTAAAACGAGCTGCTTTCTCGGGCTCGGGAGTGAGTGGTGAACCAGGAATCGACCCTATGAATAGCTCCTTACCTTAATCATAGTTAGGTTAGTCTTACTTCTTTCAAAACAAAAAGGGGAATGAATACCAAAGCCCCTTCTATGGAGTCAAGCAACCGAACCTCTGGGGTGACCTTCCCCTCCTTTTTGCCTTCGTACGACTAGTCTGATTTTCTTTTTTCCTTCCTTGTTGTTAATCACCCCTTCCCACCTTAAAGAGAGGGATGTCCCTACCCCACCCCAGGCAGAAGAAGGTCTTATGCTGCTCGCTTGTTGCTGTCGAGTTGCTCTGTGCTTGCTCATTCTAGCTAGTTGTGACGACCTCTCATTATTCTTTTTGCAGTCGCCTTCTTCCTTTGTCTTTTCCTTATGGAACGACTGAGCTCGTGTCCGTCTCAGTCTCTGATTAGCGAGTTCAGTTGCTTGATGGGCAGTAAAGTTTCAAGATTGATGACTGAGTGCCCTCTTTATCGCCTTGATTGTCAGTATAGTCCTTACTATTGCTAGCTCACTTGGATTCTCTCTCACTAGCTTCTCTCTCGCTTGACTCACTCTGATTCTGCACTTGCCAAGTAAGCATATCTTGCAATCACTCTGAGTCCCACTAATTGCTCTAATCCATTTGTTTATTCTTCTCTCCTTTTGCGCTAGACCGAGTTCGTTCATTCTCATTCGTAGTAGGGGGCTTCGCTGACAGAGTGTTATACATTGTCTAGCCTTCATCAACTTTCAACGGTCTTATGCTTACGCCGCTAAAAAACCTTCAAACCAATCAAGCGTGAGGCGGACTAGCGACCGGCTGGCAACCAATAATGAATCAGAGTGATCGGAAAGCGACATAAGCGAAGGAATAGACTCGTCTAGCAACAAAGAGACGAGTGACCGCAAGCTAGAAACAACGAAAGAATGAGCGACAACAGCTCGAAAGGCTTTAAGCATCTTGCATCTTGTAAGAGACTACATCTAACTTAATGTGAGACAGGTGGCTAGGTAGAGAATACCTAGTGGCGCGAGATAACTCTCTCCTTTGGACTCGGCTATTTATCCTGGCTGAAAGGGAACTCTTTCTAGTTGGGGATGGAAGGTGACTGAACTCGGTTCGTGATCCCAGCCCTGGAATCAATTATGACTCGTACAAGCAGAGTGATTAAGTAGATAAAGATAAAATAATAAGCATCTTGCTTGCTTTGTAAATCAACGTTGCGCCTACTTGTGAAGAGTCATCGGCAAGATTCGTCTGTGTGCCACACATAGAATCTGAAGACTAAGCTCACTTCTTATCTTACGTGATTGACGGTGTCACCTCCTAAACTTCCTGTGCTTGGATCCACAGTGTGGTATCTTCCACCCTTCATTAATGCTAATAATACGTTGATGAGAAGGGGGTATTTGCCGACAAGAAACCTTTTTTTCATATAAAGGAGTCTAGTCTGTACTGATGCGCTTACCCCTGACAGAGATGGATATGGATGACAAAAGCCCGCCAACAAAAGCCGAAGCACAGGTTCACAGACCTCTCTGAATCCCAAGAAGTCGACGGCGTTACACCATTAAGTTACTTCGAATAAAATATAGGATGCGCCGGTGCTAAAACCTTTTCTCATGATATCTTCCAAACAGTTTGGGTCGTTGCTCCGGATCTTGTTCTCCCGGTGTGAAACCAGTTGGTTCCATAGTATTACAATTATGCTGATCCCAAGTACTCCACTCCATCATTGCATATAGGAATATAGAAAGTAAAGAGGAAAAGGCATGACCAGAAGAATTGTGTGAAATAAGTGAATTTATCCAGTTGAGGCATTCTTGATTGGTACAAAACCATTCACTCTATACAGCTTAACTCCGTCAGGCCTGTACGAGTAGTGAAGAAGCATAGAGCACTTTGGTTGGTTGTTGACCAACGGAAATCATGGGAGAAAAAAGGATGGACGAAGACAACAAAAAAGTTCACCCCTCACCTAGTCTCCCCCATTCGGAAAATAGCAGAGAAAGTCATGATATATGGGGCTATTTCGCCCTTGCTGCTGTAGTTGAAGTAGCATTCTCCGAAGAAATCCTTCGAGTACTGTCTTCATTACAGGATCGCGGGGATGTGGATCACTTAGACCAGCTATGTTTAACTGCAGAATTATATACTCTAGTATTTCTGGCCTTAAGCCTTGTTCCCTAAAATGGGATTCGCATAAAATTGCAACAAATTCGCTGTCCGGTTCATTGAGAAAGATATTAAAATGTTGATCCTAAAGATTCTCTTTTAACTCATAAACTTTGATATCGAACAACTCATTATTTACCGCGGATAGAAATTCAATCGGAGTCGGTGTTTCATTCAAAAAGCTTCTCACCAAGGCTTCGCATCCCCCATCAATAAGTTGAGGATGTAATTGGTCGATTAGGCGTGCTTCTAAGAGACGAATTCGCACATAGAGGACTATCTCCACATCCTCAAGCTCTGCGAACTGACGACCCCAAAGAAAATAAGAATTGGAGAGAGGGGGGGGGGGGGACGGCTGATTATCCTGCCTAACTGGAAGTGAATTTGTATGGGATGATCCTAAAATTATAGTAGTAGTAGAACTGGACGAATCTGTTTCTCCACTCGAAGAAGGGGAGTCAAAAAAATTTGATAAAAGAGCAAAATGTCTATATGACCAAGACCCTTTATTAATAAGTAAGAAATTAGCAGCAGATAGAGTGTCCGTATTAATATATGTATTAAAAATCTTATACTCGGGATAGTAAATAAGAAAGTTTCATCCAAAAAATCATTTGACCTAAAGTTAAAGTACCATATCTTGTAAAACATCCATTCCATATAGATCTTCGTGGCATGAAATAATTTCTTCGGTTCGATTCCGCAACTAAAGCTAGCTCCTATTCCTCCTTATTCTCATTTAGGATAGGATCCACCTTGATCCTTTTTACATAACACTCTCGGCCGCCCAAGAGGACTGGCTATCTTTCTCTTTATACGCAATATCTTGAAAGGCAAAGAAAAACATCTACCTTGGCAACGTTATTGACTGATATATTCATTGCATGGAATGCCACACTCAATTGTCAGCGACTGGGGACCCGGTCTTAATTAGAAATTTATGGCACGAGCTCTTTCGTTTACAAGGGACACAATTTAACATCAGTACTGCTTTGCACTCTTTTCTCGGGTGGGGCTTCTTATACCTTAGCGCAGCAGGCCCTGCGAGTAGTCGAACAAATGAGAGGTTGTCGACGAAGGGGTCAAAGGTTGCACATGCGGTAATCCGAAGGTTGCGCAAGACTCCTTCAACCTCGCCCGCGTGTTAGCTTGCTCATACTATCGCTCGCCTGCCTGACCTGCTTTCTCGCTAGCTTCTTTATGTCAAGCGCTACCCTAACCTAGCTAGCGCTACATCTTGCTAACGTCGTCTAAATTCCCTTGCAAGCGCTACATCTATATGGCAAGCCCACGTCGCCTTCGTGTCCCATTGTAGTCGCCTTCTTCATATAGCAAGCGCTACCCGTCGCTTGCACTACATTGTCTGACAATAACCTTGGCTCACCGGTTCCACTCCAATAGAGCTAACCGTCGCACCTGACTTCTATATCCCATTATCCATCGATCTCCTTCCATATCGTTGCCGGTCTAAGCAGAAGGTTGCAAAGTCAGATGTCTGGTAAACACATTCATAAAGAGTATGGGTCTAGTAGGTGTACTAGTAAGAAGCGAGGTACTGAGTTTAGCTTCGGCAAGGCAAGTAGTGGATCTTTATTATCGAATGATATGGTAGACAACTAAAGCATCAGTCTCAGCATCAACAGAAGAAAAGGACTGACGACTGCCGTTCAAGAGAGATCCCGAAGGCTCGAACTTTTTGCTAGCTTTGAATGATGGGCTGAAGGAAAGAGGAAGAACAAACAAAGTCGCGGTCAATGAAAAGAAAGAGATGCCAAAAAATATTCACTTTACCTTCTAGCTCGCTTAGCTTAGTGTTGGTTTCTTGCAAGACTTTCGATTGTTGGCTCAGCCGAACGGAATCACCGATCTAGATAAAAGGGTCGTTCATTCCCTATTCCTTGAGAGGTTGCTTGCGACAGTAGCATTAGCTAGGCAATCAAGGCAGGTCGAACAGAGTCAGTCCTAGGGTGATGATCATCGGATGGAAAAATTGATTGACCTGGCTAATTACTTGATGACCTGGTGGAAAATGGGAACAGAGAGTCGCTCCTATAAACAAATGAATGGGACTCCTGGTCGTGATCGAACCAGAGATTCCGACAACCTGGGGAATCGGCAAAAATAGATGGGTCAGATACCGGAATCTACCCAAAAGTCCTGACTTTTTCGAGGCAGGGCTTCGACCCGTATCTGGCCAACTCCTCGAACTTCTGGGTGCGGCATAATCATGGACTGGCAAAGCAAACTCTCAATTTCATCAGAACAGCCTATAGAGCTCTCTATCTTACCCCAAATTACGACTAGCGCGGTTCTTTTTCTCGACCAATTTGAATTCCATTTCATTTTTTATTTTAAGTGTTGTAGAGTAGTTAGTAGCTAGGCGGATTTCAACGCATGCTGCACTGAGAATCTCCAAAGAAATTATAAGTGTCTATGATAGCGTATTATTATTCCCATTTGTGATGGACGGTTGCTTCGAAGGGGTGGCGATCGGTAGTGTTCCAAAGCACCATAACGGCGTGCGTTAGAGCGTTACGGCAAACGATCCCTAGCACCTGTTGTTATGGGGATCGTCTTCGGCTTGCTATACTCATTCCCTAACACATGATGGTTACCATGAATACACCAAGGGATATCGCATGCGCTAGTTTAGGGGATGTGTTTTACACTACTATTAGTAACAAATCAAAGTGCCGAAGCGACTCTAGTGGTGCAAGCGAAGGTTTGCGTGTTGTCGAGCGAAGCAACAACTAGTCGCCCTTAGTGCTCCAAAACACCCTTTTGCTTGCTTGAGCAACGGCCCCTAGCGCCTAGAGCAAGCGCCTTTAGTGTTCCCGACCGCCTGCCTTTCGGCCTTAGCGTTCCAAACAACCAGTAGTGTGACCTATATGTGTTCAAAACAACCGATGACGCTAGCGATGACTCGTGCCGCCCTTATCACCAAACAAAAAGGACTACTGCTATAACGACTAGTGATGTTACGGAACAACTACCCGACGAGTGGTAATAAGGACAACGTAAGTAGGTTTGACAGTAGCGTTAGGACGACTGGTTCTCGTAGTTGTATTGCCCTAACGCAATACAACTACAAGTGCTCCCAAGACGATGAGACGCATGCGCTATACCATGGAGTATTGCTTTCAAAGCAACCACAACTCGTTGTAGGTCCTCTCCAACCTTTACTGTCGAGTTGCTCTGGGCTTGCTATTCTAGCTAGTCGTGACGACCTCTCATTATTCTTTTTCTAGTCGCCTTCTTCCTTTTTCTTTTCCTTGTGGCACGACTGAGCTCGTGTCCGTCTCAGTCTCTGATTAGCGAGTTCAGTTGCTTGCTAGGTAGTAGAGTCGCTAGATTGAAGACTGAGTGCCCTCTTTTTCGCCTTGGTTGTCGGTATAGTCGTCATTCTTCCTAGCTCACTTGGATTCTCTCTCACTAGCTTCCCTCTCGCTTGACTCACTCTGATTCTGCACTTGCCGAGTGAGTATATCTTGCAATCACTCTGAGTCTCACGAATTGCTATGTTCCATTTGCTTATTCTTCTCTCCTTTGCGCTAGACCGAGTTCGTTCATTCTCATTCGTAGTAGGGGGCTTCGCTGACAGAGTGCTATACATTGTCTAGCCTTCATCAACTTTCAACATTCTTCTGCTTACGCCGCTAAAGAAGCCTTCAAACCAATCAAGAGTGAGGCTCACTAGCGACCGGCTGGCAACCAGTAATGAATCAGAGTGACCGGCAAACGACATGAGCGAAAGAATGGCCTCGTCTAGCAACAAAGAGACGAGTGACCGCACGTTAGAAACAACGAAAGAATGAGAGACAACAGCTCGAAAGGCTTTAAGCATCTTGCATCTCTCAAGAGCCTACCTTTAACCGAAAGCGAGACAGGTGGCTAGGTAGAGAATACGTAGTGGCGCGAGATAACTCTATCATTTGAACTCGGCTATTTATCCTGGCCGAAAGGGAACTCTTTCTAGTTGGGGATGGAAGGTGACTGAACTCCGTTCGTGATCCCAGTCCTGGAATCACTTAAGACTCGTACAAGCAGAGTCTTTAAGTAGATAAAGATAAGATAATAAGCATCTTGCTTGCTTTGAAAATCGACGTCACGCCTACTTGTGAAGAGTCATCGGAAAGATTCGTCTGTGTGCCACATATAGCATCTGAAGACTAAGCTCACTTCTTATCTTACGTGATTGACGAACACCTCCTAAACTTCCTGTGCTTTGGTCCATAGCGTGGTATCTTCCACCCTTCATTAATGCTAAAAATACGTGGATGAGAAGGGGGTATTTTCCGAAAAGAAACCTTTTTTAATTTAAAGGAGTCTAGTCTGTACGGATGCGCTTACCCCTGACAGTGATGGATATGGATGACGAAAACCCGCTAGCGAAAGCCGAAGCACAGGTTCGCAAACCTCTCTGAATCCCAAGAAGGGGATTTACGGTCAACGCTATCTCACTGAAAGAGCATGACCCCGTTGACAAATAGAATATCTAAACTAGGGCTGGGGATTTTCATTTGATCGAAGGGCTTCTTTCGCCTTTCAGGTCTTTCTCGCGTCTTCCCGGGCATCTAGGAATACAGAGATTCTATAATTAGTCAATCTTGGTACGGGTTTTTGCTGAATCCGCATTCCCTACGGAGGCCTGGTCAATCAGATGATTTTGTTCTGTTGAAAGTAGTAAACCGACTTCTTCACTCAAGCAGCACTCAAACAAAAGAATAAGCAAGACGAAGGAGTTGTCTATGGGATGGACAACGAAGTGTATCGATCCTCCCCGGCCTCTTCTCTTTTTAGTGGGTTAGGAGCTCTATTGTCCAAATGCACTTCATCCATATATGGGTAATCTCCGGCGGTCAGAGAAGAAAGGATCTCCATGAAAGCAGGAGGTCATAAACAAGAATCCACAAATGTCGATTCATTAAAGCAAGAGAGTGCAACAATCCTTTCCTTTGACACTGGTCCCATAAACGAGTGATAAACACCTTGTACAGTTTCCCCTTTCCCTTTCAGAGAGTCCAAGAGTTCAGTTCACTTGAAAGAGGGTAGCCGTTAAGGAAAGCGGCTGTTGGATATATGGTTTTAACTGGTTGCCCCACCCATTATAGCAAGTACTAGTGAGAGGGAAAGAACGCTCCTGCCCTTTACCCAAACAGTACAAGAATGGCAATCAACCTATTGAAGTGATGCTGCCCTCAACCAACTTGATCGTCCCAATCTGGTTGTCCTCACTAAGAAGAGATCCACAATCTCTTACCAAATGAATATGAAATTTCTATATAATATTCCCTTGCCTAGCTGCTTATTTCTAGAACTTCCAACGCTAAGGTAGTTGGTGTGGAAAGGCAAGCAACTCCTCTTTCCGAAGAAGAGTGCCTGTCAGAGCTATGTTAATGTAATACTCTCTAGGTTAGCTATAGGTAAAGTTCTCCCAGAGCCGGAGACACAGGCCGCTACTCCTTCAGAAACCGGGAATCCGCAAGGAAGGATATCACACTGAATAAAGACCAAAAGTTGTTCCTCGGATGAAACCGAGAACCGAAAGATGTCTATCAAAGAGCGAGATGGACTGACTAGACGGCTTTCAACCAGCTCTGAAGGTTGCAAAGCCATTAGAGTGCCCCTGAACGGAAGGAAGGAAATATATTTAGAAATCATTCCTAGCTACCGGGAAAGGGTAGAGGGGAACATAAGTAACCATCCAACTATAGAACCTCACCTCAAATAAAGGCCCTCGGAAGAGCCTGAAGTAGAGAAACCTACAAATAAATAAAAAAATACCTGTCAAAAGCTTCACCTCAGTAAACCTTTGGAATAAAGATCGTCGAGCCGCCGACAACTCCCAGGGTTCACAAATATAGGGGATACTCCGCGAAAGACTATTGAGTGACCTGTCGAGCTGATCCGACACCAAGTGGGCAGCACCTCTAAGGACTCAATATGAAACAGAAAGGTGTTCCTTTAAGCCCTAAAGTCGTCCGCTTTCTCATTGGTCATAGAAAGTGTTTTAAGAAAAAGGCTTCCCTAAATTTTTGTGGCATCCGGATCAGGATACCCCGGCACGACGAAGACTGGCCCCTTTGTTTCGGGGTACCGCCGTTGTCACGGAGCATAGGAAGGACACGAGGCGATTACTCCGAAAACCATCACATGCTTGGACGCTTCTGGAGGCTCACGCTGCACAACTGGCGAGCAGAGCCAAGCCCAACCATTACAGTTAGGAGATGCGTGGGTGTGACGTCCTAGAAGCGGACGTGTAAAGAATATCTCTTTTCGCATATCACTTATCCCGGTCACCCCTTCCATCTGGAGAAGGTAAGTTCAAAGCCTAATTATTTCCTTTTCTACTTATTCACATCCTCACTCAAATAAGACAAAAGACTTCGAACTTACAGCCATTACCCCAAACATCTTTCTATGACGCCCTGCCCGACGTCGTCACGAGTAAGCCCCCTTTCTTTTTTTTATGTTTTTCATTCGCCTTTTTTTATTGTGAAACCATTCGACATATTTCCTTCATTCGGGCCTCAAAATAGCAGAGAAATGTGAATGTGACGTCCAAGCCCGTGATCGCAATGCCCGCTCCACGCAAGCCCTCAATTACTGAGCCGACCTCGTCCGCTTGGAAGGACACAACCTTTGCCAGCCTTCTGAGTTCTACCCACGCTACCACAAATATCACAGCCCATACAGCACTTGAGGGTACCTCTGCTACCCAATTAAGCAAAATGGAGCAAATTCGGTTGAGGTACGGGAGATGAGGGAAAGGAGAGAGAAGAAAAGGAAAGGTTCTGCTGAGACTCAAGTCCCCCTTCCGGACCCGAACCTGAAATTGAAGTCGAGGGGCTGCTCAGTGAGAAGAAGCGTCAAATGATTTGGACACTTGTCGCGCTGGCGGAGCAGGGAGCCTACAGGGAAGGTTGGGGCAATGAGGAGCTAGACGAGTATCTGCAGAACCTCTACCCCATCGACTACATCTATCGCTGAACCAAATTAACATCCACTTGAAATGGCATAATCATCAGACTGCAGCTTCATTGACGGAATAAACTGGTGCCTATACCTTTCTTGGCTCCTGCTGTTGGCTGTAGCCGTGGGATGTGGGGGCTCTAGCAAAAAGCATGCAACGACACAATCAACAGGTGATCCCTTACCCACACTCCGAACTGGTCGGTATTGACAGACAAAACGACTTAATCAACCGGATCCACCAAAGCTATTTCCTCTAGACAGAATGAGGCTCCCGTTGAGAGATCTATTAGTGACTGGGCCACCCCTCCTGGCAAGGAAAGAAAGCAGGTTCGAGCGATTGATCAATAAAAGATTTCCTTTCAGTTCTCCATGAAAAAGCAATTGAATGAAGCGGTGCGGGGCCAATAAGATTATGAATAAGCTATTTATTCTCCTTTCTTTTTGAATAAGAAAACCTTCGGAATGATGGTAGTACAGTATTTTATCTGATCTTGCACGCGGGCGGATAGAAATGGCCATAGATGAGGTAGGAGAGGGTAGCATGCCGACAAAAGGCGTGTATGGTAGTCTTTTGTTTGACGACAACGGGAAAGGCAATTGACTGAAACCTTTTTCGGCCTATTAGCTATTGGGTGGGGGCAATTAGAGGAAGACAGCACGGGGCAAAGCAAAAGGTAGAGCTTCAAGTGATTTGTTAGGGCTATCGAAGAGCAAAGAAAAAAGTCACTCGAAGATCCTCTCCTTAGAGTCAAGTGGCTTTCATCTCCTCTGGCGCGCCCTAGCCGAGTGGTCCTCGCCTGCACAAGCAAGCAGATTAGCTCCCTCATTCTCTTATATGGAGGAGGACTGGGAACGTTCGTCCCATGAAGTGCCAAGGGACTATGCATTCCTCCCGGGCTAGGCTCTCGTGTGTCTGGGATGGGATCAGATCTACTAGCGACCGCTTTCCGGAACAAGGAGTTATGCAAGGGCCACGAGATTGATAAAAGAACCTGGCCGAAGTCAGTATTGTGTTCAATTCCGCGGTTGGAAGGATTTCTTTATGCCATCTGTCTTTCCCTTCTCTCTCTTCTCTTAGCAAAGGTAGGTTCAAGTAAAACTTTTTTTTGGCTTGCAGGCTTGGGGACTGCAGTCAGCTGCTTCCTTTGTAGTCGTCAGCTCGTTCTTGATAGATCCGACTGGGTGTTCATAATGTGGAGTAAAATGATTCGAACTTTTGCATGCCGGTACTAAAAACCGATGCCTTATAACTTGGATATACTCCATAGGCCTGTTTTAAACGGTAGGAATGGGGAGAGGGGGAAGGGAAAAGTAGGGCTCGATGAACAAGCTGTGCAAGGACGCGGGGATATAGCAAGTAAGCAGCAAGGTTCTCCCCTTAGGACCGACTACAACAAGCTCGCGACTCTAATAGAAAGAAAGGGTAAGCTCTCTGCTCTATTTGCTTGCAATGTTATGCCTGTCAAGGTTGGCGAAGGCTTCTGTAACCTTAGACTCGTTACGCTCTTCGACTGAACTCGTTGGCTTTGCGTCCACCAAAAGTCGGCAACCTTCATCACCATCACTCTCACGATAGCTTCATAGTTCGCTAAAAGCCTTTGGTGTAATAAACCGCAATCCCTTCAGAAAGAAAGACATAATATAATAATGAATTAATTAGTAAAAAACCGGGTTGGTTAAGAACTATTGACTGTAAACCATAGCAGTTACAGTCACTCAATGGAGATGTTCGCCTTTGTTTTGAATGAAGATGGATAAATAGGCACTTGAGCCTGCAACTGATGAAATTGGGGAAAACAAGGAAGCAGTCACTATACTAGGGGGCAAAGACATGACCGCGACTTAAGAAAAAGGTACCCTTGAAAAGACTAAAGGAACGGGGGAATGACTACCTGTAATAAAGCACAGGCTAATACGAGCCGACCAGAAGAAGCAAGTCTTAGATTACCAGATCCTAGACACAATCTTTCTAGAGATGGAGAGCCCCTTGCCTCGCCTTTTTGCACCTATCCTTCTTGCTTGCTTACCTATATCTCTCTTGTCTTAGTGACTCTTCCTTTTTTCTAGGTTTTTTTTTCTGAGTGTTGAAACGATAGATTTTCTTTTGCCAATGAATTGGATCTGCCCCGATTCGATCAATAATGGGATTCTTGGCTAGAGAAAGGTTCTGTGACATGGACGCCCAGCCCAACTCGGTAGGTCGGTTGGCCCACCTAACAGATGATGAGATTCTCGATTGATTTGATCAAATTTCAAAAAGTCTTTCTCACTAGTAAGAACAGTAGAGCTTTCGATCAAGATCTTCTCGCCTCACCCGTTTGGGCTCTCGCTCGAATTATAAAATTTATGCATTGGTAGGCTTTCGACTCAATCAAATAGCCTACCTATCGGGCGCCAATAAAAGAGAAAGCTTTTGCATGGGCTCATCATCTGATGCAGAACCGACGCGAGAGGGAGAAATAGGGATTGATAGCTTTCAAGAACCAGAGGAAAGGAAAGACTTCTTCCCTGCATTCCTTCCTTTCCAAACAAAGTAAATTTGTTTGGACTGGCATAGGCATAAAAGATTTGATTGAATGAATGTCACCTTGGTAGTTTTCAAACAAATCCTATGTTGGGCCAAGCCTTGCCAGCCGGTAATAGCCGAAGGAATAAAAGGGGAGATATGGAAGAGGAGATTTTGGATAGTCACTCCACTCCATAGATTGTGCACACAGGTTCTTCTTTCATTTTCCATTCCATTCGGGTCGGAAACGCGGGCTGGTAGTGGGGCTGTGCCAATTCTCCCTCTTCTTCCGCTTTGCAACCATAATAAGGAACCTTAGAATTCACCCTACCTGTCGATGAAAAATGGGATTTGAGATGAGCTGAAAGCCACTTGACTCTATGGAGAGGAGCACCAGTTAGTGGACCAGAAAGATTTGTATGGAATTTCCTACTCCTGCCTGAGCTTTCCGATCAACCAATCTCCTATTTCAAGGACATCTGTGTTAGATAGGCCCAGGGATCACTGATTAGTCGAATGAGCCCATCTCTCTGGCCTAACATTTGTTGGCCGATCCGGCTGGCGTCTCCTGCATCTCCTGCCTCTCTATGGGGGCCCTTTTCTTAAACTAGTTTGTTGCTAGGAGTCCCTAGAATCAAATTAATAATCAATAGAAGTCCCAATAGAATTTTACTGACCTGGCTCTTCAATCGACGATCTACTGCTCCCTCCTAATAGTAGATGCCCGTGATTTGATTCTAAAGCCCTAGCCAGTGATGAATCCCCAGGTATTCAGTGTTTGGTTTGATAGGACCAGGAAGAGAGGACTCTTTTTTTCCTACTCCCTTAAGTCCAGTTTGAACCCGTCCCAACAACAAACACATTCCTACTGCAAGATGAGGCTCTGCCCTTGCCCTAGAATCCACTCCGGGTCGGAGGAGCAACTAGTCAAACTTCTTGAGCAGCCGAGATATTGAATAACGAACATTTGAAAGAATTCATTGCCTCCCCCTGAGATGAGAGGGAAGGTCGATTTGACTTGAATCTTGGACCTGATCTTGATTTGTACAACGGTTAGTGATGCGATGGGGGAAGTTTTTATTTTTTCATCAATGCTGGCCCAGTCGAGGCTCGTCCATGCACAATCCCGATGGGCCTTCGATTTGCCCCTACCCTAGCTCTATTATCCAGCCGTCTTCCCCAGTCTTGGAAAGCCCTCCGGGGGTCTAGCCCTCTTTCTCCACTCGAGTCTGAAGTTCAGCAGCTTTCATCATTGACGAACACCTGCGCTAATAAGACAACAAAATGGAGAGTCTATGCCTTGAATGAATCAGTAACAACGAATTAGTGGAATGAGGGATCAAGAGACTAATAGGGAGGGAATGGTTGACCTTCTCTTGAACCAGTCACGGAGCTCTCAACTCAGTTGTTTAGGTTCTGGAATTCCTTCTCTTGTTGGGGGTTTCGATTCGAAAAATGTGGTGCAGGTTCATCTCTCTCAACCAGTTCAGGTTAAGGGAGGGTGATCGAGGGGACCCATACTTTCGATCTCTTCTCTATGGGGGGAGCTTTCCTATCAAGAGTGTGTTGGAATGGCCAGCGAAGATGTATTTCATCGAGAGGCGATGCTTATGCCTCTTCTTTATCGATAGAATTCTCATCATTTTCAGTCTACGGCGAAGGAGACAAGGGCGAGGCACCGAACATGTTCCACCCTCAACCTGCATCCGTAATTAGTAATATCAATTCGCTTTTCCTTTTGACTAGTACACTGCGCGCTACAACTAGCAGCCACTTTACTAGGTTGCGAAAAGGCTTGCACGCTAGCGCGCAACGGCTGATGAAAAGCCAGCAACTTGTGAGGAGTTAGTTTTGGCTTGCCCCTTTCCTCTTATTAGTCAGATAGGTTTTCCACCCTATTCAAGGGGCTGCTTGCTACTCGCCCCTATCTATAAAGTGCCTTATGCACGGAACTTGTTACCACTAGACAACGAAGCCAGGAGCGGAAGGAGGGACTTGTGCCCTCAACCTCAGCCTTGGCAAGGCTATGCTCTACCATTAAGCTATTTCCTCAAGCAAGGGTAGTGGCGAAGAACTACTGAGCAATTCACGTATCACTTGATACGAACGACTTCTGTTTTTCTGCCGGACCATAGTCTTGACATTCGATCGAGCTATGAACACGAGTAGATAAGCGGTTAGGGGGGAGAGGGCCGGCTGGGCCTGCCTTTTCAATTAATCTCCGGTCGCTCAGTGCCGCTATTGGTACGAGTTGTAAGGAGTCTTGGTCTCGAGTCAAGCTGGGGCGTCATTTCATTCTCGTAACAGGAATGAGTGCACTGCAAGACCAGAAAAGTTGCTCCCTCTCCTCGCAACGGCGACATCTGTCTTTTAAGTCATTTCCTAAGAAAAATCCTATTATTCTACGATAATCTAACTGCAGCGGCACCTCATGAACATCTTACTGTGGTAGTAGTATAACAGGCATTTGCGAGTGTTTGGATGCATGTGTTTCGTTCATATTCCTGCGCAGTTAAGTGAAAAATTGTCCCCAAGGTGACCACTTGTGTCTTTCTTGGATATGCTCATTCCGGGTATATATATGCTATAACGTGAAATCCAAGAGAGTCGATGTATCCTTAATTCTCTCTTTAATAGGGTCGCCTCATATTTTCCTTAACCTAATTAATCAGCTCCGGGGAGAATGATGATGGAGATGTATTGCGGCCTTCTCCTGTTCATCAAAATGGACCTCATTCTTCTGCAGTTGATGTTACGGATTAGCCTCACTCTTCAGGCCAGCAGCGTTGCTCGGCATTTTCTGCCGATTGTCAGCCTGTTCAGCTGACCTCAGAGGATTCCTGTCACCTGGCACAACGTGTTTATTCTGTGAGGCGATTAAAGTCTCTTTCCCAGGGTCATGCTACTCTAGAAGATCAGCAGTCTATCCTAGTTGCTTCCCTTCCACTCGCTTCCTCAAATTCTGGATCCCGCTCTCAGCTTCGTCGATCCTCTCAAGTTTCTTATCATGTTGAAGGCTTATGAATCGCTTTCCCCAAAAGATTGAGCTTACCTCATCTCAGTTCAATCTTCTCATGAACCTGAATCATTTGCTGAAGCCTCCAATCATTCTTGCTGGAGAGATGCTATACAGGAGGAAATCAATGCCCAGGAAAAAAATAACAAGACTTAGTTTCATTGCCTACGGGGAAAGAATCCATTGGCTACAAGTGGATTTACAAGCTCAAGCATAAAGCAGATGGCTCGGTAGATAGATCCAAGGCTAGATTAGTAGCTAAATGATTCCTTCAATAGTATTGAGTAGAACCCCTTTTGAGATAGGGAAAACATTTGCTAAAGGTTGCTAATCACCATTCGTGGCATTCTTGCCTTGGCTGCAATCAATATTTGTCCTTATTTAAATTTGACGTGAAGAATAGAATGCCTTTCAACAACATAAGGGAAGGGGGCAAGAATAAGTTTCTATTCAGCCTCCTCCAACTCAAAGCTTCTCTTCTCCTAGGAATCCTAACTTGGTATGCAAGCTGAAGAAAGCGATTTATGTTACAGCCTCCTGCAAGCTAAAGCAGGCACCAAGAGCTTGGTTTGAAAGGTGACATCATCATGTATAAGAGCCAAAATAGGAGTAGAGGAAGGAGCCGGTTTTCAAATAAGTAAATCGGATCATTCAATATTTATAAGGAGGTCGACATCAGGTATTTTGTCCTTCTTCTGCTTTATGTGGATGACATTGCTTTCTGTTGTAATGACTTGGCTTTGATAAATGAGCTTAAGAGAAAATTAAGAACCCAGTTTGATATGAAAGATTTAGGAGACTCAAAGTCTCTTGTGGAGATTAAAGTGATGAGGTCGGAAAGAGTTTTGGAACCCAGTGCAAGTATTCATTGGATTTATTGTCAAAAGCTGGTCTTTCTGCATGCAAACCGGAATAAGATCTATAATTAGCCTCGGATGCAGGAGAGCTATTGGATGACCTATCTACTTGCAAGGAGACTTGTTGGGACTCTTTTCTACCTGACTAATTATCGCCCAGACATTGCTTACACTTACAACATAGGAGGGTGTGATCAGGCGATATTTATATGGACAAGCCGAGATCATCTCACTTAGAAGCTACTTTTCGGATTCTGTGATACATCAAAACCTCACCAGGAAGAGGTTGATTCTTGTATACGTCATCCTCTCTTCAGCTGTCTTGTTACTATTATACCGATTTCATTAAGGTAGTAGATTATTCTGATTCGATTTCGAACATCGTCCCCATGCCCAAGAGGGATTGACGTGTTTGCGTATGCATCTATTTTTGAAATCTCAATAAGGCACGTTCGCAAAGATAATTTTCCGCTGCCGAATATTGATTTTCTTGTGGACAAGACTACTGTGAAAGTATGCTTACTACTCTTTTTCTGACGATTCAAAATTCTCGCCATCGGCATCCTCGAGGTAGAGTTCATTTTGTAATAGGAGTCCCGTTGGGCTTCTACGGAGCTTGGCCTGCTTTCGCATTAACTCAGCATTTGGTGATTTGGTTCGTAGCAGCCCTAGTATATCCATGAGTTCCTTTTACACGCTATGCTTTCCTCGGCGACGATATCTTCATCAGAGATGAGCGGGTGGCTGAGCGTTATCGCGAGCTAATTTTGCAATTATATGTTCCATTTTCGTTAGAGAAATCATTAGTATCATTAGTTGGTGTGTTGGAGTTTGCTAAGCAGTTCTTCGTACGCGCAGTGACTAAGGACCTTTTTCCTGTCTCCTCTCACATGTTAACATCCTTAGTTAGTTCCATATCCCTTGTTCTTGTAATGAGGGCAATTATGTCTAACGATCTTCCATTGTCGTATCATTAACGGGAAGCTGGGTACCGGGTGTATACTCGACGCACGACGCCTCCAAGGAGACACTAGAGTCGGCTTTTCCTCGTCTTTCACTCACCAAACGATGTGTGTCCTCTCCCCTTTTGGATCTTGTTAAGCGCAAGCACTAGTAAACACTTAACCTCTTGTCAACAAGGTATGGTGAGGGGACCTGATTAGGCTCTTGACCCCTCGATTCTCTAGAAACTCGGTGATCTCGATGTTTTTGGAAGCCTGGTCAGAGTACGACTGGTTAAGGGGGCATGGGTTTTGTCTGAATGGATAAAGTCCATTCTCTCTTACCGGTCTTGGTATTACATAATCGCGGAGGAAAAAAATACTCCCATTAAGGCGCTACTTAGCCCGTAGGTTGTGCCACTGGTGACTAAGCATACAAAGAAATTATATTATTTTAATAATAACTAATAACGGTGCAGTCTTCAGGTGTTACGACTTGGTGCTCTCTTCTGAAAAGACCAAATCTCTTGACGTAGGGAGGTTCAGTCCAGTCAGTTCACCTCAATTTCCGCCCTATTTGAGACTAAAGCAGGCGAGGTGGCGACCTCGTCTTAAGATAAGATATAGGCAATAAGACTTTAAGCGAACCTAAGCGCCTTTGCCCATAGAGAATACTGGGGAAGAAAGTCTCTAGGGGGGGTCTATGGAGCAAGTCTCCCATTGCTTTCGCAACTAGTGGGGACAACCCCCCCAAAAAAGGAGTTTTCCACGCGGCGATCTTTATTTGAAATATGAGCCGCTAAAATTTTTCCCTTTTGAATGTATTTACCCCTATGAACCTGATGCATACGAGTCTTTCTGTTTGTTGGAAGGCTTATACATAATACATAAGCAAAGGAATGCTAATAGTGTATCCATCACTTGATAAAACAATCTTTTTCGGTAAAACAAAAGGATCATTCCCTTGTGTTCGGCTATAGCGGAAACCCCAAAATCTAGAGCTTATTGTCTTAAGTTCCAACCCAGTTCCAACAATTCACTTCTTGGTATATCATCGGTAGGGGAAAATAGAACTGCTTGACGCTGTATACTAAATACAACAAGCCCGATTCACATCATTATGCTCAATAAAAGGAATGAGGGAAGCTAAAATAAAAAATATTGGAAGGAAGGGAAAATTGGTAGACGAATCTTTTCCACGGAGCTGGAACAACTTGTTCTTCCTGACCAATTCAACGCCAAAAAATTTCTTGTCCCTACCATAAAATATTCATATTTCTTGAAGAAAGCATCTGTTCCTCGATCTCTAAGATTTTTCATTAAACTCCGTATGGATCCTCAATCACCAATCCTTGCATGAATATGGGTTGTGGTCGAGAGGCTATGGATCGATTGGACCTGCCAATCGAATGAATCGTAGCACTCGTAATGATCGACTTTACGAAGATTCCATTGTATTCTGGAAGCTTGTACCATTGGTGCGGCACAATTCCCAAACTTAAGTAGCTGGGGGCGTGCTCGCCGGCCCCTGACCTGCCTCCGATTAATGAAAGTGAATTCGTTTTATATTATCTTAAGCCGGCCTATTATTCATTGGTTATGGTTAGGGAAAAAAGATAGCTGGAAGTAATCTCTTCTTCTCAATGAAAGCTAAAGGCCCTGGTATAGTAGGAGTGTTGTGCATGCTCTCTTTATTCTATAGATGCGCTCCTGCGAAAGGAAGCTAGAATTTTTGATGTAGATCGATCAATCCCGCCCTGTTCAAGTGATCTCCCCGAGCCGAGCGAGGTTAGAGACTGCCTAAATGATTGTTCGTAATGGGCCTACTAATTAACGTACGTATGTCATGTAGTTTTTGTTTTTGTACCTTTGCCGTCCCTCAGCCCCTCTCCCACCTTTTCTATCTATCATTAGAAGTAGGGAGGGTGGCGTACCTCATTGAGCTATCGATCGCAAAGCTATCGCCCGGTTCAACCAACCGTCCGTCCTGGTGCCTTTGCTACTAATTTGACCGTTTCTCATCATTAATCGGGGTTCACCTTGGCCCTCGCCCCAGAGTTCTTATGAAGACTCTGGTGGTGCATGTGTATGATAGGGCCCCCCATAAGCGCCAAGGATCGGTTGTGTTGTCATGATAAGTGTGGGAAGTCGATAGCCCCTTCATTCATCGAGTACTGTATCGACTTGCATTAACTTCCCGTGGCTAGTAGGGGGAACTTTAATGTAATTGCGGATCCATTAGAAAAAACTTGGGGGTCGGCCTCCTGACTTCAATGCCTTTATTGAAGTGAGGAGCTTTGATGATCTTACGTTCTCGTTTGGATTATTTGATTGGGCTTTCAATGACAGCAAATTGACTTGGAGCAATAATCAAACCGGTCAACATTGTATCTGGGCCAGACTAGATAGAATCCTTTTGAATGGGGACTGCCCGCTTCTATATAAAAGCACTTTTTCTTCCACCAGAGTTGATCATTTGCGTGGAGTATCCTCTGATCACTGTCCTCTAGTAATCTTCTTAGAAGATTATAATACTCGCAGGCTTGGGGTCATTCGGTTTAAATGAATGTGGATTTCGCATTCTGATTTTCACATTGATCTCAACCATGCTCGGGAAATCCTGTTCAAGTCTTCTCCAGGAAGATTGACTCGACAAATAAAGCACTGAGTTGGCGAACTATTTCAGAATATAGAAATGCCGAAAACGAAGAAGGCCAATTTTCTCTTGAACAGAGTTGGTCTGTTGATAAGAAAATTCCGTTAGATTTGGACAAGAGTAACCTTGAAAAACTTCTGCTTTACGAAGAAAGATATAGAATAATACCCTTGAACCGAATTCAGAACTTGTCTTTGTATGGCAGGAAGCTCTCAATTTATTTCATACACAACTTTCTTCTCAAGGTTTGGTGCTTGAAGATGAGATCCTTGAGACCATCCCCTCTCTAGTCACAGAGGAAGATAATAATATGCTTACGAGCCCTCCTAACATGGAAGAAGTTCAAAAGGTAATTTTGAGCATGTCGGCGCACACTAACCCAAAAAAAGGTCTCCCCTATCCTTTACAGCCTGATGGCTTTTCGGATTCCTTTTATATATATAATATTGTTGGGATTTCAAAAACTTCCAGCTGGTCAACTTGTTTCTTCGCTGAAGGTGCGATCCCCCGTTCCATCAATGCTACTTTCCTTACTTTGATTCCTAATATTTTTATCTAGGACTACCTCTATTTAAATCTAAAAAAAAATTTATCTTCAAGATAGACTATAAAATAAAGTAGTAGGAGATGAAAGCATTCTTATCCAGTGGAGGGCGGCTTATTTTGCAAACATGTTATTTTCTCGCTGCCTATACACCTTCTTTCAGGGATTCCAGTTTCAAAGGGAGTTCTTGACCAGTTGGAAAAAAAGTTAGCTAACTTTTGGTGAGGCGGTGATGAAGACAAAAGAAATCTTCACAAAATATTTTTTAATGCTATGTGTCTACCTATTCGGGAAAGGGCTTTGGGTCCTCCTACTACAAGACATTTTAAAGAGCTTTCAAAAGCTTTTTGTATGAAGTTTACCTGGTCAATAAGAGGGGGTAACATTCAATGAGAATAATATCAGAGAGCCAGGGGTGGAACAAGAAATCAGTGCTAGCTCCATTTCCAATCCACCATTTTGAGCCCTTAAGTATTGGTGGGGTTGCCTGAAAATAGAACTGATTTCACTCCAAGTCCTGAAAACTAGGTTTGGAAGCAGCAAACCACATGGGCTTTCAGATATTTTCTTTCGAAAAAAGCGGTCCAAAGTGTGACTCCCTCTTATTGACAAGGCCAACTCCTTTACTAGTTATTTCTCCAAAATCATAGATGTGCTTGACGCACATGGAAACTGCTTTTTCAATGATATCGAAGCATTTTTCCCTCATAGAGTGGTTTATGATATCAGGAATAGTGGTATATTCACATCTCATCAGGAGGAAAGAGTGGTAGTGAGTCATTTATTCTCAAAGCTGGTTGGGAATCGATAAGAAATCGATCGGGCATTCAAGCTTGGAATCAATTTGTCTGGGATAAAGCCATTCCTACAATAATTAGCATTTTTGCGTGGAAGCTCTTATTTGACTTTGTATGTGGGGATTTCAAAATACGCTAAGGGAATAAATTCATGCGAAAGGTATAAGATTAGCAAGCAAATGCTTGTGCTATTCGGAGCATGATAAATAATGTATTGATCACCTCTTCATCAACAGTGACCTTGCTATGGAGGTTTGGAACCATTTTGATCGCCTTTTCTCAATCTAGTAAGAGGGGTTGGTTAAAAAAGATGGATTCCTTTCTTCAATGCATTCCACCGGGGCGACTAGGGTACCTTTTTTTCTATGATATGTTCTTTCAAGCTCTAGCCAACTTCTATTAGTTCAGTCGGAAGGCAAGGGTCTAGTCTATCAATCCATTCAAGTTATTGGGGCATTTCTGCATTGTTGAGTGCCTATTAGAGGAATCGGTTTCATCTGCTACGCTTTATGCGCCTGGTTTTCTGGCCAATCCTGTTAGATGAGCGGCAGTTCTGAAACCTGCAGATCTTGGTCTTCTTGACCTGAGCATCTTTTTCATAGTGGATACTCCGCTTGGGGAGAAAGAGATGTTAGGTGGGTAGCTATTTTTGGCCCAGTCAAGAGTTGCATGTGGTCGGTCGTCAGATGCCACCGCTTCATCGTTCAGACAGATGCGCGACATGTGGGATAGAATGGCCGCCTTTATACAATCCATTTTTGCTTACCTCTCACCAAAGTTCGGACTAAATGGGTAAAGCTCAGGCTAAGAAAAGAGAGGTGGAGCTATGGAGGGTAGGTTTCTCATGGTATGCCGAGCCTTTCAAAACCACACAACCTACGATGCTTCCCAGGGTGATACTAAAAACTAAGAACAAAAAATTCCACTAAATATGTGTTTGTGATGTGGCGGAGTATCATGTGATTGGGGGTGGGTGATGGGAGATTACGTATTAGAGCTGCTGCCTACTTAAATAAAATTCTGAATTGAGATGATGGCCAATGCACCCAAGAAAATAGAAAAATGGACACGAAGGACAATGTGTGGCATAGACGGGAGATCACGTTTGAAGAATGAGAATCTGAATAATAAAGCCCCAGGTCCCGACGACTTCCCGGCATGCCTTCTGCCAAAGGATGTGGCCTCACACATTAATAAAGCTATTGAAGTCTCTTAAAAGCAGGTCAGATCCTCAAATCGAGAAATTCTACGTTTATCACACTTATTCCGAAGCGGGAATTTAGCGATTCCTTCGATCTTTATCGGCCTCGCTATGCAATTATCTGTACATCAAAAATGAAGAGATTCTTGCGAATATGATATGCAACCGAAATGCATAAGTTTTATTGAACCCGATATCTTCTAGAAATTTTGAGGAAATTTCACCGCTCCGTAGTTTTCTGCTAAAATAGATTTGCACAAAGCATTTGATTCGGTAAATAGAAACTTCTTTCTTGATGCTCTAAGAGACCTGGGCTTCGATCGGAAATGGATCAATTGGCAAAAACTAATGCATCTCGACTCCTTCTTTCTCGGTTATTTTCAATGGCTCTCCCTTCGGGTACTTAAAAAGCAGCCATGGCCTAAGACAAGGGGATAAAGGATCTCCCTTTCTCTTCAGCATAGTAATGGAAGGGCAACCAATTCTTTTCTAAGAATGGTGCAATCGAGGAGCCATAAAGCCAATGCAGCCTCAGGAAGAAAACCAACCCGGTTACTCACCTTGTAGATCTCATGCTAATCACGGAAGCAAGCTCGCATTCCGCTCAAGGCCTCTTCGATCTACTTGACGACTTCACCCACGCTTCTGGTCTCAAGAAGAAAGGCAAATTGTTGATATCAGGAAAAAACACCCTACGCAGGCTAATTTCCAGCATACTGGGTCTCGAAGAAGGGACCAAAACATATTTGCCTATCCTTGTCCCCCAAGACCTAAAAAGAAAGCGGTTAGGCAACCTTCCATTGCTGTGGCTGGCCATTCCCTGTTAGCTGTTTTAGCAACCATCCTTTGGTTCCAAAACCAAGCACTGACTATCCCCTCCCGGGGGGAGATAGAAAGGACCCACTCAATCCATACTTTCTTTGTTTGAGAATGATGTTGGGAGAAAGAAAGGCGACTCTTGTGATCCTTCGACATTATTGAAGGGAGGGGGCTCGACCTAAAGCCTTTAAATAGAGTCCTATCTGTCTCCCCGGTTCCACGCGCCCTTACTAGAAAAGGCTCCAATTGGGACAACCAAAATTTGATGAGTGAGCGATCCGGCCTCTAGCCCTTCAATGATGGATTTGTCTTCAAAAAAACCCCGACCTCCGGAGAAAACGAACGACGCTGTGAAGTTGATGATCAGGGAAGATGTCTTTATTCTAGTTGGCCAAGCGACCCCGTCTTCCATAGCCATGGATTAGTCATTTAAGGATTAGTTGATTCGCTGGGACGAAAGAAAGTTCTTCGGTGCTCCTCCGAGACGAACAATAAAGGCACATGAAGGTATTGGCTCTTATTGTCGATCGGATGGAGAGAACTGTGACGCATTACCTTATGAATATATAAAGGCGAAGATCCCTTTTCGACTAGCAAGTTTACGTAGGTCCTAAGTTTCTCATTACTCGGTGAAGTCTAATTTGAGCCCTGGTCAAACTGATCCCTCCGGCGGGCAGAGGATGATCTCATATTAGCAGTGTTTTTATTGCGCCTATCTTTAGTTGCCAATGAACAGATCACCAAGAGAAAGTCTCTCACTTAATCTTAAGGTGAAGCGTGTTTCAGCCAGCTGAAGGAAGGATGCGTTAGCGCCCCTGCAATCAGAAAGCCTTTTGATGACCTTACTACTAATAGAAAGGGAAAGATGTGCTCGATCCCTTGCTTCTTGCTCCAACTTAGCAGTAGGGGCTCTAGAGCTTTTTCCGCAGGATTCTATGCTAGTTGTAGCGCGATAGCACTTTACTAATGTAACAGAAAGTCAAGTTATTGTTATGGTGCAGCGGAAATGCAAAAGAGACGAGCAAAGATTCCCGACCCAGAATGGAGCATGTTATTGACTCAAGCACAAATCTGTTGAATGAAGGTAGCTTGCTTACTCTCAGACACTAGTTAGAGGGGAATACATTGACTTCGCTTATGCCCCTATTTATGCTGTACAGAAAGAAAGTGAGGAGGGCTATGATCCATTTGAAGTAATGTAGCAGGAATTGATGTTGCATCACCTTCCATTCTTCTCCAGATTTACCCGGTGAGGGTGACGCGTGTGAGTCAACGTTGACACTTTCAGTGTGTGGATCATACCTTTGGCATCCTGGGACAGTAGCCCCAGGTACTGATGAAGTGACTCCCGGGTACAGAAACTGCTGGCAGAAAGGAACTTTCAAAGCATGGGGTTTTGACGCCCGCCCTCTATTTTTCTTTCCGTATCGAGACCTAGCCGAGAAGTTAGGACCTACCAACAAATGGAACAAGAAAGATCGAGTCCAGGCATCCCAATTCTGATATTCCTTTCCCTACGTTGATCGATCATTAATTCACTTCTTTATGAATGAGCTGAGAGGGTTCAGACCGGGGTAATTTCGCGAGTAGATGGCCTGGCATTCAAGAAATCAATCATTCTTTCTATCGGAACCTTCGAGTCAGTAGAAGTCTGACCTTCCCATCTTCATCTATCAACTCAGGGCCTCATTAGCATGCTCGTCTGTGAGCTATGCTGGTTCTGTAGAGTAATGGCCGTGCAACAATGAGAGAGAGAGAGGCGGGCTTGGCAACAGACCGTGTCAAGGCTATTCCATTCCGACTGTACTACAGTTCCGTGGAGGAGCTGTAAGAGAACAATTTCAATCCGTGCTCAAACTCGACATATTCGTCTTAATCATATTTGATCGTATCTTTCTTCTAAATCTTCGACATCTTCAGCGGAATCTTCATCTTTCTTCTCCAGTTGATGATGCATATTCATATTGAAATTCAATCAATGTCACTTGCTCAACAACTGCCTTCTTCAACAGTAGCTTCCCCTCCATCCTGAGGCGAGTTCACAAATCCAACTTTTTCCATTTCTTCTGCGTCTGTTGATGATGCTGAAGCGGATTTCACTTCAACGGGTACTGGTAGATTTCCACTGGCACAGCAGCACTTCTGGCTTAAGGGCTTGCTTTCCAGGCTCCTTTCAAAGGTAGACTTATCGCCAAGGACTAACCAATCGATCTGCGCTCGAACCTCCTTAGAAGACTGAATGGTCAGAAATAGGTTATCCAAGAAGGCTACACTACGAAGGGGCGAATATCTTTTTACATCTGATGAAATTGAAACAACTAATCTACTCGCATATCATATATAGTTTCATCGTCTTGTAGATATACTTAATAGATGCACTATAAGTCATCGATACAACAAGAAAAAGGTGCTTTTCGGTCACCATTGGCTTGGGGCGTCCTCCTCTAACTGAATAACTTCCAATTCAACCTTCTTTGCTTAAGCGCTTCTCTTCACTGGGCGCATGCTCTCCCATTGGGAATTTTATATACTTGTACCACTCAGGGGCTCTGGCTCTCTCAATCAAAGGATGGTCTCTATCAATCTCCTGGCAGAAGTCAGGGTTCAACTCCGCGGGGGTTTCCAATTATATTCCGAGTATTCACGCCTATGGACTCGCCTTTTGAAGGAAGCTTGCAAAGGGCTGAATGAGAGATAGAGCTTCGATCAAGAAGAAGAAAATTGTATACTAGACCTTCCTTCACGGGAGAACCAAGCAAAGGATGAGTGCTAGCGCTAAAACCGTTGTTTTCTTCCTTCATTTCATAGCGGAAGGTTCACTTTTGGGTATTAAAATTTGTGTTGCAGCTCAGTGAGACGACCCTGACACAGAAGGATTAAGCTCATCCTCAGGGCAGCAGTCTCTCTATCAGGCCCCACTGCTTCAGTCTTCTCTTTATGTGCATTCCCATACGGATTAACTACCCTTTCTGTACTCTCTTCCTAGCATTAGAAAAGTCGTCTAAATCTACTAACTAAGAAAAAATCCTCCAATATTAGTATAGGTGGGGCAGAAAGGTTGAGTGGAGGCAGGCAAGGTGGCAATGAGGAAAGAAAGGACAACATCTGGAACTAGATCAATACAATGATGGTCAGCCTAAGACCGTAAAGGTCCAATTCCAGTATTGAAGGAAGCATTGCATAGAAAGAATTTTTTCATAAGGTTCCCACATCCACTAGATAAGGGATCTTTCCCTATAACCTAGTAAAGATGGAAAACAAGATCAAAATATATGAATTTTTTAACATCGAAATCTATTGCAAAATACCCTGAAAGCAGCAAAGAAAGCAGCAACTTAAGAGGTAAGGCCTCTCATTTCAATTAGGGCAGATGCATTCCCATTGTAACGGCGGCGGAGGGTGCCTCCGGGTCGCAGCGGTTCTTCCATGTCAACTTAGTTGAAAAGCATCCTTGAGATTGATTGGGTTTTCCAGTACTAGGCTTTTGCTTTCTTGTAGTTCTTCTCTTTACATCTACCTCTAAAACAAACAAAAAGGACGACGAAATATGTATCTATATATAGAAAGATGTGGACCAGAGAGTTTGGATTGAGGTCACTATGCTTAGCACATCGTATTTTGACAGCTTATTGAAGAGAAGAGAAAAAAAAAGCTTTTTCGTAATTTTGAACTCTAATGACAAAGCTTCCGTTCACGTCAACAATAGAGGCCTTTATGGATGTATTTGCTTTTCCTTTTTCTCGTCGAGATTGGGTTGGTGTTCAGTGTACTAAGGTACAAGATCAAAAAAAGGAAAAATGCATTTGTTAACGACCGATAACATTATAGGTTCGGGTTCTTGGATCAATATTACTAGAAGAGGAGGATTAATCGAAGATATAAGATAAACAATGCAAGAATTCCTGGAAGTTGTAATGCCTTTCTTGGGTCCTTTACAAGAAAGTTTGAGCGGGAGACAAGGGGCGCTCCCGCAGGGTTCCGATGCCCTAACTTTTCCCTCTCAGGTTCGACCACCATAGGTTCCCAATTCTACTGCGCACTCGAACTAGTTGCTCAAGAAGCAGGGGAACCTTCCGCATGAAAGCGAAAAGAAGCGAGCAATCAACAAATGCAAAGAAAATTTCTACTTCTTCTAAGATAGAATAAGAATAAGCAGAATTGCTTATGTAAGGTAGTCGCTTTTTTTTCGGTATACTGATATGCAAGCAGAGCGAATGAACATAAGTCTTTCCGAATATGATGAATATACCGATTTCCCGCCCTTATCTTTGTGTTCGTCTTAATAGTATTCGTTATGTATTGGAAGTCGTTACTGGTCGTAGGTGTTCCCCTCTCATTTATCCTAGTTATACTTATCGATTTACAAGTATTTTTTTTTCTTTTTTGGAAGAAAAAAATGTTTCCACGGTTTCCCCTTTTAAAGAGGATCTCACCCAAGGTGTATATATCTATATGCTTTTTCATTTATCTAGTTCTCCCCAAAGTAGGAGTCTCGCTTGGGTACCTCTTTATGGATGAACTTGAAAGGGCTGTCGCTCCATTTCTTCAAGCATCAGGGGAGGGAGGGGCCCCTTACTGTAGAAGAAGATCGACAAATAAAGATAGTCGACTTACAAGAGAGGTGCGAGTGCTTGTTTAAACGTACTTACTGAGAGATTCATCTATCTTGACTTTCAAGTCGTGCTTGATTTTGTGTTAACGATCGGTTATAGCCAACATTCGTTAACTAGTGATGAAGAAGGAAAATTTATATATATATAATTCATTTTAATGGATGATCTAGCATTGCGATGTTCAGGGGAACCAGAAAGTGGGTCTACCCGAAGGCTGGGTCTTCATTTTCGCTGCCCGGACCGTCTTTCGATGGGCCGCTGAACAGTCTCTGCCGAATCATGTTACTGCCTTTGGATTAGGCGATTTCCCGTCCATATTCAGGCTGACAATGCTCTCAAAGCACTAACGATCGCTAGCCAAGAAAGAAGCTCCGAGCTAGCAAAGGTAGAATAAGGATGCAGATAGGCAGGCGTAGAAGGATAGCTAAAAGATTTGTCTAGATATATATCAGTAGTAAAAAAATTTAGACATCAAATCCTTCGCGCATGAGTTTTCTAATAGGCTATGGTCTCTATTCTCAGCTCCTCGGGAACTTCTGATAGTAATCTAAGCCACGGAAGTCTTAGAGGCCAGGAAGATTCTTTCAACTTTTTTGCATTCCTTTTCTGTTGTTTAGAAGCCGGAAACAAGATAGAAACTTCTTTTTGCCGTATTTTTCCGAGCCCAAGGGTTATTTGTTGTTGTTCGATGATCCTTTTTATCCGTTTCGAGGCTTGAAGAGACTACTACATTCACTCTCTAACGCGCCTGAGAATAGATTCCACGGTAAATCTGAAATATACAATAATAGAAAGTATATATCATATAAAAAGCAAGAAAAAGGGCATTTGCTTATGATTTCCTTTCGAAGCGGTAAACATAGAAAGACTATATATCAGTTATGAGTCCCGTATAAGATCTTCCTAATACCTTGGAATTAGGTCCTATGAAAATCTCTTTCTTTGAACTTCACCCGGAACTCTTACAGTAGCAGTAGAATTATCTTCAGTTGAATGAAATGGCCTGGTAGTCAGATTGGATTCGGACTCTTTCGGGGGCAAAGTTAGAATCAGATCCTCTCTTCTCCTATGGGCTAAATCCTCCTGGCTCTTCCTAGTCCCTCGGAAACATACTCTAGAATCACCTACTTAATCACCTAGAATAAATGCCTTATAATCAAATCTTCTTCCTTACCAGGGCTTACTACTCTCTTTGCTGTGTTTCGGAAGATTTATTTCACTGTCGAAATGACGATAGAATCCATTATCAGCTAACAGATCAACTGATAACGGATCTCACCTAGGTTGCTTCTCATCCAACACCTAGTTAATCCCTTACTTATACAACTGATACAGATAAAAGGGAGTTAAGCCTAAGAGAACAACAACTAGGTATGAAAGCCACTTAAGAGTGGATAAGGCTGGCGTTACTTAGATCCACAACTCAGTATAAATATCATAGAATATAGCTGCTATAATCTTGACAGTTTAATTACCATGAGAAGAAGGGCTAGGAAGTTCGAATAACTGCCTATGCCATGTAATTCCATTTCCAATCCCATAGAATCTTTTCCTATGATCTGCCTAGTCCACAAAAGTGGATTGAGTTATGTCTATTTCGGCTATTGAGCTCGAAGGTAACTAAGACAGATCCAAACCCGTACTCTCAACACAACTAGGAACCCTGGGCCTAAGCCCTATAGATTGAGAAGGAAGCAAGTATGAAGATTTCTCTTCCAAGGCAAACTTTTAAGAGGGAGTCAAATCGTGCTTATGAGTCTTTGTTCAGACCACTAATACACCTAAATAGCATAGACTTACTTACAAGCATAGATTGACAGAAAGGCCTACTTATACACTTCTACTGGATCGGGTTAAACGTCCATCCTTGATATTCCTCCATCTAGCTCCTATCTCTGATCTTGTCCGGTGCATAGAGCAATCGTAAGTCCTTAAGTCATTAAATAAAGTTTTAGTAGCTGCATCGGGGAATAGATCAATCGGAAGGAGGTTAAAGTAGTTAGCAGGAGAAAGAGTCGGCTTCTAATTAGTTACTGGGGACTCAAAGTCAGTAGTATTTGAATGCACAATGTTTAAATACACGGCCTCATGTTAAGATAGGATAGGACTTATTCACAGTTGTTTAAATTATGTATGTAGAGATTAAAATCCTGAACTGGGTTACTAATCTTGAGAGTGTAATTTGTGCTACTAAGATTTAGACTTCAATTTGTCTAATCAATTCCTCAGTATTCGGAGGAAACTCATTCTACTTAGTTGATACCATACAGGCCGGAAGAATGGCAAGGTAACTCCACTAACAATACTTTGGCTAAGACTGGGGAAAAAAAGTAAGAATATACCGTTCGTGCCCTAGATGATCTAGATGATATAGAAGAAGGACTTTGATTGGGTGCATCTTCGTATACGTCCTGAGTTAAATTGCATTACTGAACCTGGGTAAGCCATTCCTAAACCAAGATTTTCACCGGTAACAGATCCTCGGTATGTTACGGATGAAGCTAGTATTGAGGAGTAAGTTGAGCAGTAATCATATCCGTATCGCTTTGATTCTATTCCAACGGAGAAAAAACTATCGTAACTAAAAAGATTGGCGAAAGCCTGGGAATCTGAAAGCTTTTTAATCTGTTTTCATGACTGAAGGCTTACAAGGCCGGAAAGATATGGAGAGAACTCTAAGTAACTCAAAACATCTATTCATTTTTGGGGGCCTCCTACCATGGAATCTCTTTCCCCATCTATAATGGATACAACCAGGACTTAGAATACACTAATAAGGGGGTCTACTTTGGCAGAAAGCATCCACTCTTCGATTCTTCCTTGAGGAATAAGGCAAGTAAGCCATAAGCTCACTATCTAGCTTTTTAGGGCTTAACTACTTTATCCGCTAGAGGAAGATAAGCTTCTTTGGCCAAAAAACATCTAATGGGCTAGCAAGTAAAGAAAGGATGCAACAGGTAGTTAGGATAGCTCCGGAATTTCAATATCCCTTCCTCATCCCGTAAGTCTGACTGAGGAAAGCAAGCGTAACTCCAAACCTCAAATAAGCCTTGGGCAAAACATAAGACTAGAGCATTACGAGCTAGCTTCTTATAACTCTTTCTAACTCCCGGGAAGGATGTATCCGCTTGGTAGGCATAAGTGGTGTAAAGTGGCACAAAACAAAAGGTTTTAGAATGTCACATTTTGTTTATATTCAGCCTTTGACCTAATCTTTATACTCGCCCCATTTCTTGGACTCCTTACAGGTATTCCACTCATTGGTATGGGTGCTTTAACTGAGTCTATTTCTGAAGGTCTAGCTTCTAAGTATAACAACTATCATGTCGCCTTCGCTACTCTCTTTCTTCTTTTAGGATTGAAAGCGCGTACTCTCTTTTATAGAACATGAACTGAAAGCAGCAAGCTTTTTCCCTTCCGCCAGAGGAATGGAAAGAAACATATTCTATTTGATCTCTAAGTACGTACATAGGAATCCTGCATGGGTCATCACTTGTAGGAATGACATAATGCTAATCCATGTTCCACGCGGCCAAGGACACATTGTTTATATAGGCAAACTCAGCAGTTGGAAGTACTTATCCATCCCCCTTGCTCGGTCTCCCTTGCGCTAAGCTCTTCAAAAAGTCTTCCAGTAAAGCGATGACTGGAGTCTGGCCGTCCTGAGTGATAAGCACTACTAAACCTAAGTTCAGTGCCTAATTTCTTCCATAGAACCCTCTATTAGAGGGCAGACTGTTGTCTCTATCGGGGGTAGTCCTCCCCCTTTGTCATAAGGCGTGCTTTCTCACCACCTAATGATGATCAAATTCCATATGAATAATAGAATGGAAATCAAGACCCCGAAGCTTCTTTAGTTGCAGATGATGTAGATCCAATCTCATCTCCTGAGCTATACCTATAACTTGCGTAGTATTAGGTAGTTTGTCAGGTAAAGGCTGACCAAGCCAACGATGCTTAGCTGGTCTTTTCGGATTATCAGCCACACTGGGACTGAGACACGACCCGGACTCCCACGGGGGGCAACAGTGGGGAATCTTGGACAATGGGCGAAATCCCGATCCAGCAATATCGCGTGAGTGAAGAAGAACAATGCCGCTTGTAAAGCTCTTTCGTCAAGTGCACGATCATGACAGGACTCGAGGAAGAAGCCCTGGCTAACTATTTGCCAGCAGCCGCGGTAAGACGGGGGGGGGGGGGGGAAGTGTTCTTCGGAATTACTGGGCGTAAAGGGCACGTAGGCGATGAATCGGCTTGAAAGTGAAAGCCGCCAAAAATTGCCGGAATGCTCTCAAAACCATTTCACTTGAGTGAGACAGAGGAGTGTGGAATTTCATGTGTAGAGGTGAAATATGGAGATCTACGAAGGAACACCAAAAGCGAAGGCAGATCTCTGGGTCCCTACCGATGCTGAGGTGCGAAAGCATGGGGAGCGAACAAGATTAGATACCCTGGTAGTCCATGCCGCAAACGATGAGTCTTCGCCCTTGGTCTACGCAGATCAGGGGCCCAACTAACACGTGAAATACTCCGCCTGAGGAGTACGGTCACAACAGCAAAACTCAAAGGAATTGACGGGGGCCTGCACAAGCGGTGGAGCATGTGGTTAATTTGATACAACGTGCAAAACCTTACCAGCGCTTGACATATGAACAAGAAAACCTGTCCTTAACGGGATGGTACTGACTTTCATACAGGTGCTGCATATCGTGTCGTGAGATGTTTGGTCAAGTCCTATAACGAGCGAAACCCTCATTTTGTGTTGCTGAGACATGCGCCTATGGAGAAAGTCTTTGCAACTGAAGTGAGCCGAGGAGCCGAGTGACGTGCCACCGCTACTAATTGAGTGCCAGCACCTAGCTGTGCTGTCAGTAAGAAGGTAGTCGGCTCCTTTCGAAGCACTTTCTATTTCTAGATAGAAAGTGCCTTTCTCGCTTGATTAGTAAAGTCAAGTTTTTGGCCTTATCTTGCAGGTGACGACGACGTCGAGTTGACGGTAGAGAAAGACTCGGCATTCAGGCGAGCCACCGGGTGGTGTGCTACGTAGTAGGTATAGTACGCCCCTCCCAAACAAACGGCTCTGAAACAAACAAAAAGGTGCGTGCTGAACTCTTGAAGGACTGCCAGTTATATACTGGAGGAAGGTGGGGTTGACGTCAAGTCCGCATGGCCCTTATGGGCTCGGCCACACACGTGCTACAATGGGAATTACAATGGGAAGCAAGGCTGTAAGGTGGAGCTAATCCGAAAAGATTGCCTCAGTTCAGATTGTTCTCTACAACTCGGGAACATGAAGTTGGAATTGCTAGTAATCACGGATCAGCATGCCGCGGTGAATATGTACCCGAGCCCTGTGCATACTGCCCGTCACACCCTGGGAATTGGTTTCGCCCGAAGCATCGGACCAATGATCACCCATGACTTCTGTGGCACACTAGTGCCACAAAGGCTTTTGGTGGTCTTATTGGCGCATACCACAGTGGGGTCTTCTACTGGGGTGAAGTCGTAACAAGGTAGCTGTAGGGGAACCTGTGGCTGGATTGAATCTTTCGCGATGGAAATGCACTCTTCCCCCAACTTTCCAACATAGGGGGCTAGCTTGCTTCCACTTGTGGTGGGCGGGCCATGGATCCAAAGGACACATAGCCGGGGGTGAGTCAAAAATATAATTGTTCCATTTTCCTTCTTGTTCATCAATCGGAAATCAAGACAAAGTGGGCACTACGGTAAGACGTGAAAACACATGATCACATTCTGACCTCGATATGTGGAATCTTCTTGCGCCATATGTACTAAGATTGTTCGGGAGACATGGTCCAAGCCTGGTAAAAAAAAGCATAAGAAGAGTCCGATAATGGCAGGTCATTAAAGTCCCTTAAGAAAGAAGCTTAAGTCATCAATGGAAATTCGATAACGCTTTTCTTTTTGCACCGCGAGCAAGGAGCGAGCTAAGTAAATCTTACCTGAAAATGAGTGAGATTCAATTATTTTTCCTTTGTAGTTTTTTTTTTTGTCATTTTTTTTCCTTCTTCTCTATGATCCCAAAACTTCACATAATACGTATCATTTTATGCTCGTCTCAATTTTTTTTTCAATTTCTAAACAACAATCGTTTGTCAATGTAGGTTGTGTCGGAGATATACTGTGGCTAGTATGTCATTTTGTTTTCATTTTATTCAACGAGACCGATAACAGAACAATGATTTGTTTAATGGACAGTTATATTATTTCCAATCCAAATGAGGTAGTGCCTAATGTCACCGGGAGCGAGTTGGTAGGGGGCCTGATATCTTGAGAATGGATCAAAGAAATCCAAATGCTCCGCCACCCATTCCTCATGCTGAACATGCTATGGAGGATATGGATCTAGCCCTGCAATTGGGGCCGCCGAGCGCAACAAAAGAGGCTCTCAAAAGAGAGCTTTCTACCTTTCTTCTTTCCTTTGGAAATAGGGAAGTTAGAACGGATGTCTTGGAAGGGACAATAAGGAAACTCAACTTGAACAACACGTCCCCATAAAAGCTTTTTTTTGAGGATCCAAAAACTTATGCAGGAACTTTCCAACATACCTGTTGCTGCTTCCACAGCTAAGAAAGCTTTATTGAAAGCTTTAAAAGAGTGGAAGAAAGAGGACACATGGGCGTTTGATAATGGAAAGAAGGTAGAATTGCTCAGGACATAGTGATCAATTTGTTTTCTTTTATATAGGTAGGGTTGGGCACCGACACTACTCCTCCTAGAAAAGGCCAACCTGATGTGCATCTCTGGTGTTCTGCTCGTGGGGAGAGGAATGCGGGAAAAAGGGGTCCTCTCACTCGTGCTTACTCTGTTTTAGAAGTCAGATTGGATTTCCAATTGGTGCTCCACAGAAGGGCGGAAAACGTCTGAAAGGCAAGGCAGATTGAACGCTACGCCCTTCCCTTTAGCGCCTCCCTCAAGGCGGGGCTCACAGCCAAAGGATGCACGGGGTGAAGTTGCCACCATGAACTAAGGATTGGAAGGGTTGAGGATAGAGTTTCTTTTCATTTCCAGGGTAGTTGGCAAGAGATATAGCAGCTTACGATGCAGTTGATTCGCAAACATACGCCAGGGCGGTTGGGTGGGGAGTCAGATAAGGCCAACGGTCCTGCTCCGCTTTATACTAAGAGAGTGTGGTTGGGTTTGACACCGTTATAGGGCTATTATGCCGAGCATCTTTGAATTCTGCTGTGCCGGTGCACAAAGCAAGCACACAATGACTGCGTAATTCTTTGGTCTGTCTATCATTGCCCATGTTGGGCTGACTCATTTTTTTAGGCAAGAAGACCACTAGTTGAATTATTAAACTATCAAGACTAGCTGAAAAAGGGTACTACTCTTCTTCCTCCACTACTGATATTGATTGACCTGTTGATAGGATAGCAGGGAAAGTTGAGAGTATATCCGGAGAAAGAAAAAAACCTTTTCAGGATAAGACTACGAACCCTAATGGAGCCAATAAGAAAGCAGTTGCAAACCAGTGTAGGCTTGATCCACACAGGTTACATCTGGGCCTTATATTGATATTCTTTTCAATTCATTTTTAAATTTCTTTGGTCCGGGGTACCGCGTAATCCGTTTAGATCTATTTCTATTGCCAATGATTTGGAATACAGGTAACTCTCCATCTAAGTGGTTAATCCGACGAGTCAATTATCAATGCGATACATCCGTGAAATGGGACAGAGATCTGCCCGAACATAGTCCAGTCCTATTAAAGATGGGGGAGAATCAAGCAACTCTTATAGATAGATGGGATATTAAGGAAGAACCACTAATAGCATTTGCAGCTGCTTCTTTCCGATCTATATACAAGCAGTTGGGCGCGAAGCTTTCTTCGTGAATAAATTCGTCCTTGTCAATATAGGACTGTCTTTCATTCTGCTTTTACTTATATTTTTTAAAATCTCTCATTTAATAAATTTTTTCGTTGTCTTTAGTACGATATGGCTTCACACCTCGCGGTGCTTACACCTCTCGCCTTTCGGAACACCAACCCAATCTTGAAAGCTGAAGTGGGTTTGGGGAATGGAAGAACAAGAACATCTTCTTTACCACAAAAAATGGTAACATAAGACACTTCTTCACTCATGCTTGTCATCTGCTCGTGAATACCGTACAGTATGGTCTTTGTTCTTTTAATCTTAAATATGGGTGCTAACCAGATTCCCCATGTTATATGCGAGGTCAACAAAATCCTCCAGAGAGTGAGTTTCTGATCATAATTACCACCTAAAGTTGGATTTCTAGTTGTAGTTTTTAGTTTGGGGTGCCAATAGTAGCATAGTTGCTTAGTCTTCCTTCCTCTTACGCATTACAAGTTAGGTGTTTTTAATGCTGCCTTTAGCGGAAGTTGGACTTAATGGACAAATAAGGGATATGCAAGAATCTGTTCTTGAAATCTAGAGAACAGGCGGAAAGAGGTTCATCATAGCGATAGGGAAAGCTTATAGAGGGGTGGTATTACTACGACAAGTGAAGCCAGGGTTCCCTTTGTTCGGTATCTGGGGAAAAGAAAGGAATCTATTAAGGAAGCACTTACCAGCCCCTTTACCGATACCAAGGGGAAGCAGGAATTAGACCAATAGGGCACTGCTCGTAACAACAACAAAAGTCCATACCGGAATTTCATCACCTTATTCCTTAAACTCTAAAACGGGGACTTTGGTACAAGAGGAGGCTCGAGAGACCTCGGCGTAATATACGCTACCATCGGAGAGACTTTAGCCACATCTTAACCCATGGTTGAAGAACCAGGCGATCAATAAAGTCGTGGGCGTCCTAGTACCCGCATACGACAGCTCTACGGAGCTTTTCAGGTCGAAAACATGTTCGACGTCAAAACTGATCTCAAAACCCTAATATCACCCTCTGAAGAGAAAGGACATTCTTTATATCTATATCTATTCAACTAGTTCTTTCACTTGCTTCCAAATCCATCCATCTTACTTAATCAAAAGCTTTGAATATTCTACTCAAAATCTTGCTTCTAGCTTTGGCACCTCTGACATAAAAAGAAATAGCGTATATACAAAGCTAGCCTTTTCTCTCAAGCGTCTTTGTATTGGATCGCTCTTCTGTTAACATGAACATGAATTAGATTCTATTCTAATTCTTTATTCTTAAGAGAATCCCGCACCCGAACCATTCTTAAGACCACCAAGCTCTCTCGAATGAATTCTCCTCTTTCTTCTTTTGAGCTACACCGGGGGCAAAATCTTTTCCCCACTAAGAAGTGCATCTTTATGGCTAAATCGTCCTGAAGACGGATGTGACGGGAAGAAGTGGCATTTGGCAGTCTTGCTGACTTAACATTTAGGTTGCAGCACACTGCCTTTTTGCACTTAGGTGCACAGCGTGTCATTGGTAATGATTCTACTACGGTGCTAATTAATCGTTGTTGTTCATTGGATTCCGGGGGAACTACTTTGATAGGATTGGGGAATTGCAGCTATATTTCTTGAATAGCCTGGATTCTCCCGTCAAGAGTCACTTTGAAAGTATTTCCTAAACACATACGACTGAATATGATAAAGCCTATAAAACATAGAGCTACTATCATTTCTTCATTATAAATTGAGATCTTCTTCGAACTTGATGCACAAGTAGATAGAATAGCAGCAAATAGCATCTTTCTAGCCTGCATATTCGTGGAACTCAATCTCATTTTGAGAGCCTGATCTCTATCTTTCAGCAACTGAATGGGAAGTGGTTTAAGAATAAGAAATGACTTTAGAATCGGATGCGCTCGCCCAGCGAGAAAGGCCCTAACCCTGCCAACAAAGTATCAAAAAGAATGAAGAGAAAGAAAGAACTTCGTATTTTGGTAACTCTCTAGGAGTACTCTTTAACCTTGAATGCTATTTGTAGATTTTACAACAATAGTCTCTCAGACTCGGAAAGAAATTACCAAAATAGCTAACCCAATAGCAGATTCTGCAGCTGCCACCATTGGAACCAATGAAGCAAATGATTGACCGATCATATCGTCCGAAGAAACAGAAAATACCAAAAAGTTCGAATTCACAGCTAAAAACATTGATTCAATTAGCATTAACGTAATAGGAATATTTCGTCTATTAAGGAGGATTCCCCGAATACCGGAAATAGAGATAATCATAGAAAATGTGAAATATTTGATAGTATCCATTTCGGGTTCGTAGAATGTACGCGAAATTCAAATGTGAAACAATACGTCAGCTCTTCTACTTGAAATATGCTTCAATTATTGAAGAAATATTATTTTTTATACTCATGTTTCCCTTCCCATCCTGCTCCGCCGAGTGTCGGGTTAACAGAACCCTCTAGTGCCGTAAATTAGCCCAGGGGACATGGGGTTTGTTGACATTATAGGCAGCTTTGCTGCCGAAGCAGTCAGTAATGATTTCCACCATTTCACTTAGTGATGGAAGTTCATCCATGTTGCGGTGCCACTTTCTTCGAACAAGGCGTGCCTTCTCTTATTCAATCAGGGGTCTAATCTGTTCGGCCAAGAGATCTTTTTGTTCTTTAATCTTTTCCAATTGAAGGTGATCCAAGGCTCTTTCAATCTCGGACGGGTAACCTGGCTCTTCTTCAGCTGCGGATATGTTGAGACGAAAGGAAGGTTTTATCGATAAGCTAGGACCACTTCCATCGCCTCCGACGGAAAGAGGATTCTATCCATTAAAGGAAGCCAAAAATCCAGGAAGTCGCTAAGAAATGAAGTAAAGAAAGCGACTTCAAAAGAAAAGTCCTAATTCTAGTTTAAAAGTATAGGAGTATGTAAAAGGATAGTGAGACTGAGAAAAAATCGTTTCAAAAGAGAGAAAAACAAAGCAGACGTTCGTTCTCTTCCTTTGTGCATTTCTGTGATGTGGCTCATCATAAGCTTTTTTTTCAATCTCATCGTAAGCTTTTTTTATCCTCTTCTTCGTGTTCTATTGGTCAGAAGCATCCAGCAGCGCCTCGCCGGTTTCAAATTCTAACACAAAATGGCCAAAGAATCAATTAGTAATATGCCTACTATTGCCAAAAGACCTTATCTTCTCCTCCTGGTAAAGAGAGCCTCCATTTTGAGTTCGACAAAGTGAAATAATCAAATCAATCATTAAAGTCAGATAGCATTTATCTACACTAGGATCCGACCTACATGAACTTCTTTCTTCTCTTATGATATTTCTAATAGTGAGAAAGATAAATAATGGGGAATAGAATGCAAGTGTTGAGTACCAGCTTATACTCTTGTGAAAGGTGGGCCTGACCTCGTCCTTTCTATTTAGAATGTGAAAGTCCTTGCCGGTGTGACAGTATGAATAGACAGTGCTATTCTCTTTTCGAGTTCATAATCGGTGATATTGAATCTGCAGTTAAGGGAATATCGCCAGTTCTTTGAAAAAGAATTATGCTCACTTCAACCCTCTCCTTTCAGTCGAGTCACTTCGTCCCTTTGAGGGAGGTTTAGCCTAGCCTTCAGGTCCCATAAAAAATGGATCTTACTGGTTTATAAAATTGAGAAATAGATGTCATACCAAGTCTGTATGGAATAAAATAAAGGGTTAGGGTTCTTGCGGGAAGAAGGACAAACCGGGCCCCTAGTGGTCCTTATCTTATCACGCCACACATGGAGACATCTCAAATAGGTAAATTGGTTTGGGAAGATGGAGAGAAAACATCCATCACTTAGGTTTCTGAGTAGCTAAAGTTAAGATAAAATAGGTCATCACACCATGGTGTTGAAGAATGAGAAACTTTTAAAAGGAAATGGCAAGCACGATGGAGAGTAGTAACGTCGTATTATCCATCCAAAGCAGTAGCAGGCCAGGCACTGGTCATTCTATCTTCTGGCTGTTCCCAAAACAAATTTTCGAACTTTTGAAATAATAGCTGTGGCATTCTCTTTCTTCCATAGAGAAGGAACTTATCCTTAGACTTTTGGAGCTTTGGCCTTTGATTGGACCTGTACTAGTCCGAAAAGTGAGAGCACTAGGTTGGAAGATGCTGGTTCGAGAGGACCTGAAAAATGCTAGTAAGAAGGAGGCTAGTTTGCTAGGTTGTAGATCTTCTCCCTTATTCTTTATAGAGGAATCCCCTAAATTAAAATAAGATCTTTCTCCGCTCCGTCAAAAGCCTAATTGAGACAAATCAGCTCTTACTGTTCTCCGGTCTTTGCTCTTGAAGATCCGCTCTTGAGAACCTCTATCTTTTTATTCAAAGCCTCATTCGAAGCCTGTCAGTCTTACATAGAGTATATTACCCGCAAGTTCTTCTTCTTTGATAGGAATTTAGATTAGTCAGCAATCCAAGTTCCAGCTGGTTCTCAAACTTCAGAGGTGGCCTTACTTCCTTTTAAAGCAAACATGTGGACATAAAAAAGAATGAAATTGATAGAATAGAGGAAGATTAATGTGCAGCTGATTTTATACCAGCCAATTCAATTGTTCAGCTACTTAGAAAAAACTTACTATTATGGCTATGTAAGGGGAACGGCTTCCCCTTTTTCAATCACCTCCTACCTTACGGTAGGCCCACTGCTAAATACCCTCAATCGAAAACAACACCATAGTATGAAGAGTTGCTCGGGGGATCGCACCCCTTGGCCTAGGAAATACCTTCAGATCTCGAGGCATACCTAATTAACGATAAGAGCAGAGATCTATTCTCTCCTTTGGACCGTCTACCTCTACTTCCTTTCCGCTCATAAACAGCCTTCCAGCAAGGAGAAATAGATAAAGAAGAAAATTCTCAAATTCCCACAAATGGTTTGAATAAGCATTTCTTATACAGGGAATGTCGGATGAGACACTATTTAGCCTTCTTTCAGGAGTTGCAGATAGTATCAACATTAGCTGGTAGCTAGCAAAGAAGTTATACCCTATCAACGTATATAGTTGAGGGCAATTACCTGCAGCTTCTGTCCATGAATCTTCTTTTACTTGGTTACGGGTCTAGAGCGAATAGTCTCTTGTGCTACGGTCTAATATATGTGTCAAAGAGCGGATTCTCTTGCAGCGGATACATGGCATGCTCCTGAGCCTATTGATTCAATTCCTGGAAAGTCATGTCTCTCTCCTTCACTTAAAACACAGCCTATGATGATTCTCAATTCCTTTTTTTGAAACTTCACTAGGCTCCCCCTTCTTTGGCGAAAAGGCTCATCAGTAGATTGTTTACGAGGCCGAAGAGTCTTACTACAGGGGTACCACTCCTGCAAGACTGATTTGAGTTCCTGAGTTGTTATGACGGAGGGACGGCGGGAGGAGGAAGCTACTACTACCGGGCGAGATGTTAGTGGAAATGAATAGGGTTCAGAGGAGAGGCAACAAGCTACCACTACAAGGTAATCTACTTCTACTGCTACTTGAAATCGATTCTCTTTCATGACTCTATTTCTCATTGTCTTTCAACCACTAGTTAGAAATAGACAAGAGCATTCCTTGGAACATGCCTACGAGGGGTATTCAACAAGCGCCACTCAAATGCGCAAACTAAGCCCTCCATAGAAGTTCAAGTAAGTAAAGCTACAAACTACTAGAAATAGATGGGCTTTCCCATTTCTATTTCTTACGGGCGATTGAGTTCGGGTTGAGACTTTGCTTTCTTACTTTTACACTTCCTTCGGTGAGCTACATAAGGTTTAAGGTAAGGGGAACTCCTAGCATAGATTACCATTCTAACCTGTCTTTGCTGGTAGATAGATGCACTTAATTAGTTACCTGAATTAAAGAGGACGCTTGAATAAGTTGACTTCGCCTGGGCGTCATCTTTCCTTTCATTCACTAGTTGAGTACTTCCTCATGTCCGATAGAAGCTTTTCAAAGGAGTTTTCACTTCCTCGATTAAGGGCATTCTATTTCGACATGCTACCGTCTCGATGTATCAAATCTTGGTAGACAAGGCTGGTTTAGATCGAGACCCCACCTTTCGGTCCGGGGCTGAAGTTTTCTCTTTTTGTCGGAAAACGAGCTTCTGCCAAAACATCGGAGGGGGGGGGTGTGCTACTGCTTCCTTAAATCATCCATTACCATCTATAAAAGGGATCCAATTCGGTATCTTGCGTAGGATTTCATGTTGTCAACGAGGATCTTAGCCCCTTTCCTTATTGTTTTCCCGTAAAATGAAAAAAAAGGAATGCCTGTAAATGAGAGAAGAATGTAGGAACGAAGCTTCCCGGAGTCCATCGATTTATTCCCGATCCGATCTCGTTCTCTCACAAACTTGAATAGCTTATTTTCCTTCTCAACTCAAGGTGATCTAAATATCATGTCTACGGCCCTCACCTATCTACATCAAGATCTGGCCCTGCTGTCTTATGATGTTCGCCCATTCCGTTGCACCCACACAAAAAGTAAGATCGGCAAATAGCGTACCAAGAAGATCTGCCTCTCTAATTCACTTGGCAAAAGAAAGACCAAGCAAACAGTTGAGTTTGCAGCTACAGCCGCAACAGGCCAATGAACATCAGGAGTCACCCTATTCAGTAAGTCAGAGAGGAAGGAAACGAGTGGATTCTTTCTTATTGTATGTGTATGAGTATGATCAACAAGAAAGCCATAACATAAATGATAAGAAGGTCTTCCATCAATCATACAACAGCAGCTTCAGTAGCCTAATACCAGCACAAGTCGAGGGGCGTAAGCGTTTACCTTTACCAGTTTAATCAAATCCATGGAATACTAGGCCCACTCTTTAGCACACCATAAGATCGGATATATATCAGGGCTTCAGCCCGAGGGAGAAGGGGTCCCAAATCTAGTTGTGATTGCCATTGAGCTTTATCTCATTCGATGGAGGAGTGTTAACTCTGCGAAGAGTAGATTCCGTCCCCTGGCCAACAATCCTTATACATTATCATTCCTAAGAAGTTAAAGTAAAAAGCTCATCACTAGAACAATGGCTAGTTAAAGAAACCGGTAAAGTCACTCTCTTCTCTTGATTCACATTCATGCATATGAAAAAAGTTGCGACCCTTTTATTCGCCGCTGGCACCAAGCGCTAATAGCTTCGGACTATCCTTTACAATGGCTCTAGTTAGTGAAACCCTAAAAGCCAACCTCTGCTTCTCTATTTATTCATTGGTGAGAGTGCGATCCTTTATTTTCTTGGTGTATCTCAGCTTCGCTCCTCAGTCTGCTTTGGGTGAGATTCCCTTTTATTTCTGTAATCAAATTCTCATAAATATGTTGAAAAGTGGCTTCCTCCCGAGCAGTGGGCATTAAAGGTACGAAAGCACTTCTTTGAGAGTGAGACATTTGAAGGCAAAGAAAAAGAAGATAAATACTATTTAAATTTTCATAGTAGTAGTCAAAAAGGCATAGTCGACTTAGAGTGGTAAGCTTATTCTCTGCTTTCAACTGAAAGAGTAGTATGCCTTGAGCCTTAAACTGTTCCTTATAGTCATGTCTACCTACAGAAGATGGACACAAGTGCACTAAAATAGCTAAGACATTAGGCTCTTTCCATCTGCCCCTACTAAAGCACTTAAGGAACAAGATAGTACTTTACCGAAGAACGCGCACTGGTTGATGCCAAGAAGTAGGCTGGCTTGTTGGTAGAGTTCCGCATAAGGCAGGGGAAGGAGCGGTGAAGTAAGTGAAAAGAGAGGGCCGGTAGAAGACTTCTCTGTGGTGCCCAAGCCGTGAAGTCAAAATAAGTGCTGAATTTTAAGCATCAGACCCACTAGTCGGCTAAGCCTTTGAATGCCGAGGGTAGCCGGATTTTGGGATAGGATCTCCCCGTCCTGCTATGGTTTGAGCCACAGGAAGTGAAGCATGAAATTGGCGACAAGTATACACCCATCCCATAAATCAATGCTTTAATAGTGTCCTGGCTTGGTTACTTGCCACCGGGAAGCACATCACCAGATGCAGTTGATTCCTCTGATCTGAAAAGTCGTATACTTAGACTGTTTGTCCATATGAAATGATTCAAATTTTTTTTGTTGGTAGAAGCGAATCCACAAAGACAAATGCATGCATAGAACTATGCAAATGCTGGAGGTGTGGCTCACCTAAACGTTCAAAAATGACAAGAACAATAGGAACATTCTTGAATCAGAAACTGGAACAAAAGCAGGTCTTCTTTTCCCTGCTTTTACATATTGACATAATCAACTGTACAGAACATCAAGGCGCGAAGCTGGCAAAAGGGCTTTGAAACGGAGTCCCTTCCACCCGAAATTAATGCGCCTAGGAACTACGATTCTGAATAGGCTACGTTCCCGGCCTCCCCTCTTTCATGTGCTTCCAGTTCAGGCGAAGGCAAGGTCTCTTTTAGAATGTCTTTGATCCCGAATACAACATATATTATACACTACCTCAACCAAAGTGCTCCTCTTATGGTCTTCGTGACATAGCATATTGTCTGATCTTCAGCAGGCGGAGGATATAATCTGCTACACCCACCGTCCTTGGCGTTATTTTGACTGAGCTCTTGCTCACGCATTTTTGCTCTACTTCTTTCTTGTTCAATTCCTTTCCTGGTCTATTTAAATAACTGAAGTTAGCCGAATACAAACTAACGGAAGACTAGTTAGACATAGGGAATAGGGACAACTCATTTCGTCTCACTTGAACTGAATGAGTTGATAAATGAATCCCTAGAAAAAATTGAATGCCTTTTATATGCCTAGGACTACTATGGTAATAGGTTTAAGTCATCGATTCGAATCTGATCTTGTATGAACCTTACTCAAGTAAGTGAATGCGCAAGCTCAGAGGGGTCAATTTCCACCTATCTATCGATTTTGAGTAAGACATGCTTATGCCCTCCCTGGCAATTAGTGACATGGGGTTCTCACTGTAATAATAATCCCAAGGAGCGTGAAGCATTTGGTGTACTTAAATATAGAAAGAAATTGAATTGATTGATTGATGCTTGCTCACAGCACGGGGTCAGAAGGAAGTTAGGAGGCTCCTTCTTCTTATGCTTTCTATTTAACACTGAAACTCTTTTTTTATTTCAAAAGTGAAGTCTAGCTAATGGAAAGTTCCTATAAATGAGTTCCAAGAAAGCCTCGGGGCTTTTAGGAGGTAAGTTGGAGATCTACTCGCTTTCACTTTCTTTTTTGTCCAGATATTAAGTGTACCGTAGTACACGATCGAAAAGAATGCATTGCATTCCAATGATATGAAAAAGGAAACAAGGAGTATGAAGGAGCGAGAGTACAGAAGTACAAAGCTTTAATCATAATGCTTTTTGCCCCAATGGAAAAGATCATCAGAGAGGACACAACATAGGGAATAGGGATTCGTTGTACTATGTTCAACTCATTTATTTTCAATATGTCTTCTCTTTTCTTTGTCGAATGAGATTAAATGGGGCAGATCAGTAAAATTCCTAGGATACATGGTATCCAAAAATGGGATGGAGGACAATCCAGATAAAGTTAAAGCAATTTTTGATATCTCTCGACCTAAGACTATCAAAGAAGTGCAGCGAAGGATGGCAGCTTTGAATCTATTTTTATCTAAGTTAGCTGAGCGAGGTTTGCCATTCTTTAAAACAAATGAACATTTGAAGTGGAATGATCAATTTCAGCAAGCTTTTGACGAGCTCAAAGGTTATCTCTATTCCCTTCCACCTTAGTTTCTCCTAAACTGGGGGAAACATTATATTTATATTTATAAGATATAAGAGGCAATTAGGGATGTGCTTGTGTAACAAGATGGAAATATAAAAATTGCAGTGTACTATGTAAGTAGAGCGCTACACGGAGCCGAACAAAAGTAGACTAGTGCAGTGAAACTGGTCTTGGCTCTAGTCCATGCAGCTCGGAAGTTGAGGCCTTACTTTTCATCCAATCCTATTTGTGTTTTAACTGATCAACCACTTAAACAAAGCCTGAGGCTTTAGGTCAGATGACCAAGTGGGAAATAGAACTTGGAGAACATGATATATCATTCCAGCCAAGAACTACAATCAAAGCTCAAGCTCTGGAGAAGAAGTTAGTTTACAAAGCGAAGCACAGCATGATGAAAATGCAATGCAGGTAGATAAAACTGATATTACTCAGTCTGTCAAAAATAAAGAGAATTCCAGCTTGGTTCTCCATGTAGATGGAGCTTAATCCATTAATGAAAAAGGTGAGTATGAGGAGATGATGCAAGGATATTTGTCTACTGTTCCGACTTTTGTTTCAACTCTTCAATCTTTTCAAAATGAAAGGATACCAAGTAGATGCTTTATCAAAATTCGTTTTCTCATTTGGGATGATTCGACTCTTCTTTACATCCAATGTAGTAGCGGTACACTTATCACATTAAAAAATCTATACTGTGACCTCGGCCGAAGGCAAGGAGTGTTTGGCCAAAAGACGGCGTTGGATCGACTCAACAGAATCCCGCCTATTACGTCATCTTGATAGGGGACCACTAGGAGGGTCCGATTCGATGGACCAGCTTCCTCAACCCCGGAGCCATGAAGAGTTACTTACCCCTTTACACTCACGGGATAGATACAGGAACGAACGGAATGAGTTGAACTTGAACTTAGAAAATGAAAAGATACGCAATAGGGATTCGTCTCACTACGTTAAACTCATTTCGTTTCACTCAAAGCTTGAAAAAGAACAGAATAGGGATTCGTTGATCTATGTTCAACTCATTCAGTTGAACTCAAATAGATGTATCTAACAGGTATCAACTCAACACCCTAACCAGAAAGGGCAAAAGCAGCGACTTTGCTGTATCGACTCATTCTTTCAACTCTAGGGAACTCAACGAAGTGTACCTAGAGCTTCACTCCTCCGGAAGTCGAATGAGCAGGAGTGCAGTTGCTACTCGGATAGGTCGGGCTGAGCGGAGCCTTTCAGAGAGTCCATGGAAGTGGTACGAGCGAGAAAGGCGGCCATCCGTCATGGAGCATGGATGTTCATGTAAGAAGAATGGACTTTGATAGCCCTTTCTAGGCCGGTTAAAGGATGTATCTTTCTTTTCCTGCGAGGAGCAACTCTACTTAGGCTTGCCCCCATCCACTGCTACACCTACGGCTGAACGAACGGAAAGATACGTATCTCAATGAGTGAATGAGTTGAACATGTTGTCCCTATTCCCTATGTCTTCTAATCTAAACTTTGATCCCGGCCTCCACTTCCAAGGGAAAGCAGCATAACCCAGAACGGAACATTCTTCCTTGTGAGAACGCCTTCTTGTTCTAGTCTGGTCATTCCTATTGGTGTTGTTCCATCGGGGATTCAGTGTTCCATGCATCGATACCAGTTCATCCATCAACCATGAGATAGGGATCTCATAGTATATCCCTTTTTTCCTTAGTCAATGAATGCTCTACTTCTGCGCCTCTTCATACTTTTCGCTAGCTAAGCGAGCCCTTCTTGGGAGACCTCTAGATCCCTGCCCTACGTGTTCTATTGTAGCTACCGGGGTGTTCTTTTTCTTCTCAGACGAGATTTCTAAATTGGATTCTATCTCCACTGAAGAGAACTAATCCTACTATGTATATCTCTTCTACTTAGCTAAACGAATAGGGTCATTAGAACGAGTTATGCAGATATATTCTTCCCGGGATTTAGAAAGAGTTATAGGAAGCTAGCTCGTAATGCTCAAGTCTTATGTTTCTCCCGAGGCTTATTTGAGGTTTGGAGTTACGCTTTCTTTCCTCAGTCAGACTTAAAGGATGAGGAAGGGATATTGAAATTGCGGAGCTTTCCTAACTACCTGTTGTATCCTTTGTTTACTTGCTAGCCCGTTAGATTTGTTTGGCCAAAGCACCTTATCTTCCTCTAGGTAGGTTTATTCTCACTCGATCAACTCCGACTATGGTCTGATTCCCGGCATATGTACACCACAGTAGCAAAGGCAACCCCGTTCCAGCTCGCATTGTATTTGAAGTTGAGGATTTCGCTTCCGATGTAGTCAGTGAGAAGCTAAGTTCTGTTTTTAGCTTTAGCAAGCCTGTGATGACTGAACAGACTAGTCTATGCTTAGCCATCATTCCCAACTTGTCTTGATACTGACAGTTCAGTGGATGGGATAGCAGAGTGAGAAAGGAAAAGAAGCAGTTCCGAAAGGAGATTCCACCTAGCTAGTGCGCTCCTCACCTCAATGCTACACTTCGGCAGCTATGAACTAAGATGCTTCAGAAGAAAAGCTACATCCACTACACACATTCACCCTGACAGGCTACCCCGAGCTTAGCCAGGGCCTTACCACGCGAACCAGCATGACTAGTGTCTACATATACCTTTGACAGGTCCACTTATGCTATTGATAATGTCTCTTAATTAATAAGGCCCTGGTTGTTATATAAGATTCAATTCAATCTAACAAGCAGACTACCTTCGGCTTCTACAAGATCTTTATAAATTAAAGAATGAGCCTACTTTACGCACTTTCGCACTAAGCAGGCAAGGCCAACTACACAAGCAAGAAGGCATCGCGTGAGGCTTCCAAACGAATGGCAAGCAAAAGACAACGAATTAACTTACTATACCTTACCTCCGTGATCCCATAGCTTGACCTCCGCCTTTTTCTACCTGCACGGATGCCTTCCCTTCCTTGCAAAGCGAACCTAGTCAAGCAATGGAAGGAAAATGAAAAAAGACCTTCCTCGCGCACAGACAGACCATCTTTAGCGAAGTCCCTCCTTCCCAACCTCTCCTACAGCATCCATTTTGTCAAAGAAGGACGGAGAAGGCATACTGGCTACTTTGATTGGGCGTGGACTGGGAAAAAGTAGTAGCTAAATGAAAGTTAAAAGGTATTGGTGAAGAAGTAATGGAGGATCTGATATAGATTGAAAAGAGGGAAAGCTAAGCTAGCTAACGAAGGGGTTGGGATTCACCTCGCCTTAGTACACCAACCAGGAAGAAAGATTTAGTGCTTTTAACCTTTCCACCAAACCAGAACGAGAGCCAATCGAGTCGATCAGAATGTCCTTATTTCACAGTGCTATAACATACTCAAGTTAGAGTATGACTATCTCTATTCTAAGTAGCACCCGAGAAAGCACACGCTAAGCAGATATTTACCAAATTGATATCTCCATAAGCATCGAAAGCTTCCTAATCATTGGTAGTGAAAAAGCAACAACATAGATATGTTTACGAAGCCAAGAGCCACTCATCTGAGCCAGCGGATTCGAATTCTGCTATGCCGGTACACAAAGCAAGCATGCAACGACTGCGTAATCGTTTGTCTGCCTATCATTGTCCATGTTTGACTCACTCCATTAGGCAAGAGGACCCCTACTGATATTGACTGACCTGTTGATCGGCTATAAGTAGGCCCTTTGCTATTGCTATAAGTGCAACTCGCCTTTATATGCCTTGGCTTCGCTATCGCTCGTATTGGTCGACAGTATTCCTGCCATACTAGAAATCAAATTATTTAAAGCTAGAAGCTTCGCCAGAAGCAAGCAAGATGAGGTCGCTCTGCTTCGTAGACAAGGCTCGTTCCGTAATTTACTTACGAGCTTGTGTAGTACTCACCCCTATCTCTAAACTGGCTTATGCACTCCACTCGCTGTCTACTAAACGAGCGTTAGAGCGAGCGAACGAAGCCCTCAATTTAGTGGCTTCCCTCACCCTTGTCTTTCATTTCCGCTTAAGCTACCCCGGTTTGTGGGATTCATTGATTGGATACCCGAGACCCATAATCATTCCTAGAAACAGCTTCTACGACGATAGGCATAAAGGAATGATTAGTTCCACAAATCTCACTGCACTGACCATAGTAAACTCCTTCTCGTTGTACCGAAATAGAGGTCTGATTTAAACGACCAGGTAAAGCATCACATATGAACCCTAAGGAAGGTACAACCCAACTATGAGGTACATCAGCAGATGTTACAATAAAACGTATATAACTTTTTGTTGGTACAACCACTCTATTGTCGACTTCTAATAAACGTGATTGACCAGATTCTGGATCATCTTCTAGAATCGTATAACTGCCAAAAGTGAGTGACTGTTCATCGGAACTGTTATAGTCCAAATACTCATAAGGTAGGGTCGACGCCCGCCTCCCCCATTATTGTACATGCAAGTTTCCCAACAAAAAGCTCTCTACGCCTACTCTTAGAAACAACACTATTTTTCTTTAGTTAGGTAGTTCTCCCGACCGTAAGACCCTTTAAGAGTAAGGTTTATCGAAGGCTGGGGAAAGTTCATTGGCAAGAGGGAACCATTTCAGACCCAGCCCTACCTACCCTATGTATTCGAGGGAGAGGCTAGAACCGAAAAAGACCATGTTCCACACATATGAGACAGGTAGAAGGTACGGGACGAGCAGTTTATTGAAGAGCGAATTAGATCCTATACTTCTTTGTTCGAAAAATGCCAGTGGAAAAGGATGCTAGTCGGCTCGGCGAAGTGGTAGCCCAAAAAAGAAGATCCAGAGTGATTCCTCAGTTATCCTGTACGGGGCCCAGTGGAACGCTCGAGTATAGATTCCCTATGCTCATGTAAACAGCCAGGGCCGGCCGACCCATATATTTAAAAAGATCTAGACATAGGTCTGACCATATATCATTAGTCCACAAACAAAACAAAAAAAAAGTAGGTTTTCAGTAGTAGTTCATGAGACCTCGAATTCCCACGTTCCAGCGTGCATTATGCCAATAGGTCCCACCATCAACTCTAGCTGAGAAGTTGAGTCACCCTTCGCTTTTTTTTCTTTTAGAAATAGAATAGAATAAAGAATGAGATAGTGTATATCCTTTATCGATCATAGGATAACTCTATGAATAGGTCAATTCTCTATGACCTCCCACCGTTCACGACATTCCTTGATTCTCGCAAGAACAGCTCCTCGGTGGAGGAGTAGAAGCGCTGGTCCCCTTCGGTCAACTTACTTGTGCCTGCTTTTACCTACTGTAAGACCTCCGTCCCCGAAGCGAAGAAATAGGAGCAGAAACAAGAGGTTGTCCTCTCCCTGTCCAGTAGTTTCGCATCTACTACTGTGGTTGTTGCCAACGGGGATCGCCCATTCCGAAAGGTTACTAGGCTGGCCGTAGGTCCAAAGTTGTATACCACTACTATGGTGCCGATAGATTCACTATTTCAGCGCAGTTATCGGACATTGCAGGCTGAGCATCTATTTCTCGTATATCGTTCCATACCGAGAAGAGGGATGTGTACCAATAGCAACAACAAGAATGGAACCATAGGCTCCTATGCTGGGAGCATTTCGGGGTATAGGTCTAACCACCTCAACTCCCCGTTTCAGGCATGCTATTGTTATTAAAGTCTCTCGACGGCGGGAATGGGAGATTACCGGTAAGCTAGATGCTTCGCGAACGATGTTCAACTTTAAGGCATTTCGTTGCACTTTAATCACCCTCGTGAAGAAGCGCACTCCGATACCATTGATGTCCAATAGCTTTTATAGTAATGGCTAGATCTACTACTACCTCGTCCATTGAGTATAACATATCAAATGGTGGTATAGCAATGAACATAGGGATGATACTAGGAAATATGGTCAGAAGAATCTCGATAGTAGTTTCGTGAACAGTCCTTTGCGGTGTTGGATTTTTTTTATAGTGGAAATGCCATAAAGCGCGACCCAAGATCCATGATACGAAAACCAAAATCAGAATACGGAAGAAAAAGACATCGTGATGTAAGTCTGTTATTCCTTGCATTATAGGTGTTGATGCGTCTTGAGATCCTAATTTCCATGGTTCCGCTGCATCGCAAGGAGCAACTGTGAGGAATAGCCATTCTAGAAAAATCATTTGGTTTGGTTCATTCTTTGACTGCTCTGCTCCCCCCCCCCCCCCAAAAAAAAAAGAGAGACTTTATTTCTTCCACCTTCCCGGTACGAGTAGTGAAGAAGTGTAGAGCACTTTAGTTTGTTGTTGACCAACGGAAAGCATGGGAGAAAAAAAGGAAGAATTTACGCAATTTCTTTTCTAACAAAGAGATCATAGTGATTGATGGCTCTTTCAATCTGCCGAAATGGAACACTTTGGCGTGTACCAAAGTGGAGAATTTGGGTCAGATTTATAAGCTTACGACCACTGCACAAACTTTGTATACGAACATAGTTTATGCGCCGCTAATGTAGCGGCTTGTCGAGCATTTGAAAAACTCACACCATCCCTTTCAAATAGGATTTGTCCCTTGGACACAAGAGCAATCCAACCCGTAGGATTTCCCTTTCCTCTTCCCATTCTTACTTCTGTAGGTTTCCCGGTAATAGGGATATCTGTGAGAACTCTTACCCATATCTTACCATTTCTTTGGAATTGTCCGCTCATAGCACCATGAAAGTGTCCGATTATAGCAGGACGCGCTGCTTCAATACCTCGATATGAAAGACGACCAGCTCTAAAACTTTTAGTGCCATATCTTCCAAAACCAAGTTGTGTACCGTCAGGCTTGCAACCCCTACTACATCAGACTTTACGATATTTACTATATTTCGTGCGTTTCAGATATAGCACGTCCCTTTTTTCTATAGGAAATCCACACTTTGACACCTGATATTCCGTAACGAGTAGATACTTCCGCAGGAGCATAATCTATTTTCTGGTTAAATACATTACTATATTTTTCCATACTTTCCGCATTCAGTTATAGCTATAGCTTCACCTTCTAATCAACCTGAACAACATATACGGATCCCCTCTACCCCTTTTTTCATTACTTATGGAATATCCTTCACTATTTTACTAAAACACGAATGACATGATCTTGTTTTGTTCCTCGGTTGAAAGAGATATCTTGAGCAATCAGAGAAGCACTTTGATAAACAGATTTGATCTTGATCGATTCAATTAAGGTATTAGTGTTTGTTCTATTATACAAAAAAGATCGCATTTTTTTCACTTCGTTCACATAATAGTTGTACCCGTACAGAATTCTTCTATTTCTAAGTATGATCTCTATCATCATCTCTATTCCCCTTATCAATTATTCTATCCTATTTTGGTCTATGAATTTATCTACCAATTCCATTACCATATCCTTACCCATGAGGTTCCAACATTTTATCCTTAATTGACCTAGGAATTGTTCCCGGGCATCCTAAAAAAGAGGTTATTATACACCCAAACCCCATCCCTTTGAAAAAAAAAGTAGCACCGAAGAAAGGAAAGAGCGAGATGGTGGTTTTTGTTCTTCCTGCGAAGCAAAGATCAGTTGCTTGACGAATAAAGTAGGTCACCCTCTTTTTGGCTTCGGCCAAACACTTTTTCTCGCTGGTCGAGTTTTGTACCAAAAAAGCGATGCAAGAACGTATTCTTTTATCTAAGCTTCTTCCTTATGCATTAACTCCCCCCATTGTAGATGGTTCAGCCACACCCGGTACCACGAAATTATTGAGAACTACGATGGGGTCGAAAAGATTTTTTTTCTTTGTATTAAATAAGTATTGCATGACCGAATAATTCAAGGAAAGGTATAGCATCTCTATAGCAAGAATGATTGGAGGCTTCAGCAAATGATTCAGGTTCATGAGAAGATTGAACTGAGATGCGGTAAGCTCGATCTTTTGGGAAAAATGATTCATAGTTAGGAAAGCTCTGCAATTTCAGTATCCCTTCCTCATCCCGTAAGTGTGACTTAGGAAAGCAAGCGTAGATCCAAACCTCAAATAAGCCTCGGGCTAATCATAAGACTAGAGCATTACGAGCTAGCTTCCTATAATTCTTTATAAATCTCGGGAAGAATGTATCCGCTTGGTAGGCATAAGTGGTGAAGCGCCAGTCGCGTAGGGCGACCGGGCCAGGCCGAGTCAGAAAGGCTTTGATGACTGAAGGATCATATTATGGAAAGGAGAGTGAGGGGAAGAGGGGCAGCCTTCGTCCAGATAATCCAATTCGCTCCAAAAGACAGGCATGGTTCTGTAATCAAAGCAACTTCGTCACTTTCGTCTACCCATCGGACAGTCTGTGGAATCCAACCATAAAGGGAAACTCCACTATATGAATCCTATAAGAAGAGAGGTTGCCCGGACAGGGAGAACCTTTCAGGCAATATAAATTTCATATCCAAAATGCTCGGAAGGAACCTTTGATATCCAATCCCATGTCAAACCTGGCCTAAGAGTGGTTTTCCAGACAAAAACTGGTCATTCTATGAATCCGAGATAGAACTCCGATCCTGCAACTCCTTCCCTTGATAGCCTTGAGTTGTTGGTTACACGGCACCGGAAAACCACTATCTGGGAAATCCGGATTTTCTCAGTAGGAACAGTACCAAGGATATCTGGGTTAGATAGCTATTTTTTCTCTGGCTGTCTAAAATCTTTCCAATCAATCGGGAATGCCTATACCCGAAAGAGGGAAAGCTTTTGTTTGCTTTTCATTGCAATATCAAAAACCGCGGGAAAGAAAGCCCCGGACTGGTATTTTAAATTGATTGGCAGAAGCTGAGCTGAACCAAACCCTATGCAAAGAAGGGATGTGCCTTAGTTTAGTCTCGAGGATTGGATAATAGGGGCGTAGCATCGAATATGTTGGAGTAGTCCGACCCAGTAGATGGACAAGGTAGTAGTACCAATCAAGGAAGCCTTGAACTCGAGAGCTTTCTCCTGATGGGGACTAAGAAAAGGAGACAAATATAGCTAAACAGATCCAGCAGAAAGAACAAAAAACCAAAAGTCAAGGTGCATAGCGGTCTTTTCAAGAATAGTGGAGTACAAAATAAGGGGTTTGCAAGACAAAACAGAATCCGCTGGAACTACAGACAAGGATATTTTACTCAATTCCCCTCTTACTATTTTAAAAAGCGGAAGAAAAGGACATTCCACCAGTGTGTATGTAAGACAACCTTAATTCTTTATGTTCAATGCTTTGTGCAAGCCAGAGCAAGACTTCTCTGTGGGATTCCCCTTATGTGATATCCTAACTAGTGCCAGTCTAACAAAGAGTCATCTGCTAGGCCATCTTCCGGTGAGTAAGACAGTGCTAAAGAAGTGGGATAAGTAAAAGCTAAAAATTCCTTGGGATAGATGCAGCGCTAATTAATTTTTGCCAATTTCCGCGGTGAGTGCTAAGTACTTCGATTAATAGTTTGCAAGATTTCTAGAATAGGAATAGGATTTTTCGTTAGAGTAAGACTCTTTACTTGCTTCTTTCGGCCAGCTCAGCGGATGAGTGGCCGTATTCGAAAACCTCTTTCTCTTACGGCTAGTGTGCTATTTGAGATAGTTGAAAGGGGGTGTAGCGATAGAAAGTTTTGAATCAATAATTCCTCAAAAGTCATTGCTAGTACGTTTAATACAATTACTGCTATACCTTAGGCCTCAATTAGCAGTCGTAAGGCCGACATGTCTTCATCCCGTAATAAGTATGTGGGGAATCTCGTCTGTTTGAAAGGTAACATGAATTAGCAGTCGGACTGTGAACCATTGTCACTCGCTAGGCCTCCCAATATAATTGATTTGAAGGAGTGAAATCCACTTTGCTGTAAGGGGAGGAGCTCTAGCCACTCTACTTCCACCGTCGTGCAGCCGTGCGGATTATTCGAATACCGGAACATCCTTCCATCCCTCATTCAATCTGATCTACCGGCTCTAAGGCCGACTCAATGGGAGGAATCAGATCAATCTTAGGGATTTGCTTTCAGCGCCTCGAAGAGTCGATAGCATTCCATCTCGTCTTTCCGGATCAATAGCCCCAATCCTCTTTGTTCCTTCGACATCTTCTACCCCGAAACATTGAAATAGCACAGTAAGCGGACCACCTATAGGGAAATCCTTATACCACTATCAAGCCATACTGCGCAATGAGGCTGATGCTACTACCGAGACATAGAAAGACAAGGACTTCCTTTCTATCGATGTGAAATCCATTCTATTTCTCTGATGCGCATGTCGTCCGATCAGTCTACTCTGCATTAGTATGCGTTAGGGAAAAAAGCGGAGCTTCTTCTTGTTGTGCCTGATCCCTAAAGCATTGAAAAAGATAAGGGGGAACTTACCTAGTGAGAAGTCTTACCATGGAAGTTTATACCTCTATTGGCAATCCCTCTTAAGCAGTGGTGTTCGGTCACCAAGAAATTCTATTGATTCCGTTCAGCGAAAGGGAAGTTGTCCTCCTATCACGAGTTTTATACCCCCCCCCCCCCCGGGGATCATCCAAGTCAATCTGCATGACTTTTGATGTTCATACATGAGCCATATAAGCAAGCTTCCTGCCTAAAAGAGAGCTTTGTGAATAAGAAGTTCCATAAGCTCCAGCTTACAATTTGCTGACAGAGTAGCTACAACTTCAAGAGGGGAATCCACATAAAAGTGGGCTTTTGTTTTTGCATCCTCGAACGGGCGGAGAAATATTTGTATTATAACCATTATTCCAGGGGAAGGGAGTTGGTTTATACCCAGACTCTGAAGTTTTCTACTAGGTAGAGTATTTCAAAAAAATAAGCTAGTATAGAGGGCGTGGTTGTCCAATTCTACATAGTTCTTCTTTGATTTTTTGTGGGGGACTTATTAAGGAAGGTTTCAACCTAGCATAAGCTATGGTACCCCGCTCATTAGTCACTTCCCCTGCATTGTCAAATCTTGCCGGGTTAATGTATTTGAATACTCATATATTCATTCTTACGCATAGAGATACCTATTTATAGTGGTTTGTTCTTGCATCAATAGTAGCTTGAAGCTATAGTTTAAGAGAAGTGACAAGATCATCAAAAAAGGGAGGCACTCAAGCTTGACTATACGATTGGTAGGAAAGATATTAGACTTGAGCATACGCCTTCTTACTCAATGGATAGGGCGACGTGACAGGCAATGGATCGGTTAGAAAGGAGAACAAATTGATCACATGTCCCCTTCTCAACAACCTAAGGATTTTCTTCTCAGTAGATCAAGTAGATTTCCTATCCTTGGTCAACCTAAGGATTTTTTTCTCTCTATATTTAGTTGCCACCGACCTGAGCCTATGCGAAGCAAGCCTACACCCTAGACTGGCTCCCGGCAAAAGTGATGAAAAGGCGAACGGTCATATATCGTGATATAATATAAAAAGGTCCATGAGAGAAAACCTAGCCCTATCTTAACCTTATGATCCTAGTCAGCTCGTCTCTGTTTTGAGGCCAATAACCAGTGACTCTTTTGTTAACCACATGTAGAATATTTTGTGTAGTCGGGTAGGATAACTATAATATATCTTTCCTTTAGTGTGTAACCGATTTATATATGTTAAGCTCCCTTTTTTTCCTCCTTTGCTTTTTCTTTTGCCCCTCTTTAATGTAAAGCTGCTCCTTAGAGTTGGCTATTGCAATTGCAATCTGTCTTTGTCTGGCTCCTCGCTTTGAACTCAAATAAGACCTTCTTTTGGTCGAGTGACTTTGTTCCTAGTCTTCCTCTTCCCTTCGCTTTCCCATCCTCTGCCTCTAAGGCCTAAGTACTTTTTTCGTTTGATCAAATGATTGATTTAAATTTGAAATTCCTCTTTACCAAGGGAAGAGAGAGTGGATCAGGTATCCTCTTGAATGTTCCAAACCACCATCTTGGACTTCCAGCATTTGCTTCAGACAAAAAGTTTGGGACTCAAAGTGTGCCCTCATGAGGGAGGGAAAAACTAAAAAATGTGTCTTTTATGTAACTTGGATAGCTGTGTGGTCAATCTTGCACAAATCATTGATGTGTTGTCTCGCTCGAAATCTATAACCTGCCCCCCAAACTTGGTATCCATTCTGCTTGATGTTTCACTCCTCCGAAAGGCTATTGAAACAAGTCCTAATCCGTGACTTCTCTAAAGGGAAAACCTTAATAACTGATTTCGAGCAGAAAAAATTGTTATCCGACCGATGGATTCTTCGGTTTTTGGATTTTAATTTCTTTATGCAAAAAAGAGTTGGATCAAAAGCCTCGTCTCTGTACCCTTCCGTAGATGAGAGTCCTTCAAGCGTACAAAGTGTTAAGAAAGGTTGGATGTTGCTTAGTCGATGCTCACGCACGGATCTCGCCGCTGAAGCGTTAAATGTGCTTCTATTTAGCAAATAGAGTTTGACTGAGATAGAACAGAATCAAAAGGAGCTTTGGCCCGCAATGAAAGTAAAATGAAATTAGTTGGAGACATATTCAGTGGGGCACCCCCCTTATAGCAGGTATGCAACCAACCCTTCTTCTGAAGACTATCCATAAAGTATTCAAAAGAAGAAATTGAGGTTTGATACCATTTGTGTTCAAATAGGATACCTCCTAGGTCATTTCTTTTCTCCCCTTCTGGTGTTATAGCTTCAACTTCTTTCTAATAGCTTCCTGCTTGTCTTCAAAGCCTTAGTATCCATTCGCCTCCTCCACAGAAAGATTGGTCACTTTCTTTTTTTTGGATTAGTCTCTTAGCTCAAAATTGTCTCTAAAACGGTACAATAGATGGCGCAGCGCTGCCTACGAGCTAATTAGCTTCCGATGTATTCTATGGCATTGATTTGATTAAAGGAAAGGTAAAGCCCTCACTTCAAGCTTTGAAGCTAAGTTTGCTATTCGGTCAATGATAGGCTTTAGGCCTTACCTTACTCTTTTGGGGTTTACTCTTCTACTTATGTTCCTAGCTAGGCTGATGCCTTTGCCGAGTCTTAAATTCTGACTCCTGAACTCAAAACTTGCCGGAAATGCCCATTTTGAGCTTGCTCAGGCGGATGTTCCCGCTGATCTTGACTTTACAAATAGTCAGCTTCTGTCTTTCCATATGGAGTCTAGCACTTTTCTTGTCTGTTTTGTCTTTATGTGGCCGGTCTTTCTTTCGTTTTTTCTAATTGAAAGATCTTTTCTGATGCGTTATCTATATAAAGGTTACATTCTAGGCATTCAAAAGGAGGGTTATTACATAAAAAAATCTCATAAGTGATTAGAGCGATGCCCCCTTACTTTGGAAAGAGTTGACTTCTTCCTGTGCAGGATAGCCACTGACTCTTCCGATTAATTAAGATATAGGGAAAGGCCAACGCATCAAAGTAAATTGAGATTCAGCAATCGATGTAACTGGTTCAAATACCAAAAGCTAGGTCATAGAAGGTAGATTAGATTCGACAATCTTGAGTAGTGGAGTCTGCCCTTAGCCGAGATACGATACTGTCAGCTAATCACTAGCTTTTGATAGAATAATATCGTAAAGTCGGAGAGGAATAAGAATGCCATCATAGAGGGATCATCGTGTAAACTTGAAGGGTTAGGGAACTTCTTTAGCTTAATAATGAAAGATAGGGTCGATCGGAGGAGGCCTTACCTCTTAGATGACCCAAGCAACTCATTAAGCTATTGGATGGATCCTCCTAACTGTAGTTACTTAAGGTCGAGTAGTAGACTGGTGAGGCCCACAGTTGTAATAGGTTTTCACTTGAGCTTTCCGCAGCAAAGCAAGTCTACAAGCCACTACAATGAGGTTACTTTAGATAGCCGTATTTTCTTTATAAGATTGGCATCCCCATTCTAAGGTTACTTAGTACTTAGGTCGTGAGTTCCGCTCTTAGTAGCCTTTATTCCTATCCGGCCTAAGAACATAGGTTTTTTTCCCTCAGTTCCTGCTCTCCTTGCATTAACTAAAGAACTACCTTTCGCTTTAAGTAGGACTCTAAGAGCTCTACCTTAGAATGAGTTAGATTTCCTGTGTTAAGAAGAAAGAATGGCGGGACGCTAAAGAGATGGCTATGAGACTAGTGCAATAAGGTAATCGACAGAGTAATCCACATACATGATAAAAGAGCATTCCATCCCTAATGTACTTATCCACTGGCATTGAAGGAGAAGAATGACAAGGTCTGCTTCCACAATAAGGATTGCCGATTAGTCCAATCCAAGCGCAAACAAGGGACGCCTCATTAAGCAAGAACCCGAGCTAAGAGCATGGAAGTTCAATTAAGGTATAGAGAAAGCTCCAGGTAGAGTAGTTGTGATATCCCCATCAAGATCTAACTCTAAGAGGATACTATGCATTTCTTCTTTACACTGCTGCTCGCTTTGGAGACTAATCAATGGAAATAATACGTAACAGTCTGTAACGATAATAAGAAACACTAGGGTATAGTTGTTTGGGATCCCTACTTCCGTAATAGAACAATTAAATCCATTTTGGTCATAATTTGGTATATTTACAAAGGATGAAACTAAAGATATTACGTAGCTATGACGCACCAAGGGTGCCGGATTTTATAAAATTCTTCTATAAGGAATAGTACCTTGTGAGGGTGCTAGATTCAAGATGAAAATAGTTCTAATCTTTCCCACTCGACCTAATTTGCCAAAGACCTCACAGCGATCTCTGGGAAAACCACACGACTGCTCCTGAAAGATATATGAGCGCATAAAACAACTATTCAACATATGCGCCAGAGCGATTAAAACGAGAGCATCTCTTTCACCGGGACAAACAACCCATTTATGATCAGGGTCCCTTGGCTAACATAAAGTTTCAACATAAAAAATATCGCCTCGTCTTTGGGAATACTTAATAATTTAAGTGGGGACAATGCATATTTCTCTTCTGAGATAAGAATGATTATATCACATACTCTTAAAGAGGGCAACAAAAATAGATCACCAAGTTTAGAATAGACATATAATATTGACGGGGCAAGTTGCTGTGCAGAGCATGAATAAGGTGGATTTTTCCTGGGTCCTCGAAATCTGAATCAATTCTGAACGAACAGTATCTCTATCTAAGTTTGTTATTATGACAGTGTTAAGTGCACCCAGCCAGTAAGTAAAGATATGGAGAGAGGGGACAGCTTTATCGCGGACCTGTCTTTGGTTTCTTTTATGAACACCAGTTGTCATCCATGGATTATAGGGGCTTTTTATTGTATATAAATAAACTTTCGTATCCTACTCTACAAATCCCATTTTCCTTAACCATATAGAAACCTATGATTCAAATTTTCATATGCTGCTGGTTTGGTGAGTTTAATGATCATGGCTGGCTCACCTGATCTATCAGTTGAGTAGTAAGCCTACTTAATGTCTCTTCCTATAAAAATGAGATTAAGAGGGCTCCCTTTTTAAAGAGTCAGCCTGTCTTTCAATAGAAACTATTTGCAGTTACCTTAGTCATTCTCTTATCTAGTGTAGTCCCCATAGCAATGGGCCTCGATCTAGTGAGGTTTTGCTTTTTTGGGAATCATTTCTAGGAATTAGGATTGAATTGCACCTGGTTTGCACCTGAAAACAAGACAGTCCGAAAAAAGGGCCTTCTGTCTACACGCTTTCGAGAGTAGAATAGACGAGACGGCTGTGATTGACAATGTAGGGGGAGGTGAATCTTGTCTCCTTTCACTTTTTCGTACTCGGAGGAGTTGTGACTAGAGAGTACATGCCAGACGAAACAATGGTGGCTCTATACGGAGGATTGTAGGGTTCTTATTGGTGTATTAACTAGAAATTGGTTGGAATTGGAAGTAACAATAAGCGAGGGAGGGAAAGGAAAAGCAAGGAGTTTTATACGTTTGTGCTCCACATCCGTGAAGCACTTCACTCGCTCAATAAAACACATAAAATTACTAGCTTTCCTTTCTTTCGGGGCCACTTCGTTCGCCTTTTCTTCTTAGTCTGAGGCATCTCACTCTCGTCCTATTGTGGTAAGTTAACCGTAAAGTCTTGGAAGTTAGGGTTTTGCAACCATTTCAATCCCTCTAGTCTCGGTAGTTTCATTAAGTCATTCTGCTATCATTCTAGTTGTTAGTGAAGTGACTGCCTGATGTTCGATCGTGTAGCTGGCACCGCAGCCAATGAGTGTCCTCAACTCGGAGAAAGGGAGTAAGGTAATTCATCATCAACCAACGCATGAATCGTTAGAGTGTTGTGTTGACCTCCAATAGGACTATAGAGAGCAGCGGGAAGGTCGGAATCTAGTGAATATGTCTTTAGAGTGTAGCTCCGCACTTACCCATCGTGTGCCTTCACCCCATGATCTTAGTGCTTCGATTGCGCCTTCTGTATCTTTAACTGTAAGTGCATATGTATACACTAATTTATACATGGGTTCCTCTTCGGGGAAGACGAGTTGACTCCATAAAGTAGAATATTATTGCCTCGGATATTCCATTAACGGTTACCTAGCCCAGGAAAGTAAAAGATTGGGCAATCTGCTAGAGGCACCTTCCTATTCCTTGCCGCAACATATCCCAGGTTGGCTACCTTTCCCTTGCGAAATCCTAGGAGACTCTTACTTGTAAGAGTAAGGAAGATTTCTGATTCACAGCTTGGACCTAAAAAAATTCTACTAAAGGTCTTCTGATTCTGCTGCAGGTATTTTATTTTATTATCCATCTATGCCCTTTTGGTCTATGGGGTATCACCCTTTTCCGCTTTTCTTTCTTTCATCTTCCTAATTCCTCACGTAAGCTTCATGCCAGTCTGACTAAGGTAAGGGGGGAAGACCTCATTTCATCATTCATATCTATTCGTCTAATCCCTGCTTCGGTGATTCAATCCGACATTTCATTTCCCTCTTCATCATTAGATTTTTCGCATCTAAGAGCTGATCTTGAAAAATGAATAGAGTGTGATAACATGCGATTTGTGATCAATAACAAGTACCACCAGATTTTGTGCCCATCAGTCTCGGATTCTCACCTTAAACAGTTTCATTTGGTTATGAAAGAAAGGCTTTATCCTTAGCGTAAATGTCTATATCAAGCACTCTTCTAAAGCTGTCTTCAAGCACTCATATTCAACTCCCTGCCTCATCCACATAGCATGAACACTCTCGAAGTGCTTTCTCCTACATGGTGGAGTTTACCAAGAACTCTTAACGTTCGGAGAGCCGGTTCTGTTTCAGAAGAAGCATGATGGCAGTTTAAGGTTTTGCTTCGATTGTATAGCGCTTAATAAAGTGACATTCAAGAACAAGTACCGTATGCCTCTTATTGCAGACCTTTTCGATCAGTTGAGTGGAGCACGATACTTCACGAAGTTTGACTTGCGGCCGGGGTATTATCAAGTGCGTATTGCTGAGGCCGAACATATTTCTTTTCTCTTCTGTTCGCTTTGCAAGTTCCTGCTGTGCATCCCTGCCCGATCATTTTATTCTGATTATTTGTTTTTAGCCAAACTACTAGCTTCTGGGAGGAGGCTTATAGACTCATTCAGGTTGAGACGGACTCCCTGGTTTCTATACAGCAGTTGCACAATGGCTGGGCCTGATGATCCACATTTCAATATTTTCCTTAGAATCAGAGAGCTAATGAGAAGGATTGGAGGTGTGAATTGAGACATATTTGGAGGGAAGACAATGTGAAGATGTGTTGGATAAGCAAAGTCTTGGTCCTGCTCCTGGCTTAACCATCCTACGTGAATCCCTACTTCAATTAGACAGTGGAAAAAGAATGATAACTTAGGCGCGACGACACCTAGAGTTGTTATAGTGAGATAGAGCGTAAAGCCTTAACATGTTCCAAACAAGGAAGTATACATGTATCTCCCTCACAGATATTCTAAACAGGGGGAGAAATCAGTTTGCCGCCTGAATCAGTCCCTTTATGGACTTAAACAACCGTCTCAAAATGGGTTTGCAAAATTTTCTTCTGCTTTACTGGATGCTTGTTTTCTTCAATCCTAGGCAGTCCCTTATTACTCGTCGACATGGAAACTATTATGTTTCTTATTTTAGTATATATTGATTAAATTGTAATCATTGGTAATGATATTAAATTCAGCATATAAAATAGTTGATTTAGAGATAGAGGTGACGGAGGAAGAGTATCACGAGTGGTATATTCCCAGAGCCTTGAGATCTTTCTTTTGCTATTCTCCGGCCAGATCTAGGTCTGAACCAGGAGCTTTCCATTGTTGAGAGAGAATGGATATGCAAATTACTACTCTGTGTATCTGATGTGTTCTTCGGAGTATTGGAATGCTGATGAGAGGCGGGCGACGGTAGAAGGAGGTAAGAGCCAGGTTAGGCTCTCCAGCAGCTCTAGGAGTTCCCGTTCTCATTTTTCTTGATCTTCCAAGCTTGAATCTTGCTTGCTTTGAGAGAGGAGATACAACCATTTGATGCATGACAATGGAGAAAAGTACTCTATGCTTTATGTTTCCTATGCAACTACTACAGCTAATAAGCTATGCATGATGATATGTGATGCATGCTTTGACTTCTAAGGCTTGACAGGTCCTTTTGGTCGATTTCCAGTTGATTGCCTCAACCTATCGATTGAGTGAGTTGGAGAAGAAAGTCTTAGAAGGCTATGACTCTATAAATTTCGCGTCTTATTTTTTTGCGTGTCCACTATTTATTTAGTTGCAAAGAGCCTAAGCGGTCAAGCTATTATATTCCGAGCCTGCTCTCCATTTCCACCATTGATGCAATAGAAGCTCTTAATGCAATATCTGGTGGTGAAGACATTCCTACTGCTACAGTTGTAGTTGACGGTCCTAGTTCTGTTACAGTAAGAGCTGTTGCTGGAATAACCAGTGCTAGTTACTTGACTGTTGGAGGAGAAACCACTGTTAGAAATGTTCACGTAGAGCTCCTCTTTCATCTGCAGGTATATACTTCTTTGGATCTTATCCGCTTCAGAGGTTAATCAATAGCGAAATCCGCATTTTTTTTATCTTCCTCTAATAAATTCTTTTTCATGGGCATATTCTATTCAAAAGGATCTTACTCAATTCAATAGAAACTTAACTTCTACCCCACTTTTTTTCTTTTCAGGCTAAATTGTTGGGACAGACTTTTTATAGGGATTCAAGCTTGCGAAATGCTTTATCATTCTTACTCTTGAGTAAAACTAAAGTGGCTTTTGACACAGGTGTGAAGCAAGTCTATGTGGAAAAGATATGAAAAAGCTTTATACGATACGTGAGTTGTTGGTGGAATACGAGTAAGGACATTGTTTGCCCAAGTCCCTTGCTTGAAAGACTATCGCACTTTCAGTGGTACTGAGACTGTCCCCACCACTGCCCTTTATCAAGTTGGTTTACAAGAGTTCTGGCTTTCCCAACCGGACAAAACTTTTAGGGAATCAAATTTCTTTCGAACCCCCTATTATGTTTATATGCGGTCCTAACCTTGCTACTCTTACTTCCACTAGCAAGAGAACTTCTGCTCGTAACATACCCCTAGGGATATAATCTTACTTCTTGAAGTGAGCTACTTTAACTGCCAAAGGAGCGGGGCAACTCGAGTTAGACGAGAGGCAGGGATGTAATTTCAAAGAGGATCTACCGGATCCAAGAACCGGACAGAAGACAAGACCCACTGTGATACCTCATGCAAGTTCTAGTTAATGACCTGAAAGAAGTCAGTAGCTTCTTTCTATCGAGCGTGCCTTAGCCTTAGTTTACAAGGAAGCTTTGTCGTACTTAGAAAAGGATGGTTCTAAAGTAGGTGTCAAGCTGAGAAAAGGCGGAGAATTTTTGAATTCAATAAAAGAAAGGCATTGCCCTATATATTTATTCTATACAATAGGAATTCCAAGCCGTAAAAGGCAATGTGAATTCCTACGACTCCTCTCACTCTCAGGGACGGATTGAACAGCAGCTGTAAGTGAAGGATCTCAATCATTGGTTCATCAGAAGCCATCAAGCATGAAAGCAGAAAGGAGTGTGCTCGTGAGTCCCAAGCGAAGGAAAGAAGGACATGAGAGGCATAGAGAGGACTCAAGGACAAGACACGACTCAGACACCGGTAAATTTGATCTTCATTAGCCTTGCTGTCCGCAGATCGATTACTCTCCTTTGAAGGTGAAGCCCGTTTGAAGGCAAGTCATGGCATCCATGATTCAACATAGAAAAGGGAAGGCGAGGTTTCAAAGTCTATTATGGAAGCGGGCCACTACTGCTAGTGACACCCCGATCTCATGGATGAAGGCTAACGTTTTCTATTGGAATAGTGGGATGTGCAGATCAATTCTACTTTTCACTTTGCCATCTAGAGATAGTTTGCCCTGAGTTAGGATACGGAGTTGGAAGAGAATGGCAGTATATCAGTTCATCTTCATCAAAGGCCAAGATCTCCATGAATTCTATTATTTTGCGTCTCTTTGCTTCTAAGGGAGTTTCAAGTTTAAGCCGATCCTCGAGGGCTAGTAAAAGGTCACTCCTCATCCTGATCTTATTAATGGAGGAAGTAAACAGATCAAGGTTTCTACGTACTTCCTTCATAGACGGTGCGGGCAGGGGGACGGAGGGGAGGCCGGCTCCACCGTTTGGTTACCGAAGATGATCCCTCGCCTTGGTCTCCAAATAAGTATTTATAATTGTCAAACGCACCTTAAAACCACGAAATAGTTGGAGATGAGGGTCATGAATTGGGATCCTTTAAGGCAGGGGCACGGGGTTATGGTCTTGTTACTTTATGTTTCGGAGTCAATTGATCCCTCGATCAAGTCCTAACTAGAAATATCTTAAGAGAAGAAGAGAAATCATTTGGATTCGAGGCGAAACCCCTCTCCGCCATTACAGAGTTCTTCTGCTCTAATCTTCGTAATAGAAGGTCAGCCGACTGAGGAGTTAGTATTGATTCATGCAAAGATGCTTTGAAGCTGGAGTAAGGAATTGTCCACCTCATCACCCCGAAGAGCAGTGGCTCTGTTTTTTGCATGCCTAAAGAGAGAGACTCCAAAAGTACCGACGCTCAATCGGAACAAAGAGCATTAAACTATATGCTTAACTCATGCCCCAGGAATCCCTAGACACAGAGATAGGGTACGAGCTAATCTTTTACTAGAAGGAAAACTGGTGAAAAGCATAGATAATGCGTGCTACACTCTCGTCCTCCTTCCATCTGCGAAGATGAGGCGGGAGAAAAAGCGTAATTCCCCAAAGTCATAGGTTACCTTTCTATCTTCTTCCCCCGTGATGTTCCCAAAGCGATCGCTATCCTTTTCTTGCTTTCTTCTTGTCTTGAATTTCTATAGAACGGCTTTATCTCAGGTATAGTTGGTTAGGATGAAGCGTTAGTAGATATAGCAAGTGTGCTGGGGATGGGCTCAGGTATAGTAGGTCTGGATGCCTAGTATGAAAGAGCCTTCTCTGGTAGCAGCACTATACCTTAGTATATCTCTAGCTTCCAGTGTATATAAAACATAGTTAGCACAGGTCAGTCTGGGCATTTCCTCGCGTAAAGGACTACTTTTGCATCGGCTCTCTCTCGTTAGGTAATTACCTAGGCGCAAGCAGCTCTCGCGGAAGTAAGTTTCCTCATCTTAGTGGGATTAGTCTAAAAAGCTTTCACTTACACAGTTTTTTTGCGGGAAGGCCCTTCTAGAATTACGTTTAACGTCCCTTTATGACATTGACGATTGGCGCCTCGGTTTGGTAGCTGGGCTCCAGGGCATTACTTCCACGGCTACTATTGACCCGAGCCCAAAGAAGGAAAAAAAAGGATTAAAGCGAGGAGTTCATTAGCCATACATAGTTAAGGAGGATGGGGGTCAACCTCTTTAGTGACCCATGGCCCAAGTGTGTCACTTGGTTAGCATTTGTAGAACAAAATAAGTAGGGCTGGTTTTTCGATAGGGAAAGAGACAGTGGAGGGGGAGTTGGTTGTAATTGAGACACGTTTTTCAGATGAACGATATGGATTTATTCGAGATAGTTAACAACTTTTTTAACCTTGAGAGGTTGGATGTAATACAGCTTGAACGAAGTGAGAGGGAGGTCATTCAGAACCCGCTGGCTCCAGAATAGGGGGGCTCCAGAGGCGCTGCCGCAGGCGCCATCACCGACATCAATTGCCCACTCCGCTCCCGATCAAAAAGAGCATGCGAGACTTGAAAGGGGCATTCACATTTTAATTCGTGAGCAACTTCACGAGAACATTGTGAATGGGGGAAATGGCGGCTGTCCGTGCACTTTCCGGAAATGAAGGAAATGACGGATACGGAAACCCTCTGCAGATGGGTGGAGAATATAAGGGGACCTTTATCTCCTAAAGCTACTCATTAGGGAATACCGGCCAAGTTAGTATGTCTGCCGCTTTCTTTCATAACAGAGCCGTTATTCCAGGTTGTCATAGAAGTCTCTCGCGCGGGCGAAGGAGATGCATTTGTTGTACTTGTGGTATTGGACAAGCTCTAAGGGCATAATCTCTTTCTTATTTCTGTATTTCTTTCCCATAACGACTAATAACAGGCAAATCAAAAATTTCACTTTGAATTTCGGACCTCAACATCCTGCTGCTCATGGTGTATCACGATTAGAATTGGAAATGAATGGAGAAGTGGTGGAACGTGCTGAACCACATATTGGATTACTCCAGTGCGGCACGAAGCCGCTATTGCCGAGTCAGCTCCTATGCCGCTAGCGATGCCCTGCTTGGTACCCCTCCCCTGGCATGGTGGAGGTTCCGAAGCACATCATGAGCACCGGGCTAACGGGCGGCTGAGCAACTCAAGAAAACCGCCTTACCTTATACCAACATAGGGATAGAAGGGAGAAGGTTGTGAAGGTGGCCTCGTTATCCATACCTCCGGTCGGATGAATGGAAGACCAACTGACCTGGGTTTTCACAAGCGTTGGCGGGTTCTGGACTGCCGGTCAAGGGCGCTAGCGCATAATCCGGGGTGATCATCACAACCTGCACCTCACATCTCGGCATAGTGGAACGTGTAACCCGCCTGCTGTTCCATTAAACTTCATTTGTTCCTTTAATCCATAGCTAAAAAGAATGTTGTAGCAAGGGACAACCCGCCAATACAGCCAGTGGGGAGGATGGCACTAAGGGCAAAGACCGTCTGGCGAAAACGCTCCAGGCGCGAAGCGTGGTAGGCCTGCGCCGGGGGAGCGTACCATAGGGAGGAAAGGGAGCCCGGACGGTGGAAGAGCCAGGGGAGGCCGGGTCATTTGACGGAAATGGAAGGCTTTTCCCTATTAGAGAAAGCCCTATGGAGTAAAGGGAATTGGATGAATTGTTGGAAAAAGAGGGAGCGAGCCTATATAAAATATAAAATGAAATAAAAATAATTCCATGAATAGATAGAGTCAACAGTACGATAGAGAATGCTGCCTACACGCGAATTAGCTTCTGAGGTTGAGCAGTCTCAATTTCACTACAGGATTTGCGAATGAATGCTGGGCTAGGCCACCTCGAATAGTGTGAGCCGCATGCGTGGAGACCCACACGTACGGTTTTTAGAGGGATATGGTCGAAAAACCGGCTGGCGGCCACCCGACTAGAGGGAGTGAGAAATTAATTCCGAGGGCGATCGCGTGGTCACTGAATGAAGTCCTCGGTTTCGTTCGGAGGTGCTGACCCGCAGTGAGGCAGATATGACTAAGTGGCATATGGAATATGGGGACGACAACAGCATGTCGTAGAAGGAGATAACAGGTCGAGCCAACGACACACTAAGACTATCCTATCCACAACTACATCCCCGAGTGGCAGTCAAACGGGGGCCTGAATGCGAGATGCCAGTGGAATGATCGGCCGGACAAAGGCTAAGGCTGCTTCCTTCCCACCGCGTCCTTCCTTCTTTATCGGATATATAAAGCGAGTGCACCGAAAAATAACGGGAACTGGATCGATCTATTCTATGGTGAAGCATCCGAAGCATAACTGCACACTCACACGATCTTTGCCGAGAAATAGGAGCATTCGGTGGAACCGGTGAACTACACTTGTTTCTGGATCGATGTGTAGGATAGAGGGCTCGTGGTACCTGCTGCCCACCCTTCCTCCTCTGCTTTGAGAACCGTGTCAACAGAGAGTGGGCAGAAGAGAAGGAGGTCATCATACATGGTCGCACACTTACTTGAGCAGTCTGGGAGACTGGGGAATGGGTCGAATAAACTCCCCTAGGGTCGGAAAATGAACAGACGAAGCTTTACTTAGATAGGGCTTTTATTGGGATTTTGTTTTCTTAGTGATTGGAAAGGAGGGCGCTTGGGTATGTTATAGAAAGGGAAGGCAGAAGCAGCGAATGGTGAGTAGAGGCGGCTTTGTAGGGAAGGAATGGGAAATCATCAAGGATGTCTTTTTTGTTGGCGGAACAATGGGCGCGAGAGTGATTCTCTGAGCCGTTATGCATTTCCAACGCCTCGGGAAACTGGTCGAGATAGATGACAACAACTTTTTACTTTTTCCCCTCTTCCTTACCGATATGGCAATCTTCTCATATGGCCTTCACCCCCGCCCGGAAATAGAGAACCAAGTCCCTTTCTGATCCATTATTTTCTGCAAGCAGGGAGGATCCAGAGCGTTGCCCCCTCCTATTCGAGGTTTTTCCTCGCCCCACAAGCACCAAACGTTCCTTTTGCTCTTCATTCGGTTTGCCTCCACGAACGCGCCACTTAGGAGCCCTACTCATATTCCAAAGGCGCTACTTCAATTCAAGCGCAATCCCCCCTTCTATTGCATAACTTAAAAAAGATATATAAAAATTACCAAAGTGGTTGCGGGAACGATACGCTTTGGTGGCAAAGGCTTCCAAAGGCGATCAGCTTTCCATACTATTTGTTACCTTGCGCTGCCGTTTTTCCAATATTATTGAATAGCATGGCCTGGGGCTAAGATAACTAATGTGGGAGAGCCGTGTTATGAGATACCTCACTGCACGGTTCAGAGAGCACTTGTGTATGTGATTAAAGTGAACTTCTACGAAAAATCTATCGTAAAGTTTCGTTCTTCGTTCCGTTGTCGACCCTATCTATTTTTCTATGATGGAGGAAGAACATATCATTCTTCAGCCGTAGAGAGACTTTTGAATTGCGAGGTACCATTACGAGCTCAATATATACGAGTGTTATTCCGTGAAATAACTCAAATTTCAAATCATTCACTTGCTTTATCTACTCATGCTATGGATGTACGAGCATCAACTTCGTTCCTGTGGGGATTTGAGGAGCGGGAGAAATTGTTTGAATTCTATGAAAAAGTCTCGGGAGCCACGATGCATGCCACTTTCATACGACCGGGTGGAGTGGCAGAAGATATGCCTCTTGGCTTATGTATAGATATTGATTCATTCACACAAAAATTTGCTTCTCGTATCGATGAATTAGAAGAGATGTCAACCGGCAAATGTATCTGGAAACAACGATTAGTGGATATTTCTACTGTCACTGCATAACAAGCAAAGGATTGGGGATTAGTGGTGTAATGTTAAGAGGTTCTGGGGTATGCTAGGATTTTTGAAAAGCAGCACCTTACGATGTTCATGAACAATTGGATCCTGACATACAAGTAGGTACCAAAGGAGATCGCTATGATCGTTACTCCATTTGTATCGAAGAGATGCGACAAAGTGTTCGGATCATTTTGCAATGTCTAAATCAAATGCCTAGAGGCATGATCAAAGCAGATGATCGTTTGCTATGGTCTCCATCATGATCTTGAATGAAACTATCCATGGAATAGTGCGCCGTGTGAAACGTATATCATCGTCGTTCTTAACCGAGACTCAGGTGAAGCTCCGTCTCGGAACCTTGTGGGGTTAGGAGTAAAGCATCCTGAGGTTGGTGCATCTCGTTGAGCGTGGAGAAGCATTGGGAACCCCAATTTTTTTCAAAGAGGATCTACCGGATCCAAGAACCGGACAGAAGACAAGACCCACTGTGATACCTCATGCAAGTTCTAGTTAATGACCTGAAAGAAGTCAGTAGCTTCTTTCTATCGAGCGTGCCTTAGCCTTAGTTTACAAGGAAGCTTTGTCGTACTTAGAAAAGGATGGTTCTAAAGTAGGTGTCAAGCTGAGAAAAGGCGGAGAATTTTTGAATTCAATAAAAGAAAGGCATTGCCCTATATATTTATTCTATACAATAGGAATTCCAAGCCGTAAAAGGCAATGTGAATTCCTACGACTCCTCTCACTCTCAGGGACGGATTGAACAGCAGCTGTAAGTGAAGGATCTCAATCATTGGTTCATCAGAAGCCATCAAGCATGAAAGCAGAAAGGAGTGTGCTCGTGAGTCCCAAGCGAAGGAAAGAAGGACATGAGAGGCATAGAGAGGACTCAAGGACAAGACACGACTCAGACACCGGTAAATTTGATCTTCATTAGCCTTGCTGTCCGCAGATCGATTACTCTCCTTTGAAGGTGAAGCCCGTTTGAAGGCAAGTCATGGCATCCATGATTCAACATAGAAAAGGGAAGGCGAGGTTTCAAAGTCTATTATGGAAGCGGGCCACTACTGCTAGTGACACCCCGATCTCATGGATGAAGGCTAACGTTTTCTATTGGAATAGTGGGATGTGCAGATCAATTCTACTTTTCACTTTGCCATCTAGAGATAGTTTGCCCTGAGTTAGGATACGGAGTTGGAAGAGAATGGCAGTATATCAGTTCATCTTCATCAAAGGCCAAGATCTCCATGAATTCTATTATTTTGCGTCTCTTTGCTTCTAAGGGAGTTTCAAGTTTAAGCCGATCCTCGAGGGCTAGTAAAAGGTCACTCCTCATCCTGATCTTATTAATGGAGGAAGTAAACAGATCAAGGTTTCTACGTACTTCCTTCATAGACGGTGCGGGCAGGGGGACGGAGGGGAGGCCGGCTCCACCGTTTGGTTACCGAAGATGATCCCTCGCCTTGGTCTCCAAATAAGTATTTATAATTGTCAAACGCACCTTAAAACCACGAAATAGTTGGAGATGAGGGTCATGAATTGGGATCCTTTAAGGCAGGGGCACGGGGTTATGGTCTTGTTACTTTATGTTTCGGAGTCAATTGATCCCTCGATCAAGTCCTAACTAGAAATATCTTAAGAGAAGAAGAGAAATCATTTGGATTCGAGGCGAAACCCCTCTCCGCCATTACAGAGTTCTTCTGCTCTAATCTTCGTAATAGAAGGTCAGCCGACTGAGGAGTTAGTATTGATTCATGCAAAGATGCTTTGAAGCTGGAGTAAGGAATTGTCCACCTCATCACCCCGAAGAGCAGTGGCTCTGTTTTTTGCATGCCTAAAGAGAGAGACTCCAAAAGTACCGACGCTCAATCGGAACAAAGAGCATTAAACTATATGCTTAACTCATGCCCCAGGAATCCCTAGACACAGAGATAGGGTACGAGCTAATCTTTTACTAGAAGGAAAACTGGTGAAAAGCATAGATAATGCGTGCTACACTCTCGTCCTCCTTCCATCTGCGAAGATGAGGCGGGAGAAAAAGCGTAATTCCCCAAAGTCATAGGTTACCTTTCTATCTTCTTCCCCCGTGATGTTCCCAAAGCGATCGCTATCCTTTTCTTGCTTTCTTCTTGTCTTGAATTTCTATAGAACGGCTTTATCTCAGGTATAGTTGGTTAGGATGAAGCGTTAGTAGATATAGCAAGTGTGCTGGGGATGGGCTCAGGTATAGTAGGTCTGGATGCCTAGTATGAAAGAGCCTTCTCTGGTAGCAGCACTATACCTTAGTATATCTCTAGCTTCCAGTGTATATAAAACATAGTTAGCACAGGTCAGTCTGGGCATTTCCTCGCGTAAAGGACTACTTTTGCATCGGCTCTCTCTCGTTAGGTAATTACCTAGGCGCAAGCAGCTCTCGCGGAAGTAAGTTTCCTCATCTTAGTGGGATTAGTCTAAAAAGCTTTCACTTACACAGTTTTTTTGCGGGAAGGCCCTTCTAGAATTACGTTTAACGTCCCTTTATGACATTGACGATTGGCGCCTCGGTTTGGTAGCTGGGCTCCAGGGCATTACTTCCACGGCTACTATTGACCCGAGCCCAAAGAAGGAAAAAAAAGGATTAAAGCGAGGAGTTCATTAGCCATACATAGTTAAGGAGGATGGGGGTCAACCTCTTTAGTGACCCATGGCCCAAGTGTGTCACTTGGTTAGCATTTGTAGAACAAAATAAGTAGGGCTGGTTTTTCGATAGGGAAAGAGACAGTGGAGGGGGAGTTGGTTGTAATTGAGACACGTTTTTCAGATGAACGATATGGATTTATTCGAGATAGTTAACAACTTTTTTAACCTTGAGAGGTTGGATGTAATACAGCTTGAACGAAGTGAGAGGGAGGTCATTCAGAACCCGCTGGCTCCAGAATAGGGGGGCTCCAGAGGCGCTGCCGCAGGCGCCATCACCGACATCAATTGCCCACTCCGCTCCCGATCAAAAAGAGCATGCGAGACTTGAAAGGGGCATTCACATTTTAATTCGTGAGCAACTTCACGAGAACATTGTGAATGGGGGAAATGGCGGCTGTCCGTGCACTTTCCGGAAATGAAGGAAATGACGGATACGGAAACCCTCTGCAGATGGGTGGAGAATATAAGGGGACCTTTATCTCCTAAAGCTACTCATTAGGGAATACCGGCCAAGTTAGTATGTCTGCCGCTTTCTTTCATAACAGAGCCGTTATTCCAGGTTGTCATAGAAGTCTCTCGCGCGGGCGAAGGAGATGCATTTGTTGTACTTGTGGTATTGGACAAGCTCTAAGGGCATAATCTCTTTCTTATTTCTGTATTTCTTTCCCATGACGACTAATAACAGGCAAATCAAAAATTTCACTTTGAATTTCGGACCTCAACATCCTGCTGCTCATGGTGTATCACGATTAGAATTGGAAATGAATGGAGAAGTGGTGGAACGTGCTGAACCACATATTGGATTACTCCAGTGCGGCACGAAGCCGCTATTGCCGAGTCAGCTCCTATGCCGCTAGCGATGCCCTGCTTGGTACCCCTCCCCTGGCATGGTGGAGGTTCCGAAGCACATCATGAGCACCGGGCTAACGGGCGGCTGAGCAACTCAAGAAAACCGCCTTACCTTATACCAACATAGGGATAGAAGGGAGAAGGTTGTGAAGGTGGCCTCGTTATCCATACCTCCGGTCGGATGAATGGAAGACCAACTGACCTGGGTTTTCACAAGCGTTGGCGGGTTCTGGACTGCCGGTCAAGGGCGCTAGCGCATAATCCGGGGTGATCATCACAACCTGCACCTCACATCTCGGCATAGTGGAACGTGTAACCCGCCTGCTGTTCCATTAAACTTCATTTGTTCCTTTAATCCATAGCTAAAAAGAATGTTGTAGCAAGGGACAACCCGCCAATACAGCCAGTGGGGAGGATGGCACTAAGGGCAAAGACCGTCTGGCGAAAACGCTCCAGGCGCGAAGCGTGGTAGGCCTGCGCCGGGGGAGCGTACCATAGGGAGGAAAGGGAGCCCGGACGGTGGAAGAGCCAGGGGAGGCCGGGTCATTTGACGGAAATGGAAGGCTTTTCCCTATTAGAGAAAGCCCTATGGAGTAAAGGGAATTGGATGAATTGTTGGAAAAAGAGGGAGCGAGCCTATATAAAATATAAAATGAAATAAAAATAATTCCATGAATAGATAGAGTCAACAGTACGATAGAGAATGCTGCCTACACGCGAATTAGCTTCTGAGGTTGAGCAGTCTCAATTTCACTACAGGATTTGCGAATGAATGCTGGGCTAGGCCACCTCGAATAGTGTGAGCCGCATGCGTGGAGACCCACACGTACGGTTTTTAGAGGGATATGGTCGAAAAACCGGCTGGCGGCCACCCGACTAGAGGGAGTGAGAAATTAATTCCGAGGGCGATCGCGTGGTCACTGAATGAAGTCCTCGGTTTCGTTCGGAGGTGCTGACCCGCAGTGAGGCAGATATGACTAAGTGGCATATGGAATATGGGGACGACAACAGCATGTCGTAGAAGGAGATAACAGGTCGAGCCAACGACACACTAAGACTATCCTATCCACAACTACATCCCCGAGTGGCAGTCAAACGGGGGCCTGAATGCGAGATGCCAGTGGAATGATCGGCCGGACAAAGGCTAAGGCTGCTTCCTTCCCACCGCGTCCTTCCTTCTGTATCGGATATATAAAGCGAGTGCACCGAAAAATAACGGGAACTGGATCGATCTATTCTATGGTGAAGCATCCGAAGCATAACTGCACACTCACACGATCTTTGCCGAGAAATAGGAGCATTCGGTGGAACCGGTGAACTACACTTGTTTCTGGATCGATGTGTAGGATAGAGGGCTCGTGGTACCTGCTGCCCACCCTTCCTCCTCTGCTTTGAGAACCGTGTCAACAGAGAGTGGGCAGAAGAGAAGGAGGTCATCATACATGGTCGCACACTTACTTGAGCAGTCTGGGAGACTGGGGAATGGGTCGAATAAACTCCCCTAGGGTCGGAAAATGAACAGACGAAGCTTTACTTAGATAGGGCTTTTATTGGGATTTTGTTTTCTTAGTGATTGGAAAGGAGGGCGCTTGGGTATGTTATAGAAAGGGAAGGCAGAAGCAGCGAATGGTGAGTAGAGGCGGCTTTGTAGGGAAGGAATGGGAAATCATCAAGGATGTCTTTTTTGTTGGCGGAACAATGGGCGCGAGAGTGATTCTCTGAGCCGTTATGCATTTCCAACGCCTCGGGAAACTGGTCGAGATAGATGACAACAACTTTTTACTTTTTCCCCTCTTCCTTACCGATATGGCAATCTTCTCATATGGCCTTCACCCCCGCCCGGAAATAGAGAACCAAGTCCCTTTCTGATCCATTATTTTCTGCAAGCAGGGAGGATCCAGAGCGTTGCCCCCTCCTATTCGAGGTTTTTCCTCGCCCCACAAGCACCAAACGTTCCTTTTGCTCTTCATTCGGTTTGCCTCCACGAACGCGCCACTTAGGAGCCCTACTCATATTCCAAAGGCGCTACTTCAATTCAAGCGCAATCCCCCCTTCTATTGCATAACTTAAAAAAGATATATAAAAATTACCAAAGTGGTTGCGGGAACGATACGCTTTGGTGGCAAAGGCTTCCAAAGGCGATCAGCTTTCCATACTATTTGTTACCTTGCGCTGCCGTTTTTCCAATATTATTGAATAGCATGGCCTGGGGCTAAGATAACTAATGTGGGAGAGCCGTGTTATGAGATACCTCACTGCACGGTTCAGAGAGCACTTGTGTATGTGATTAAAGTGAACTTCTACGAAAAATCTATCGTAAAGTTTCGTTCTTCGTTCCGTTGTCGACCCTATCTATTTTTCTATGATGGAGGAAGAACATATCATTCTTCAGCCGTAGAGAGACTTTTGAATTGCGAGGTACCATTACGAGCTCAATATATACGAGTGTTATTCCGTGAAATAACTCAAATTTCAAATCATTCACTTGCTTTATCTACTCATGCTATGGATGTACGAGCATCAACTTCGTTCCTGTGGGGATTTGAGGAGCGGGAGAAATTGTTTGAATTCTATGAAAAAGTCTCGGGAGCCACGATGCATGCCACTTTCATACGACCGGGTGGAGTGGCAGAAGATATGCCTCTTGGCTTATGTATAGATATTGATTCATTCACACAAAAATTTGCTTCTCGTATCGATGAATTAGAAGAGATGTCAACCGGCAAATGTATCTGGAAACAACGATTAGTGGATATTTCTACTGTCACTGCATAACAAGCAAAGGATTGGGGATTAGTGGTGTAATGTTAAGAGGTTCTGGGGTATGCTAGGATTTTTGAAAAGCAGCACCTTACGATGTTCATGAACAATTGGATCCTGACATACAAGTAGGTACCAAAGGAGATCGCTATGATCGTTACTCCATTTGTATCGAAGAGATGCGACAAAGTGTTCGGATCATTTTGCAATGTCTAAATCAAATGCCTAGAGGCATGATCAAAGCAGATGATCGTTTGCTATGGTCTCCATCATGATCTTGAATGAAACTATCCATGGAATAGTGCGCCGTGTGAAACGTATATCATCGTCGTTCTTAACCGAGACTCAGGTGAAGCTCCGTCTCGGAACCTTGTGGGGTTAGGAGTAAAGCATCCTGAGGTTGGTGCATCTCGTTGAGCGTGGAGAAGCATTGGGAACCCCAATTTTTTTCATCAGAGCCGTTTCTTTTGACGTCCCCCCACCCCGGCATATCGGTTCGCTTCCGGTTCTTCAGAAGAATCAACTTACGTCTCCCTTATTCATTGATTTTGGGGAAAAGGAACCGTCTACCAGTTGGGAAGCTAGACATCAAGTAAGTTGTTTGATGAGGATAACTAAGCTGACACGCCAGAGTTGGCTGCTGGAACAACAGGGTCGTGCCTTACCGCACCGCAGGCGGACGCACGGTAGCGTTCGTGGTGGTGCATCAGGATTCCAATGTACTGCATCCAAGATCATAACGAGCTTGCCGGCGGACCACTGCCATCCCATTCTTGAGTCAGCTGGAGTGCAACCATCTTACCCACTAAACTAGCTAGAAGCTGTCGCTTCGGGTCGAAGCACTAAAAGAAAAGGACCGGGAAACGCGGAGGCATGGAGGACCGGGAAACGCGGAGGCATAGGAACCACGAGACCCCCTACTAGTAAAGGGAAAATGGTAATGCGCTCCTGCGCACGAGATGAAAAGTCCCTTTCCCTTTTTAATAATATAACGTAAGCTTTATAGCTCCAACCTATTAAAGGGGCTTTGATTCCCTTTGTATAGGTTGGGTTGCTGGATACAGGATCCTCGTAGTAGGCTAGACCAAGATCCAGTCGAGAGAGGTCAGTCTTTAGAAACAACACATTGGGAAAGCAATTGAACGCTTCGCGTTTTCTTATCTTCTTCCCGCCCTAAGAGAAGAACAAAAAGAGGGATTAGCTTCATTGACCCAATGATAAAGCACTAACACCTTCCTCGTTGGGGCTTCGCGCACTGGGAAAAGGCTGACGCGACATGAAATCGGCCACTAGTTACAAAGCTTCAATAATGTATCGAGAGGGCTATCACAGTCAGGTGCGAATTGATTACCCCAATTTTTAAACTACCCCTCTTCCTATTTAGGGAGTTGAAGCGAAAAATTTCTTGATGAACCATTCGACACGCACCGGCCACATTCACTTGCTTATCGTAGAGGCTATAAGTACACAGTGCCCTACAATTAGGCTGCTTTTTTCGGAACGCAGTCCGAGATAAATCCTAACTGTGTATACATAGAAATATATCTTCGATGCTGTCATTTCGAAATGTCCTCTTCAACCGTTGTTTCACCTCCCAAAGAGCAAAGTTGGCTTGATGAGCGCAGATGAGGAAGCAGGAGCAAGAAAACCAATAATCTCTTTCTTGTCCTTCTACTGAAGGTTGAGGGGAAAAGAGAAGCACTTTTGCTACTGAGAAATCGAACGGTCAGCACAAAGGTTCAAGACTTAGCCGAGCGTTAGGGAAGCTAGATTCTCAAAGCGAGGAGCTTCGAGTTAGCGAAGCGCTGTAGTAGCGTCGAAGCCCTATGTGCTATAATGTTTAGCCAAGGAGGCTCAGCCCTCTCTATAGAAGCAGTCAACTGAGTTCTGAACGAATTTGCTCCTTGGTAATGGCTTAATCTATAGATTGAAAGCCCTGTAATGGGAAACTACCACGTTAGGTTTGGAGAGAGATGGGACCGGTTATATAATAAGGGAAGCATATGCAATCTTTTTCTTTCAATAGCCGGCCAAATGACTAAAGGATCATTGCTATACTCTACCTCAATTCACCATTTTTTACCTTATAAAGAACATTTTTCTGTACCAGCTCCTTCTACCTATACCGTAGTTGAAGCACCTAATGGAGATTTTGGTTACTTTCTGGTCAGTAATGGAACCAATTGTCACTACCGCCGTAAAATAAGAGCACCTGGCTTTGCCCATTCACAAGGACTCGATTCTATGTCCAAACATCACATGCCAGAAGATGTGGTCACTATCATAGGTACTCAAGATATTGTGTCTGGAGAGGTGGATAGATAGGACTACTAGTTGCTCGATCAGGACGCTAGCTTTATTGCGAGACAAAAAACCAATTTATACGACCCTTTTCTTTGTATATGGAGATTCTACCAAATTATCAGCCCCGATGCGGAAAGGAGTAAAGAAAGAAGAGTTGAAGATGGCTTAACAGTACGAGAGAACCCCCTCATCTCGTGGCTAGAAACATCTATGTAGATGGGATTGGATTAATAGTGCCAGTTAGGGGTAGGTATAAACCTTCATTCATCTTTTGCGATCTATCTTGGAATATCCATCACCTTGGTCTCGACCTTGTTGAGCTCTCCCCAATCCAAAGTTCCTATTTCGCTGCCTCTTTGATCGTCTCTGACTCCCTAAAAAATAAGAGTACTTGGTGACCTAGATGGTCAGGGTCTTTCCTTACCTTAGCTAAGCCTTATGTCCCTTCAACATTCCAATTAATCTATCCTTGTCTTGGGCACCGAAGTGGACTTATTATCCTATATATAATATCTACTCTAAAGATTAAGAGGATATAGGGTCTCCCTTCCATAGATTCGATTGGGATTGATTCCCATGATCGAACCCTTATCAGCGGCGTGCTTTCTGACACCTGTCAAAGTCTTCGGCTTGCACGGTGTCTCCTTCCATTTGCTCCATCAATGAAAGAAAAGAATGGGCGCAACACATTATTCTCTTCTATCGCTCTTTGTTTACTTCCGTCCTTCCCGAACTCCTACACGGGCGGAGTCAGATCTTGGAGTAAACTCCTTTCCATGGGCAATCTACTCAAGAGTTTAGGCCCCTAATTCGGTCAATGTCTGGGCTGCTGCCATACTCAAAGGCAAGGGGCTCCAAAAGCGGATGTGATCGGCCTTAGAGGAGAGGGGAGGAAACTTGGGATTCTAGGCAAAGTGATTTTTTTGTGTATAGGCCTTTCATATAGGATAGGATTTTCATTCCTCACGCCAAAGCTAGAAATGAAAGGAGCTCTCTCTTTTGTCCAACATTCTTTTTATATTAAAGGCATATAGTGCGTTCTCGCTTTCAGGGGGAATTCAAGTCAAAATCTAGTAGAAGGAGGAAGCAAAAGGCTAGCAACCAGGTACGATACAGAGTATGACTATAATAAATCATAGAGCAGTGGGGAGCATGCCCATCCCATTAGATATCATTTGAGCTTCCCCTTTCCTAAGATCCTGGACGTGGTACAGACGGATGAACTTGGTTACTGGTTTGACCGCTTTGTTGGCAAGTCAAGTAAGGAATGATTTGTTCGTTTGTCCAGAAATATGTTTTCGGCCCATCTACTGATTGAACCAGGGGATGGGCTCTTGTGACAAACATAAGAAGTGGGATTAAGAATAGGGGAAGAGCAGCTCTACTCATACTTCTGCTTATGGAAAGACATATGAAGCAACCTATAAAACATGCAAGATCTCTTAGTAAGCCCTTGTTGGCATATCACGTGCCATTGAACACAGTCCAAGGAAAGCATCTATCAATCGTGATAGTGATCCATTGCCTTGACTTTAGTCTCCACCACATCTATTTCTTACCCGCTTGCAGCGGTTGGTTAGGCTAGGTCGGTTAGAATCTCTCCGCAGTTCTTGAATATGATTGAACTAGGGAGGATTGGTATTGCTGGAGGAGATTGTTCTTCCTCAGCTAGCTTGTTAACCATGGTCTCTTGAAGGTTTCATTCTTTTTTCCGGCTCTCCCAGCCAACAACCTGCTAACCATAAGCTTGCAAGCACCTTGGTCACATCTAAGTCCCTATTCTATTGTTCAATTTGGGACGGAAAGAAAAAGATCTGCCTTTTGCGGGAAGAATCGCTTCTAAGCACGGGATGGGCCTTCCCTTCCTTTACATCATCCACCACCCTGTCCTATCCACTCTCCCTAAATCTCTAATCGTAATTTGAAGAAGAATGATAAGGAAATCCAATTAGAGATAAGCTGCCCATGAGCATCATGGCATAGGTAAAAGGGAATGAGGAGGTAAGCTCCCCATCTTGTTCTCTTTTTCTCCTTGAGTCGGATCAATCGAGTGTTCCAAACCTTCCAAAAGTGATAGGTATGTGTTGTTTCTTGGCACTCTCTTAGACTGTCTATCCCTTTATACCAGGGTATTAAAGCCAAAAAGAAAGTAGCTTCTTTGATATGGTTCAGTAAATTGGAATCCCAGTAATACAGTAAACATTGGAAGAACATAGGAATATGGGTCCATATAGGAATGAAGAAAGGGCATGATAGGCTAGTTTGATTCCAAGCCAAGCATCAGAGCATGATCAGTCTAATCGGGCGAGGAATTGCATTCGCTCATAGAGCTTCCCACGATCGTACCCTAGGAGAGTGCAAATGGCAAGTTGAATGGTCTTGTTCCACTTAGTAGCCCAAATCGCCCCATTAACACGCAAGTACGCTTTAGCTACTAAGCTTCAATACAACCCATTTGCCTACTTCGAAGTAGGAGCTTGAACTCAAGTATTATAATTAGTCTTATTAGGTTTTCCCTGGGAGAAGGCTCCCCCCAACCCCCGTGAGTCCCGACCTACCCTTCCTTGAACTAGAACTCGGAAACTAGGAAACATAACTATGACAGAGTAGCTGCCAAAACAAGCTCCCTAAGGTCGCACCTAAGATCCGAAGGAATCGCTTGAGAACTAACTACATACCTAAAGTTAGCTTGTGTGCGCATAGCGTTATCTTATATTTGAATACTTCCTTTAGGCGGCTAGAAAGATGTTATTTGTGTGGTCCGTTCTGGTGACATCATTTCAATTCTATTGTATTTATGTAGGAGCCGTTGTTTTTACTTTATTAACCGGATTGGTACGCTTTCTTTTCTAAAAACCCTTCTCTCATAGGTCGTTACATTTCAAGCCATTTACGATCGTTTAATGGGCCTTATATTATAGAGTATAAAGAAAGTCAAGATTGTTCTTGCATAGAAAAGCCTACTTACTTGCTCTTGCTGCTTTTAATATAAGAGCAAGTCGGTCTAGCTTCTTACTCTTTCACCTTTCAAAGAAGTCGAAACAGAAAGGGGTAGGAAAGATCCCGTGTACCTTGTTCAAGTTGCGGATCTCCTTCATTATCTTTGAGTTCATTGTTGTTCTTCTTGTTCTCCTTTAAAAGGGGTCGTGGGGGAAAAGCCACAGCCCCCTACATGCATTGAGCGACGACGGCTCAAACGAAGCAAACCATTTATCATAAGAGAATAGAAAATCACAAGAAAGATTTGATCAAAAGTGACTATAAAAGAAGCGGTCGAGAAGGAATGAGTGGAAACTATGTTTATTGAGTGCAATTTCTAAATTAGGAAAGATTAGACAGAATCCTACTAATCTAAATCAAAATTTCCAACAATGAAAGGCTGCCCCTGTCGCCGGGTTGCTTAGGTCCATGTACTCCAAATATCCGCTTAGGAAAGAAGTCCGAGTTTACTTTCTGCGAATGGGAAAATGGCTTTTTGTTAGAGCGTGATCGAGATAAATTTTCAGTTGGGAGCCATTCTTTTGCAGCTATGAGACATTGTTGTTATTTTTTCCAGTTATGAGCCATTGTTGTGTGGTCCCTATCGAGTGGTTCCTTCTTTTCATTTTTCTATGATTTAAAGGCAACAGCTCTTTTCACCAACGAATTGGGGCTTAGAGCTATGAGCTATAGCACATATGCAAGAAGGAAGAATGCCTTAATGGACGGGTATGCTAAGGAAGGGGAGTCGCTTGCTTGTTTGGTGTGTTTGGAACCGGGTTGTGTAAAGCTACCCTTTCTTGAAGAAAGAGAACCTTGGCCCAGGTATTGGTGTATTTTGACATGATTATCAATACACTATCTAAACTAGGAAAGTCGGTTAGGAAAGGTGGCTCTACTTCTGGTAGCTGGGTGCATCAACCTTTTTCTTTCACAGGAGAAGGGACAATACTTATGGAGCTTGGGCTACTCAACCGATAGGAATAGGGGCTTGTTTCCACAACTGAAAGAGAATCTGACGCATAATCGGAAATAGAATAAAATTGAGGAGCGGGGTAAAACAATTTTCAGAAGGAGCAGGTTTAGCGGTCAGTAAGAAACTCATCAATCTAGATGAATGAGACCTTTCATGGAAGTCTTAGTTGGACTCTACACTGTTACATAGCTTACGTCGATCTAGATGATAACAAGGCCTTTCTTCATAATTAAGAAGGAGTAGAGACCAAGCTTTCATATGTCTGTTAAAATGTAATCCTATAACTTTTGTCCTTGAGAATCAGCTGGGTATAGGGGGAAAGAGTTTGACGATCTAGTTACATATCGCATAAGATGGATACTCCCGATATTGTCTTGGGAATTTTAAGTGTATATGGTAGCGTACTCTACTCCATCTACATAAGTAGAAGCATTCAAGAGTCACTTGACAGTTCTTATTTTAATTTTCCGACTCTCATCTTGTTAACAAACTTAGCCGCAATACTTATCCAAAGACAGGACAAGTTGAAAGAGCTTCGGTAGTTACACTTTTTGTCTCGCGAAAGAAAGAGAGTTTTGAGTGCCATACAAAGAACCTTAGATAAGTGGATTCCTCCCATTGACTGATGTTCAGAGTCAACCTTCCGCATAAGGCAATCTTCTGATAGAGAGGAAGAGGCAGAGCACAATCGCTTATGTGGCACAAGATGCGATGGTATTGCAAAGGCAAGAATGAGTTCATAATGTTCGAATAATCTACTCGACCGACTAAAGCTAAAAGGAGAAAGGGAGATGACTCTAGTTGTTGAGTACCCCGAGGAAGGTACCAGATCGACTTCTAGTTTTAGCGAATCTAACTTACATCGGTTCTAGCGCTTTCTCTCGATTCTATTTTTGAAAGATCTTTCCTTGCTCTGCGGAATGCCCGGTTTAACCAGAATCATCTTGTTAGCTTTTATAGTCATCCAGGGATCTTTGGCTTAGGCCATGTGCTCCAAACTTGAACTCAACTTTCTTTTTTCACCAACATCCGCTTCTCACTCAAGAAACTGGTGAAAGTCATTTTCCTTTGTTGCAGCTTTCACAGTCCCACTCCTCCTTAGACCAGACTGGGCTGCTTTGCCGTACCCTCATACCTTCGCCCCGATGTCCTGTCTTATGGTTCCCCCGAGCAACTTTATTAAAGCAGACTTTTGCTCATCATCTTCATCTTTATCGAAAGCTATTTCTTTTATGATTCCTTCTCTCACTTCTTGAAGACTTTCTTTTTAATTCAATAGCGCCTATCCTATAAGAGAAGGAGCTTTCTTCACCCCTACGTACGTAAGGCCCTTCTTCAAGAGTGCCCTTTCCCCAGCCTCAAATCGTCTCACAAGGGAAGACTAAGATCAGACGAATTGCAGTCTCCCCCAGCCCCTCCTTAGTGACTTTGGTCAGGAAAGGGAATAGGGCAATAAATAGAGCTTAGGATCAGAATTAGACTTTCTGTAGACGGAACTTCAGACTTCTAGATAGGCCTAAGAAAGCCTAGAGCAAAGGTGCTTAATAGCCTAGCCATACTCATCGGGTAGGGAATCCCATCCTTTGCAAAGCCAGTAAGCAAGCCCAAGTCCATGCAAGAAGACCAACTGGATCTATCCAAACTCACAGCCAATCAAAGACTCTCCTACATGAAAGGATCTGAGTCAATCCAAATGATATTAAGCAAAATCCTATTCTGGAAAGAATGGCAAAGTAAGGGATCTAAGTCTGCTTAGAGATTTCATATCTCTCCCACGTGTGATTCATCCAAACAACTATCGATTAGGTTAAAAAAGTGCCCCTACACATGCAAAAAACTAATTAAAAGGGCAATAGAGACGAAGGCCAAAGCATTGACTGAAGATGGGGGCAAAGAGATATTTGCCTTTGACTTCTTCTCCGCCTACTGACTGGTACTCGGCTAGATGCTCCTATTTCTTATTCGTAGATCGTAGATTAAGATGTTATTTGGTAAGGAAAGTCAGTCCTTTTATTCCATCCTGAGAATAGATCCCCAATAGCTCGCAGAAGAGGAATTCTTCCGCTACGACCCTTAGGCGAGCTAATCAGTCTTGCTTTGCAATAAAAATCACTCCTCACTCTTCTATTTATTGACCTTTGGGGTATGAAGCATCCAATTCCATGTCTTAAGCCTGATTAGGGTTAAGGGAAGGATTGCAGCTAGATAGTAGGCGGCGGGGGAAAGCTAGTTGAAGATGCATAGAATGCCCTGTTAGGGAGAAATCAATTCTCCACTTTAAGAAAGTATTTTCCAACTAATGCCAAATCTTCTACTTTGACAAGGCAGGTGCAAAAGGAAAAGGAGTAAGGGCATAGGAAGGTAGTGCAGTGGAAGCAGCAATCCCTATTTCGCAAAGCCCTTTTGTTGGGTATAGTGAATCAGAATATGCGGCTTGACATTCAATTAGAATAACCGCTGTTGTTTCTTTTCTGCTCTCCTCTGCTATGGAATCCGGTCATAGTTGAATAACCCTTGCTATTGAATTTGATGCTCTAAAGGAAGCCAATGAAATTTTTGATGTATCGAATGCCATGCCATGGTTGGCTCTTGGGGAAGGAAGGAGAGTGATTGGCATGAAGTAGGGCAGAAAGAGGGGATTCAGGTTCTCTTTTAAAAGGATTGGATTTTCTGCTTGCCTTCCGCACCTTGATATGTCTAGTTCTATTTTGACTAATCCAAATCTGTGAACTGAGTAAAAGAGAAATATCTTCTCTCAATTCTTGGCAGAGGTAAGCCCCATGACAGACCGAATCGAGGCTGGGGTAGATAGAGGACGAGAAGATTTATTGAATGCTCTCGGGTATTTATTGAGGTAGTAAAATATTATGTTTTAGAAAGGATCTTTCTTGGTTTAATAGTCTTCAATCTGCAAGGAAGTAGCACATTCCTCAAATACGGAAAGATGAATTACTGCTTATTCAATCGGTCCTACCTCGGCTTATTAGGATAGGACCGTATCTTATCTCGGATGGCTTGATCTTGTCTTGGCTCTCTTCTTTGACAAATAGGACTTTGCTTAGATGGTTTGGCACACTTAGCTTTCAATCAAGAAAGACGGGAATTTGTGAAAGCGGCTTATTGCCCCATGTCTTACCTATAAAAAAAAGGCAGGAACTTATTAGCACAGATGACTTGCTTGCATTCCTTCTCCGAGATATTGAAAGGGGGTTCAGATACATGCTAGCATTAAAAGAAGCACTTTTATCACACACCTAAACAATCGTTTACTTGGGAGCCCCGAGACTTCCTTATAGAAACAGACTTTCCGTACTGCCAAGGAAGGAATACACTTTAAAAAGGATCTACTTAACTAGCAAATGAGCATTTCATACTTTCTAGCGCTACTTCACAGTCTAATAGAGGTATTTCCATAAAAAGGAGGTCGTGTACCACAGTTCATGTTAAAATGAAGAAAGGGGCTGCGATAGGAAGAGAGGGCACAAGAGAAGCTAGATACGACATTCGTTGGAACAAAAGCGAGCAACAAAAAATAAGTAAAGCAAAAATCTGGTTGATTCCATTCGTCGGTCACTAAGGGAAATGACTCTCGTTTGAGAAAAAACTTGCCACCTTTTTTGTATCCATTTCGCGGATTAGGTTCCAAGCGAAAGATACAAAAATAAAGGGAGCACACTGTAGGACACTAGCTGGACTTTACTTGGGCCCATCCCAAGCTCCCTGCTAAAAGATTACAATAAAAGAGAAGCATCACTTGACTATTTTCGTTTGTTTGATTAAGCGGATTGATAGTGGATCGAAGAGAGTGCGATAGGGCATCATCTATCCGGGTCGGCGCCGGACTCATTTGTGAATCAGTCCCTTTCCTTGTCTTCAAGAGTTCGGTTAGTTGATCGAGAAAGCTGCAGGACCGTAAATCTTAGCCTTGAGTTGGACTGCGGTCCCACAAAACTGGTATCCTCAGACCGCTTAAGAGACTTTCCGACTATCGAAGGAAGGAAGTTCACTTTTTAGTCACCATAAATTGACTAGATTATTTAATTGACTTAAAGATCTTTCTTTATATTTTGCTAGTAAAGGCCTTCGATCATCTGTCGGTGAGGTCCATCGAAAAAGTGAAAGCTTGATGAAACCCCGTCTTTTTAGCGTCAACCACTTATTCCGATCCCAAGTAATGTTATGAACTTTCACTCCACATCTATACTAGAACCTCGAGCCTTTTTCTTCTTTCTGTGTTGCAGGCGTTGATTGATGGGATAAAAGAAGCACGATGTGGAATCGAACCATAATCTTTTTCCTTACATGGCAAAAGTCGAGCGAAAATCTAGACTCGAAAGCATACGCGTGTCATAGGTGATCCCCGCCTCCCCTATTTTCCTAACCCATTCGTTCACCGCTTCGCCACTCTACCGAGGTTCGAGCTACCACGCTCTTAAAACCTAGTAAATTCACTTTTCTTCAATGAGAATATAAAGAAAACTAGCAATTTTGCTCCCCAGCCCCACTTGGTGTTTGAGAACCAAAACCTTCACTGGTTATACTCAATAGAATGAATTCGTCAATTCGATGCGATAGAGGACTGGATGGGTTATCCCATTCATCACTCAGTTGGTAGAGGTCAGAAAGGGTGGAGACATTATCAAGTAAGTCGGTTATAAGTGGTCGTGCTCTTGATACCAGAAGCTTGGCAGCGATAAAACGCAGTTCCACCCCTAACTGGATTGTGCCTTTGAGGTATTGAAAGGCCTGAAAATCTGAGTATAGGGACGAAGTGGCTTAGTTGAACATAGTTAGACTAAGGGGCGAAAGGTCAATCCCAGAAATGTGCAAGCGAGACCCAGCAAAAAAACTTTTTGTCACGAAAGCCGTTGCTTGTTCCATTATTTGATGGAATGGGAAGTATGGATAGAAAGGCAGAAAAGGAGGCGTCGGCTCTTAAATGATGGAAGATTGAATCATTCCTTCATTCTATTCCGGCTATTCCTTTCCGGCGGGTGATTTATTCATGAGCTAGAGATATAAGAGCTTTGATTGGTAGGCAGGATATAGAAATCGGCCACTATCTATATATAGTAGCTTCTAGCTCTGCAACTAAGCTAATGGCTCTGGAACATAGTATACGCCTAGAACTGGTGATAAAGATAATGCGGTATCTCTTGAAATTGGAGCGAATCCAGATGAAATTTACCAAATCAAAGCAAGGGGATAAGCAACAAGAGTTTCTTCAATAATGGCTTGGTCGAAAGTCGTAAAGAAGGAACCGGATAAGCAGCAAACATAAACTACTACCGTACAGCCCATCCCGTGGGCGGCCTTCAAAGGCTATCATTTGTAGGACGAGACGCTAACCTACGCCCGTACATTTAAACCTGTCTCCTTAGGACTTAGCTCTGAAGATGAATTCCTTGTTAGGAGAACAGTTAGAAGTAGGAAAAGATGCCGACACGGAACAGTTAAAGAATTCTCCGTCGCTTCAAGACTGCCAGCCTATTCGCTTTGAGCCAAAGCAGACGCTGCCCATGGAGAGCCTTTTCCTTTGTGAACATTTGTGTGCCCATAAGACATGACAAAAATTGGGCTTCTAGACGCCTTACGATAAATAAGCCCCTCTAACCACTACTGTAGTCAGCTTCTATGTCTTTCTCCAACCTTCGATGATCCTCCTGCAGGCAAATAATCAAAGTCAAGAAAAAATGATCGGCCTAATCTTCCGATATCGATATCTGATCCCTATGCTGAGGTCCAAAGTCTGGATTTCTTCCTAAAGCTAAAGTTAGGGCAAGGCCCCGATCGGTTCTCCCTTTCGTTCCTAGTTATCTGTTCTATTGTCGTATAATCATACTATTCTGCCATACTATTTTCATAATTCATTCCTCATGGAAAATCGTCTAGCTAGGGAACCCTTCATTAGATGATTTCTCATATGATTATTTTCGTGAATTCGATGTAGAAGAAGTTCGCCTTGCCTCCATTTATTAAGTACTAGGCTAAGGGCGAACCCCTAACCTAAGAGTTCTGGTTATGACAACCCAAAAATAGGCCCTCTAGATGCCTTATAACCGTCCTTTTAGCCTATTCCCGCTTATGCGTACTTCAAGGTTGATAGGCCTACAGACCCTTGACGCCCCAAAATAGCCTTGCTTTCGTGTTCCCCCTCTTTCCTTGGATCATGTTAGAACTTATGATGCTTCACGCAACTATATTCAATCAATTGAGTAGAGAGGGCAATTGAATCACTCTTCATCCTTCGCTCTTGTGCTAAAGGCTCTCTTACCATAGGTCACCATTCCATCCTTTTTTGAAAGGGTAGATGCTTTTCTCCTCATATTTTCTATTTAGTCGGCACTCTTGTATGTCGAGTACTTTTAGTAGTCTTGCTCTTCCTTCCTCCATTGTTGAGGTTAGATCTGTATTTTTGTCGTTTACTTTTTCTCTCATTCTAATTATAAGGATTAAGTCTTCCGCTAACATAACAAAAAAGAAAGTAAAGCAGGGAAGAGGACTATGCTCTGTCCGAGAAGATCGGATATTCAACTTCATTCATGTCGAACGGCAAGAGGGGTACTTTTCTGCTTCGGTCGTTCTTCACTTCAGCCCGACAGGCTCCTCAAGGTCATAGAGCCAATGTCGTTCGCATCTTTGCAATCAGACAGTACTTTCTCTTTCTTATCTTACTATCGGTGACGGTGACGATTCTTTCCAGCTTAGAGGAAGACTTCCACGCTACTCTGTGAAAGATGAGGAAAAAACCTTCCATTGAGAGGTCGAATGTCGCTCCAGTTATATAAACACCTCTGCATGAGAAGGTTGCTGTAATGCAGGAAGTGGCATCTTTACCGAGAGTTGAAGTAATTCTCCCCCAGCCCCAGTTTAGAGAATTCATCAACGGGGTCATGCTCTTTGAGATAGCGTTGATTGTCAATCCCTTAGCTTTGGACTTTTGCATTCGGAGAGGTCTATGAACCTGTGCTTTGGCTTTCGCTGGTAGGCTTTCGTAATCCATCAGTGTCTGGGATGAGCCATTGTTGTAAAGACGCGCATCCGTACAAACTAGACTTCTTTAAAAAAGGGCTTCTTGTCGGCAAATACCCCCTTCTCAATAACGTATTTGAAGCAGTGATGAAGGGTGGAACTTTTTCAGTCCCAATGTGCGCTCTTCGACTCTCGAGCCCTTGACTTTATAGAACTGGCGACATTTTCTCATACCTTTGATAAGCATGTTCTTTAGGGCATCAATGACGTCACCCTTGTTGCAACAATTGGTGACATAAGGGTGATAGCCGGACAGAGAAATTAGCCTTCACGGGGCTCCCATAGGGTCTATTCCACCAACAAAAACTAGAGCAAGAGCATCTTTCACAGCTGATTCAACAACAACCATTCTTATTATTCTCCCGGGATCAGAAGCAAAAGGCTAGGCACCAAGAAGCGATAGCCTATGAAATCAGAGAAAACTCGAAACTCCTAAACCTAAGACAGCCTTTCTCCTTAATATTTCTCTTAAATACGAGATAGCACCAGCCTAATCCAAGAATGTTGATTCTTCTCTTTCAAAAGACTTTGGCTATTCAAGCCAATCCGCCCAATGAGCTACGGCTAGATTAGCTAAGGCAAGGGGACTCCTCTCTAGAAATTCCTTAATAAGAGAAGAAAGGATATTATACTTGTTTATATATGCCAACTACAACTGATTCCACTTAAGCAAGAGCAGTTTGCCCAAAAACAAGAAAGAGATATGCGAAACCAACCAAGACAAGCACACCGCAATCAATAGGTAATCTCGCATCTGATTGTTCATTGAGTGCGGAGGAAGCAAATATAGAAAAAGAACCATCAAGAATAGGAGAGTAAGCAATCAAGTCTCTTAGTGAGTATGGTAATTTGGATAGGCAGTCTGGTGGGAGATAGAATACCATCGTTCTTAGGTGGGTATGAGTGTATCTTGATACCCATGATCAAAGAGATAGGTATGAGAAATTCAAATGATAACGAAATTAATGGATGGATTAACACGAGACCTTGGATTGACACCTTAGGGTGCATTCCATATGTAAAAGGTGTCACCAACATGTCGATGTTGTAGAAGTCATTATTGAAGGTTAGTCCAATTATTTCAGGACTGGACTAAACCACTCATTCGTTGGTATATCCCCGGCCTCATATGAAACTTCCTTATCCTCGTCTTAGGTCTTAGGACGCTCCTTTCTAATAGAAAGAAGGCTTGAAAGCAAGCGTAATGGAGCCCAACAAGCTCACTACGACAACGAACAAGAACGACTACGCTATAATGCATTGTATAGATAGCATTGAAGCTCTTATTAGTCGAGCAGTGCTCGCTAGTCAAGTTGGGAAGGCCCAGCGAACTCTATTGGTTAGGTTCTTCCTGAGTAGACGACAAGAACATAGGACGGGGGTGAGAAAGAAATCAAGATCTTCTATCAAAGGCTACTAGCTTTCCACTATTGGTAATCAATCTAGATGACAAGAATCAGACAAGGAACTGACACTTGACTGAAAGAGTTTTTGCCGTGCGTGTCGATGTAACCGCAGCTAAATCAAATAAGGATGATAGAAGTAGCTGCAATTGCTATAGAATATGCTGCTCATGGAAGGTTTGACGAAGTGCCAGTACAATTTCATTTTGCATAACGCTTTCTTAGGCAAGTGAATAATTGCACAGAAAGGTTAATAAAAGTATGTCTTATTTTGCTCCTTCCTCAAGTGAAAGCGATCTTGATGCGGAACTAGCAATTTTTCTTACATCAATTCCATTTCCACTCCCCTTTATCATTCGACTGGCTAGAGTAGCGTAGCAATTACTATGTCTTACTCTTTTGGTTTTGTGGCTTGTGTAGAAAATCATTCTATCTATGATATGTGCGCTTTGGTTATATTAGCATGATTTTCAGGTATAGGTTTTGATGAATGACAAACAATGAAGTCAAGTGTCAAACAACGTTATTATATGACAAACAATCAAGATTGAATGCCGAGAAGCATATTGATGATGGAATTGCATAGACAAGCCAAAGACGAGCTCAAATGTTCAAGACCGAAGACCCAAGGCGTAGGTCGTTAATAGAACCAATGTAAGAGCAACGCTAGTTATCTCGTCTTTTGGCTCAACATAGGTCATCATATATATGCGTAAAATCATTTTATTAAATCATATTTACCATAAACATATTTTATTAAATCATATTTATCATAAACATATTTTAAATACTTCAAAAAAATGATGTTAAAGTTCTCATTTTAACCAAAATGGTTTTTGAAGTAAGTTTTCAAATCTGGACTAGAATAATCGATTATGCAATCTGCATAATCGATTATGCTGTAGAGCCTTGCCAGTGTTTGAACACTGGAACAGAATAATCGATTATGCAGAATCTAGTAATCGATTATTCAGCAGAAAATCAGCTTCTGATTTTTGAACGTTGGAAGAATAATCGATTATGCAAATCCAATAATCGATTATCCTTACATAAAATCAGCATAATTGATTGTCAATTAAGCAACGGACTTGCACCCCCTAACCCCTATAAAAAGAGGTCTTTTGAGCTGATTTTAAACACACAACACCTCCCAATATTGATATACATATTGACATTATTTGAGCATCATTTTAGAGCTTTTGTTGAGCCGTTTGAGAGACAACTTTGAGTTGTTCATAGAGCTAAATTTGTATCTCTTTATCTACTCTTTTGAGAGAGTTCTTGTTGTAAAAGAGAAAGGTGTTTGAGAAGAACATATCTTCTCATTGATTGTCGGGTTCGCTAAGTACCCTAAGTCTTAGTGTGTGAAGTCTTGTGGTACGGTATCCACGAGCAAGGTGAAGTCTTGGGGTGCGGTATCCTCGAGCAAATTGAAGTCTTGTAGAGTGTACATCTACGAGCAAGTGTAACGGTTTGTTAGGCACCCGTATGCTTAACGAAGTTAGCGGAATCTCGAGAGAGTCTCTCGGGGACTGGACTAACCTCAACTTGTGGTGAACCAGGATAAATTCGGTGTGTTCTTTCCTTGCTATTTTTCTTACCGAATTTATTTTATTCCTGCAATTTTTAATTCCGCAATATTTATCAATATTCTCGTGCCGCACTATTCACCCCCCTCTAGTGACGGGCGTAACTCCTAACAATTGGTATCAAAGCCTAACTCTCTGAAAGTCTTAACCGGTTGAGAGCGATATATATTGTTTTGTTGAGAATATTGAACGCAGGAATGATGAGCGAAGTACACTCCACCTATAGGCCTCCACTACTTGACGGAACAAATTACACATATTGGAAAGAGCGGATGAGAATCTTCATCCAATACAACAACTTTCGATTATGGCTAATTATCAAGAACGGTGAACAAATGCCAACAAAGAAAGTTGGGGAAACCATGGTTCCAAAGGAGGAAAATGAATATGATGCCGAGGACATCAAGAAGTTTGAAAGAAATGCAAAAGCCATCAACGTGCTATATATTTTGCGGTGAACCCGGATGACTATCGGAAGATTTCCTGTTGCACAACCGCCAAGGAGATGTGGGATAAACTCGAGATTACTTATGAAGGTACGCCTCAAGTCCGAGAATCTAAAGTTGATTTTCTAACACATGAATATGAACTTTTTAGAATGAGGGAGAACGAAAGCATCGATAGTATGTTCGAACGGTTCTCAATGATCATCAACGATCTCCATGCTCTCGGAAAAGTATATTCGAACAAAGATCTAGTTCGAAAAATCTTGCGGAGTCTCACTCCCGAATGGCGATCCAAAGCCAATGCCATCCAAGAGTCTACAGGAATCACGGACATCACAACTAATGGACTACGAGGTAACCTCGAAACTTATGAAAGCACAATTCTTAATCCCTATCCTAGAAGTAAAAGTTCGAGTCTTGCCTTCAAAGCCTCATCTTCTAAAAGAGTAGAGGTAAGTGATTCGCAAAGCGATAATGATACTATTTCAAATGATATAATTGAAAAGTTTTATATGTTTATGAAGAAGGAAATAAAGAAGGAAGAACCAAGTCCTTCATGCCAAAATTGTGGAAAACCTGGCCACGCCAAATCACTTTGTCCAAAACCCAAGGACAAGAAAAAGAAGAAACACCATAGGCGCGTGACATGGGATTCGGACAGCTCGGGCGATGAAACTGACGCACTATGCCTCATGGCCAACGAGGAAGAAGAGGTAAGTAATTCTAACTCTTATTCTTATGAAGAATTACGAGAAGCTTTTCAAGAATTGTATGATGAACTGAAAAAGTCTTCAAAAATCTCCAAAGAGGCCAAGGCTAAAATTAATGTTTTAGAAGAGAAAAATAAATTTTTGGAAAATGACAATATTGATCTTAGAAATAAAAGTAAGGAGATGAATGAAGCCTCTTCAATTGATCAAAGTTCCTATTGTTCTTCTTGTAGTTCTTTGAAAATAGAGAACATAGAACATAGGAACACACTAGAAAAACGTAGTGATATTAAGCCACCTAGAAACGACTCTAGGAAGTTCACTAATGAGTCTAAAATTAATCATTTTAGACCACCTAGAAATAACTCTAGGAATCGCAATACGTCTAGGAATAAAGACTTTAGATCACCTAGAACGTTTTTAGCTCAACCAATACATATGCACAACCCGAATGTTATATGTCATTATTGCAACCGGGTAGGACACATAGTACCCGTATGTTTTGCAAAACATAGAGATTTATCTTTTGATTATGATTATTATTTGCCTAACACCCAAGGACCCAAAAGTGTTTGGGTACCTAAAACCTATTTTTAGGTACTTTTGCAGGTGTGCTTGAAGACCACAATATCGTAGTAGATGCACCAAGCACGAAACCTTATTGCATCGAGGGGGAATTTCGATTAGTTATCACATTTTCAATAAAAACGTAATAGTTGATATGTGTTAACGATTAATATATCTTTGTTAATAATTGATATTAATTATTTTTGTTGATTCATATTTTGATAACTTTTATTTTGAATAACAATTGGTATCAATTATTTTTGTTAAAAATAATGATTGATGTTTTGATGAATATCCCTCTAGTTTGAAGAACAGTTGGTATATTCGCTAAAAATAACCTTTGATATGGTTGTTATATTTTTACTAACATTTGGTATTATTTCATGTTGGTATGATTTTTTTTAATATCATCACTGTATATTCCTCATTGTATTTCCTATCTTATATTTGACACTAACAATTGATATACCCAAAAGGGGGAAGTGTCGAAAGGGGAAAAGTAGCCTTTGTATACTCCTTTTTGCTAATGCCAAAAGGGGGAAGAGTTTAGGCGATATGCATCAAATAAGGGGGAATGTATCTACGTTACAGTATGCCTTATTTGAGGGGGAATCATCATTAAGGGGAGTTGTTTGCATAAATTGTATGTTGAGGTATAGCATGAATTTAGGGGGAATCCAAGATGCATATCTCCTGTTGTTTGTCATTATCAAAAAGGGGGAAATTGTAGAAAATCATTCTATCTATGATATGTGCGCTTTGGTTGTATTAGCATGATTTTCAGGTATAGGTTTTGATGAACGACAAACAATGAAGTCAAGTGTCAAACAACGTTATTATATGACAAAAAATCAAGATTGAATGCCGAGAAGCATATTGATGAAGGAATTGCATAGACAAGACAAAGACGAGCTCAAATGTTCAAGACCGAAGACCCAACGCTTATGTTATCTCGTCTTTTGGCTCAACATAGGTCATCATAAATATGCATAAAATTATTTTATTAAATCATATTTATCATAAACATATTTTATTAAATCATATTTATCATAAACATATTTTAAATACTTCAAACAAAATGATGTTAAAGTTCTCATTTTAACCAAAATGGTTTTTGAAGTAAGTTTTCAAATCTGGACTAGAATAATCGATTATACAATCTGTATAATCGATTATGCTGTAGACCGTTGCCAGTGTTTGAACACTAGAACAGAATAATCGATTATGCAGAATCCAGTAATCGATTATTCAGCAGAAAATCAGCTTCTGATTGTTGAACGTTTGAAGAATAATCGATTATGCAAATCCAATAATCGATTATCCTTGCATAAAATTAGCATAATTGATTGTCAATTAAGCAACGGACTTGCACCCCCTAACCCCAATAAAAAGAGGTCTTTTGAGCTGATTTTAAACACACAACACCCCCCAATATTGATATACATATTGATATTATTTGAGCATCATTTTAGATCTTTTGTTAAGCCATTTGAGAGACAACTTTGAGTTGTTCATAGAGCTAAATTTGTATCTCTTTATCTACTCTTTTGAGAGAGTTCTTGTTGTAAAAGAGAAAGGTGTTTGAGAAGAACATATCTTCTCATTGATTGTCGGGTTCGCTAAGTACCCTAAGTCTTAGTGTGTGAAGTCTTGTGGTGCGGTATCCACGAGCAAGGTGAAGTCTTGGGGTGCGGTATCCTTGAGCAAGTTGAAGTCTTGTAGAGTGTACATCTACGAGCAAGTGTAACGGTTTGTTAGGCACCCGTAAGCTTAACGAAGTTAGTGGAATGCCGAGAGAGTCTCTCGGGGACTGGACTAACCAAAAGTTGTGGTGAACCAGGATAAATTCGGTGTTTTCTTTCCTTGATATTTTTATTACCGAATTTATTTTATTCCTGCAATTTTTAATTCCACAATATTTATCAATATTCTCGTGCCGCATTATTCACCTCTCCTCTAGTGACGGGCATAAATCCTAACAGCTTGCTTGCTGTAAATGGACAGATGTGCATTGTGCACGAATAGTTCTTGCTAGAATCAGTTCTTTGAATGGCTTGTGCAAGAATCCGATTCCCCTTTTGATTTGGACAAGACTGAAGGTTTAGGGAGAAATGCCACATCATCAAACAGCTAGAAAGTGGATGAAGAATTATCCATTGAACAAGATTCTCAAAGGCCCCAAATGAGAGAGATGAGTGCGCTCAAGCGGCTAAAGCCTGGTCTTCTCCCAGGTTGAGGAGGAAGGGGCATCCGAGATAGTTTTCACCTAATTGAATTGAACCGCTAGAGACTTCCTTTTTTTAAAATAAATTTAACAGTTAGCTTTCATGGATATAAAAAAATACAATGAAGAGTTCATAGTAGTAGTATGGACTAACCACTACTCCTAGTACGAACACCTACAAATACATGAATTTGCAACCTAAAGCTAAGGGTAATGGTTAAGTTGTCGCAGTCTAGCTTGCCAAACCTTATAGTTTCTGCCGTGAATTTGAATAAGCAATGCAGCCTCGCGACATAACTGGTTCTCCTCGAATGCTTTCCCTTAAAATCTAAGATAGTTCCTGTTTCTCCAAATCAGTTCAACAGTGGTTACAAAGGCAGAAGTAGCAACAGCCTTGTGCCACGGTTTACTCCTAGATTGACAGCATATCCATTGGAGTTCCGCTTCCCAGCTCCCAATTGTTATGTTATGGCCTATCCAGCAGCACATTCTATGCCAAGGTCGATTAGTGACCGGGCATTCAAAAAACAAATGAGCAAAATCTTCTACATGTTGCTTACAGCATACACAATTCATAGACACCTGCACACCAATCTTCTGTAATCTATCGACAGTAGGCAATCGATGTTGAGCATCAAGCCAAGCAGTGAATTTGTGTAGAGGAAGGACATTAGAGATCAACAGCAAATTCTTCCATTCCACCTTAGGAAGGATAGGGAGCATTACATGGCATAGTTTCTTAATATGGAATTTGCCTAGCCTGCAGAACCCATCCAGTCTAAGTGAGAGATCACCTTGCAATTTTTGATTATCCAGAATTGGATTTCTGCAGTCCAATATCTTTCTAACTACCCAAGATGCTGTCTTGGGAATATGCATTGTAGCAATGTCATGATTCTTAACATAATAGTAGTGTATCCATTTGATCAACTAACAATCTTTCTTCCTTGCCAAGTCCCAAAGGAGCTTAGTGATAGCTTCCTTATTCCATATATGCATGTCTATAATGTTAAGACCTCCAGCGTGACTGGTCTACATACCCTTTCCCAGGCTACTAGAGCTTTTTGGGTAATTGTTGCACTCCCAGTCCACAAATAAGATTTGCAAACAGCTTCAATGATCTTCAGAACCTTCTTTGGCAGGATGATATATGTGCCCAATAAGTTTGAATACCAAAAATAACAGTTTTGATCAATTGACATCTTCCTGCATAAGATAGTAATTTGGCAGACCAGCAAGTGATTATATCAGTTATCCTCTCAATCAGTGGCAAGTAATGGTTGATGGCAAGCTTCTTTGAGTGAAGAGGTATCCCTAAATATTTGAAAGGCAGCTGACCCTCAATGAAGCCCAGAGACTCTAGTATGACTTCTTTGACATTCTGATGAACACCAGCCAGATAAACAGCACTCTTAGTATTGTTAGCATATAGTCCAGAAGCTACAGAGAATGTAAGGAAAGCATCATGAAGAATCTGGATAGAAATAACATCAGCTCGACAGAATAGGAGAAGATCATCTGCAAAACAGATATGGGCACAGTTCAGCTTCCTGCATTTTGGATGGAAGTTGAAATCTCCATTTCTGTGTAACTGAGCCAGCAGCCTATTTAAGTATTCCATAGCCAGAACAAACAAATAAGGTGACAAGGGATCTCCTTGTCGAATACCCCTCGTAGCGCTGAAAGGCTTAGTGAGACCACCTTTCAACACTAGTGAGTAAGTCACAGAAGTGACACAAGCCATTGTCCAATTAACAAATTTTGCTGGGAATCCAAGATCAATAAGTAGTTGTTTGAGCAATCTCCATTCAATAGTGTCATATGCCTTCCTCAAATCCACCTTCATAACACATTTTGGAGACACACCTTTCCTGGAATAACCCTTGAAAATTTCATGTCTAAGCAAAATATTATCAATGATGCTCCTCCCTTCAATAAAGGCTGACTGGGATTTTCCAACAAGATCACCAATAATAAATTTCAGTCTCCTAGTGATGACCTTGGATATAATCTTACAGACAGTAGTGCAGCAGGCAATAGGTCTATAATTTTTCACTGTTTTAGGAGTTTTAACTTTAGGCACTAGAGCAATAGCAGTAGTATTGACCATATGTGGAAGTGTACATGTAGAAATAATGTCCTTTGTGGCAGCATATACATCTTCTTTGACTATCTCTCAGTTGCTAGTAAAGAACTCCACAGGGAAGCCATCAACACCTGCTGCTTTGTCTTTAGGCATATCGTTAATAGCTTCAGTGATTTCTTCCATAGTAACATCCTCAATAAGTGACCTTTGTTGTGATAAGGTCAGACAGTGTCCTTCCTTAACAATAACAGTATTAATAAGGCAATTCAGCAGCACATTCACCCATCAATGACTTGAATACTTCAATAAATTCCTGCTCCACAGCCAAGGGATCTGTCAGCTTCAAACCTGCATCAGTGTATATAGAAGTAATATTATTCTGACTGGTTTTGATCTTCCACTGGGCATGGAAATATTTTATTTTTGCATCTCCACATTCTATCCAACAAGCCTTTGATTTCTGCCTCATAATTCGCTCCTGTACATTGCTCCATTTCTCAATGTCATTTAGAGCTGCTTTCTCCTCATTAAACAATTGCTCTGAAAATGGATTATGTAGCAACTGATTCTGTATGATATCCAATGATTCCCTAACCTGGATTAGCCTCTGTTTGTAGGAAGCCATATAGATGTTCAGTTCTTTTAAGTGCTGCTTCAAGATCTTCAATATATGCCAAATCTATTGCAGAGGTGATCCTTCACACTGCTGACTCTATAAATGCTGCAAAATAGAAGAAAACTGGGGATTCTCCATAATAGCATAATAGAATCTGAATGGTTTAGGATGCAATAGCTTTTGACTCCCAAACTTTATGATAATAGGAGAGTGGTCAGAGACTGAGGGATTCATAAAATCAGCTTCCAGATGCCCATATTGCTGAAGCCACTGAACATTATCCAGTGCCCAATCAATTTTGCTATAGACATGCTTGTTTGTACATGAATACTTCCAACCTTTAGATATAAGGGAGGTCAATTGGAGATTAAATGACCTCATTAAACTCTCTAACTTCAACATTAGTGACTGGAGAACCAATCCTATCATCAGAGCAAAGGACAGAATTAAAATCACCACTTAACAGCCATGCATCTTGATTGGGAACATTTATTGATCTTAGATCATTCCACATCCGTTTCCATAGGACTGCAAAATTGTTAGCATAAATGACGCTCAATTGTATTCTGATTTTATTCAAAGGATCTTCTAACAAGCAATGAATAAACTGGTTAGTCACACAGGAGATATGGATCTGAATGTGAGGCTTCCAGTTTAGCCATATCCTCCCATTGACAGCTTTGGCATAGTTGCATTGTACCTTCCACCCTTTTGCAATCGTATCTACAATATTATTTTCTTTATGTTCCTTTACTCTAGTTTCAAGACATCCGAGGACATCAACATTATTCCCAGCCAGAAAGCTTTTCAGTTCTTTCTGTTTATGGGCTTTATTAAGCCCCCTATTGCTCCATGTGATTATAATCATGAATCATTAGGCAGCAAACTCCAAGAGAGACCAGGATCCCACTGTTCTCCCCTCCTATCATCATCAAGTATAGAAGAAATAGCCTTGCCCTTGTCATGGTCAGCCATAACCTCTATATCACTAGATGCATTAGCTTCAACATGTGCTTCCTGATTGGAAGGGTCATCTAATAAAGTCCTCTGAATTGCATTCATATCAGTATTAATCTACACCCTCTGCATCTTCTCATCATGTTACACATATTGCACTGGCAAGCTAGGCAATGTACTTGCAGGCATTGTTAAGCTTACCAGTGTATCTGCATTAGCTTTAGGCATCCATCCCTGCTTTGTAATTTTTGCTGGTTTTTTAAGTTTAGGTCTATGCCTTATTTTCTTCCTTTGCTCTTGCACCTCCTGTACCCCATCATTACGTTCATTATACCAACAGTCAAAAGAGTCATGGCCAAATCTTATGCAGTGATTGCAAAATATAGGCTTCCAGTCATACTCAATCACCTGTAGCTTCAGACCAAAAGGAGTTTCAATTTCAATTCCCTTAGGCAGAGGATAAGCAGCATCTACTTCAACCAGTACTCTAGCATATGAGATCTTCTCAAAATGAGCTGTGTATTTATCAGTGTACAGAGGTTTACCCACTACACTAGTTAGAATTTTAGGAGACCAGTAGCCCAATGGTAGACCAGGAAATCGAATCCAAACAGGTACAGTACTAAGAACATCATTATGAAAAGAAAATCAACATCCCAAGGTTCAGCACCATAGGTTTGTTCCTGTACGAGTTTGGCCCACATTGGAGAACTAAATTCTTATCCTCAACATTATTGAATCGAACGATACAATAACCATCAGAATGGACTAAGATCTATGGTTTAGCCACAAAATTCTATACATGCAAAACGAAATTCTCCAGAGATTTCACAGTGGGATTAGCACCGATACTGTATCCAATTAATGAAGCATTCCAGTACTCCGACTGAGGTTTCAGTTCAGCTTCACTAATTGTGACTACCTTTTTCCCATCCCTATCAATTGGAGGCACAAACGAGAGAGCCTTACCCATACTACAATTACCCCGGACGACCTCAACAACAGTAGGAGAGGAATGCTCAGATACACTACATCAGTGAACTACAATCTTATCACATCAAGACTTGCAGGAGCTTCATCAATTACCATCGGAGGAGGCACAACATTTACAACTTCATCTGCATGCTCAAAATCGATTGATTGGAATTTTTGAGGAAGGAAGTTGCCAAACGTTAGTGGTTCAAGTTCTTTTGTCACACCCAGTGCTGGTGTAACGATTTGGGCAGTGGTGACGGTTGGTTGTTGCCGGCGACGAGCCATTATCGGCGAGAAAGCTTCGTACTAACTTACGCTAAGTTGTACTGTTTCGTTGCTTAACGTGCGCCGAGAGCGTTTGTTTGAATGTGACCAATTTATATGTACTCAATCTGCTAGAGACTTCCTTGGGCAAGTAGCACTCGCGGATAAGAAGGCTTGAGTAGTGCCGATTTTTACTATTCTAAGTAATTTTTATAGTTAAGTGCATTGGTCTCGCCCTTGCTTAATGAAAGGCTATTCGACCGAAAATATGTGTTTGGACTATTCGTATCTACCAGAGTGGAATAGTTGTGGTAGTAAAACGTTGTAAAGAGAAAAAGGGGTCCGTGTTTTACTTCTTAATGGCGTCTCTTAGCTGCCATCTTGGGAGAATTGTTCGCGTTGGCGTTTAACAACTTGCTGGTTGATACAGCATTTGATGTGCCATTTGTTAAAAGGGAAAACTGCGGAATAGGGAAATGGGAAGATACCTGCAAGAAGACTCAATATCTATCAAAGATTATTCCATTTACCTTTGTTGCTAAAGCAAACAGCCAAACCTTTCCTGTTTATTTCGCAGGCAGCCGATTTTTCATGCTTTGGTCTCATTTTCTCACCTAGCGAGACCGCCCCACCACAAAGAGCTAGGCCTGGGTGCAAGTCAACATATTTGAATATCACACTGATGTGGCATTCCGGACTTGAAAAGGGTTGGTAGACTTCAAGCTGGGTCAGCTAGACCTAAGTAATGAGAGGCCTAACGAGTGCTACGAGTGAATGCGTAGCTTTGTCTTCTCTTATTCAATTTAGAATTACATGTTAGAGGGAACCCCAAAGCAGCCATTATCTTAATAAGAGCTATTTTCCCTTGTTCTTTAAATAATGTGTATCACCATACTGAATCCTGCGCAAAGCACGGAATGATTATAGGAAGTTGCCTACTTACCCACAGAGCGGTAAATCAGTTCCTTCTCTAAGACCTAACTGCGTTGTCGAGGGAGATCCTTCAAGAGAACATCTCCGATAGGGAGGGATTCAATCCAGCCACAGGTTCCCCTATGGCTACCTTGTTGCGAAAGGAGGGTCATCTATATACCTTTTATTTAAGAAGGGCCGCGTGGATTTTTCCACGTCCAGGTATCTATCCTCCTGTGCAATTCCTTAGCCCAATAGCATTTTTTCCCGTCACGCTCTAGGCGGTAGAATATCTTGTGCAATTACTCGATCGTCATTGGACGGAGATTCCTTTTTCTTTTTCCACCGGCGAAAATCCTCTCCCCCAGATTAATGGATTATTCAGATTCCATGGATCGTCGAGGTAAAGTTGCTTAATTTTTGTAATAATTGATCTTGCTATGAGCTTCGGGTCTTCAGCCGCTGCTGGCGCCAGCGGCAACGCCTTAGGAACCCCCGACTGTTCTTGTTGTTCAACAACAGTGCCCTCCTCTAAGAAGAATTATTTGACTTCTTGATAAGAGAGAGCTAATGAGGGCGGTGACCTCGGGTGGACATGACTGAGGTCCTTTCTGGGTTCCGATGGACCGGCGGCTGGGGGCTGCTCGAAGATCAGAGGCGGTTGATTATCCTGACCTGGGGTTGGAGCCGATGAGAAAAGTGAATTCCATATATCCGTTTGGGAAATAGAATGAGTAGGGCTCTGGAAAAACACGACGACGGGGTCGGTGCGTATGCGGGGGCAGGCTCCACCGGATAGGACGTATCAACACCTTTTGCATCTTTTCATTTTAAAGGAAATATAGTTGAATAATATAGTGTTGCGTCCTGAGGACCAGGATGGCCGAAGATCAAAACCTAATTGTGCCAGGGGTTGATCATCAAAGCCTGGGCAATAACGATTAAGGAATTTGAGCACTGATGTATCTAAGAGCCACCTTCATAGTCAATTCATTAGGGTTTTCACCTTCTACCAGGAAAACTATTAACTGTTTTCTTTATCTGTTAAGCCTCACTGCTATGGGACTTCAAAAAGAACCAACAATCGCAGTTTATCAACCACTCACAAGACCACCAGCATCTTCAACTTAGCTCCCAAAGGTAATCCACCCGGCCATTCCTAACCTATACAATGAGAGCGGAAGATAACGCAAGAGAGACAAGGTCCTAACTAAATAGAACACAAACTCACATTCCTTCTATTATATCAGTCGAGTCGATTCGATTCGTTCTTATCTATAGATAACAAAAGAGAGAACTTATGACCTTGTTGATGGAGAGTGATACGAACCCCTGTATTTCTATGAATACTTCGATTTTCAAGATCGACTATTTCAACCGCTCAGACATCAATCCCCATCGCGCTTCGCCCGCCCTATCAATCCGCGTGCTAGTAGGTAGGGGCTTACCTATGTGATTCGCTACGCTTGCATGCGCCAATCGGCAGATTCTATTGCGTGCCGGTTAGCGAAACTTTTCCGGTAGTACGAATTGCTACGCTTCGCCTCTTTCCATATGATAATATGAATCTTGGTTGCTGTGCTCCCTGCGGGTAATAGCAAGAGAGTGAATGTCGAATAATCCTCCAAACTAAAAGAGTGATTGAGTTAGACTCAAGCGAGTGAGTGGAAGGCGTGGCAAGAGAGAGAGTTCGACTGGCGAACGATCAGCAAGTAAAGGACCGATCCTTTTGCACCAATACTGTTGCGAGACTGGTACATGGTGGCTCACGAGCAACATATAGACTAAGGTTTCCCATCACTCCCTCGCTCTTTTTTGAAGGCCCTTTCAATTCTATTTCTAGTATGGTTCCTCCATATGTACACTGAACGCCCAGCTTCACAGAGCAGCTTTCTCCCTTGCCCACAGCATAGTATGGATTCTGGATCCTTTCATCGAGCACCATTTCTTTTAGATAGAAAGGTGTTCTGACTCTATTGGATCAAGTCATAACCTAAGCCTTCTACAAGTAGACTACTATGGAGAGACTAAGCTCTATTTCAGAGATTGGACTCTCTTAGTGTGATTAGCTCCAACTAGTAAGAAGCTGTTCCCGAGCCAGGTTCCCTAGATCCACGTGTTCCTAGCCGGGCCTAAATGGATGAATGAAGAAGGGGCGCCCGGGTAGACTTCAAGAGCTCATGCTCTACCTATCCTCCTACTTCTTATTGTGGGGATATAGAAAGATACGAACCGCCTAATTATTAAAGCCCTACCATTAGATTAAATAAGAAAGCTGCTTGACCTCAGTAATAAAAAACAGCAATCCCTCCCCTTATGTTACCTAGTTTTACTCATTTCTTCTGTATACCTCAATACAAGACAAGCGCAGGAAAGGATAAACAATCAAAACAAGGCACTCGCCCTATCTATGCAGCTTTCCCCTCTCTTATGTGGAAGTAATCTTTTAATCTGTTTTACTTCCTGTGTCTGTCGGTGTCGCCCTATTATCTCTCAATTGACTTTCCTTTCTTAATGAGTGGGAGTCCCTTAGCAGTAGCTTCCAACACTTAGGATTGACCTCCTCAAGTGCCAGATATGAATGTTTTATGAATTTCATACGGGACTACTTACATACCTAAAGTTCACTTTTGGCTTACCAAAAAAGTTGACTGAAGGAACTGATCTAAGCATAGCTCTCTCTCTCAAATACAAATGCCAAGAAAGGGATTCCTTGGATAAAGTGGAAAAATGCTAAAGAATCCTTTCATTTCTCTTTAAAGGCCTTTGTCCTACTTATTGTATCTGTCCTCCAGCCAATACTTGTGTTTTTATTAACCAAGAACACATGCACTTTGTTGGCGCTAAAAAAAAGGTTATTCAATCCACTAGTGCAACTGAAGGTGCGCAACCTCTTCTGAACCGGAACAAGAAAGTGCTCATAACCACTGCTTGTGAACAGCTCTCCTTAACTTAAGGCGCACCTACTCTTACTAGAAGTCTAGTATCTCTCAGGTCCTGTTTTGATCTCTAACAAACTAACTTACAACATAGGCCGGAAGAGAGATATTCAGAAAACTTGATTTCCTGTCTTAAGAATTTGACTCAAAAGAGAAAAGAAGGCCGGACTACAAGATATCTCACTTTCGACGATTGAACTTGACATTTATATCCAGATTGGAACTGGACGTAAACGTCTTTGGATCCTGCTTAGGGCCGGCTTTCACTCCACTTTATCATATATGGAACGACGACTTGCACTTGCAATATAGAATTTTACTTTCCGGAATCCTTGGTCCTGGCTTATTTTCACATAGGCCACTCATATGAAAAATACATTCAACTCCCTAAAACACGTGTAATTGAGAGAGTCATCATATCAGTGCCTTGGGGAAATGCCTACCTTCAGGAGAAGTTATCTGAATGAGTTTCAAACCTTTCCTCTTCGCTTCCCAAGATATTTAGGGAAAGGGGCCTTGTCGGCCACCGCTTGCTGATGACGGAACGCAACGTCAATTAATGGGTCCTCGCCTTGGACTTAGTTGGAAAGGTAGGTGTTCGCCATGTCTCTTGCTGGCGAACTTCTTTAGTAGGGCGGAGGTGCCATTCCTCACATTTACCGTTGTCCCTAGACTTCACTCTTTCAACACTTGTATACTTTCTAAAGAGTCAGGCATGCCCCTGTCCCTGTCTCCAAGTGTGTGATCCACCGATTTACTGAGTGACTTTTTCTTACTGCTGCGCTTACGTCCCTATCTCTTAAATCCCAGTTAGACTTCCCTTGCCCTTACGTCCCTATTAGTCATGCGCACTAGCTGCAATCAAAAAATAGCGCTAACGAGCAAGAAAATGGATGCGCTAATGTGCAACTTCACGCATATGCTGCGCCCTTGCTGTTTGCTTTCGAGCCGGAGCTTGTTGGGTAGTGAAGTGGTCCGTGAAGGTTAAATAAGACTTGTGTTAAGCAAGCAGAGTAGTCAAGCCAGAGAGGAAAAAAAAGCAAGAAGTTGTTTTCGTTCGAACGAAGGAATCAATCGTACATTCACTGCTGTGGACCGGCTTTCATAAAGCACCTTTGGCAAGCAACAACAATTGGGATCCAATTTCGAGATCAGATCGATAATGAAACTCTATAAGCAATGATCATATCTATGTCATTTCTCTTGATGCGATACAAAAGACGACTTTCGAGAGTCACTTAGCCCCTTGACCTCTTCTCTCAAAAAAGACATTGTGCGGGCAAGTCGATCAAAGTCAGAGCGGGAGGGAATGTTTATTTATAGTTGTTGTAGTACGACTTTTCATTTCCTCTCCGGTCTTTAAATAAGTATTCAGCTGCGGGCGTAGTCATACTTAACATTGATTGAAGCAGTTGTTGGAAAGAAGGCACCTGTCAGACCTGCAAGCACCGGGTAGTATGCATCGGCAGTTTTCAATCATACAATGTGTACTCTTAGTCTGACTTTTAGCGGTAGTCAGTTGTACTCGGTCTCCTCTTTGAATTGCCTTATTGGGTAAGGGTCGGTGTTTGCAAAAATATCGAGCCGACGGGGTCAGGTACCAGTAGTGACAATAGCAAGGGGGGGGGGGCTGGACACTAGTTGTGTGAGTGGAATGACCCAACTTGACCTAGTCAGCCCGAACCGTTTTGCGGTTCTAGAGGACCCTGAACAAGAAGAGGCAAAGATGTCAGATCAGGACAGTGCTGAACTGGAAGAGATTGCATAGGATGAGTGTTTGGGAAAAAAAGCCGAGGAGGGTGTAGTCAAGGAGAGAACACCCGAGGAGAGTGATTTGGCTCATAGAAGCGAGGATCTAGAAGAGAGGGTCAACTATGGCAGTGACTGAAGGGGACTTGATATGTGATAAACAAATGACTTCAATCAAGAACCTCAGGGCATCCAAAAGAGGTGAACCTGAGAAGAGCAGTAAGAGTAAGAGTTCAAGTACTGGTATTATGACCAACAAGGTGGAAGATCCTCCACTGGTTCGAATCACCCTGAATGAAGAGTGGGCGAACAAGATGCAAAATATATCATAAATGTTGAATTCTAAGAAAGAGGGGGGATGGGAAAGTAATGGCCAATGAACAAAAGACAAATAAGGGCTGCACAAGACGAAAAACCAGAGGTAGCGCTAAGGTGCAAGGGGAATGTAAAAACAACAATAGTTCCACATGAAAGTCCTTATGTGGAATGTCAAAAAGATTGGTAAAGTCGAGAAGCAAAGAGAGGCCAAAGATTATATAAGAGCACAAGAGGCACATTTGATTGGCTTGGTGGAAACCAAAGTGAGGAGTGGAAAAGCAGCCAGAATTATCAGATGCTTGGGAAAGAATAAAAGTAAATCCATTACTGTGGAGAATGAGTAAATAAGTTTGACGAGAGTAAGGGCTGGTAAGACCTACCCACTTTATTGAGCATTTTCATTCACTGAAGCAACTTGAACAAAATAAAAGTAAAAGAAAGAAATTCATTGACTTCGAAAAGGAGGTCAATCAAATGAGGACTAACTCTCTTCTATTACTTTGTTGTACCGGGTTAACAAGAGCTGACCGTCTATATTCACTACAATCCCGGAATAGAACAATCTTGTGTCATAAGAAAAGCTATTATCCAAATCGATTTATTTATTTTTTGATTGGATTCATCCCGAACGTCCCATTACTGATGGACAAATCTGTTTGGAAACAGAGCTCTTTTATCTCTGATTCCTTTCCGCCGAACTACCTTTTCTGTAAGAATAGCGAAACCGGGATTTCTTCATCTAAACGTACTTCCATCAGCTTCAGGAAGTGTAGTTGAAGTGGAGTCGGTTAGCCCAGTTGTTGATGAATTAGATTTGTCCCCCGAATCTATGCCTGGGACTAGTGCCAGTTCAAAGTTAGAGCCTTCCCCGCTGTCAAGTCAGAAGATGAGGCAGCGACTTTTTTCCTATTTATTGACCGTCACCAAGCGGCTGATAGATCCTGGTCTATATCGTAGTCTCTGGTGGCCTCTTAGGAGTCTGATAAAGCTGCCCTCCCATCGGAAAAGACAAAGAAAGAATGGACTACACCTTTCTTTATCGATTGGCTTCATGTTCCGCTGCTTCCCACTCTGTCTTCTACTAATAAGATAAGAGTGTTGACCCCATATAGACATTCCTTTAAGGGAGGCTATCTCCATACGGGAATTGTTTCTCCTTCCACTGAAATCTCGCTAGTTTTTCCTAGTAAAGTAAATAGATTCCTTTTTTTGGCGACAAATCTGATCCGGCTAACCAGAACTGAACTTAAAGCAGGGGAAGAGGCATCAGCCGCAGAAAGTAATTGAATCGGGGAAGTTGCGAGTTTTCACAATCCCCAGACAGAACTTTTCCTTCTTCAAGATAGCACTTACTAGGTGAAAGAAAGAATGAAACTGTTTAAGGAGAAAGCTTTGAATCACAAAGATCTATTCTAGAGAAAGAGACCCCTAGAAGGGAATCTTCTATGAGGGTCATTGGATATGCATAAAGAAAGTAGGTTAAATCCAAGGCTGGCCTCTGACCCATCTCTTGTGGATCGGTATATCCCTTAGTCCATTACTGAATAAGTAATTAATCAATTACATCATAAGACCTAAAGAATGGGGAGGTTTCATAGCTCTAGCTTGCTAGAACTTCTCTAACGTAAAGGTAGAGATAATTTATTCATAAGGAAGCGAGCTAGGAAAAAGACTTCCTTGAAAATCATTGAATCAGCTGCTAGTGCTCGCTTCCCACAATTACCGCTAAAGCTCGAAGCTACCGCGCTTTCCTTGAAGGGATGGGTGCAGGATTGCTTAGATTAGAGGCTGGGTAATAAAGCCGAGAAGGGAATGGATGAATGGTTTGAATCCTTTATTAATGTCTCAATATCCAAAAGGGAAACTACACAAAGAAAGGATTTTGCTTTTCGATACTCGTGCATACAATGATCGTTGATGCGAAGTACGAGTAGGAGATGCACATTTCCTTCCGAGATCACATTCTTTTTTCAGTGGGCCAGTCTTTATCATAGGAGATGAAACTTTTTTGAATACTTTCTCAAGCTCTTCCCTAACTTGATTTCGAAAAGCCAGCACCCAATAGAGCTTAGCATGTGTAGTCCGAAATGGTCTCGCGAAGCCGGTCACCGTCTAATCACTTGAGATGGTGGGGGAACATTGTTCACCGGAATAGAAGGCTTGTCCCAACCCGTCTACCAATGTCATTTCATGAAGATTGACACTTACTTGGAAGTCAGCGCCTATCCGACATACAATAGGTACAGCCGATATAATCTAATATATTCTTACTATGAATAATCGTTCCACCCTATTTTCAGCTCTGCGGCTGAGAAAGTATTCCCCTTTAATCCGAAGAGTTAGGAAGAAAGTCTTCTTATTGGGCAAACAAGGTACTCTTATTTTTAAGAAAGCGATGCCTTTCTTCTTTTCTTTTGAAAAAGCCGTATTTTCAGTTCACTTCCCCTTTTCTCTGTTGGTCAACAACCAACCCCCTAGTAGATATTGAAAGAACCATCCCAACCAAGCTAGAGGGTGGACCGATGATCCAACCCCATACCGAGATTCCTTTTGATAAGTATGTTACAATTTCATCTTTCGCGTGTTCCCTCTAGATCTAGATTTAAGGAAGTAGTTATGTCAGCAAGCTCGAGGTCTAACCTCATCCTGTAACTACTTCTCCAAGCCATAGACGGAAGACCAAGATTCTAATAATGATACATCCTTAGCTATAGGAATAAGTACAATGCTTTTAGCCAATTATACCTCTTAGCGATGGCTTAACAGATTTCTCATAAGGGATTCCGGTATATAGTATAAAAAATTAAGGATTCATTTAGGAGTGCTCTTTTCATCCAACTCGAAATATTGTAAGATAAGAAAGATAGTAAGTAACGATAGGGCAAAAGCCATAGTACAGCTTATTTATCCTTTGAATTTCTCCAAATTGGAATTCCTCTCCTATGTTCTCAAAAATGCTTCCCTTTTTACTTGAATTTTCAGCGATCGTTTTCTACTATTTTAACAATTATGATAGAGATAAAGCTCTTTAGATGGTGTTTTCTATTGTATAATTATTTATTTTTCGAGCTGGAGTTAGAAATCCATCAGGATTTCGTATGCTTACGTATATTGCTTTTGGTTTTCGTATCATGGATCTTGTGTCGCACTTTATGTCATTTCTACTATAAAAATAATCCATACATTTATCGTGTACCCATTATGGAAAACGTTTGGACTTTGTCTCTTTTGGTTTCCTTCTCATTTTTCTTTGATATATTGTTCTTAGAAACGGTAGACTGCGCAGGAAAGGATTCGGGTGGGGGAGCGTCCACCTCATCTCCCAAGCTTGATGAATGGAAAATGGCGCTAGATCTACCGGATAATAAAGTTATACTGGAATGTCTACGCTGCCATATTAAAGAACAGTTAAGATACCTCTTTAATATCGGGCGAAAGACGACCCTTTCCGAAGCTATGTGTGACAACTTTATTTCCCCCTTGGCCTTAGATGAGGCAAAAGTTGGTTTTGCTAAAGCTCTCTTTGAAAGAATAAATGAGCTTAAATTATTTCATTACAATAGAGGGGATCACATTCCTTTAAATTCTCCTAGAGATAGGAGAAAGAAAGACTCTTTTCTATTGTCTGGGAATACGCGGACAAATTACCCGACGAATAATAGGTACCCACACCCCAGGCAGAGTTAGTGAGCCGTGTAATAGGCGACCATTTCGCACGGTTCGGAGGGACACTTGAGTCAGCCACCGGCGCCTGACAACGTCTTGACCCCCATCCAATATTTGGGCCAATTCCCGCTTCGTACTACCAAAAAATGAGATTCTTGCCGAATCCGAGTTTGCTGCCCCAACCATTACCAAACTAGTACCTATTTTGTTTAGTACTTCAGGTGCTTATGCTGCATATAATGTTAATCTCGTATCGGAACAATTCCAACGACCCTTTCAAACTAGTACTATTAGTAATCGACTATATAGCTTCTTCAATAAACGCTGGGTTTTCGATCAAGTTTTGAATGACTTTCTTGGAAGATCGTTCCTGCATTTCGGATATGAAATCTCCTTCGAAGCTTAAGATAAAGGTGCTATTGATATATTGGGCCCTAATGGTATCTCGTACACATTCTGACGATTGGCCGAGCAAATAACTCAACTTCAAAGTGGATTTGTTGTACGAAAAGTGCGTTATGACCCGTGGCCGCCTGCCTAGTGGGGACGACTCCTCCGTTGTGGGAAAACTAGAAACCCGACTCTACGAACCCTTGGAAAGGCTGCACAGCAGTAGTAGGGGCATTAATACCGGAGCTTTTTGTAGTGCTAGAAGGAATGCAAGTCAATGAATCCCATCCCCTAGCGAGTGAAGTGTTTACGCCCCTTTAGAGATAGGGGCGAGCAAAAGAGCTCGTTCTTCCATTTTGAGATCTTTAGATTAGTAAGATCATAATACAATCCCTTTACTTTCTATTATATTAGTCAAGCGCTAGCGCCCTTCAACTAGTATACTATAGCAGAGCAGCCAGCTTCAAAGCTTACCTGATTCTAAAAAGAAGTATTATTATAAAAGAGAAAGGTTAGGGGGCTGAGAAACTCTTTCTAGCTGCTTGTTGTCTAGTTCGCGAGCCTTCAGTGCCCCGTTCTGTAACTTCCCTTCTTTCGTCCGACCCACGAGGCTGTAAAAAGAGAGAAAGGGGCGGTTATCCAGCGGGAATCGTTTCGGCTGTATGCCACAAGGTCCCTATGGACAAGGGGACAAGTGAGTCATTGCTTTTGGCCGCAGGCAGCCCTCTACCATCTATGCATTGAATTACATCGTATCTTATTATACTGTGCCGTACCAGACCAGATAGATCTATTAAGTGAGAGAAAGGGAGAAAACTCTAATTAGATATTCTTTTTATATTGATAGGGATACCCATTCATTCCTAGATTCCCGTCACTACGGACTGATTGTCCCTACCTAACTACATGGTAGTGGTCTAGGGAGCGCAATTGCTAGAGCACGGGAGAATTAAGAGTAATGATTTCAGCAAGAGCAGCCAGACGGACTACTATACAAAGTCTAGTGACTAATAGGGTAGAGTTAAGTCAAAAGGTATGGTATAGTAGCCTTTCCGAGCAAGGATATTAGAGGATATCTTTTAAACCCCCATGATATGGTAAAGGGAGGATATTAGAGGAAGTAGTGAGTGGAGATTCCCCTACAGAGAGCCGGATGAGGGGAGACCATCACGTCCGGTTCGGAGGGCGGGGATATCCCGACCCTACTATCATTATGCCTTTGCAATGTTACTTGGTTCAACTCTATTTGTGATCTTTTCTCGTATGTGGGACTCTCTATCTTCTTGGGTAGATAATCGATCGTCTTTCATTTGGATAGTGAGTAATTTTTATTATAATAAGTCAAGTCAATAATAATAGAACTGGAGGAGTGAATGCCACTTGACTGTAAGGAAAGGAGCGAAAAGCCAGAATGGCTTGGAAAGGAAGCAATCCATTATGTTGGCGCGAACTCCAAGTTCCTTCTCTTCATTCTTTTTTCAAGCCACGATCAGAATGATGACATTCTTTTTTGCTTTAGCAAGGAGAAGGGAAAAGGCCAATTTGCACCACCATCCTTCTCCAAAGATTCGGTTAGTGTGCATAAACTTCTACTTTCCTTAGGCGACTTTCTGGCCATACGAAAAGAAGTTCATTTCATTTTCCCGGGAATTTCGAAAAAAAGCCGCTTCCTCCTTAAAGGAGTAAGGAAGAGCCTATTCATGTGCAATTGATTCTCTAACAAATCGAAGAATGACATCGGCTCTCTTTTGCCAGTAGCAGGCGAGGGAAAAAAGACCGCTAACGCCCATTGCATTTCCCTCTTTGAGTTGGCCTATCAGAAAGAAAAAATGAGTGAATGCGCTAGACGTCTATCGTTTTTTCAAATTATTGGTACTGGCTTAGATTGAGAACCCAGTCCATAGCTTTATTTACCAGTTATCTATCGATTGCCGTCTCTCCCATTACCTTAAATTTCAATCAGAAGCCTAGAAGAAAGATTGTACCTACCAATCCAATAAGCAGATAGAGTAGAAGAGAAGGCCCGGAACAAGGTTGACTGAGACTGCCAACTACAAGAGAAGAGAGAAAGCAAGCCGGAAACTTCTAACTTCATTACCAGACAGAATTCCTTCCTCTGATTCCTGGAATGAGAGTGAGCTTGGTTCTTCAACGCCGTAGTCTTAGTCTAGGAATGCGCTAGTAAACTGTTGCGAAATCACTGGAAATGAGAGAGATAGGAGTATCAATTATTCTGTCAGCATGCTCAAAGAGTGCTTTGTAGAAGAAGGAGAAGGAGAGAATGCACTTACAGCCTCTCTCTCTCTCATATCACCTGCCAAGACATGACCTAGATAGTAGACAGTCAGCTCCCTTACAGCCAGTTATTGCGATTGATTGGGGAGAGTGTGCTAGTCTAACTGCGGTACGGGTATGCTAATAGATAGAGGATCTTCCAGTCCTAGAATAAGAAAGTAGCTTGTCTGCCGTACTGGCTGCTTCATTAATTGTGTCGATCTACATTCTACATTAGGAGTTCATTTTCATCCTTGTCTGGCAGTTAGCTAAGCGAGAAGCTGTGATCGGGGAAGCCCCGCCCAGTAGTGCCTCTACTCTACTAGTCCTCGTACTAGATACCAGATAGAGAGGACGGTCACCGGTGGCATAATATCCTTATCTGCTTCTCTAACTCAAGCCAGATACCAGAAATCACTCGAAATAGTCATATACGGAATACATGCAAGTCCAGATTGAAAGATAAGAAAGGCAAGTCAAAGCGGAAAGAAAGACTTAGCCGGAGCAGTAGCAACAGAAGCAAGAGCAGCAAGGCAAAAAGTAGTATCAAGCATTCCAACTGCATGAACGTATATCTTATCTATGTCACAGGTTTTATGATCGCTAACGCACACAAAACAGATCTCATTACTTTTTTTGCAGGAAGAAGGAAAGAGAAAATGAGCGAAATGAAGTGGAGCGAGGGGGAGGGAGGATCTACTTGGAATTGGCTGTCAATGAATCCCAAGTATGACATAGATAGAGGAAAGAAAATCTCTTACATGCCGAAGGTTCATCTGAGACCTTCCTTCCAAGCAACTATGGCATAGATAGACAGACGCGATTGTACTTCAGGAAACTAGCAAGCCTTGCCATTCGGACGAAAGGAATATCATCCTAATGAAAGCCTGATTCTTCCCTACTCAATGTTTGAGATGCATGGTTGTGTAAATTTCCCTAGTTGACAATATGACTTTTATGCCTGGCGGCAGCTCAGATCTTATGTTCTTTAGATGCCCAGCTTATCTGCCAGTTGTCTGGCTGTAAAAGGAAGTGATTAGTTCACAACTCTGAAAGCCGAAGACGAAGTGAGGAAGGCAGCTGTAGAGCAGCAGATAAGGAAGAGATTTAGGCAACTTAATTGACCTACCGAACTCTAAAGAAAGGGTACCACTTATTTGAAAACTACAAACTTGCCGGTTTCCAAGCGAAACTCGATTCTACATTAACACAAGGGCTGGTGTCCATCATTTAAAGTGGCATATCTATTTGAGCACATTGGAGAAAGTGTTGTGCTAGTGAAATTGGTCCATTGACACCAATAATTGTTTCAACCAAGCCGAGCACTCTTCTCGAATTTTTGGATGCACTCTCGCTTTAACTAGCTGAAACCTCTATGTGGAATAGTTTCTTATTGCAAAATCAATGGCATTCTAGATGCTCTCACTCAAACAAGGGCTTCCTCTACTGTTCTTAACAGAATCAGTGGACATAGAGCATGTCCCCCTCTTGACGTTCCCCTAGCGTGGGAACTATCAATAGCGATTGTTGCTCCTTATGCCTGGTTCCGCTCAACTCTACCTTCAGAGCTACCCTTGCCTGAAAGCGGAAGAGGTAGCTTACAAACCTAATGGAGTAAGTAGTCTTGTCCGAAAGCCTCAGTCAAAAAGACAGCTTATAAGTAACAAGGTTTTGAAAGAAAGACAAGCCTTAAGGCAACTAAAGCTAGGAAGGTAGGTTAAAGTGACTAGTCTTTCTTATCCGAAAGCAAGCAAGACAACAAGGGAGGTTTTAGGCAACTCGCTGGTTACGAGATGGGTTTCCTTGCGGGTGTTTCCACTTGTTTTCCTATTCAAGTTCTGGTTCCAATTTTAGAAATTTCAGATTCTTATTGCCACTACTTAGCATACACTGGTTAAAAGGTTAAATGGTTCATTTTTCTTAACTTCAGATGAGTTAGGTTCCTTACGCAATGAAGCCAGGCAAAAAGCGCACACGAAGATTATAAATCATATGTTAAAATCGAATCATCGACAAGATGTTAATCAGAGAGATTTTATTATGGGATACAATCGAAGGGCTCATAAAATGAAAAACTTGAGAAGTAAGGGAATATTGATGGCCTTTGTTTAACAAAGAGGGAATGGATGGCAAGTGACTTTGATCTCATGCTGGCCTTTACTTCGGCTACAAATAAGGGGGTTGGGGTTTGACAAATCAAGACTGGGGTTAGCCGCCTATGTAGTAAGAAAAACTCTGAGTTTGACGTTGAATAGCCATAGTGAGTTCATCACCAGTGGCATAAGCAGAGGAGGCATATGCGGTGGGGAGAAAGGCAATTTACCTCACTTCTTACAATTCCAGTTGAACCCGCAACAAAGCCAGCGTTGCTTTCGTGGGATCAACTGCTCATTTTCGACATAGAACTGGATAATAAAAAACAACGTCTCTTTTTTCTGGAATCAAGCGAGATGATATGCTAAAATGGGTGCTAGCTTGAAAACCTCCGCTGAACGAAGCAGCGCTGTCGGTTGAGGCCTCACCGGGCTTTCATAAATAAGTTTCTCAACAATCAGTCTTTCTAATGAAAAGTAGGGCACTGAGGGAGAACTTATCGACGACAAAAAAAGACGAGGTTTCTGTTGGATGGTCCCTGACGCCCCGAGTCAAATGGAATTGAAAAGACTTTTTTTTATATTTATAAACAAGGTGGCATCTCGAAAGTGCCGCTAGTCGGTTTAATCATGGAAAGTCCAATGCGAATATTATTATTACAATAATATGCCCTAGAACATGTGATTGAATTGAGTGAGAGGTCCCTTTCTTTCCTACTACTAAACCTGGAAATGCGTAGATTGCTTTGCTTTGGATTCCCTAAGTAAACAAACCAATCCCTGTCATTTCACATGGAAAATGGTCTGTTTAGAGCGTTTGAAGTGGACGAACAATCAGTGTACGTAATCGAGTTTCATGCCATCATGTCTTTTTGCACAGCAGCGCTAGAAACCGCTTTCATGCGTCTTGGTTGTTGGTGGAGAAGAAAACCCGCGTGAAAACAAAGATTCTGCTTTCAATAGTTTCAAATGTTAGAAGGAGCGTAGCCTCATTCAAATGGAATTGATAGGAAGACTTTTCTCTCTCCGATTATCTCCTATAATAATATTTGAGGTAAGAAGGAAGGAAGACTGTTTATGAATAGCCCTTTTCAGTTCTAATGCGCAAAATCGAAAGAAAGACTATCTTTCTATTGGGGTGATAGAGAGAGAATTCCCTCTTTCAAGCTTCCTTACAGGCAGAAGAGTTAGCAAAGGTACAGACAGCCCGATCTAGCTAGTGGGCAAGCATGTCCTCTTTCGATTCAATATCTTTCTTAACACCCAAAAAATTATATGCCTCTATAGTAGCCTGTAATGGAATGCATCTATTTCGGACGGATAGCTATGTTAGCTAGGCCACCTGCCTGATCAGGGTTTCCATCCGAACTAGTGCCTTATGGAGGAAGGCAAATGAAATTCTGTGCTATGGTATCGTATACAAGAGAAAGCATGCTATTAGAAGTGATCCTTTGCCTTTATTGAGGAGATATAAAACAAGCTTACTCACTAATAAAGTGGCAAGAAGCACCTTCTTTCTCAAAGTCAAATTTCTCCCTTTTTACTAGTAGTTGATTGCTCATTGTTGTTCGGATCTGAAACCGGATGCGAGCTTCCCAAGCTCTATGCTGTTGGGCAACTCTGCTAGGGTCTTACCACCTTCTTTATTCACTAAAATTGAGTCTTTGGAGTACGTTAGGATTATATTCCGCATCGAGGATTTGTGCTTGTGGGCCGGAGTGAATATTGCTGACCAGTGGATCTGGTGGTCGACAATTGTTCGGACTTTGAAAAGGTTGTCGCAGAACATGTAGTAGGACAAAGGACTTATCGCGATGCCCGCGGACCAATTTACGATGTCTCCGTCGCTGATGTTTGTCAAGCATGCCACGTGGATTGGCCAGGGTCTTCTTTGACTAATGAGACCTCGATCCTGAAGCATTTGAAGTATATTTTTGATAGGTTCCTCTATTTGTATGGGGAATACGCTGCTGATAGATCTCTCCCAGTGTTCCCCTCCTTCCCTGCTGCCTTCCAACCCGCGGGAGTATACAATGACAATATCGGGGCATGAGTGCCCAATCGTGAGACTACCTGGTGAACGTCCGATGGCACCTTGCTCCGACCTGGGCTATGCAACAACAAGATCTCCCTTGATCCTTACCGTATGTGCTTGACGGCCCCCCATAGGACGATCACTTGGGGACATCTTACTCCAGCTTTTCCAAGATTATCTGCTAGTTGAACCGCGTCCAGTAGACTCCCTATTCCGCTCACCCCCTTCATCACCTCTTTGATCGGGATACTATTACCTAGGTTCCTAAACTTTGAATGGATGGCGGAGCATAGGTGGCAAGCAGTTATATGTATACGGTGCATTACCCATAGACGCTTCTCCAGCTATCGAAAGAATTGGGTGGGAGTCGCCCTCGGAGGGACTTCCCGAATGACCGTACCGAGGAATTCTACCGTACTTCATGCAGCTATGGTTGTTGATCCTGTAGAGTCTACCCAAAGGTTCAAGCCAGATTGTAGGAAGTGGCGATACGTTTTTGTATTTCTATAAGAAGCTCGATGGAACCCAGGATTCCCAGTAGTAAGTCGTCCGGATATCGCGCGTAACAAATCCTTATTAAGTAATAGGTACATAAGGGGGCCAGCTTACGGGCCAGGCTTCTCACTAACCTGATAACAAGTATTGCCTCCCCGCCCAGCTCTATCTGCGGGCCCTTTCTTTTGCAATACATAAAAGAGACTTTCATGGCCCAATTATTATTACAGCGTTCTCTACCATAGAATTCGGACTTCCGGGTAAACCCGGCAGCTTCTATGAAGAAGGCGGCGCAAAGTAGGCTTGACGGCTTGTTAATAAAGGCGGCAAAGGCCGACGAAGGGTGGAAAATGAAAAGCATTTTGTGGTCCGCCTAAGCCGGGGGTGCTTGGGGGGGGGTGTGCCACGACGAAACAAGGGAATGAAAGGCCGCTTTGCGTTGGATGCTCTTTAACCTCCCCACAATGATGGCTTTGCTGTCATGGGGAGCGTTGGACCTTGCTTCTTCAGAAGACATTTCTTGGTCATCAATACGACTTGTTCTTAATAGAACTGATCTTATTCTCTGAACAATCGTAATTTCGTACTTCTGTCGGATCCTCCCTATATGCTAATCGAGCTTGTATAGGTAGACGTTGCCTGGTAGGGCCGATTGTAATACACTGTGTAGGACGGAGTAAGGGCCCTTCTCACCCCTTACGAGTCGTCCGGCCGAAAAGAGTTTCTAAATGGGGTAAAAGAACCTAGGATTGTTGGTCTCTACCTGAATGATTGGGATGAGTTGATGTCGGTCGATAGTGTGAAAACACTTCGTGATGTCGAATACCAAAAACTAGCGAGAGGTTCCCCACTATTCTTTGATACCTCTTAGGACGTAGTGGAAGCCTCGACCCGAGCAGAAGTGCGATTTGTCTGGGAACTCGATATCGTAAATGGATTCGAGTACCATTCCGATTTCCTCTTTCATGATCCTTTCTATAGGTAGAACTAGTATGTGCAGTCTAAACTTCGACCCTTATTTCTTTGTTCATATTGTAAAGGGGAGCAAAGCCTGTTTTTTGCTCCCTCTATTGATAGAAAAAGGGCACTCCTGCCGTCGTTTCAGTGATTCATTGAGCTTCCCTCAGCTCAGTCTTTTTGGTTCTTGAGAATGGTCGCCACTTCTCCCAGGACAGGAATGATTATCCCTACCCGATGGGTCTACATCCATCCCTAAATGTCGTCAGGTACTGTTAACTTCCCCGTCATTAACTGTCACCTGTAATCCACGAAGGTGTGTCCGCACCCCCTCAGTGGAGGAGAAAGAAAGGATTTCTCGAAGCAACCCCCCAGGTTCCAGACCCATGAGTCAACTTTCCTGTATGAGGATTCGATACATGTATCAATCCGTGGAAGAGTGAAAGGGTCACCACTACTGAAGATCCCCCCTAATCATAGATAGGTCGTCTGAGGGTTTGTCGCGGTTCATTGCTGTGCTTACACACAAGACTATCCTATGCCGAAAGCTCCGCAGGACAACCTACCACTAGCCTTCGGCCAGAGGGGTTTATTGCACAAAAACGCGGGGGCGCAAGCTCCCGAAGAGAGAAGCCCAACAAATGTCAGATGCAAAGCCTCGCACCTCATTAAGATCATATTCGCATACTCTCCCAAAAAAGAAAGAGCAGACCCCATTGAAGATGAGAGTGAGGTACAATAAGGCCATTTCTCTGTCCACCGCACTTCTCACGGAGCCGTACATGGACGTTACTGCTCATACATCACCTAGCCATCAAGCATTTATCCTTCCTCTACGAGGAATGGATGTGTGGATGAATCGACATCAAATATAGGATTGTTGTTGTACAAGATCTCCATTTAGTAGTCATACCTATCCACTCCACTATGTGGTAGAGTGTTCGTCCCCACCACTTCGCAGGAGTACCTTCTCTTTTAATTGAGAGAAGGACTCGAAATTTACTCCCCTCGATTCGAGATCCGAAAGAAGGGTATGGAGTTTCTCCAAGGAATGCTATCCCGTGGCGGTACGCGAATTCTAGAGGGCCCGAGCTCCCCGTCCCAGCCAATCTCCTTCTGGATCAAGGCCACAAATGACCTTGAAAATATCGACCTTGACCTCGAATAGGTCTTCGGCTTCAATTCGTTCCTGTTGTATGATGTATGACCTCGGCAGAAGGAGGGGTTTTTCTCCTCAAACAAAAAGGCCGATGTTGGATGCTTTCTACATTGTCGCCCCCTATGATCTCATCTTCTTGATATGAAAACGGGACGACAGGGGCAGGGGAAGCTACTTCATTTGGGTCAGGCGCCGGACATGCTCTTTTTTTTGTAGGTTGATGGACGATGATGTGCCTGTGCTTTCCCTTTCTAAAGTCTGTCCACGCCCTTTAGAAGATCTCAGGGCTTCCGTCCAGTTTGGATCTTCAGAGATTGATGCGCTCGAAGGAGCCATTATCATCTTACCGAAATAGGTTTCGGCACTCATGACGACACTGGCAATTAAAAGAGAGGACAAGGTCAGACTCTCGGGGAACCCTTCATTAAGAAGGAAGTGAAGGTGTGCCACCCTAGAGAGCCCCCAACTATATATCATTTGGCCTCAAACAACTCTATTTTATCGAGTTTCAGCCAAATATAATAAAAGCATATAATAGGGGAAGAAGAAGTAGGAAGGAATAGAAAAAATGACGGACTCCATTGATCAGAATCGTTAGTTCCGCAGCTCGGGGAGAAAGTTCCATAATTCAATTCAAGATAGATAGAAGGGAGAATGTCGCCTTAGAAAAAAAGAAAAATCATAAGTAAACATTATGAAAAGAAAAATATATCTAAAGAGAGAAGCATATTAGATAATTAATAAAGAAAAGAGAGCCAAAGAAGGAAGAGAGATTCCAAAGCTGGAATTCAAATTAGAACAGAAAATAAATTAAAATGATGATGATAAAAATTGAAAAGAGGAGTGGATAGCTAGCGCAAGGAAATGGCAAAGGGATATCCTTTTCCCTGCGGAAAAAGAGAAAGCTCCTTATTAAATACTAAATAAAGTACATATACTTTTTATTAATTCAATATATACAATAATCACATTATATAGGATATTCCGCACTTTATGGTTGTTGACACAAGTAGGCCCTGTCCAAGACAAGACACATTCCTTCACCCTGCATTAGCCCGACGACTCTTCTCTTCACAAGTAGGCTTGGCACAATGCTTAGTCGATTTTCAAAGCTGGAAAATATGAAAGAAGACTGATGAGACGCTGGAGTGAAGTGATTCCCGGGTTGAAATGGCGAACGGAGTTGGACTACTATGTGCATTCTATCAGCTTGGAATGTGCATAAGAGAAAAAAGCTATCAATCAAGTCAAATCATAAGTTCTAGCCTTTTCTCTCTGGCATCTTTTTATGCATATGCAATGCAGCATTTTTTAAAGTATTCGATAGCAAATCTTTTATAGATAGTAGTCTGCATCCTCTTGTTAGAGGCTTTCTTTGCGCAGGATCCCCTTTATTCTCAGAAGAGTTAGGGAAGGCAAAGGAAGAAAGCCGGGCAGGTTCTTTAAGAAGGCGCCCGTTGACTCCCCTTATGCAGAAGACTCCGATCAAGTTGAGGTCCCTTAGAGCGAGTTCCATTCTTTCAGCTCTGAATGTCTTTCCTTCTGCCTCCTTATTTCAACAATAGGATTCTATCTTCTGGTTATGCAAGATCTTAGTCATTTCGCCTTTGCGTGATAACTCTATCTTTCTGGAAGCTACCTACCCTCTCTATTTATGCACTTTCCTAGAAGGATTAGGTGTCCGTGGGTAAGCAACCGCTGCTTATCGATTAATAGAGTCAGCTCCATGTCCGAGCCATGGAATAGAACAAGACATTTGAATTCTAGCGCACTAACATTAGCTAGAGCCCCACTTCAAGTGCTGATTTGAATTTCTTAGTTGAAGGAGTGAGAATAGGCCTAAGGGAATAATCAATCCTGGGGTTCCTTTTGTCTTACCATTGGCATCATTGGGATCATTTTCTAAGAATAGGAAGCAGAGAGGTTTCTACTAGTTTTTTCTAAGTCCCTCCGTAGTCCAGTCATTGAGTTTTTTCTTTGGAAGTAGTGAATAAGGTAAGAGGTGTATAACCATTACCCTTTCCTTCAGTCATGAAAGAGCTATTTCCCCTACCTTTCTTTCTAGGCGAAATATTTCATTCCCCTAGTGCTTTCTGTCCTTCTGAGGGGTGAAAACGAGATTGAATGCTCTAAGCTGAGTGTAAGGGTAAGGTCGAGATAGTCTTGGCAATTCATCTACCTTGTTTGTGAGGTATTATTGATAATTCACATTATTATATTAGGAAACGAGATTGAATGCTCTAAGCTCTGTTTTTGGCCTTATTAGCTTGATTTCATAAGTGAGCATGAAGTTGGAATTGAATAGATAGAATAAGCTCCTTTCGTGATTCAAGTAGTAAGCTCGGATTCATGATTGAGAAAGACATCTTCCAAGCGCAGCTTTAGCTGAATCTATTATTTGGGTAGGCTCTTTGGATAGATTGACTTATGGAGATTAAGGCACACATATTTCAAATCTCGGCTCCCCTCAAGGAAAAAGTGGGATACTTAGCTAAAAGGGTGAACAAGGCCGAGCGCCTCCAAAGGTTGCTCAGGTCGCCTGAAGCCTTGTGGATTGATTGTGGGGGATTTAGGTGTGTTATGCCAACCATCTTCTAGTTCCTGGATTAACATTCCCGGATAATGCTTCTCGCAGGGGCTAACTCTATCTTCGGGCATTCTTCCTTGGTTGTCTGGGAGTTGAATCAGAAGCATGGAATGAAAGGTTCTTTCCAAGACCATCTGCTATTGAATCAGCTGCTGTTGCCGGGCAAGATTCTACCTTTTCCTTGTAGTCCACGGGATTTTACTCTAGGGAAGCTCATTCCTTGGATTGATAATAACTTATACAAAGGATAGTCTCTGTAAGAAGGACCAAAGCGCAGTGAAAGAACCTACCGATTCTTGCGAGTCATAACAACCAGAACGGGTTAGCCTTCGTGTGCCCCATTGGCGAAGTCATAAATTGTAATGGATCCGTGTCGCTACTATAAAAAGCTTTCCATAGTTCAATAGAGAAAAGAGAGAAGAGCAGGCCGATTTCCTTTACTTTATTATTAAACTTATACAAAGAATCGTTTGACTTTTAATGCCAAAACCTTGAAAGCAAGGAAGGGCCTCTTTACATCCATAAAATCTCTTTCGTATGCTAGCACTTTTAGCTATCTTTCTTAACATGCTTCTATCAAAGCAGCTTGTGAACTCCGACCATCGTCTCAGTGAAGTAGCCCATGGGTATGGGATACGAACGATTAATAGTACTTGCTTAAAAAAAGATACGTACTAACTGAGAGTGGAATCCATCTTGACTTTCAAGTAGCGCTTGATTGAGGGATGAACCCCAAATCCGTACTTTCCGGTACTATGCCTACTCCCCTTTCCTCTTTCAAGTGGGTTGAAGTCTTTCTAAGGCAAAAGGCGAAGTGTGTGCCACGAGTGCTCTGTCTTCGAAAAGGCAGAATGCTGTTATAGAATCCCCTATTTTAGGAATAGAATAAGATTTGTGTCCTAACCAAATGCCGTGGGGCGATAAGGTGTGCTTTACTAAACTAGGCAGGAGAACTTGGCTAATTTTCCTGCTCTGATAGCATCTCTGAACGGCAGGTACCTACAATCGCTGTAACGAAGGAATGAATCTATAAAGTGGGAAAGAGCCCTCGTCAGGCCTCTATCATCCCTTTCTTATATTGAATGGAGATTTTATTGGTATTCTTTGACCCGCGGGTGTGAATCGGTAGCTGTGAAACTGTCTCTGGCATGATGACTGCTTTACTTTTAGCTTTTTCCTGGGGCATAGAAGGAATTGATCCTGGTCGAGGTAACTGGATTTAGGAATTCATGCCCGGTTCAAGGGTAAAGGCAAGGAACCTTAAACAGGCATGATATGAGAGGAAAGAGACCAGCCTTAGGCCTCTTCCGCTAATAGATGCGTCAAAGACCGTTGCCAGCTACTGCTAGTCGCAAATAAGCCCTTCCCTTCTGGGCTAGGAGTGAAATGCCCTCGATCGACTCGGGGCTAATATCCCTAATGAAGAAAAAGAATTGTCCTAATATTTCCTACTTAATCCAGTACTTTCTTCTTCCCTAAAAATAGGAAGGTTTTGTCCGGATTTCTTACTATCTTCGGTACTCTTTTGTTTTGAGAAGAATGAATCTCAAGTTTCATCCTTAGGTTCGGTAGGGGGTGTAGGAACGGATAGCTCTCTTAGTTAGCTTAGGAGCGGAGGTACGAGACAAAAAGGGGAGTTTCCCTCGACTAAGCAGTTTCCACTAGACCTTTGGCTAATAGTTTAGTTGTTCCCAGAGGAATTCAATCTGGGCAACTTGTAAAGGAGAGGGGCGGTGTGTACAAGGCCCTGGAAGGAATTCAGCGCCCTATGGCTGACCGGCGATTACCAGCGATTCAGGCGATTTGCAGCCTGAAATCCGAACTGTGGACGGGTTTCTCACCCTTGCAGGGAAATTGAATCAGAAAGAAAGACAGAATAGGCTCTTACTGCTCTAGAAAGAACTTCCCATGAATCTACTGCTATTGATATTAACTCAGGGACTTCGGTGCCTTAAGCGGAAGAGGGGATTTCTTTTTCATTCTGGCTGCTACGCTCCTTTCTTATTGTTTTTTTCTCTCTAAAGTGAGTGAAGTCAAGCTAGCCTCAGCAAATCGGACATAAGCAATAGACCTAAATCCCGGTCCTTTTAGAAAGTGTATAGAGATTCTCTTCCAGTGCTTTAATGTTGAGTTCAAGGAGTAACCTAGAAGAAAAAATGGTAGGAATACCCGGAACCTAGCTGTATCGGAACTTACCTCAGCGACTTTCACTTCCTATCGGCTTTGGACCGAGAGAGAGTGAGATGGAATTAAGAAGAGATAAGCCATTAGGCAATCTTTCTAAGAAATTTCAGTCATTGATGGACTCCTATTCCCACTTCTTAGGAGTGAAAGGCTGGCCATGAAGAGGCTAGGTTTACTCATGACTTAGTGTGCAAGACGGGCTCTCCTCTTTCTACAATGTTCTAAGAGTTGGAATTTCGCTTTTCTAAATTTCCCACCAATTTCTTAGATCCCTTGTCTTAGAGCTAAAGGAAGTCCTCTAACAAATCTAATCCACCAAAGGAGAAGGCGGAGTTCTCTTTCCTCTGCAATCAATAATGAGGAATACCAGACTGCCGTTAAGGTAGCCCACCCAGCTCAACAATAGAAATCCCAGCAGTTCAGCCTCATGCGGCTAATTCAATTCACTATTCTTTAAGCTCTTCTGAAATGGTCTATGTCCTTCACTTTCCCTTCCATTCTTATGGTAACTAGGCCTGATAGCATCTTTGCTAGTCTTGTCGGACTAAAAGCTCTACTAGGCTTGAGCGTGGGAAATAACTTGATTTATGAAAGAAAGAATGACGTAGGTAGATAGAAGTAGTAGGAGTTCCTGTTGAAGGGCAAATGATTCATTTAGAAAAGTTCTGATACCAAGTGAATGAAGAAAAAGGGCTCTATTCTTGTGTAGTGATTCCTCTCATTCGTTCATGGTCCCATCTCTATCTGTGTTGGAGAATTTTATCTCTCGCTATAAAGTATATGTGTATATATACTTTAACAAAGCCGACCTGGACGTCCACGACCCTGAGTACCATGAGGAACAGCTCTAACTGGCTATGCTGGACGAGGTACGGTAACCATAGTACCCTGCTGATGCATAACTGTCTAACGAGTACCACTATCTCGAGGGAAAAACCTCTTAATGTGACCAACCTCTCTGCAAGTGTAGAAACTTTGAGATATACCCCAACACTCGCCACGATGAGTGCGACCACAAGTAGAACTTGAACGTGACCTTGTCTTAGATGATCCACCTCTCTATCTCCGAGTCTGCTGCTGGCCATGCTTGGCTGGGGGTGCATCGGAAGTAACCTGAAGTGCTATCTGAGTAGGTCTAGACTGACCACGACCATGCTTACCCTTGCTCCCAGATGGAGCACCACTCTGTCCCCCTGTAGTCATGACCTCTTGCTCTCCCTTTCGGCTATGTCCCGCCTCTTATATGCCTTGCACCTAAGGGTGGTATCCAACAGGTCGGCATAAGAACCGGTCCGAAAAATCTCAGCAACTTCCATACGGTAAGACCACCTTTTCTTGCCAAAAAAAAATGAAGCTTAGAACTACAAGAGACAATTATTGTGCTTCTTAACCCTGTTTTCGTGATACTCTCAAATTAAACCCTATTGTTCCTTAAGGTATCGGAAAGCAAAACTGAATTCCTAAGGTGGAGAGCAAAAGCAATAAAGAAAAGAAGTTAAAGAACATTTCAAATGCGTCGACATAAATATGACTGATTCTATGTCAATACATTGTTAATTTTGTCAAGTTGTACTGTGACAAACAGCTCAATCAATAGCCGACATGTTTATCCAAAACGGATGCAGATGAAAAATTATATTACCTCATTTTGATTTATGGTCTACTGGAAATTTAGTTGATAGTATAGATTCAAAGTGGAATTGATGTGCATCCAATTCCACGGACATTGTTGATATAGTTTGATACTACTTGTGTAGCTTGTTTTTTAGTGCCGCTTACTCTACTATATTGGGTAATTTTATAGTGTCTTTATTGATGCTTCCCTGACAGGATTAGAATAGATTCATACTCAACATGACAATGATAAAAATATCTTTGTGAAATTTCTGCAATTTCTCGAAATCTTAGAATTAATCTTCATTCTGGACAGTTCTTAGGCTACCCTAACAGACGTGTGGGAATGAAGCTACTACTATCTTTTTTATGTTTAGCATCAGCCATACCTTTTTATGATATGTCCATCCTATAAATCTGCAAGAATTTTCTCCTTGCTTTTGAACTCAGCTCTTCATTTTTTTTGCAGTTTGTTGTCTTTGTATTATTACAGCATTAAGGCCTCTCAATATATTTGGTTTACAATCTTCCAGACTGCGTGGTAAATCTACGATTCAAAGTCATTGGGTTCTAATATTCGTATATGTACGATCTTTTTGACACGCATAGATATACATAGTTCAATTTAATTGCAATTAGTTCTTGAACCCCATGTGTTTAGTCTAAATCTGCCACTAGAAGAATCCCAACGTGTCAGCCTCTTTAGTAACTTGATAATAACTATAAGGTACTATTTGTATCATAAAAACCTTTACGTAGCTCAAGACGAGGGGTCATCTTTGGCAGCTGAATAGGGCCAGAGAAGGTTTCTCATTGATTAGTAGTTGAACATGCTTGATAAACATAGGGACAAGTATCTACAATACCTCGAGGTACAAGCACTAACATTGCAATTTTTGTTGTGTTATTCTATGATAATGGTTTCATCTTCTACATTAGGCACTGAAACTAATCATTTTTTTATTACTTCAAAATTTTTATTCTAGGGCCTGGATTTTTGGCTGTATTCTGTAATGGTTTTACTACCTTTTTTTTCAACTGTTATTAATTTTTTTAGATTTAACACTAACTGACTGTCCACAGACTGAGATATTCAATCCCGCAATGATTGGAAATTTGTGCTTTCAGTACCCCGCTCTTTTGAAAAATAGGCTACTGTGCAAAAAATGGGGTGTAGAATGTGGAACCAAATCCCACTAGCAAGAGCCTATCCATAATAAGGTTTCTAGAGGATTTTAAGTGCTTGTTAATTGCTTTGCCTCTGTGGGCATTGGAAGAGCCATATTTTACCTATAATTTTAAAAAATGACAGCTTCAGATATTTTCTTTTACTCCCTCTTCTATCTTATCCTTCCTAGTCGAAATTTTCTTGGGCCAATGGTACATGCCCATAAGCTACAGTCCTAACAACAAAAACAATACCAATTTCTTTAAGGAAAGAACAACTAAAGTATCTTGACATGGAAACGAAATCACTTTATAAACCAAACAGTCATTCAGCTAGATCAAAACCTCTAAGTAGTTAAATAGGAGAAATTGAACAAATCGCTTAACACATTGCTCTTGTTAGTGAATCTCCAACTTTTGTTTTTTTGCTTTCTCATCAGGTGTTCGGTACCCGCATTGGAATTCGACAAATCCGGATTCGCGTCGTGTAGGGCCCATTTGGGGGAAGTGCTCCTTAATGAGGATTTATCATTATCATGGCTCAAAACCGAGACCTCTTGGTAAAGGCGGAGCAGCCTCATCTACTGCACCACATCCTTTAATTGTTTCCATCTTCAGTTGTCTTCAACTTGTGACTGAAAACAGCAAAGCATAACCTAAATAAAACATAACCACATCGCGTGTCACATCCGATGTGTACATCAAACCAATGAATGCAAGACATGTATGTACATACACAATGTGATATGTATTATAAGCCCCAATAGCAAACAAGAAAATTAGGATTACCAAACGGAATTTTGTTCTTCATCTTCCATGTCACTCTTTGGATTCTGCATTTGTTCTTATCATGTTCTTTGTGACGACCCAAAACCTCGAAATTTGCTTTTTGAGGGAGAAATGTCAATTTGACCGTACCCGTAGGTTCTAGTTGTCATTTACGATTAATCGGGAATGGTCGGATCGATTTCCAATGGTTCAGGATGAGTTTGTGGGAAAGTAGTCACTTAAGTGGTTAAGAAGGGTTCTGACAATCAAAACTGGGCAAACGAGGTAGAAACTGTAATTTGACGATTCATACAGGTTCGTGTCATCATTTGTGACTCACAGGAACTGGAATCGTGACCAAGGTAGTGGTATATGGTTGGCGATGAGTACGAACGACAGGTACCTTCCTTTTTGTGGAAGATCCTTCCATCCTTGGAGACAAGTCTACACTCTTTTCAATCATAGTAGAAGTTTTAGCCGATGAGGAGATCTCAGTGGGAGCTAGAGCACCACTCTCAGCGTCTGTCTGATCGACAAGCCATAGGTCGGAGTGCGCGTACTAAGACTAAGGCTAGATCTCAGTTCTTCCGTACTAGACCGATTGCCATGAATGAATAAAGAGGCTTGACTTTAGCTACAGGGCTGGGGGAACAAGTAGGCCTAGGGAAGTGTCTACAACAAAATCAATTGAATAGACAGAGAAGTCTGGTAAACCTATCGATTCAAGCAAGTCCGACTAGTTTAGGCGTCGCCTTCTAGACTTCTAAAAGCGGGTGGTTTTATGTCTAGAGCTCTATTCTGGTTAGAGTGTGTAGGTATCTGACAAGTACGTTAGCAAATAGGTGAATCAATAGGATTTGCTCCTGCATTCTCTTCCAGGAGTAATCCTATCATCCATGGTGAAGATATCGTATAATAAGAAATTACTTATGTCATCAATTCAAATCCTGTCCCCGCCTAATCCATCTGAGGCCCAGCCTCAAGATTTGAGATTCCGTAAGTAACTCAGTGCAAGGACTTGCAAGAAGAAAATGAAATAGGAACAAGCATGGTGGTTGTTTAGTTCTAATGGAGATTCCTTTCACCTATGATTCTAGGAACAATCCTCACCGCCGTTTAAATTCTATCCATTAGCCTCTATCGAAGAAGCCAATTAAACAAACGAAAGAAAAGAGATGATGACCTTATGCTTGAACAGCCTTCTTCTCAAAAGAAGCGAAGATGACTCGAAGAGGGAGAGGTCGAAGGGGGAAATGGAAATAAGGTGGAAGGAAATAGGGATGCACCTCTTCTTCAAGAAAAGGAGGCTCCTATAATCCTTGAATTTAAATGAATTCAAGTAAGCTTAGCCCCTGTAAAGGATGGGGGGGAAGTTCTATTAGAAGAGAATGACCCCCTTTTTGACTTTCCACTTGCTAACGAACTTCTACCTCAGCTAAATGCAAACCTTGACCTGGAGTTGGAGGAAAACGATGTCTTTCCTAATCTATCTCATAGTATTACTGAAAGAATATGGGCTCTTCTCGAAGGAGATGCCGCTAATTCTCCTTCCTTAGGTGTCAAATATTATTGATCCGGCAGAGTGGATAAACAATTACCTACACTTTGTATTTCTGCTTAGTCTCGCCTGCTACCGTAAGAATCGTAAAGACCAGGCGACTGGAAATCTTGCTTCTTTGCTAGTTCCCTTTAGTGGGTCTAAAACTTCTTTATTCTAGGTTATTTGGTACTGCCTTCTTTTGTGGACTCCTAGGAATTCCATATAGAAAAAAGACAATCTTCAGGTTAAACTAGCTCCAAGGTTTCTGAAACCTCTTTTCCTTCGACGGAGTACATGTTTCTGAAGTTCCATTCTTTCCTAGCGGGGAAAAGCCTCTGCCTTAAGGAAAATTTTATAACCCCAAGGCTACAAACCAAAAGAGAGAGGCTAGGTCTCAATCAATAGAAAGAAAAGCAAAAAGTCTTAGCCCACACTAAAAGAATCAAAGTAGTTAACTGGCAATAAAAAGATAGAGCATTGAGAGAACCGGTATGGTCATAGAAACATCCTTCTTATTACAGCACAAACCACAAAAAAGGAATTGCCTATAGAGAGGAAGTACGATTTAGACAAAAAGTGCCTCTTGTGCCCCTAGTAGGGAAAGCAGCTTAGATAGAGAGAGCAGCTCTCCATTAAAGTACTTAATAGATTTCTAGTCGGGAATAGAGCTGTGTCTTAGATCCCCTGATCGAGTAATGGGCTTTGTTTCTCTCTCGTTCACATTGATAGCCCCGGTTCAGTTCAAGCTACTGCAAAAGAATTTGTCGAAGTGGTGGAACGAGCTTTCCTATTAATAGCTGCTAGGTGAATCCCTAAAGTAGATTAGTTCGATCAGCAAGACCCGTCTCTGCACCATTGGAATCAATATTTTGCTTGGCATAGTTGCAGTACAATTTTCCTGGTCTATTTAACTGACTGAAGCTAGCCGAGATAGAAAGCTTTCTTATCATGCAGCTCCTGGATTGAAAAGAAGCTTGTGGGCCAAGGCTTAAACTGCCAGACAGAGATGAGCTAGCTGGACTCTTACGTAATTGTGTATAGAAAGAGTAATCGTCTAATGTGCGGATTGAAGTGTGTGATAGAGATAGATGATTCCGTAAGTTTCTTTTTCAGGAAAGCTAAATTCTTTTAGTCTTCCAGGGGGATCGAATTTTAACTATATGATGTATTGTAATATCAACCAGCCGAGAATAAAATCAAAAGAAGATTGAATAAAAAAGCTAAAGTACTATTGATGGACTTCATGCAGCTGACTTTCACTCGAATGTTTTTCAGTTATAGGTTTTCTACTCCTTTATCCTTTGACTTTCAACTCAATGCATCACAGACTAACGAGTCTAAGACAAGATAGAAAAGCTAATAGAACTTGGCATACTTCTTACTGAAATTCGTACTTAACTGAGAGTTCTCCTGGTCACGAGAGAACCCGTGATGTTAGCGATTAGTCAGTCCGGGTCCAGCTAGTCTTGCACTTCCCTTTAAGACCGGTTCTTCAAACAAAGGCTTAGTAACCACAGATTCCCTAGAAAGAAAGATTTCCTCTCTTACCACAATTTGAATGCTTAGCTAAGACTGAATTTTTTACCTTCTCGTTCATTAGATTAGGTTAGGAGATCTAACCAAGCACGCGAAATGCGACATTGACTCAAGAAAGTCAATAAAAGAAAAAGCCAAACCTTATAGTTCGCTGCCGGTAGATTGCCTATTCCTTATGAGTTCTAGGCGTCTTCTAGGCTTTCACCCTCTGCCATTTAGCTATCGATATTGAGATGCCTGCCTCAAAACCAGTCATCCGAGTGGGGCCCTGTGACATGTGCCATATTTTGGTTGCATGCGACTGAGACTTTTAGGGAATTAGAGAACATCCGGCCGTGAAAGAGCCACTACTTGGCATAATTAATTGAACGAAAATTTGATCCCTCTTCAACATCAGATTCTTATCCTCTTTTCCGACGGAAAGGATGTTTTATTCTCTACGGCCCAAGGAAAAAGTGGTCTGATTTATGGAATCTTATCTAAGCAAGAGGTGTCGCTTTCGTTTTCAATAAGTACGTTTAGTAGGAGGTACTTGCCCTTAGAACCATAAGATTGATATTGGCGAGTCGCCTTTTCTTTATACATGAAAGGTGGGTAAGGGATCTTAATACTGCCAAAGAGCTCGAGTAGATTCATGAATGTCCTAGAATTTCAGTATGGGCAAAAGAGGTCTTCTTTTGAATGGGTCACAAATAGAACCGTCGGTTCTTTGGAATCTAACATCGGGACCTCCTTTACAGTTACACCGTCTGGTTCCAAATCAGCCGGCCTTATTACTTATGCAATTCCACCAGTGTGTAATACATACAACATTCTCAATATTAAATGTTTTTGGCAAGCTAGAGCAAGGTAGAAGAGATCTTATTCGCCGATGGGGTCGAAGTGGTAGTCAACTTAAGCTTTTCAAGTCAAGAAAAGAGACTAATCTAGTCACTAAACAACTATTACAACCTTCATTTCTTCCTTTAGAGGTGGTTACGTTCGTCGTAATGTAGCTTAATCCATAAATGAATAAGGTGAGTATGAGGAGATGATGAAAGCATATTTATCTGCTGTTCCGACTTTTGTTTCAACTCTTTTGTTTTTTTAAATTGAAAGGATACCAAGCAAACGCTTTATCAAAATTCCTTTTCTCATTTGGTATGAATAATGCGGGGAAAGGGAAAGAAGGTGAGACGCAAGAAGAGGAAAGAATAATGTTAAAGAAGTCCCTATAAGTACTTCACTTAGCCTTTCAATAGTCTTTCTTCCCCTCTTACCTCAAAGAGCTCTCTTTCATCCATGCGCATGGTTCTTACATTCATTTCCCCCCTCCTCACGTAGGAGGGCATCTTTTTTTCAAAGATGCGTTGTAGATGAGTCGGTTCGATCACCCCACATATCGACAGTTTTTAATGCCTTATCCTAGGTCGATCTAGTTGATCGAGGGATAGACGAGTATAAAGAAGGGATGGAGAATCTTTTATTTGATCTTGATTTGATGTATATGTTACGATGCCTTTGTATGAAGGAGTATTGGGGGTACGACAGATAAGAAGAGCGACCCAAAAATGGAAAGAAGAGTATGAGGGGCAGCGACTCATCAATAATAAGAAGAAGTCACATTCTCGGCTTGTCAGATGACCAAGCTGCTAAGGCATCTTTTACAATGATCATCCTCTCCCATTCCTGTTCTTTTCTCATTTTTTAGAGACAAGTTCATTTTCATTCCCTCGATATGGCTAGGTGTGAAGCAACTTGATGATCCAATGAATTCCCAAAAATCGGATGACAAAAGGAGAACTAGAATAAGCAGATTGATCTAGGTAGCGAGAGGCTTCAATCGAAAGGAACCGCGCGTACGCTAGAAAGACGTATAGGCAAGACATTCATTATGATCATATCGATCTCTTTTCGTGACTTTTCTTTCCATAGGCATAGACTGTTGTCTAACCAGCTTTCAAACTTTAGGGGACCGAGAATCAGTCTTTTGATCCTCCTATCAGATTCGTTCGACCTACTTTTATCCTTGAGCCTACTCTCTTCTTTCGAATTAAGCTTTCGATTTAGTTGCTGCAGACATTGAAGGATCAGCTGACACTACATAGGAAAGGTATTCGATCAGATCTCTCAATCCTGTTCCGAAGTCACTATAGGATTCGGTTTCCGATCCGGTTGATGTTCCGACATTCCGAATCGAGGTGGCTCTAAAATCAGGATTGCCTACCTCTCTAGTTGCATTGAGATGAGAGGGGCTTCGAAGCCTTAATTCAAGCTAGAAATCTTGCTATAAAACTAGCTAAATCGATCTAGGTAAGTGGTGACAACGAAAAGGCTATTAAGCCAGAGGGGCGGTGAGCGAGGTAGGAAAAAATGGTATTTGAACCAGGGCGGGGCCCTATACAGTCTGTCTTTTCATGGGTGGTGGGTAGAGAAAAAAGCCATTCATTAAACCTTTTGGAACTAGAGACAAAGAGTCGTTTAAAGACCTTTTCAAAAACCACTTTGTATGGGGCGGGTATCACCCTCAATAGAATCAGACTTTGCTATTTCAATTGTCAATAGGAGAGAGAAAGAAAGAGAATAACAAGAGGAGGCCTTTTTCTTTATATTTATATATTTCGAAAATTGAATCATCACGCACTTTAGGCCCTTCTGAAAGCAATGAGGCGGGGTCACACGAGTAGCGAAAGGCTGAGCTTGCTCATGTTCTCATGCTTCACAAAAACCCAGGCTAGGAAGCTTGAAAGCCATATAATACCATATGGATTTGGAAAGTCCGACCAAAAAACAATAAAAAAGGACTGGGAAGGCTTGAATGGATGGCTTCCAAGGCCAGGGCTCGATCCTGCACAATTCAGACCAGCTAGTATATGTTTAATTTACTTAATGCACTCACAAGCCTTCGCATCGCTGCCCTAGCTTTGTGTTAAGGGCACAACTTAAAGAACAACTTACTCTATTGACGTAATATTCATTCAGAGTGGCCAAGCGGACCGTTCTGAAGAGGGAGGGCCCTAAGAAACCCAGAGAGAAAAAAACCAATATAGGAACTACAACTAAGAAAGAATAACAATAAGCAGAATTGCTTAAGTAAGGTAGTGAATACTTTTTTTTGGTATGCCTCTCCGCGAGCAAGGAGTGCGACGCACGAGCGGAGCAAAAAGAAAGCAAGGGGAATTCTTCTCTTTTTTGGGGAAAAATCCTTTGATTGCATATTGAATATAGATCCATGTCTTTCTTGTTCCACTAGCTAAGACCAAATTCTCACATGTCCCTTTTCGTTATTACAACCTTCTTTTTGATGTCAAAGACTAGAAGCTACATGCAAATTCTCATTGGATCTCGGTTGTCTTAACAGCGATGGCTATTCATTTAAGTCTTCGG